>CM033645.1:39876291-39983190 GCA_019512145.1 Engystomops pustulosus | reverse complement strand
TGACTCCTAGTCAGGCTCCGTGAGCCTGCCTTTAGTGATGGATTCCCATCTTTCAGTGTACGGACACTCAAAGTCCACTTTCTCAGCGAATACATAGTCAAATGTTAATGTGTTAATGGTCCCGCAACCACAATGTGTTATATGAATAAACCTTTTATATCCTATTGTATGTAGATGTACAAGGTTGGAGAGAGCAGTTTGAATTAGGTTAGGAAACTGCACATCTGTTACCAAACTGCAATATGCCAACACTGAGTTGTTTAAAACCTAACAAGTTTGCAGGCATAGCCCATATAACAAATGTTTTACTACATCTTGTAATCTTGAGTTTCCAAATGATCAATGTTGATGGGAACTCACTTTTAGTCCAGGCCATGCTTTATAAAAGCAGCATGTGGTTCATCAGACCTTCCAAGATAACTGAAAAGTAACCATGTGCTCTGTGAGGGGTCTCAGTCCTGCACATCTCTCCACACTAGGAGGAGAGGCTAACCTGCAAGTCATTAGATAATTAACTGAACCTGCAAGGGTAATTAATCAAAAAGCTGTGACCTGAGCTACTAACCAGGATTACAGACCATCTTCCCATTCTGGGACTTGCAGATTTTAATGCTGCATAGATGCAGCCCCCTCACAAAGGCAAGCACGTTTAGTTTAGAATGGCTGGTAGCTTTTCCATAGGTTAACCAGAATTCATATTACACACTACATATCATGAGTGTAATAGAAGAAAAGTAGACTTACCACCCAGAACTCTCATATAGGTACAGAGGTTCTGCCGGGTCTGCGGGGATACGGTGAGCTCCTTGTCAGGTTCCGTTAGCCCCTCATATGGATAATCCAACAGACACAAACCAATCCAACTGGAGGCGTGTTCTGTACGGGACGCCAGAAGTCCCATCCTGTTAGCGCCATTCACCATGTGAGGTGTGTCTGGAGAGTTGTCACACCATGTAACTCCGAAAACTGCTTCTAGAGATGTCGGACACGGCTGGGCTCCCACTCTGGGATCAGCAGCGTGCAGCAGGAACCCCGAACAGGCGCACTCTAGTCCCCACATCATGCTGTTTCTGGGGCTAGGCTTTGGATCACTCCAGATCTGGACGACCTCCAGCTCACTGGCTGGGTTCAAAACCCTAGTACCTGTTGTCTGACAGGTACCAGGTAGTAGTTCTCTACACACTCAGGTTCCCGCCAGGGACAGGAAACCACTGAGGCAGGATAGGAAGGGCGTGTTTTTTATGCTCAGGTTTCCTGTCCCTGGGGGCGGATCCCTCTCTCTGGTTGGTGCCGTCGTGGTGCTGGGGAAAAATACACCACAGAGTGTGCAACACCACATTTATCAACTGAGAATTACCAAAAGAACACAAATTTAATCATAAAACTACACAACTTAGGCGGTGGTGTATGTGGGTCATAAATACAACATTGGAATAACCCCATCAGGAACAGTCCATGTAAATATAGTCAGCTTTTAACGTGCCAGTTTGTAGAGCTGAGATTATTTATGGTCCTCCTTCCTCCAGTGATCCTCAACTCACTGCTAGGAGAGAGAGGGGGGGGGGGGGGCCCTGATGTAATTTACCACTGGTCACGGTGCCCTCATCAGGATCTCATTGGATCACATCCTGATAAAGAAATCCATACCAGAAGGAGTTAGCTGTGGGTATGTAAGAACCTGTATTGCTGCCTTGAACATTGCCATGATGACGATCTCCTTCAGCAGAGGAGAGTTAAGTGTGTGCAACAAACCACCCTAACCTAAGAGGCTGTAAAAGACTATGTATAAAAACAATCCTCCTCCGCCTCGCCTCCTAAACTGCCCCTCCTCTTCGAAGAAATGATGGAGGGGAGTCAGCGTTAACACTGGCTTTTCATCTACATTTCCCCATTCAGCAAAATTTAAAAGTGAAAATAATGAATATAGATCATGAGTATGCAAGAATATTACCATTAGAAATTTAATTCAGCAGGAAAACAAGCAAGCAGAGGGCTACACTTACACAAAAATAAAAAAGGAGTTATGGCTCTTGGAATGCAACAACACACACACACAAAAACTATATTTTCAAATTGGTGCGAAAAATTGAAAAAAAATAACATATTTGGTATCTACTGGGCGGATCCCTCTCTCTGGTTGGTGCCGTCGTGGTGATGGGGAAAAACACATCTACTACCAGGTTTAAAGATTGTATGCAAATGCTATGAAGCCTGGAGCCACAAAGGATCATTTGCATACAATCCTTTATCCTGGTGGTAGATGCCCTTTAAATTGCTTGACATACAAAGTCACCGGGGTGGAGAAGAGTCACTCCTGGCTTCATAGGACAAATATATCATCATAAATTACCCAAAAGGCACTAAGTTACCTTATCGGAAGAAGATTTGTTGCCAAAATTATGTCTTAAACCCTTTCACGCTCTGCGCCGTAGGTGCATAGGCTGTATAAAGAGAGCTCACTGGGCATTTAAAAGACGAGTGGTCGCCGCCATATTTGTTCTGATCGTCACTTCGCCGGGACGTCGTAAGGAAAAAGCGATCATTTACCATGATCAGTGGCTCATTGTAATGAATAGTGTGTAAAAATGCCATATAATGCAATACAAAAGTATTGCAGTATATGGTAGGAATTATCAGGCCCTCTAGGATGAAAGTAGCCAAGAGGGTCAAAAAAAATTGTAAAAAGAAAAAAACATTGGAAAAAAGTTTATATATAAAACCTAACAAACAGTAAAAATCACGAAAATGTTAGTTATAAAAATGGTTATTGCCGGCAGTGAACCCGATAACTGAAAATAGCACCCTAATGTCCGAAACACGACTTTTACACCATTTTACATCACATAAAAAGCCATCGAAGTACACCAAAGTATATAAAGGTTAATAGTGTCAGAAGATGGTGAAACATTTTTTTTCATAAACATTGTTTTAATTTGTGAAAATGTATTACAACACAATAAAACCTATATAAATTTGGTAGCACCTCTATCATACCGAACAAAATAATAAAGCAGATTCACAGACTTTTACAATGAACAGCACAGGCCGCAGGGGAGAACTGCTTTGCTCATTGTAACAGCCTGTGAATGTACAGAACAGGGGGCTCTGGTAACGCCCTTCCCAGAGCCCTTCTGGCTCATTAGCATTATTGTAAAAGTTGATTTTAGAAGGAAGGAGGCCATGGATAACAAATATAAAATGATTGCCACAGTCACAGGGCCTGAATCTGTGAGTAAATTAGATTTCCTTTAAAGTATGAATTAAGTGCAACGAAAAAAGGAAATATTGTATTCTTGTTTTCTACATCTGAGCTGAGTACATTTATATTGACAGTTAAATTAATATAAAAAGGCAATTTTCTCTGCTCCCCCCCCCCCCCAAATAATTTTCTATATTAGAAAAATGTTTAATATTGACCAGTTCTTTTAAAAGCTGTTACCTGTATAAACAGGAATACACTTGAAAGCACTCAGTCAGCCATGAAGCAGCAGAAAAAAAGTGGCTCTGGGAAAGTGTAATAAGGTCAATGAAAGGAAAACTCCGGCTAAGATTTTCTGATCATTAGTGTCTTTCTGCACAAACTGAAGATCTTTACTGTATTTTCTATAAATTATTAACACAGGATCTACTTTAAGGGCTATTGTACCAGTGTGAAGAATTTCCCATAAATTTAGTAATGTTGTCCCTCGGAAACAAGAAAGCCGTCCTTGGATATGACCACCCTGGTATCTGTGACCAGACATATGCTATTGAGCCAAGACAGACCACCTGGACTCAGCGATCATTACCAATAATGCTTACTCTTAGACATTTCACTGACGGGATGACCCCACACCACTTTAAATGCTGCAGAAATGCTGGCACTTTGAGATTAAGCAAAGTCATTTTTCTGCAGTTCTCCCTGTGATTAAGGAAACGAGGGTCGGGAACATCTGGATCCCACGGAATGTAGACTATAAGACACAGAAACCTTTCAGCTGCCAAGAACAACTACCATTCCCAACAACAGTTAGAAACCATCAAACACTGTGGGGGAGATTTACCTACCATTCCATTCGGGATCCAGCGGAGCGTTCTCTGAGGTGGATTCGGGTCTTCCAGCAATTCAATAAGGCAGTTCTTCCGACGTCCACCTGGTGTCGCTGCTGCGCTGAAGTCCGCCGAGGTCCGCCGGAGTGCACAATCCATTGCCGGGTGAAGGTAAGCGCGTGTCCAGCGACACTTTTTTTTTTTTTTTTAAATGCAGCGGTTTCTCCGAATCCGTCGGGTTTTCGTACGGCCACGCCCCCCGATTTCCGTCACATGAATGCCGGCGCTGATGCGCCACAATCCGATCACGTGCGCCGAAATACCGGGGCAATACAGGGGAAATTGGCGCAAAACGGAAAAATGTTGTTTTGGTGACTTCCATGTACGTGTATTTCATATATTCGATAACCATAGACATGTACCTTTTATACTACATTCTACGAATTTGATTATACAAAAACATAAACAATTGGAAAATTATATTACAGATCTATATTTCTGGACCTCACCATGGCAACAGGTAATGTTTTAATGGCCGACTGCATTACGAGAATTGGAAAATAGTGCAAAATAGAAATAATATGTATAAAGTGACTAATAACTTAAACAATTATTTAACCAATGTCTTAGAAGCCCCTTACAAGGAGGGCTTGTAGCATTAGGTGAAAAGGCATATGCCAATTAAGAGAATGACAAAAAGCACCAAATGCCCTCAATTATTAAGCACATGTAAAATGGAAATATATATGATCACTAAAAATAAAGCCCTTGAACCAGTCAGAATAAAATGTCAGGCTTCTCCAGGAGCTGGAAGTGGGTATTAGACATTTCCTAGAATTAGTAGTAGAGATAGAGATTAAGATGATCAAGAGAATCGGCTGTAATGAGGCGGCATGTGATCGGGCTTTATCGGGTGCGTGCTCGGGATTTTAAGAGGAAACACTTGAAAAAGCTCGATAACATAAAGCTCTGAAAAGGGTCAAATCTAAAAGGCTTTTAGAAACACAAGGACAGACAATTACAGACACAATGGCAGCTTTTAACAGCAACCTCTATGTGCGAAGCTTGGCCTCATCTAGAAAGTAAAATTGCCTATTTGTCATAATGTGTTATCTACTATTCTCCGAGGTACATAAAAAGGCGATTTGTAGGGGATCAATCTATCCAGCACCATATAGAAGGAATTAACTAATCCTATAATGAGCATCACATCTAAGCCTTCAGGTTGGTGCCTAGAAGAGAACAGATGCATGTGGCTGCTCACAGTAAAATAAGGTTATGTCCGCATTATCATTAGGCCCAAACACTAACGTTCATGAAAATAGATTATTTCAAGGCAAACATCGGTTGGAGTAAATGGATCGTAGCTGACAACATAATCTAGTCATCATTGAGAACTTGTCTGTGTGTGAAATTACTGACAGAATAACAGATCTCGAGACCACTAACCCTCATTTCTAAAAGAAAATGTTTCCAGACAGACCTATCCTACGCCTGGTGATCTGGAACATGAATGGCCGAAATCCATGACTGCAATGGCCAGTATGGACTAATATAATATAATATATTTCTTCTTAAGTTGAATTTGTATGCAAGTCAAAACTGTATATTTTATAATTGTAGTTCCAGCAAACTTTTTTTTGGTTTACATTTTTTTTTGGAGTTTTTAAATTTTTTGCTGTAATGGGACCAAGGATTATCAATAAAGCTTCATTACAGACGCCTTACAGCTGATCATTGCAGTCTGGGACTATAGTAAAGCATCCAGAGAGCTTCACCAGAGGTCACAGGGGCAGAGGGGTCCGTCTGTAACTAGGGGTCATCTGTAAGTAGGGTGTCCTTAAGTAGGGGACCGTCTGTATATAGAATTTTAAAAATTCTAATTTTAATTATACAGTTAATGCACCCAGAGTGCGTTCTCAGCACCAGGAGCACTGCTACTCGCGAATATATCACTTCCCGATAAATTCCCTGCTTATGTAAGAGAGGGTAGTGCTCAAGCAAGGAATAGGGTGTGAATTGTGGAAGCAGGGGGCGACGTTGGAACAAGGGATTTTTGCGGTAATAGCAGTGCTCTGGGTGCCGAGGACACAGTCTGGGTTCACCGACTAACTCATTAGCATAAAGATTGAAAGGGAAAATTCTTGGAAATGAAAGAATGCACAGAAATAATAAAGATATGTTAAGGATCACTGTCAATTTCTCTGTAACATACTGCCAGAAAATTATAATCTTTGGGTAGATGGTAGATTCCCTTTAAAGGTTTTTCAGGCAACAGTCTGTTTCTGTCTTATCAGAAGTAATGCTTCAATGAAGCGCTATAGGGCGGTGCATGAGAATGCATAGGGACTCTGTTCACCATAGGCTCTGAGCTTTGAGATGCTGGTCTCTAGTAGTCTAGATCTCAGTTTCTTGCAACTATTACAAGGCAGAGGTGATGACGACTGCCTATTAAACAGCAATACCCTTATTCCTAAATGGTCCCTTTCCATGCCAATGTTAAAAAAATCAGTTTGTAAACTGTATCCTGTATCTATACCTGTATCTGACTGCTGCTCGTATACTTAGGGACCATCTGGCAATATTCAACTACAGACATATACAGCTTCCTTTACTTTCCACAGCAGTGGCTCTATGAAATTCTACACAATCCCTTTCTGGAAGGTTGAGATAGTGACAGACAGGAGTTGTGTGTGACACAGCACCGCTACATCATTAACTACTCCCTCAGGAAAGTGGGGGCTGAGAGAGACACTGACTATCAATAAAAGACTTTTTCAGAATAATGGAGACTCCAATCCCATAGGGGCATGTATAAAGACATATAAAAAGTGCTGTGTGTTATTTGTGTGGGGGGAGGGTCGCTGGTGATAGTTTCTCTTTAACACTACTATATAATTGCAAAAAAACCTATTTGAAGGAAAATAATGCATTATTTATGTTCCCGCATCCTATACAGATTATCAAGAAGAAGAGTAAATGAATTTGCACTTAGCAGGCGCAGAGCTCCCATTTCTTCATGCAGTTTAAGGAAAATCTCATTTTTATTACAGGTGATTTTATCACTGCCTCAAGTTTGTTTGAATTCAATTCCTTTCCAGCCCATAAAAATAGATTTTAAACATCCGTATTTTCTTGTTACTTAGGACTTTTCCTAAGGGCGGGTTGAGGCATTAATGGATTTATTTTCTCTGGTGTCTTCATTATTTCTAAGCCCCCCTCGCTTAGCATCAAGTACAAGTTATAGAGAAGTTTTTAATATTACATATTTCTTGAAGAAAACCTGGCAGCAGGAATGTGATTTTTGGCTGGATACAGGTTCCAATATCCTATGCCAAGTGGATTTTAAAAAAGCCTTTGCCAGCATTCTGAACTAGTAGTTTATAATAGTTTATTTTACATTATCTGGCTCCCTGTCAGTAGCATGTGGTGTGTCCCTGTGGTGGGAGCTGCTGCAGCCTGTGTGTGCCTGTGTCTGTCTCCTCTCCTCCACACTCAACCAGCTCCCTACCCTCTTCCTGTCATAAGCAAGGGAGGGAGGGGGGTGGCGTGGAGGAGCAGCAGAATACACAAGGTTGCAGGTTGCAGCTGATGGGGAGCCAGGTAATGTTATATAAAATGATGAAAAGATTCAGAATGCTGACAAAGGCTTTTTTAAAATCAGCACAGCATAGGTTATTGGGAGCCATCATCAGAAAAAAAAATCACATTCCTGGTGACAGATTTGCTTTAAATACTCACGCATAGTTATAAGCAACCTGTTCCTTAACACACCTGGGCTATGTCTATATTAGCTATAGGAGCAGAATAATGGAAGAAAAGGAAGCCCTCGATATGTTACAGATACCAAAGGCCCAAAACACTTTGAGGACTACAAGAATAAAATGAAATGATGTAACATTGAAAAGCATATTTCTTCAGCAAATCCTTCATCGCATAGTATGGGGTGCCCATGCCTGGAAGGGCTTGTGATACCACTAAATTCCTTCATCTCATACCAAATCTCCAGAATACGGTATATTGGTGATAGGAGCCAATGGTTGACTCAAAAACTAGGCTCCCAACAAACAAAGGCATAGCTTATGCAAATATAATCTGGAAAGAAAATACCACATACAGTGGGGCAGATTTACTTACCCGGTCCATTCGCGATCCAGCGGCGCGTTCTCCGATGCGCCACAATCCGATCCCGGGGCAACTGAGGGGAAATCGGCGCAAATCGGAAATATTCGGGTAACACGTCGGGAAAATGCGAATCGGGCCCTTCGTAAATGACCCCCAGTATGTGCACTCTCCAGGCTTATTAGCAAGTCAATATAATGGAAAAATCACATAAAGAGGTTTCCGAAGGTCACAAGGCTGAGAATACACAGTTACAAACTAATGGTTTATACCAAGCAAATCCAGTATTAGGCCTCATGTAAAAGACAGTGTATGCCTGATGGCCAGATGCTAGCCGTGTGCTGTTTGCAGCCCGTAGAACAGGTGGGCATTCCTCATCTCGTCAGTGTCCAGTCAAGGTGCCCATCCGCCCAGCACGATCATGGTGTCTCACTGCACTGTGCACAATAGAAGTCAATGGGGGCCCTGATATACAGGGTTCAGAGAACTATTTCAGTGTAATGATGAGTCTCTCACAATATAGGACATCATTGTAATCCTGTAATCATTACAGAAAACAGGTTGTTTGAAAACAGCGGTTTGAGGGCCTTCATTTTTACAGGAAATCTTCCACCAGGATGAAGAATTGTAAACCAAGCACACTGATGTACGTGTGGGTGTTCCCTCTGGCAGGATCCACTTTTCTTTTGCACTTTATGCCCAGGTATTTAAGAAAAAAAAGGCTTACAGATTATGCAAATAAACCTAAGGGGCTTTAAGCCCCCATTGACACATACGGAGCCCGGAGAGCCTCAGGCTCATTTGCATAGTTCAAAAACTTTTTTTTTTGTAAAGACCAGGGCACAGAAAGCTAAAAGAAGAGCAGATCCAACTAGAGGGGGTACACCCCAGTATATCAGTGTTCTTGGTTTACAATCCTTCATCCAGGTGGTAGATGTCCTATAAGGCAGCTTCCCTTTAAGCCACAAAGTCACCCTTAAGGCCAACTGCACACAAATGTGCTCAATCCGGTCACTGCTTAGTAGTGGGCTGATGGGATCCAAATAGCACGCAGTTTGTTCATACCCATTTAGCAGAATTATCTTTACAACTACTGATTCACAAGCTGCAACTTACCAATTATGGACCATCAATTTCTGCACGGCTAGCAAAGCATTGTAACGGACCTGTTGGTCTTCATGATGCATGTGGTTCATTACCAGCTGCTTTCCACCCAACTGCTCAATCACCCTGAAAGATGAGAAAGGACTTGTCATATTGATCGCCAGCACTGTCTAATAGATTTACCTGTGACGGCAGAAGCTCTTCAGAACCTCATGACTCACCAGTATAAGGCAGGTTCTTCTCATCTTTTATAGAACATGCATTATTAACTGTCCACAAATACATCACGAGTTTATGGGTTTTACTTTGTAGCAACATATTCACATGTACATATCCCCAGTCACTGCTTGTGATGAGCATCTGTCATGCCTCATCCTAATCCTTCTACCTACAATCTACATCTCTAGTCATATAATGACAAGTGGGGACACACCAGGAGATTCTGCTACTCACCCGGTAAAAATAGAAGAGAATAGAAAGTGTGCAAACAGTATACAGACACAGAATTAGAAATTATTTCTGCTTTACGTGAATCCGGGGCAGTTCTGATGTTTTATTCATGTTATTCAAAGAAATTATTTTCTCTAGTCACAAAACAGGAATTTTCTTTGATAGATGAACACTCAGTAAACCCTTCCCCATCCATAATCTCCAGTTTCATGTAGGAGTTTGCAAAAGTTGTGGTGGGGGTTGGCAGCAAAAGACTTTGAAAGACATGTTCCTGATGAAGGAAAGCCCACCGGACACCGGCTGCTCGTAATATAGCAGAAAACTCTATCTTATATACGGGAGGAGTAGACCACTGAGCACGAGGTATGCACGAGGGAGAAGCTATAGCTTCCGATATCATAAAATGGTAGAGAACTTTAACTGAATACTTATGGGTAGGTTGCTTAATATCATGTCCCAATAAACAATAAAGATAAGCAAAGTAGCCAAACCATTTAGTAGTTATTCATTGAGAGCAGCTGAAACCAGAAACCAGACAATTTGAGCAGAATAATTACAGAATTACCAGTGGGGCAAATTCTGCAGACATTCTTCTATGTGTTCAGTTATCCTTAAAGGTTTTGGACACTTCTCAATAAATCTCTTCGATCAGACATGTCATTACATGTCTATGTACCTGGGTCTTTGCCTTCTTTGAAAGCAGCAGCATTTCCCTATTCTCAGCATGCTGCCCTCTGTATACACACAGTTGCCATCTGTCTCTGCTCCAGAACGTCCATGTGACATCACCCCTTCTCCTCTCTCTCTTCTCAAAGTCTATCCACGCTGACACAGACAAGGAGACGGAAGGGGGAGGAAGAGCCCTACTGTACTGCTGCAGCACCACCTGTTCAGCAGGACTTCTTAATCACTTGCTGAACATTCAGGGATCTACATGACAGTCAAATCACAGAGACAACTTATGTAAATGTGTGGGCAGCCCCTTTTAGGCTTCCTCTTGGACCTGTGTGCTCCACCATTAACAATTGGCTATCTTGTGAGCGTCAATCAATTTATTTGGCCCCATAAATGAATGGTTAATGAAAAAGTACTGCTCAGTCACCTTAAAAGTGTTTGTGTGATCATATTTACACTTCGAGTGGAACACGGATCTATTTTACAGGAGTACAGGAAATTTAGAAAATTCCATACGCTGCTGTAATACACTGACTATAATGAACAGATACAACTTCAAAAACACACCTATACCTACAACAATGTAATTCACGTGAGTAACCCCTACAGGCATTGTGTGTATCCACGGGAGAAAACACACAACAGGTTCGGGATCTAGGGTTTAGATTAGTAGAAATCCATTAAAAATTTCAAGTCCATTTTCTAAACTAAAATGCTTCCTTTACATTATCACAATCTTATTCCTCTTAAGGAACTTCTGCTAATGGTCTCTTACACAGATAGAGAATAAGTAAGAAACTATTGAATGGTTACGGCTCCAATTTGTAGATTTGCTGGAGGAGATGTTATCATTGCGTGCCTGTACCAGAAAAACAGGATAATAAACATAAACCAGACACGTAAGGCTATTCTATCACTCCTGGCATATAACTTAGATAGCATTTCCATCAAGTATTAAAATAAAAAAACCCTTCCATTTGTGCTCAGCAGCTCTTCCCGTGATGGCCGCTGCATGTAATCTGCCGGGAGCTATTCTAAATGCAAATCGCAAGCTGCTAATGTATGGGGTTAGGATTCCAGGGGCACAATACGGCACATGTTTACTTCGCCTTCATTGTACAGCACATTATCTCACACAGAGGAAATTCTCCATGTTCTGTGTCTGGAAGCTCAGGCTTTGCATCAGGAAGACACTAGGTTTGGGGCCACTAAATTTTTACCATGTCCTTATGTAGCGAAAATTTCACATGTCCATTAAAGAAAAGTGCAATGCTCCCAAATTCATTTTTTGCAATGGGCATGCGTCTGGAGTCACTTTTTAGGAATCCCAAACTCATCCCTGGTAAGTTTTGATTTGATCTAGGTAGTTTGAGAATATGCTAGACGTTTAGCAGCCCCTAAAACTAGAAAAAGTGGCAGTGGAGACAAAATTTTCCATCTCTGCACCACACCCGACTATATATCACATTCTACACTACTTTATTATATACAGCTTGAACTTTTTTTTTGCCCCTTTACTCTTAAACCCCCTATGCCAGTGATGGGGAACCTTTTAGAGACTGAGTGCCCAAACTACGACCAAACCCACTTATATAAGTGCAAAGTGCCAACATGACAATTTAAACAGTAACATGTTGCTACCTGTACTGTCATGGTAGAATTGCAGGGCCCTGAACAGGAGCTCCCAATAGTAACTAAGCCTCGTCTGCACCTCCTTGCTCCTCCTGTTGTCAGAGGCAGCTAAGGATGTGTAGCTTTAAAATAGCACTGATCACAGCACATCCTGGCTGGCCAGTACCAGGGAGGAGGTTTTGATTCCCGTCTGGAAACTTTGTGCTGGGGTGATGGCCTGGGTGCCCATAGGTTCGCCACCACTGCCCTATGCTATCAATCCCATGAGGCCTCACCCAACCTCATCACTAGCGCAGGGTGCTACAACAGCATTGGTGGAGTCGCAGCAGTGGTTGCAGGTCCCTGGGGCTGGAGAACAAATAGGTAGGTAAAGCTATTTTTTTATGTACTTATTGTTATGTTGAAGGCTAACTTGACACTTAATCAAAACTAACTATTTTGCAGCATTCTTATTTATTGCACCAACTTGCGATGTGGTAAAATTATGAAATGTAGCCATAAGTAGTTTTATCCAGTCCTCTTTAACTCTTAATAACATTCACATTTAGTCATAGCCAGCCATAAAACTGGCAAATGTTAATGACATTTAGGACATGAGCAGAGAAAAGATGTCTGTAATCGCAGCTTATCCAGGAACCTTACACAGCAGGAGAGATGCGAGACCCAGGCCACTTCAAAGAGTGGTGGGATAAAAAGATATCAAATAGATTAACACCTCTCTAGACCCCATGTCTTGTACATAGGATCAAAGGATGGGACATTTTGGTGCATTTCTTTCCCACCAGAAATTTAAACCAAAGACAATGGAAATTCCTATTTATTAAATAACATAACTCACCTAAAAAATTAATCTACTAAATTACTAAGGGGTGGCAGTGTATTTCATCAGCATGTGAACATCCCATCCTCCATGACGTCACAAGCTGGAAAGAAAACCCACTGCCTATAAATTATGGAGCTATGCTAATTGCATTGTCAGTCATCTTGAGACTCCAATTAACTGTTTTGAGTATACATCGTATGTGTATTGTTTTATAACCTTTTTTTCTGACAATTGTATGTGTTTATGTGTGCACTGTACTTTTGTATATTAAGTTTTAAAATGTAATAAGTCTCTGCTTGTAGCCTTAGCGATTCATGTTTAGTAGCTTTATAGATAATTGCGTAATTAAAAAGTCTGCAATTTGGGTTTCTAAATTGTTGAGGGACTTGTGTAGTTAGGCCCATTTGCCTTATTAATATATATTTCTAATTTAAAGATACAGTAAGTGTTGGCAGTGTGCAAATTAAGTGAGCACCAAGGCTAAGAAAGTAAAGTTTAGAGTAAAGACGCCATCTTGTGTATATGGAAGGGGCTTTATGTGATAAATTTAAGGCTCTCTAGTGTGGGTGCACGTCCAGGACCTGATTAATCCTCAATATACAAATAAAAAAAATAAAATTGGCACACTAAAGGATTCAAAAGACAATAAGTGGGTTACTTTATACCGATAATGAAGCGTTTCAGCTCCTTTATCAGAGAAAGTCTTCTGATAAAGGAGCTCTACCTACCCATTTGATCTCCTACCTCATGAGCCTGCGACCACTGCTGCACTTCCATCAGTTCTGTTGTAGAGACCTGCACTGGTGATAAGGTTTCATGAGGCCTCATGGGATTGATAGCAAAGGGCCATGTGAAGCATAAGAAGGACAAATAAAGAGTTCTTGATATGTATACAGCTTGAATGTGATATGTATTCAGGTGTGGTCCAGAGATTGAAAATGATAAAGGAGTTGAAAAGCTACACTTTGGGAGAAAAAAAAAAAGTTACCTAGTTTTTGTTTTTGAATCCTTTGGAGTGCCACCATTTTTGTTCATATTATATGAAATTAAGATAAGTTGTGTTCATGGTTCAAGCACCGCACTGGCCCCAAAAACATTTTTGTGTGCATAATGCTCGTTTCTGAATTTCAGCACTAGCTACTGCTATTGCTAATAGTTTCGTCAGAACTACTTTGTTAGCTGAACAAACTGGTATTTTGCTTTCTGATGTGATAATGGAGAAGGCCATCTTGCACCAGCTGCATAGTCACATGAGCAATAGAAACCTGGAAACAGGAGACATTTATTGACTTCTATGGAGAGCTGAGGACATCATGAAAATGGGTCTCTATAGTGCACGTGCATTATGAGGCTTAGGGACTATAGTTAAAAAACTGCAAGATTAGGTTAAACATTCAGTACTTATAACCAGTAACAATCCTATGAATTCATTCACCATCACCTTTTCGGATAAAGGATTGTGTATAGTGAAATGATGGGAGTGCCAAGTGTCTCCGCTGGTTTCTAGTAACCATAGAGATATGAAAGGGCCGGATAGGCTGGAGACCTTGGATGTATTGTTCAGGAACGCACTTAGAGGTGATGGTTCAGGAATAAAGGGGATGACTCAATAGTTGAATAAATGTTAAGACAAAGAAAGCAGAGGTGTTAATGCTGAAACTGCAAGAGGAGTTAGTGGGTATTCAATAAGCTTCTAAACCACACATACATGCTGGCGAGTGCCTCCTAAAACTGGATCCATTCTTTGATTCGCTTTGACTCCTTCGTCTACTAATTGTTAACACCTGCATTCGGTCCTCTGGCCAGAAGGAGGCGGACAGAAATGCAGAATGCAGGTGTGAATAAAGGAGCCCTGGATTTCTGGCATACAATCCCAGAATTGGGCACAATTCCCGATGTATGACTAGGAATTGCACCCATTTCCCCCCTAAAGAGAACCTATCCAGTACATCCGGTTCCCCAAAGCAAAGGTCTTATTTCATTTACTGTAGTGAGTTGCTCTGCATGATGATATTTATTATCTGATATTCATTTTAAAATGAGTCAGCAGCTCCTGTGAAGTAGGTATGGAGGGGGAGAGTGTGGTGGCTAAGTCGACTAGGGTGTTCTGTGGACACTACCTATAACTGCTGCAGGCTATAGAGGAGTGGTGGCGAACCTATGGCATGGGTGCCAGAGGTGGCACTCTGAGTGCTCTCTGTGGGCACCCAGGCCCTGCCGAAGCTCGTCCTGCACTTTCAGGGAACTTAAAGGGGTATTCTCATCTAAGCATTTATATTCAGTTTCATTAATCTACCATATATATATATACACATTTCTTCAATTAGATGTTATTAAAAAAAAAAATTACCTGTGTGAAGATAATTTCTCATAAATGCAGTCATATGGTCCTTTAGAAACAAGACTGTGTCCTTGGATACGACCACCTCCACAAAGAAACCAAAGTTTTTTGTACAGGAAATGTCCAGGAGTTATTGCATGTCCTACAGCCGGTCCTGTGGTACTGAACACTGATGCCAGGTGGTCAGGCAAGACTCAATACAGCATGGCTGGCCACCACGGGAGGTGGTCGTATCTGAGGAATCTATCTTGTTTCTAAGGGACAACATTGCTACATTTATGAGAAATTATCTTCACACAGGAACATTCTTTAAATAACATCCAATTGAAGAAATGTTTACATATGGCAAATGAATTAAAGTAAATGTGAATGCCAAGATGGAAATATGGGAAAACCCCTTTATGATATGCTGCTTTCAGTGCAAATGTAAAGCGACCATTCCTTGGCTCCTTGGAACTGCAGGAAGAGTGTGAAGGTGTGTACAGGGCCTATTTATATTTGGAGGTCCTCCTGCTGACCCCATGATTCTTCCTGTACAGAGGGACTCTGGAGAGAAGATACAATGATAGTCCAAATTTGCTACTTTGCTACTTTTTTTTTTTGCTTTTTTATGATGAAAGTTGAACAAGGAGCAATAAGTTACTGCATAAAGTCCTGTGTTGGCACTTTGCGAAAAATAAGTGGGATATGGGTTGTAGTTTGGGCACTCAGAACTTAAAAGGTTTGCCGTCACTGCTATAGAGTAATTCTACAACAGGCTGGACATGGCGTATAACTGCTCGGTGGTGCAACCCTTACTGGGTAGATCAGGAGGTCGGAGCCTTCTGATTGATGTGGCCAGTGACCGGCGGCACAGTTCAGATCATACGCAAAGTGTCTACCTCCGCAAAGTGTCTAAAGCAATTAATAAACATAGCTTAAGATATATAACAGATATCTTGATTAATTGAGCCAAAGCGTTGCTTTACTTAGTAAAAATCTGCTTATTTTGTAAGAATAAAAAGTAGAGGCACATTTTAACTAAACATCACAAACTATTTTTTTCGCCCCGAGTGGTGCGAAACACATGGACACATCCATCTTTAGTTGAATATCCCGTATCACGTATATACACTACATAACCAACACACTTGCCTTTTTCCTCTTGGATAATGTCGTACATACTCTCCAACATCATGAGCCGCCACTGCAAGGACTTGTGGGTCATCAGAGACTTCTAGGAGCTTAGTTAAGATTCTACAAAAATATTCAGCAAAAGAAAATTAAAGGTGGAGTCACAAAAAGCAAGGATCTTTTCACTTAATTTTTGCAAATTACATAGCAGTCAGTGCTCTATAAGCAATAAGACACCTTTTGTACAAAGAATTGTGCATAGACATGTGTGTAGAAATATGGAAAAAATAAAAAGAAATTTCAAAATCTGGTTGTGCCATTCCAGCTATTCCTCCTAGAAAACTGTGAACACATTAACAACTTGGTGTAACCAACTGGGGTTCCTACTTATGCTGACATTGACTGTTTTGTGTTAATGGTGTAGGGCCCACCCCTTTGACAATAGAGTTCCAAGAAAGATGGTACCAAAATATTTCAGCTTCTTGCACTTTATTGATCAGCTCTACAAAACATATATAATATTTTATGTGATGCACATATATCCTTACAGAGCTACACCTTGCTCTGCAATAAGTTCAGTAATTGTTAAGTTATTGGAATACACATATTAGGATATTTTTCTAAACTTCCCTACAGTGAGGACACTAGCGCTTACTTCAAGAGCTCGTAGTTCTTTTCGTTTAGTCTTGCAGCGTTCTCTCTCCAAAACTTCTCCGATTTGTGGACTGGGCTCCATTCCAACCTTCCAGACTTCAGCTCAGAACTGTACTCATCAAATGAGCTGTAAAAGAGGGCAAAGCATAAGACTCCTAACAGCGTCACACAAGTAGACAAGCTTGCCAATTGGCATTGTGTATTCTAGAAGGTAAGCTGTGCTACAAATAGGCATTAGTAACAAACATCATGGTATCACAGTCAACAGTGACAGCTCGAAGAAACAAATCTATAAGCAGACAGTAACAGATGTTATGCTAATGTAATTATTTACAAAATAAAATAGATGTCCATGCTGAAAGCACTTAAAGGGATAGTACAAAGCAATACTGTTATCCCCTATCCGCAGGACAGAGGATCGCAATCTGGTCAGTGGGAGAGATGGACTACTGGTAATCCAATGAGTACGGATTCTTATTGATCCAGACAATGGGGTTCCCATTCTCACCCACTGAATGAATCCACAGGTCAAGCATGTGCCCTGTTGTGTTATTCAATACTATGGAAGCTGGCACTAACACTCACTATTAATGTCCTGGAGAGAGGGATATATGCATGGAGCGTGAATGGGAAGGCCATTGAGCCATATGAACATCGAAGTCCATTTCTGTAATCGATATGGGACCCAGCAGTCAGACCATTACCAACCTCAGCATTGCCTCCTATCCTGTTGACAGGAGATAACGATAACACTCGGAACAACTTTTTAACTCCCAAGTCTGTCATAGTACCATCTGGACTTAAAGGACATCTACCAGGATGAAGGATTGTACACCAAGCACGCTGACATACTGGAATGCGCCCCCTCTGGCAGGATCTGCTCTTCTTTAAAGAGGACCTTTCACCAACCCAGACTTCCTTAACTGGACATACCAGCATGTAAGCTCTAGCATCTTGATTCTGAGGCACTTGGAATTTTCCTCCTAGCCCCCTCCGTCCCAGAGGTATAAGCCCCGGGATCTGACGATTCTGAGGGCTGTATGGTCAGAAAGGAGGAGCTGCACCACAGGTGGGGGGTGTGACTATGCTAAAATCCTCTGACACCATCCAATCAGTGTCGATGGTGTCAGAGAAGCTTATTATGCCCTTGTTTTTAAGAAAAAAATCTTTAAAAATTAAGCAAATGAGTATAAGTGGCTCCAGGTTCCTGATGGCCTTGAGTCCATCAGGATCATAAACAAATAATCAGTCTTTTTTTAACCAGGGCATAAGAAGCTAAAAGAAGAGCAGATCCTGACAGAGGGGTCCACACCAGTATGTCAGTGTGCTTGGTTACAATCCTTCATCCAGCTGGTAGATTCACTACTGGCATAGTAGTAGTATTGCAGTATATCGTATGAGTGACCAGACCCCCTATGGTTCAAGCAAAAAAATAAATAAAAATAAATAAAACTTTCTCTAGAAATTAGATAAAAATGAACAAGCATAATCATAAACATGGTATGATTGTGCAGCCAGATCACGGCCCCCATTATGGTCATGTGAATGGAGTCTAAGCTTGAAATCAGTCTCCATAGAGACACACACTGTACAGGTTGGAATACGGATCTTTACAGAGAGGTAAGGAATAAGATCAGGATCCTTATTTTTGTTTCAAACTAAACAGACCAAAACAAAGTATATTAGAAAAAATGTTCCCAACTCTCCACAGGACACAATATTAAAAATGATTTCAAACAGTGGTTACTCTCAAAGGTGAAAAATAGTCTCTGCATGTAACAGAGCAGTACAGGGATGAATACAGATTAGGCTGCATGCACACTGCCGTGAGCCCGCCGCACCGTAGCACGGCGGGCACACGGCAGCGCGGGGAGAGGAGGAGGAGGCGAGCGCAGCTTACCCCCGCCCCTCTCCATAGCGATGTACGTGTGCTGCACCGTTCCCGTAGGGCGCCGCGAGCCCATAGATGTATTGTTGGATCCTTTTTTTTCCTTTTTATCACAACACAATAAACAGGTTTCCTTTTCTTTAAATTGTGCAATAAAATATGCATTTCATTATTTATATTGGTTACCTAGCACTGATGCGTTTTACCACCTGGCCGGTCACTACTGATAATTGGAGATAATTGGAGATAATTGGATATACCCATCACGGAACGTTTCCTTAGAACCAAATCTCACAATTATAAGACGATTCATTCTCATGAAGACAAATACTTTTGTCCGCTTACGGCTTTAGCAAATTTAAAAAACGACAGGGAAATTCCTGCTGCTTTACAGAACATTTAGTCATTGACGCCAGAACTGCAACTGAGAAACAAGTAGACAAACTGTGACATCTATAAAGATGACACAAAACCTAACAAGGAAAAATCTTGTAACTGTAAACTGGTCCAGTAAACACGTCAATTTGTAAGATAAGTGTGTTGCACCTCAAGGGCCCTTTACCAGAGATCCAATGATATTTATAACTTTTAATCCAGTCTGGAGCCAAGCAACCAATTATCCTTAAATCTTCTCCTGCCTAAAGATGTCCAGACGTCTGAGTCTAGTAACAGAAGCAATATGTGATGTGGAGGGAATACTAATGAGCGCTCCAACACTCATCAAGTAGCTCTTGGCTGCTATAGACGGGTCTATCAATCCCCATTATAAGCAGGCACATGACTCGCTAGATACAGTGGAGTGGTTGTGCTCAGCAAGTATACAGTCTACTTTAAGGCTTAATGCACCTGAACGTATGCCCACTGTGCCGTAGCCCTAGAAAATAGTAGCTGTGTGGCCGTAGATGTATGGCCGCAAGTATGCATCCCCTGACAGTCGCGTGCATGAGCCCTTAGTCCAGTGAGAAAGAATGGCAACACTCAAAACTTATATGAGCGACAAGGATGAAAAGGATGGTGTTGAGGGGTGAATAGACAACTATTTGTTGGCCTGGTCGCTTGTACCTTTCTCTGATTTTTCTCCTTCTGCTGGCCAACAAACAAGTTCATATATCATATTTCTCCCCAGACGCCATCTTGTTCACTGTCAGCCATTTCATGATTCAGACACCATCTGTTTAAAGATAGTATTTGTCCTTTCTGCATGTTTTCCTTCTTCTCTGCAATGCCTGAAGGTCATGTTTTGACTAGTGGGGGACTTCTCAAAAGAAACAAGGTCTTATCACTTAATGAACTGTGAACAGGCTTGTTAGAAGAAACGAAAGCTAGAGTTCATTTGCGAAAAGCACTTAAGGGGAGTTTCTGGGAGTTTGCTCAAAGTATATTCAAGCGAACCTATAGCATTTCAGTATTTTATCCACTTTTCACACCCTTTACAAAGCATTTCTGTTTTCAACATACGGGGCTATGCACCTTGAATAAAGTGTGATTGAGTGCAGCTTATGATTTGTATGTGTCTTTCTGTTATCCTGGTACCCGCAGCTATCTGTTACCCCTGTAACAATTCATTTGGAAATTACCTTACAACTGAAGAAGGGTTATTAGACTCCTGGATAAAAATCTCTGACAATTACCTGCATCTTACCTGGGTGTGCAAAACCTGAGCAGATGGTGTGCTGGGGTTATAAAGCCTACATCTATATAATGCCAGGGGATGGCGAGCTGCAGCCATGCAATGTGTGTTTGTATTTCTTACGATTTGGTTACTTGTGTAGATTGTAAGCGCCCCTTAATTTTAAAAAGTGACAGTGTTTTGAGATGCTTTATACATTATTTATGGGTGAAATCTTATTTGTGATATATATTGTGAAAGGTGCAACCCAAAAGGTGTATCAGACCCAAGAATAGTTAGGTATTTAACCCTTCCTGGTGTAAGCCATTTTAGGGCATTAGGACCAGGCCTGATTTTTAAAATGTGCCCTTTTATTCTTTTTTTAATTGCACTTTTTTTTAGTTTTATTTTGTCGCAGGGTGATACACGAACAAGTGATCATTTTATCACTGTTTCATTGTAATATACTGCAATACTAATGTATTCTGCATAGGCTGTCTAAATAATGATATTCAAATTTTTTCTGTGTTGAAGTATAAAACCCTATCTCACTGAAAAAAGACCTAGCAGCGGTCATTGCTACAGCTCCCCTCAAGCCATACATTATTAGATAATGTAGATAGATGGAGGAATATTTCATGGGATAAAATCACCGACTGTGGCGCTACAAGCAGCTACTGGGGCAAGAAGGGGTCATTAAAGGAAAGTGTTATTAATATACATGAGATACAGATTGGGGCCAATGATTCCAATAGAAGTGGAGCCACAAGAAATTCAGAGTAAGGAAAGACATAAGGATGTTAGAGAAGTTGTTGACAGAATGGTCCTTATATAAAAACATTGCTTTTAGTTCATAAATACGAGGATCGGTAAACGTACCATAGATTGTACATGGGAATAGGGTCACAAGACGGTCATGATCAGATGTTATGCTGATGTATGTGATTATATGACTGCTAAATAAATAAATACTGATTTTTTTTTGTTTAACAATAAATGTTAAATCTTGTTCATAGAAAAAAAGTCATTTGGGCACAATTATTAACCCGGTCCATGGAGGTAACCGAAAGTGCATTGTCCGACGATAATGCACTGTGCCGCAATTCACCAAGATTGTGCGCCAGATATCCTGCGTGTGTCACTTCCCCACTCAGGTCCGACAGAGTTCACCATCTTCTTCTTGGTGCATGCAAGTGCTTGGCTTGCGACACAAATTGAAAATTATATCCCACGCTCAGTCCGAATCTGTCGGATCGTCAGACGGCCCGCCCCCCGACTTCTGTCGCATGAAAGCCATAGCAGCTGCGCGAAAAAACGATCGCATGCAACACAATCCCAGCGCTGTTAAAGACCTGTCAAAGTCGTGCAGATCCCGAAAGCAGCACACAGTCCGACGAAAGTGCGATCCCCGACCCTTACAAAATAAGCCCCACTGTGAGAAAATAAGCAAAAATTTATATAAGACACAGTCTAATTTCCGGAAAAACATGGTACTATTTTTTTTTCTAAATGGATGGGTGGACATAATATATATTCCCCCTGCCCCATTTCATACTGCGGATATACTGGGGTTGGCTTCCTTATCGGTATATTCATCAAACAATGGTAAATATGGCTCAGAAGGTAAAGAACGATTTCTGCCTTCTTTGTGGAGAGCCATGGCAGCATTGCTTCCCGACTAACAGAGTTCAATAAAGTTCAATAAAGTTCAACAGTTCAAGTTTAAAGTCCAATATTGGTTGCTGTGTAACTGCATGGATGCCAAAGACATCATTACATTACATAGCACAACTACTGATAGTAACCATTTAGACAAGGGAACTGATGCGCCTTGGGTCCTTGTAACTAATTAAAGCAAATACTTGGTTGCTAGGAGCAGTCCATATAGTTCACCGCATGATGTTATGATATTAATCAACTACCTAGAAGTGCGGATTATATTGTATTATTATGTCAAAGGAGACTTTTCCTTGTCATCATATTAGTTAGTTATTTTCCTCTTATTCTCCACTCCAGTGCAGTCTAGTCATTAACATGGGAACAAAGTGATCTCCTGTTACACAATGCAGATCCATAAAGACTGGGCTCATTATAGCTACATTATGGCAAAAGCTACATGTATTCCAAGAAACATAAAAAACCATTAAAGCAGCACATAGACACTTCAGCAGAACAACACACACTGGAGATCAAAATCAGAGAACACACAATTTTCCTAAATGTCAAGGTCACTGTAGTCCTATGTGACTAAATAGCAGTACTTTAGGTTTATTTCAACAATTGTATATAATCTAAAGCACTGAATAAAAATGTAAATGTGATAATTGACCTGCAAGCTATTGGTGTTAATCTGGCACCTGGTGCCAACTTCGTTAATTATCTGACAAATCCTATTTAAATGACAGCTGACCGAAACCCTCTGGCTGCAGGATTTCTCAGCCATAGCAAGAGAAATTGGTCGTTGCAAGTCTATGATTTCTAGAATAGTACATCTTTACACCATCACAAACTCATTCAAGTCCCCCAAGAATGCTGATCACCCTCAAAAGAGAAATGGAAGAGAGGACAGGTTAATGTGGAGAATCTCCATGGGTAATTGTTTAAACACTGCAGCTGGAAATGCTCACCAGTTCAGCACTGAATAGAGGAAGGATTTGTCTCATGTTTTAAGAAACTGAAAGTCCACTCTGCAAGTCCAAATCTATGATTTGCAGAAAGATTCTAGTGTCTAAACTCACCTTTGCTGAGAAGCAAGTTGTGTGTACAGAGGAGAAGTGATCTACAGTTCAATTTAGTGATGAAAGCAAGTTTCATTTATTTGCATCTGATAATAAACATTGGGGCTTATTTACTAAGGGTCCCGCTGCCGCATTTTCGTCGGCTTTCCCGACTTTTCAATTGCGCCGGAGATTGTGTCGCATGCGATCGGATTGTGTCGCAATCGTGCCGGCTTTCACGCGACAAAAATTGGGGGCGGGCTGTCGGACGATCCGAGGGATTCGGACTAAGAGTTAAATTTGCATTGAGGAAGAGCAGGTGAATCCAGCAACCAGGCAGAAAACATTGCAAAGTATAAAACTTAAATTTATTTCATCCTTTAAAAGTGAGTTAAAATGCTACTATAGTAGCAAAAAAAACTGACGCGTTTCGAACTAAATGCGAAACGCATCCTGGTAAGTAAATGTGCCCCATTATGTTCACCAATAAATTAGGGTAAGACTGAACCCAAAGAGTGTAAAGAAGTGAAAGTGTCATGGTTTGGGGAATGTTTTCTGCAGCAGTATTTGAATCCCTTAAATAGCTGAGTTAATGCAGGTGTGTATAAGAACCTTCAACAACACCTGGTTCATTCCTTGCCTTCATCGCTCAATCAACCAGCAATTTTCTTGAAGGACAATGCTCTCTGTCAGACAGCAAAACATGCAATATGCAGCAAAGACTTACCGGCTATGGAGAGGGCTCGGCCCGCGAGCCCTCTCCACGCACCAGGACCCGGCATCCGGTGTACATTTAAAATATCAAATGTGAAATAAAACAAAAAATGTCCTATACAGAATTTTCTAATTTTGACAAAATGTTTATTTAGCTCTAAAATTTATATGCTCATGCAGGATAAAATGAGCAAACACATCTTAGATTTTAACACTCTATGGGCCCATAACAGAGCTCAGAAGGGAAGGAGCATCATCACACTTTTGGAGGGCCAATTTTGCCGAAACGAATTTCAGGTGCTATGCAGCATAATATAAGCCTATAATATATCAGAACAAGAGAAACCCCTAAAAAGTGACCCCATTTGAAAACTAAACCCCATTAAGGAGTATACTAACATTCTTTTTGGGGTGGCTATATCCCATTGGTTACCAACCAATAAGAGGAGTTGAAATGATCTGCTTCCCAGGCGGTCTATCAGACAATGATGGTGGCAGTGTGTGTGATTGACCTGCAGATAGGAGGGAGGAGGGAAACAGAGAAGGACACTAGCTGACAAACCACACATTTGAGGAGTGGGGGGAATAATGCTATTGTTGCAGCAGCCACAAAGAGAGTAGATTTTTCTTAAGGGGGTCTTTTTCTTTATTGACTAGGCTGTTGTGCAATGTGTCATGGAAACTGTAGTCTCAGGTCTTAAATAAATACTGCAGAAAATAAATACAGTAAATAGTGGAGCAGAGATCATATGAACAAAATTAATACATTTTTTTTTTTTTTACAGAAATGGGCTTGCTGTATGTTACAGCATTTTTTTGTGATAATTCGGAAACCCCCTTTAAAGTGTATTCCAGGCTCTTCAGTATTGAGTGTAATATATATATTTGTTCACAGAGATTACAGGGATGCCAGACAATCAACAACTGAGTGTTGCATACCTTAAGTCTTGTACACTTTCTCCCAGTTTTTCCAAAAGGAATTTGATGTCTTCAACTATATCTTCATCATCATACTTCTGCTGTTCCAGGTTTTCCAGTTGCTTCAGAACCTTGCACTGGATCATGGCCAGGGCATACTCCTGACGGGTTTCTCTTTCAGTAGACTTTTCTAGGAGATTCTATAACCAAATTGAATATTAAATCATTTTTAATCTGTTATCATTAGGTTTCTTTGTGTCACATATGAAATGAAATCTGCCATCAAAATCAAGCATGATAAACCAGTAAACCAGACACTGCGGCTGTGATAATCTTCTTATATTTGCTTTCCATGACCACCTTCTTTCTAAAATCAACTTTTAAAGTTATGCTCATGAGCCTTAAGGACTTCTGGAGGAGTTACCAGAGCCCCTCAGTGGTCAACTTCACAGGCTGTTGTAGGAGCACTTCCCCCACCCCCTGTGGGTTGAAACTTCCTCTGCCGCCAAGATTACATCAGGCAGAAGGAGGGTTGAAGTTCCTACAGAGACATTGTAACAGCATGTGAAGCTGCAGCACGTTGGAGCTCTGATAACATCCCCACAGTGTAATTAGCATAATTTAAAAAATTGATTTTAGAACCAACATGCAGACAGATTTGAAAAGATAGCGCAAATGTTTTTGTTATTGTGATGCAGGGTCTTCTCTCCTGTCCCTTTCTCAATAGCCACCACCACAAGTACAGATGTAGAGGTGGGTACCAAGTGGTAGAGAGGAGGAAAATCCATCAGTATTAACTTTTTGGGAATTTCATGGTAGGGAAGGAGGAGCCTCCAATTTTAGGTATCAGGGCCCATAAAAAAAAAAGTGATCACAGGGTTTTGCTATCTTACCTACAAAAAAATGGAAAAATTGTGTCTGGTCCTGGAGGCACAAATTACCTTGGGCCTGAACTGGTTAAGATTTCTGTAGATCAACCAGAAATATTTTTACATGGCTTATGTGCGCCTCCTTTCAAGCGTTAATGGGAAACACAAGTTTAGCAGGTCAGTAATGGAAGACGTATTTATAACCTGTGCTAGCGCCATTGTGTTCCATTGCTTTGTCGCGGTGTTTTATGCTGAACATAAATTCTAAGAAATTCTTACTGCATATAGAAAGTAGCCTCATGCCTGTGAACAAGGTGTAAAGCAATGATACTCATAATATATGTCATTGTGCCTTAAATCATGGCTCTTTAAAATTTTTTATTTTTTTTTTTCATGAAAAAAATATGACTGTTGCCGCAGTAACAAGAAAACCACCGTAGCGTCCTGTTTGGCAGCATTTACAAGACATGAATTTTAATGTCCGATCTATAGATTACAAGTGAAACGTGTCTGAGCCGCTGCAGCAGGATGCCTCAACCTAAAAGTTTTTTGTCCATGTGCTCAATAGAAAAGACCAAATACTGACCGATTATGGTAAATGGATGGGTTAAGGGGGTGTGCCACGTATGGTTTTGAAAACAATAACATTCTTTATTTTAACACTTTTTAGAATAATTTTTCTGCTGTCACTTTATTTATACATACAAGACACGCCTTTTTCCATTGTGGGCGGGACTAAAAGCTAAAAATACGACCATGTCTTGTATTTTTCCGTGCACAGGCCCCATAATTTAACTTACTTTGTCTTACATCAGTAGAGCAAACAATTAGCTTTCATATGAAGGTAATGAATGAGACTATAGGGATGGTCAAAACTTGTGAAAAAAACACAAACAAACACAAGAGCATAACTCAATTTGTGTGTCACTTCAGGAAAAATCCATAATTATTTTTATATTTGTAACCCTAATAACAAAAGGTTGTCTTCCCCAAGTATGGCTGAGCAGCAACCACGATGGCTACACTGGGTGGGATTCGGGTATCTGCTGTAGGATAATGGCTGGAGTGCTAAGGAGCTGGGGTCCTGTAGTCACTGGAATGGACCTTGCCGTGAACAGGCCAACTGTGAGACCCAGTTCTAGCATTCCCAGTTGTCTGGGTGCAAGTCTACAATAAATTTGGTCCGGGTGGACTCTGGCTTCACTGCCTAACTAACTGCCTTCACTGACAGAAATAAAATGGCCGCCATTCAGGTAGTGAAGCCAAAGCAGCAAGTAGACAGTGTCAGCATCTGGACTCGGTGTGCATCTTAACCCTGTTAGTGAAGGGCACTGTGCTGTGCTCTCAGCAGGACAGTTCTCCGACACTGTCAGCCTGCTGCGCGTCAGCAACCACGCCTCGGTGTGTCACATCTGACAGGCCTGTGATAGGTTAGCCATCACGGTTACTGGTGCACATTAAGTGATTGACTATACCAAGGACCGACCTTAAACGCCGCAAGGATGATTCTGGTGACTTTTTCTTTGACAGACTCCTGGAGGATATCAGACAGGACTGGCACAATGTTATACCTTCGCAGGTATTCGCACATTTGCGGACTGAAGGCGAGCAGCCAAATAGAGAAGATCATCTGATATTGAAGCTGAAATCCACATTTGTTGTGCAGTACAGACATTATGCTGAAACAGATAACATCAGGTTAATAAGAAGACCACCATGACCGTGAACAAGCAGAGACACATTGTTTTCTTTAAAGGAAATCTACCATCAAAATCCAGCAAGATAAACCAGGCGCATCTTCTCATAGATCCAGGCACTGCCATAATCTTCTTAGACTTGTTTTTAAAATGATGCTAATGAACCAATAGGATTCTGTGGGAGTGTAACCAGACCTGCTCTGTGCACTCGCTTCACAGATTGTTACACTGTCTCCCCACCCTCCCCCACTGTTACTTCAGCACTCTCCCCCCTCTCCCTTATGTAATGCCATTGCAGCAGAGGAGGTTTCAGTAAACAGTGGAAGGGAGGAGGTGCTGCAGCCCAGTGTAACAGTATCTGAAGCTTCAGCATTAAAGGGAACCTGTCACCAGGAGACCCATTTTTAGCACTCCCCCAGTCCCCACAGAGCATAGTTCATACACTGCCAAAGAGGTTTTGTATTAAAAATTGGTTTTACAGAAAAAAAGATATGTTATATTGTACCTTCCATTAGCATCTGCTCTGTGACTAGGCAGTTGCCTTTTGGGAGGGTCTGGAAAGGAGCAGTTCCCCCACCACCACCCTTGGGGAAGAGCTACTCCATGTGACCTTTTCAAATATATGAAAACACCCATCACTTGGCTCAGCGATGCCCCCTGCTCCTCTACAGCCAATCCCGAGTGAGGGGAGTTATTCATATATTTGAAAAAGTCATATGTTTCCCAAGAGTGGGGGGGGGGACTGCTCCTTTCCAGACCCTCCCAATATAACATATCTTTTTTTCTGTAAAACCAATTTTTTATACAAAAACACTTTGGCAGTGTATGTACTATGCTCTGTGGGGACAGGGGGAGTGTTAAAAATGGGTCTCCTGGTGACAGGTTCCCTTTAAGGGGCTCTGACAACAGCCCTTCATTCCTTTAGCATAACTTTCAAAGTTGGTCTTATAACAAATATAAGAAGATTATCACAGTCAGGGTGCCTGGATCTATGAGTAAGTGCCCCAGGTTTATCATGCTTTATTTTGATGGTGATTTCCAAGATAACCATTTTTAAACTCTTTAAAGGAGTTTTCTGTCCCCATACTCTGGGCTGTCCATTAGTAGAGTATAGGGTAGAGTTAGTAGAGTATCCATCCACAAAATTAGCTATCCGTAGTGCATCAGCTGTCATTCACTTTAATTAGAGCTTATACACTACGGACACTTGTACCTTCAAAAGAAGTAGCTGATCGGGACGGGTACCAGGCATCACACTCCCACCTGTAATGACCGATGGCTAGGAAATTAGTTATATAAGGAGCCAGATGCCCATTCAACGGACAGCATTTTGGCACAATTACATTTTTTCTCAAACCCCCCCCCCCCCCCAAATCCTAAACAAGAAGATCATCAGCAAAATGCTAATAAGGCTTTCTACAGTCAGATGTGAGGTCCAGGGCATAACTAGCATATTAAGTGCCAAAATTGCTAAGAAGCGGCAAGGGTTAGAGAACAAATTCTGACACCTTCTAAGGATACAAAATGTTGGAGATGTCAGAGGTTAAAGGTCCTTTTTAAGCAGGTAATAAACATGCAATTTGCTGTGAAGTAATTGTCTTCTTACACTTCAGAACATACTTGACTCCTGTACTTTTTGAGTGTCTTATCAGTAATCATATTACTCGAATTCCCCAGCCGCAGTCAACTCCATGGTGACAGCAATTGTCTTTTCAAAGCTTCTTAGCATTTATCATTAGGTTCTGGAAGGAGCCTTACCAGGTGACACCATCTGCTTCCACCCACGCGAAGCGATACTCATTAACCCTTAGCATCAGCTGAAGGCATCCGGCAACGCACTGCACGTACTGGGAGCTCTAGAAGTGGAAGAATATCGGACGTTAGAATCATAGCGATTTTCTGTCATTTACTGGGTACACTCTAAGGATGCAAAACGTGGTCCCCATCCCAGTTATTAGGAGAAATTGTACACCCGTCTTTATTGTAGCCAAAAACGTGACACAAGTCCAGCAGAGTACTACAACATTGTCGGCATATCCACTGTCTCTATGTAATAATGGGAACCTTTATCAAAGTAGCAGGAGGTTGAGGGTTGTCACCCAGTGATGTGCAGCGTTCTCCTTGCTCACGCTATTAAAGTACCTAAACAAGTCCCTTCTTGTTTGCCATTCCTGACATGTTTCTGCGGCACAGTGTGACTTTTCCCGCTGCAGAGCATAAAACACATTAATGGATTTGTGGCAGTATGACGCTGCGATGCCCATTGAGAGAGTGATAGATGGGGGCTCATTTATGCAGCTGCAGAGTTTGTGCTTTTGTGACTTCTATTGCTGGAACTTACGGCCTTGTCCATTGTATAAAGTTTATGTAAAGGATTATGCAGTTGTCCTGTGGAGTGTTTAATATCATCTGGTTAATATAGTCTATATATTGGGGAAGTGATATGCCATACTTCAGGGCTGTGTTACATTTATCATCAAAATCCAGCACGATAACTCATAGATGCAGGCACCGTGACTGTGGTAATCTTATATTTGTTATCCATGGCCGCATTCCTTCTAAAATCTATTTTTAAAATTATGCCTTAATGTCTCCTGGAGGTGTTCCCAGAGGCCCTCCATTCTGCTGATTCACAGGCTGTTACAATGAGCAGAACGTGTCTCACCCAAGTCCCTGCTCTCGCCATCCTCCATGCCTGTGTAATCTAGCTGCAGCAGAAAGTTCTGGGGGGGGGGCTGCACTGTGGGGCTCTGGAAACACCCACTGGAGCCCTTCTTGTCATAATTTTAAAACTTTATTTTAGGAAGAAAGAGACCATGGATAACAAATGTAAAAAGATTACCAGATTCACGGTGCCTGGATCCATGAGTAAGTGCTGCTGGTTTATCACGCAAGATTTTGATGGTAGATTTCCTTTAAGACACACAGAAATACTTCTTTCTTAACAGTTACAGGGACTTTCCATTAAGAAAGGGGGTAGCTTGCTGATCAGTGGGGTTCCAAGTGTTAGGACCCCTACAAACCATGAGAAGGGGTAAGTTGAACCCCAAATTAACAGAGTAGAAAGTTGCACATGCACCCTATTACTACATTCATCTCTATGACACGGACAGAGATAACCAAGCGCCATACTCAGTCCATGAACTGTGAATGAAGTGGCAGCACTGCTGTGCTTTTTGTTATGTGCACTGCGCAGCTCTACAACACTTCCCCTCTGCTCTGAGTGAATGCTACAATAATAATTACACTCTGCACGGTGCTGTTCATCAGTGCTAAGAGCACAGCAGTGTGAGGACACAATCATGGGGGGAGATTTATCATTAGTCCTATGTAGCTTTATCTCATACTTGCACAATTTTGAAGTTTTTGTTCAATTCTATGTTTGTGGTATCTGAGAATTTCCTGTGCAAAAACATCGCAAAAAGGCAGAAATTGAGCAGATGTTAAACATACGTGAGACTGGTGCAGTCTATTCGCATAGAGCACACACATCAGAAGGCACATACACCGGACTATAAATCTGTCTATTGGAAACCTGTCAGTCTAACACATAGACAACTGCTCAAAATCCTGCCTAATTATAAATCTCCCCCGATGGAGTACAAATTATTCAAAGTCATGTTACTGCCAATAAGTTAGAGAGAAGAAATATTAGAGGCAGACAGCCGCTTGTTAGCGTGTCTTCAACATCTAGCCTACCTAATCATTTTATTGTAGTTATAATCTACCATATGAGGAAAGTAGCAGGACACCATCATAAATATAAAAAGACTGGCTGCTCAGGGGCATCCAATACCCATCTCAATACCCCTCTTATAGAAGCTTGTGGTAATTGTGCAACAACTCAAACTCAAATAGTAATGGCACTGGCAAAAGGATGAATGTCACTTATTATAGGATAGAAAAATCACCTTTACTAACCCCAGATTTCACCCTGTTCCAATTTTCTCTTATTTAAATTCAGAAAATGTGGAAAACAAAAGTAAATTGTAAGAAGAGAACCTAAACAGTTATCTAAAAGACCAGGAAAAAACCCACTCCAGTGGTCCAGTGTGCATAGGGCCTTACCCAACCTCAAAACCAATGTGTAGTCCTCTCGGGACTATGAACGGATCCGCAGCTTGTTTGCACCCCTTATCATTGGCATCTGAATTACACACATAAAAGACTGTGGAGCCGAAAACACGGGCACCTGACTCTCACACAGTGTGCATTAGCCCATAGAAATCAATCTGTCTGTGGGTTATCCGTTAAATAAACAAATAAGCCCATGGACAAAACCAACGTCAGGAGCAGGGAGCCTAAATGCTGGACTTCCATCATAGGTTTTAGGGAAGAAATAGAACTTTTGCGTTTGTAATCTGTGCCTTCATTCTGATGTTACGTCAGGTAAGATCTACTGCAGGTTATTCTCACCGGAAGTTTTATGGCCAAGTTATCAGATCTATTTGAGTCTTATCCAATACTATGTGACCCTATAAGGCATAGTTTTTCCTATGAATATGATTAATTTACATCTCGTACAAATGTATACATAATCTCTATATGAAGGAGGATTTTCACAATGAATGGAAACTTTGTGTCATTACAGAGAAACATTTAACGGAAGATTCCAAGGTCAGTTCTCCGACGCTACATGCAGAATGTTCCTTTCCAACCTCTCCAGACAAAGGGGTAAAAAAAAATTATTCATGTAAATAAATACGTAAAGCTCTGAAATGATAAAAGGAATGTGTGTGGTGGTGTAGGGGCCATTATGTGTGACTTTCAAGGATTTCATTTACAATATGAAACATCAATTTGTATACAATTTTCTAATGTTAATGACATTGTTGATTCGTGTAAATGGAAAACCAAAAGAGACTGAAATGTCTACAAGAAGTAGATCCCATAGCTCCTCATTAAGATATGTCTAACAAACATGGGGAGAGGAGACCGCGGAAGGAGTCGTCTAGGTAGAAAATCATCGGCATGACTCCAAAAGGACAGCAAGGTTTCCAAAAGTGTGTCCCTAATACCAGTAGCAAAAGCAGATCTAGAACACAAACCAATGCCCTAACAAGTGAAGCGATATACAAGAGCAACGCACTGAAAACATGCACTTGTACTTTGTAGATTTAGTGCAGTTACTCCTCCTAGCTACATAGACTAGACCTACTATTAACAAGCCGTTAAAGGGAAACGGTCACCAGGGACCTCATTTTCAATAAAGACAGGCTGCAAAAGCCCATTGCTGCTGCACTGCAAATATGACTTTGTGCCATTTCTCAACATTTGCATTAACGTGTACCCTGACAGAATCCTCTGTGTAGTCCCAGGCGTTGGGCTTTGGTTTGGATGCATTTCAAAAAACAACATGTGACAGCTGCTTATTCCTCAGCTCTTAGCCCCCATCTTAGTGCTGCTGTATAGCTCCTCCCTCCTGCTCCTTCACAGTAGTGATAGGTCGCTCATTGACAGCATGATTCCATCTAGAGAGCCATTTGAGAGCAAAAAGAGCCAGCTCTTTTCAGTGAGCCGATCAAAACAAGCCAAATCACTTAAAAGAGATAAAATTCCTATCACTACTTCACAGAGCTCACAGCCTGGTGAGCTGACATCAGTGGGGAGGGAGGAGCTGTATAGGAGTACAAAGGTAGGGGCTGAGAGCTAAGGACTGAGCAGCTTAGACAAGTCAAATGTTATTTAAAATGAATCCAAACCAAAGCTCAAACCCTGGGACTACACAGAGGATTCTGTCAGGGTGCAAGGTAAGTTACAACACACAATTATACTGTAATGCAAATGCTGAGAATAGGGGTATTTGCAATGCAGCAGAAATGGGTTTTTGCAACGGTCTTTAGGTGACAGGTTCCCTTTAAGAATTTGGTCAACGTTTTGTGTATGTGACTGCATTTCCTGGACCGATTGTGACTCAGCTGAACTGAACATTGTGAACTAAATTGCTGCAAGATTAATTTGTCCGACCTGAGAAACATGGCCATCACCCTGGATGTCTGGCTGTCTTCAGGATAGGCACTCACTGCAATACAACTACAGATATACTAATGAATGAATTCGGAGAACCCACCCGAAGGAAGTCAGCCAACGCCACGACTTTTAGTGGTTCTCATATAAATTCTAATGTGTATAGGTGTGTGGGAATACATGCACACTTATGTCCACATACCTAAAAATTTGAGTAATGGCCACAAATAAAAGTGAAAGGGTATGGGCTTCAACTATTAGAGAGATGAGCGAACCGATACAAATGTTTTTCAGATCCGCTTTAATGAAACGATAGCTCCAAATGTTATACATCTCTCTCTAGTCTTCTAAAATACATATTTTTTTTTCTAAAAAGCCTACTTGTTAAGTTTATTTTGTACAAATTTTTATTAAAATGTAATTTTTTTTTTAATAATTTTGTGGAAAATAAAATGTTATTTAAAATTAAAATCTGGATTTTAGAGGACTAGAGTGGATATATACCAATTTCCAAAACAACCGGATTAACATGGGTTGCGACTGATTTGAATCGGACTCGAACCAAATCTTTCGAAAATTCGGTGAAGCTTCAGGGGATCTAATCCTGAATGAGTCAATCATCACTATATTTGTAACAAAAATAAAAAACTGACAACATTATGTCTTGCTGCTTATTTCCAACAAGCCCTTACAAGGAACCTTGTTATCGCTTCTTCCGCCTCCACAACCACCTATGTAATGCCTTATCATGCTTTCCATCCAAACCTGGTGATTTTGATGTCCTATGCTGTACTTACCGGGCTGAACCTAGGTCACTCTCGGACTATCTATAGCTTTGGTCCACAAGACGCATTAATGTGGGCGGCAGAGATGAATTACAGAACAGACTGGAATTATAACACATTGATGTAATGACTGAGGCTACTGTAAAACTAACAAAGATTAACTGAAAGAAACCGGCAGAAAGTAACATGCTGTTAACCTGGTGTCAAGTAGCTGAGCTTCAGCCTGTGATTCACCATTATACCACATCAATGATGATCTGTTTCCATTTCTGAACACTTACATCACTTGGAGAAACTGTTCCCGTTTCCATAGCACCTCCACTTCCGCGTGATTTCTGAAAGATGAAAGAAAAACTTAAGTATTGTGTATTTAGTTTGCTCTTGTCCATTAAGTTGCTTGGCACATTGGCGCTTTAGTCTACATCTCATTGGGTTGCGTAGCTAGTACATCACTGGTGCCAAGTGAGTATGAGTGCGAGTATTCATGAAATGTAAAAATCTTGTACAATGATAACAGGACCTGAGTTCTAATAGCCATATGTAGATAAACTATATCTGAACATAAAGAAGCAGAACATGACACCTTGGAAACCTTAAGAACCTGTCATGATGTAAACACTGGATTATACAGACAAAATAAAGCAGTAGGATCCAAGCTGATTGTACAGTGTCCTATCTGCAGGCAACATGTCGTAGAGCAGAAGGATCTGAGCTGATTTTAAACCGTGTCCTATCTGCAGACAGTATGTAATAGAGTGGGGGTAGCTGAGCAGATTTTCTGCAGGCAGCATGTCATAAAGCGAGAGGGTCTAAGATTATACATATTCCCCTATCTGCAGGGCACAGCGCATGTCATGTTATTAGAGAAAGGGATATAAGATAATAATAGGCTAATATACAGGCACGCATTGTTATAGAGCAGGAGGATCGAAGATTATACATAGTGTCCTATCTGTAGGCAGCAAGTTATAGAGCAAGAGGATCTAAGATTATACATAGTGCCCTATCTGTAGGCAGCAAGTTATAGAGCAAGAGGATCTAAGATTATACATAGTGCCCTATCTGCAGGCAGCATGTTATAGAGCAGGAGGAGTAGAGAAGATTGTACATATTGTCCTGTCTGCAGGCAGTATATTATAGAGCAGGAGGAGCTGAGCAGATTGTACATAGTGCCCTATCTGCAGGCAGCATGTTATAGAGCAGGAGGATCCTGTGTAATTATCAATACTAGTACTTTTTACCAATAAATAGGTGGGGAAAAAAGTAATTACCGTATATACTCGAGTATAAGCCGACCCGAGTATAAGCCGAGACCCCTAATTTTACCACCAAAAACTGGGAAAACCTATTGACTCGAGTATAAGCCGAGGGTGGGAAATGCATTGGTCACAGACCCCCCCCCCCCCCCGGTACTCGAGACGGCTCGTTGCTCGGACGAGTATTTCCCCTGCTCGAGATCGAGCATTTAATTAAAAAAACACAGTGAAGAACAATGAAGAATAGAATAAAAACAGTGAACACAGGATCATTTAAGTGAAAAACACAGTGCAGAACACAGTGCAGATATAATCACTGTTCCTCAGGAAGGGAACAAATAAAAGGATACTTCATAGCAGAACTGTAAAGTTTATAGTGTTTCCCTATAGCGGAACACAAACATTTTTCCCATATACATTCATTATTAGATGAGCCGTTTCTCATCTAATTCTGCAAAGCATTTTGGTTGCTAAGGATAGTTCAAAACTCTACAGACCCAAGGGTCAGGGGGTGGGATTATGCACTGTGGCCTCAGTGATTACAGGAAGCAGCTTCATCTTGTCTGCTCTGTCCACACTCTGCTCTTATGTTCCCACACACAGTGCACCTTCAACCTGCAGCTGCTCAGTTTAATAATCTAGTGTGCACAGAATATCATCCATAAACCTTCTCTGCTGACCACCTCCATCACTCCACAATGGAAAGAGTAGGATCAGCAGTCTGATACACAGGATAAAGACTATTTACTTCTGTGTACGCTATGTCTCCTCCTTTCTCTGTACTCCCCATCCCTCACTGTTCTGGGATAAACTGTCACATTTGAATCACATTTGCGTTCTACAGCAGGAACACTATGGGAAAGATTCAGCTGAGTTTCTGTGTCCTGATTGGCTGTGCGTCTAGTGGTAAAGAGGAGAGCCCAGTCTTTTGGGAAGTTTCTCTCACAGCTGAAGATATATACAGTATTTTTCGGACTATAAGGCGCACAATCTATAAATGCCTGCTAAAACGCTGAGGTTCATATATAAGGCACGCCGGAATATATAAGGATGAATGATCAGCAGGTGGCAGACCTGTGCACAGTTCAAGGCAGTTGTTGTCTGTCAGTACGGTTCATATATCATTTCTGAGTAAATCAAAGGATTTTTTGTGTGCCTTATAGTCCGAAAAATACGGTATATTCATAAACATTTTATGATAAATTGGAGCATTGCATTTACATTTATACCCAATGGTGTCTGAGACTGTAATGCCCACGTGCAGCTATACAGTGTTCTTATAAGGGGTGTAACAGAGCAGGCAAGAGAGAAATAAATGGGTTTATAAGAGATTTGGACAGTTAATTGATAGAAGTGAAGACTGCAATAGTACTGTGTATAGTTTAATAAAGTGTGCAAATTATCATAAGGTTTTTGTCCTCTCAAGATAGTTTGAGTGTAACCAGTTAGGCTCAGTGCACATCTGCATTGGATTTCCATTGTACGCTATGAAGGGGTTATCCACTTTCATCAAATGATCAATATTGTTTGAGTTATGAAAAGTCATGGTTTACTAGATCTCTGCTTGCCGTCATTCACAAGAAGCTTCATTGTTTACTTCCTGTAGATAAAGCAGTCCCTTTTCATGTGATGTCACAACAGGTGCACTGCACGTTACACACACAGCTCTGATTACTCTGTGATATATTGAGCCGTGCACCTGTGTGACATCACATGACCAGAGTCTGGTTTTATTGACGGAAATAAACAATGAAGCTTTGTGTTGCAAAACAGCAAGCAGAGATCTAGAAAACAGTGAGTAATTGATGCAGAAAGCATATGAAAATGGTAGAACTTTTCATAACACAAACAACATTATCATCTGCTGAAAGTAAACAACCGCGTTAAGTAGAGTGTGACAGAAACCAAAATTGAAGTGGGACTTTAATGACTTTACTGACTTTAATATGTAGGTTCTGTTACAAACCTGTTATCTGTAATTGCGAAAACTAAGACGCGGATTGCGCACTATTTTTTTCCTTAATGAAGTTTGATGGTCCAGACTTTGATGGTACAATAAAATAAGATTATTATTAGAGATGAGCGAACATGCTCTCCGAGCTTGATCTCGGTCTGAGCATTAGTTATAGAGCAGGAGGATCTAATATTATACATAGTGCCCTATCTGCTGGCAGCATGTTATAGAGCAGGAGGATCTAAGATTATACATAGTGCCCTATCTGCAGGCAGCATGTTATAGAGCGGGAGGATCTAAGAAAATTTTACATAGTATACTTATCTGCAGGCAGCATGTTATAGAGTAGGAGAATCTAAGAAGATTATACATAGGGGCACATTTACTTACCTGTCCCGTTGACACCGCCGATCTGGAATGTCCGACGAGGATTCGGAGCTGGCGCGATTCACTAAGATCATGCGTCCAATTTCCTGCATGTGTCGCTTCCCCACTCAGCTCCTACGGAGGTCACCTTCATCTTCCCGGTGCATGCAAGTGCTGATCTTGTGACACAATTTGAAATTCAGCGGTTTGTCTGAATTAGTCGGGTTGTCCGACGGCCACGCCCCCAATTTGTGTTGCATGAAAGCCGGCGCCAATGCGCCACAATCCGATCGCAGGCGCCAAACCCCAGGGCAATTCAGTGCAAATGAGAATAGTCGGGAAACCCGACGGAAATGCGTCCAACGGACCCTTAGTAAATGTGCCCCATAGTGTCCTATACGCATGCAACGTCATAGAGCAGGAGGAACTGAGCAGATTTAACATGGTGTCCTATCTGCAGACAGTGGGGCAAATTTACTTACCCGGTTCTGTTGCGATCCCCAACCTGGACGGTCCGACGAAGATGAAATCCTGTGCGATTCATGTATCCGCCAGAGTTCTTCCCGATGCTTGTAAGTGCGTGTCTTTCGACCCAATTTGGAATGTTTAATCCCGTGCATAGTCCGAATCCGTCGGGTTGTCCGACAGCCCGTTTTGTTGTAAAATACTCATTATAAAACTTGTTTGTTTTTGATGACTCTAAGACAGCCATTCAGTGATACACCCCCCCCCCTCCCACCGATCTGATATCATTATTTCCATGGTTTGATCCAATCAATAAGGGGTTCACATACATTACATAACGACGAGAACAAATGAAAGTAGCACAAACACTAGAACAAGTGGAAGGAAGACCCTGCCTATGAGGGTCACAACATATAAGGTAGGGTAAATGGAGACACTGATCTGACGGTTAAGTCACCAATGTCTGAGACAGTCTGGGGTGGGAGCAGGCAAAGCAAGGGGCTGCAATGAATTTTCTTTATACTGTTGAAAAGCTACAATTTGGTAAGAGAATTAAAAGCTGCAAACCTGTGTCCCATCCCATTCATGGTGGTAGAAGTACTACTGGTGGTTATGATTTGACTAAATTATACTGGGAAACCTGAAGTGTTCTGCATTGTACAGCCCTATGAAAGACGCCTTTGTACTATGAGCCGGCACAACGTGGACATTTGTAGTCTCACAGCTGGACACTTACAAAGAACTTTTTAATATGTTGAAGATGCAGAATTTCACAAAGGGAAACAAAAGTTATTGAATGCGGCTTACAGAATGCAGAACAGCAGAGCGCACATCTCCCTGATACTGCCGAATACAATCCCCTCTATGCACCTGAAGAGGCCGTTTTTAAGAATATCTTATGAGCTTAGCTTCTTTTCTTCTTTTGTGCAACTACTTAAGTTTTAATTTGAAAAATCTTTCTTGGAGGAGGCCACACATTTCTTACAAGTATTATCTCTATAGAAGAGCTGTAATAAATGGGAGTAAGGCTACATTCACACTACTGATATTGGCATCGATTAGTCTATTCTGTTATGGGCTGGAATGGATGGTAAATGGAAGTCCTTCATTTCACTCCCATTCACCTTGTGTTACACATCTGTTATTTGTAACAGCAAAAACAGTGCTGCCGCTAGGGTTGTTCTGCTGTTAAAAATAGTGGAGCTTTTAATGGACATCATTTGGTGTGAACTGGGTCTTAACTGCCTTTTACTGCTGCTAATATAAAAGCCAGAGGAGAAATCGCAAGAACACTCATTCCCACCGCTGCGGTGTAGTCGTAGAAGTGATCAATCACCAGTGAGATTGCGATTTTTCTGCTGACTCTTATTATATTAAGGCTACATTCACACGGACGTATGAAAACGGCCGTATACGTACCGTTTTTTTACGGATTACATACGGCCACATTCATTTCAATGGACAATACGTCCAACCATTTATATTGCCGTTTCTGACACTGGAGCGTACCGTACTGTATACTAGCCGTATAAAAATATAGAGCATGTCCTATTTTCTCCCGTATTTCAGTTCTGTATGCCCTAGAAGTCTATGGGGACATATAAAATATGGGTTACATACGGCTGCATACGGATGAAAAACGTCACATATATACGGGCTCATACGGCCTGTAAATACGGGACTGGAGAAATCATACGGTCGTGTGAATGTAGCCTAACACTGCACATTGGTGTTTAGTACTGCAGCTCGCACCAATTCACCTCAAATGAGTGAGCTGCCATTTAACTAATGGGATATAAATCAACTGTCCTCAGGAAGGGAACAAATAAAAAGGATACTTCATAGCAGAACTGTAAAGTTTATAGTGTTTCCCTATAGCTGAACACGAACATTTTTCCAATATACATTCATTATCTTATTGCAGCCGTTTCTCATCTAATTCTGTGTTTTCTGCCTCCTTCTGCAAAGCATTTTGGTTGCTAAGGAGAGTTCAAAACTCTACAGACCCAAGGGTCAGGGGGTGGGATTATGCACTGTGGTCTCAGCGATTACAGGAAGCAGCTCCATCATGTCTGCTCTGTCCACACTCTGCTCTTATGTTCCCACACACAGTGCACCCCCACCCTGCAGCTGCTCAGTTTAATAATCTAGTGTGCACAGAATATCATCCATAAACCTTCTCTGCTGACCACCTGCATCACTCCACAATGGAAGGAGTAGGATCAGTAGTCTGATACACAGGATGAAGACTATTTACTTCCGTTCTCTGTACTCCCCATCCCTCACTGTTCTGGGATAAACTGTCACATTTGAATCACATTTACGTTCTACAGCAGCAACACTATGGAAAAGATTCAGCTGAGTTTCTGTGTCCTGATTGGCTGGGCGTCTAGTGGTAAAGAGGAGAGCCCAGTCTTTTGGGAAGTTTCTCTCACAGCTGAAGATATATACAGTATTTTTCGAACTATAAGGCGCACCATCTATAAATGCCTGCTAAAACGCTGAGGTTCATATACAAGGCGCACAGGAATATATAAGGATGAATGACCAGCAGGTGGCAGACCTGTGCACAGTTCAAGGCAGCTGTTGTCTGTCAGTACGGTTCATATATAATTTCTGAGTAAAACAAAGGATTTTTTTGTGTGCCTTATAGTCCGAAAAATACGGTATATACATAAACATTTTATGATAAATTGGAGCATTGCATTTACATTTATACCCAATGGTGTCTGAGACTGTAATGCCCACGTGCAGCTATACAGTGTTCTTATAAGGGGTGTAACAGAGCAGGCAAGAGAGAAATAAATGGGTTTATAAGAGATTTTCTACAGATAATTGATAAAAGTGAAGACTGCAATAGTACTGTGTATAGTTTAATAAATAATTATCATAAGGTTTTTGTTCTCTCAAGATAGTTTGAGTGTAACCAGTTAGGCTCAGTGCACATCTGTATTGGATTTCCATTGTACGCTATGGAGGGGTTATCCACTTTCATCAAATGATCAATATCGTTTGAGTTATGAAAAGTTTACTAGATCTCTGCTTGCCGTCATTCAACAAGAAGCTTCATTGTTTACTTCCTGTAGATAAAGACTAGTCCCTTGTCATGTGATGTCACACAGGTGCACTGCTCGTTACTACACACAGCTCTGATGACTCTGTGATATATTGAGCCGTGCACCTGTGTGACATCACATGACCAGGGTCTGGTTTTTATTGACAGGAAATAAACAATGAAGCTTTGTGTTGCAAAACAGCAAGCAGAGATCTAGAAAACAGTGAGTAATTGATGCAGAAAGCATATTGGAAAATGGTAGAACTTTTCATAACACAAACAACATTAATCATCTGCTGAAATTAAACAACCGCGTTAAGTAGAGTGTGACAGAAACCAAAAATTGAAGGTGGACTTTAATGACTTTACTGACTTTAATTATGTCAGGTTCTGTTACAAACCTGTTATCTGTAATTGCGAAAACCAAGACGCGGATTGCTGCACTATTTTTTTCCTTAATAAGGATTTGATGGTCCAGACTTTGATGGTACAATAAAAATAAAGATTATTATCAAACACAGGGAAAGCATGCTCTATCTTTTCTCCGTGTACGGAATGGTGCCACTGTACCACCACCGGGTAGCCAAAGCCGTCTAGGCGGACGTATATATCTGGCCAATATACGTCCCCCACAACATTCAAGTAAATGCAGCCTTAGCCTAACAAACCAAAAATATAAATTCCGGATAATAGGTGCAGCACGGGAGAAAGTTTAGGGATGTCAATGTTTTTTTATAAAGGGATACAAATAGTCAAAGAAAAAGTCATACAGATTTTAGTGTGAGGTCCAAGGAGAGACTTGAGATCTATTAGACACGTTTCCCATCTGTAATTGTCAACACTATAAAATATGCAGCAGTTCTTTGTAGATTTTCAGGTTTTAGTATCTGTAGTCATGCTGGGAGATATTACACGGTCCCACCTCGCTCAGTCTTATTATGCGCTGACATATAGACATATAAGTACAGCTAATGTACAGCCCGTAATTAAGACTCCATAATGGCAGCAATTACAATTCTCTGTCACTTCATACAAAAACTCCACAATCTACCAATAAAGCCAGTGAAAGGAATACCTGGGAGCTCAGCTGAGTTTTAATCCAGTTGAAGTAGTAATTCAAGTCGCTGCCTTCCATCAATTCTCTCCCCCAGGCTGCCAATTTAGCAATTATACGTGCCGCCTGAAAAAGAGTGGAGGAAAAAGAAAAATTGATTTTTATTTTAACTCACAATAACCATAACAAGTCACTATTTTATAGGCTTCATTTCTTAAGCGTGGAGCATATATGTAACAAATGTTATTACTTATACACACCCATAGTGAATGGCTTGGGGAATACTAGTGGATATTCTCCTAACTACTCGTTCTACATTTGGTTACGGCGTTTTGCCAATGAGCCAGTTAGGATCAAGGAATGGAGCAGGATGGTCAATTGTCCATAGTAGTTTGAAGAAGGGCCCCTGTTATTTTTGGACATGTGCTATCTATTGTTTGAAAGGCTAGTACATGTCCCCGTGTATTTGTATGGGCTCTCACACATGGCCCGATACATGAGCCAACTTCCTGAGTCTCAGAGCAGGGCCTATTCCTTGCCAAGTTTTCGACTCGGGCAATCCTTTTCTACTGTCATCGGTGTGTGAGCAGATCTCACATGCCGATGACATATGGGCTGAAAACAAAGGACCATAGACTTGCTGTATTCAGCCCGAAAGCACATCACAGTCATCCAAAGTCCAAATGTAAAAGGTTTAAGCTGGCAAGTTAGTTCAGAAATTCTACATTCTGACTGGTAAATGCAGTCACATGTATCGATGTCATGTAAAACTAGCCTTGGGTCCCTTGCACATAATATATGCTACGCCCCGGGCCACTCACTCCTCCTCTTCCAATAAGGAGCCATGCAGACCTGCTGTACTGTTAACGGTACAGTATGGTGACACGTGTGTGCTCACCGGACCGTGGCCAGGCTCCATAGACGTCTATGCCTCTGGATATCCATTTGTGTAAATGGAGCCTTAGGCAGAAATAAAGTGAGTGTATCAGCAGTTCTCACCATATGCAGTGTTCGGCAACAGTCCGAACCATAAGGTAACCATACCTTTGTGTGTGCATGAGTAGAAGCAGGACTGTGAAAATGCATATGTATATATATTCTGGGATTGTAGCTGGAAACTGGAGGAGTCTCCTTACACTGCTTTGTCCTCTGAATTGTACTACTGCCTCGAAACTTACCTATTCTTTTGTAGAATTGAAGCAGAAGCCAGCCAGGTAGCATTCCCACGTTCAGTTTATCAGATGCAGATTTTGTAGCCAAAACCAGGTGTGGATGATAATGGGTAAAAACATAATTGAGAGGAGTTACTCCTCCTCATTTTTCCCACTTCACTCCTGGCTTGGATATCAAAAACTGCATCTGAAAAACTGAACGTGTGAATGCACCCTTACTCATAGCAGAGGCAGAGAACAGTGGAGCAGCACAATGCAGAGATCTAGTTTCCCTTATAAAGAAAAAAAAATTCTGTGACATGGAGGAGAGATCACATATAGCACTACAAAATGCGAGTTATAAATGGGAACATAAACGTTATTTTACCATGTGGACAGTGAACAGATCCTGGCGATTCAGCATCGGAAGAAAGTAGGACCATGCCGTGTTCTTCCCACGCCGGGCATAGTCAAAAAATATACTGACGCGTTGATGATTTTCCTAGAAAACATTAAAAATGAGCATGAGAAACCACAGATAACAATACACGTGTACATTCCTAAGAATTGCTGACAGGCAGGGAGCTTGACAAGGCCTTTATTCCAAGAAGTAACAAAAAATAGACCTTCCTTTTTCTAAACTTCCTGGAAAATCACAGGGGCAGAGGCTAGGAAAAATGTGAAGATTTAAAAAAAATATCATAACAATTATAGAAATATCTAAGATCAAGTGCCCTACACATAAATATCACAATCGATGGGAAGAAAACAGATGTATCACAGCTCATTCTTTATCACTGTACATGTCCGGATAAGGTTGGAGGAATCCCAGAAGTGGTGAGTGCACCTGAACATTTCTGACAGCATCTAGTTTATGGATTGTTCAAAGTGAACCTGTCACCAGCTTTTACCCCATTAAACTAGCCCCCCCCCTTAGGTAGGGAATTAAACGTCCTTTCTAGAATTTCCCCTTTTATGTGCAATCTTGCCTGTTTCTCCTCTAAACCATGTGAAAATGAGCAGATAAGAGCCATTTATTGCATGAGATGAGTCAAGCTTAGTTTGGGTCAAGCCATGCAGCAATAAACCAGATTTACAGCCCCTTCATTCTCAGTGATGGCATACCCTTCTAAGAGATAGGCATCTTACATTATAGTACTATCCCTTTAACCTCTTTTTGATGGTCATTGGTGCCTGAATGTCCAGGTCAATATTTGACGTTCTGTCATACGCTTCTTTAAATTACGATACCTTTGTAAAAGCTTTACATATAACAATTTTTACTTTGTTTTTTTCATAACATGTGAGACTTTAACTTGATAGAATTTGCCGATAATTTACTGATTAGTGACTACAAATGTGAAAAAATTAACTTTTGCTACTATTAAGTAGCAAAACGGAATGAACCTTTACTAAAAAAATATGTTATGAATATGTACAGAATTATTCCATCACCTTTTCCCAGGTTCAGCTACAGATGCAGAGGGTGCATGTACTTCTGCAAAGTGAAAGTCTTCTGCACCTTCTTCTACATTCTTCAGATGACAGGCTGGAGGGGGGCATATTTCAAATGCCTGCATCTTCTGAACCCTGGCAACTAGAAACACAATTCTGGAGAATCTGCCCTTTAATATGATATGAGGATTGTGTTTGGATGCTTCACAAAGCCAGAGAATACAAAGCTAAAAATCTAAATGGTTTACTAGAAATTCAAGGGTGGATATCTGTGGTATCTGAAGTATCCATACATAATCGATATACCATATTAAAGAGGAGATGCTCCTGTATTATATGATTGTGTTTCTAGGTGCCTGGGTTCAAAAGCTGGGTCACTGTCATGATGTTTATAAACCTCCTTACTGCACGCGGCATGTGCAAATAGAATGTATATAGAAGTATGGCAGTTGTGAAGAGGTTAATAAAAACATGTGTGAAGTAACAAACCCTTCTCTGCTACATCTTTATCATAGAATCTCAAATAACTTTATGAAGGATAAGAGTTTAAGGAAAAGTTTGTAAAAAGCCTCTACCTTTAAAGGCTATGCTACACAGTATAATTCAGTAAGTACCGTAGACTTCATGACATTTGATCTCATGAATAATAAGAACAAAACGGCTGTCATATCTGACATCTGGTCTCCAGCGCAGACAAGAGAACACAACTCAAACTTCAGAACATCTACATGATGGGAAAATTATAACATTCGCAGAAAACACTCTGAACGCCAAGTACAAAAGAGAATACGGAGAACAAAAGAGTCGAAGCATCAATAAAACCAGCTTACATGTCACTTCTTCCAAGCCTCTGGAAAGTAATATTAAGGCTAGCCTTAAATCTTAACGTGTTTAAACAATAACAGAACTTTCGCCATCACCATTCCCTTTACTAGATTTCATAAAAGGGGTATTATGGGAATATGAACATCATAATGGTATAAATAAATGAATACAACAAAACTCAATCTCATTAATCACAAAACGGAGCTTAAATAATTTGCTTTTATGATTCATAAAATGTTATGGTCTTTCTAAAGTATACAGAGTTATCTCCAAGATGGCTGCCATCTACAACTACATGTCCCATGATCCCACAGTTCTCAGTAACTCCTCCACCCTCTTATGCTCTGCTCCCAGTGATGATGTAACAGACTGTCCTGCTCTGTTACTATAGTAATGATGTGTAACTGCCATCACTGCACATTACCCCATTGCGATGTAGTCTCACTGCAACACTGGCCATATTGGATGCACTGCAACCAACCAACTACAGCCAATCATAGTGTTGATCACATGACCTGCCCAGGTCGATGCAGGACATGTGATGTGGACATGTGACCAGCGGCCATCTTCTGTCCTGTGTATTCTCCACAGGGACAAAATCGATACACTGATTTAAGGGCCCAAAAGGATTTTAACTCTCGATTGTGTATGTCCCTTTAACCACTTTGGGGAGCAAAATTTTAAATAACAATTAATTACATTTGAACATGAATTAAGCTTATTCCTGAAATACCCTCTATTACTAAATCACCTTATCACCAAATATGGGCTCCACTCTCAATGCTACCTACATCTCTTCACTTTCAAATGTCTCCCAACACACAAAAATGCTTGTAGGTGTCCATTCAGCCACTCACTGGCCAAAGCAGTGCGGCTTGAGTCTCTGAGAAATCAGAAAGGGCAAGTAACATTAATGCTACTGTCCCCATGTTAAACCAATTTAATAATTCCTTAGTACTAACCACATTAACTAATGTTGTGGGTCAGTTCAATAGAAAAGAAACGTCCATGAAACTTTAACTGTATCATTACAAAGTCATTAGAAGAACTTTGCTTACAATAGGACTTCCATCAGAACGAGGCTGCAAGAAACAGTAACCCAGAAAGTCCCCAAAGACACCCCGTCATTTATTAACCGTAAACACAAATGCCGAAATTATCTAATTATCTGACTGCCATCAATTCTTGGATTTCTCCCTTTAATAATTCATCTATTACTTTAGAGATTGGATGAAGTGTACAGAGTGGAAATGCGAAAGATAGTTGAAGAGGAAAGAAATCCAAATACTGTTTACGATGAATGTAAATTGCCCTCATTATTAAGGGACATCAATCACCCTAATTAGAAGCTTAGCTCCGCTCATTTGTTTACAGATTAATTAAAGTGTCATCATTAGTCAAACAGATAAGGGCAAGTAAGTAAATGCAATGTCCCAGCAATAATTTGATTGAATATTCATTTTCTACAATTCAGTTTAAAGCTGGAGAACTTTATAGCTCTGGAGGTCTCTGGAATCAATGTGTCAGGGTTAATTATGGATTTATGTATTCATAACCACACAATATTGAATGTCAATATTAATGATATTCTATAACCTGTAGAGACAGCAATCCGCCCAAAGACACACAGGTTGCGAATAACAGACCACAGATTTGTTGTTGTGAAGCCTGTGAAATGGACGTGTTCATGAGTAGACTGAGGTTCCGTTCACACCCTTCATTATGGATAAGCGTAATAGAAACAAAAATGAGAAGGGGACTGGAAGGTCTTCTGCTCACCTTCCATTTCTCATAGTCAATAAATGGTTACCTTACAAATTTTTCCATTGTAAGTTATAGAAGTTCATTACAGAAGCTTCCAAACGCAAGTGTGAACTAAGACTTATTCTAGAATAATTCTGTCCGACAAGGGACTTGTGCTGTAGGTGGACACGAGATATAAATGGCTAACACACAAATCCCTATTACTGTTACAGGGATGGGTCTCCAAGCATCATAATTAAATATGATACAAGGAGTCCCTGACTGAAAACATGATTACAGTATGGCATGAGGGTCCCAGCAGCGGTTCACTGCATAAAATATAATCATTGGATCCCCATCCTGGGAACAGTATTTGGTCCATGATATGAGGCCACCCCATGGTCCATGGACCAATCATGTTCTTGTGTTCAAGCCCTAAACAGCTTAATGTTCTGCCACGTCTTCTGCTACTAGCTGAGGACATGGTCATAACATTTCCATAAGAAATAACTATACTACTCCTATAAAGTTGTGTGTGTATATACAAAAATCATTAAAGAGGTTGTCCATAGAGACACCCCCCTCAAGTTCATGAGAATGAGAGTCCATTGTACTCCCGCTGCACCCCACAAGAAAGGAGGGTCCGTTCCCACATGCGCACTGCTGATCCATTTGTCTATGGAACTAACAGAGATGGCCAAGTATAACGCTTGGCAATCTTAGTCAGCGCCATACAGATGGATACAGCAGCAGGGCACATGTGCACATACAGTGGACCCCATTTCCAATGATCCGTGGGGGTTCAATTAGTGAGACCAAGAATGATTGGCAAGTGAGGATACGGGCTAACTTGTTATCACTGAATAACGCCAAGGCACCAATTTACTACTGCATGATGAAATCGCTCAATGCCAGCAATACCTGTAATTGTAAAACATCTTACCTGAAGCATATCGTCCACCATAGTCAAGATGTACTGAACTGTTTGCTCCTTGGAGATGTGAGTCATCAGGTTGATGAAGGTTTTAGCACACTGAAACGACATAATAACACTGTATTATCATCCTTATAAAATGAGGAACAGAAATGAGACCAAAGTTTCAGGATTGCATGAAATATTAACCATGCTTAGACATAATCTGGAAGAGAAAAACGATCACCAAAAATCCATCCACAAGGACCTGCCACAGAATAAGTGATTAATATCTGACTGGGGTGACTCAAACTAGTGGACCCGCCACCCCATTGATAATGAGAACAGGGATCCCCGTTACTCCAGGGAAAGGAAATCCAAAATCCAGCTTAAGAGCAATCGCTGTTTCTGTAGTGTATTCACTGTCACTGTATTGTAAATTACATCATCCAAGTTACATCCATAAAAATTACCAATGCATTTCAGGTTCTGCCAGTACCTTGATATTATATTTATGGATACTATCATAAGGTCCTGGCAGGGCGATTGTTCATGGACAGATAGAGATCACATGTCCCTGCATCTGCGGCCATTTAATGAACAGGAATGTCTGGCTGATGAGGTAAAAGACAGGAGGTTTCACTTTACAAATGAAGATACCGGAGCAGAACTAATATCCTTCCCCTACACATTACCAAAACATGAGATAAAAGTGGCCAACCCCTTTAACTATGTCATTTTTTTTTTTTGCTTGAAAAAACCCTTTATTAATAGCACCAGTCTGTAAACATCAAAACTGAATCTCTATTCTGCTAAACTACATGCATGACAAGCAGTGGAAAGCTGTCGTTTATTTGGTCTCATTATACCAAAGTTAATAGTTTTCATAGGGAAACAGTTTTTTCCCAAAAAAAAGTTAGGTGAAGTTTACCTTTCTGTATGCAGAGCTGTGCCCCTAGTCCCATGGAAGTGGCCAGTGAGGAGTCCCGCACCCTTGGGAAACCGCTACGTCATGTATCGATTTCAAATAGAAAAAAATCCCATGTCCCTCATATCCCCCTAATTCCCAATCTACTTTTATTTATAGCTGGTTACATTTAGTACACCTGGTTCCTTGCCAGCAAACTGGATTGAGTCACAGGGGTGTCTGAGTAAGGCCGCAAGCCTGTGTCGTTATCTTCTTTATCTCCCCTCTGCTCCACTACATCTTCCCTCCCTCCTGCAGACTGAGCAGATTTGCTTGTAGCACTGGTTCAGTTCACATCTGCATGAAGGAGGGGTCAGAGGAATGAAGAGCGAGTAAAGCAAAGGGGAGATAATGGTGGCGAAACTTTTATCTACTTTGAAAAGTGAGTGGAAGCATTCATGTTAATTATAAAAGCAGATTGGGAATTAGTATTACAAAGTCTGATGGAACCTAACATAAGGTGAAGATGTGTGATCCTGATGATAGGTTCCCTTTAACAATCCCCCTGCTAGTCCAGCATCTTGGGTGCAATGCTAGTAGGACAAGAGCACTGTCCGAAGCACTGAAGTAGCAAGTTCAGTTTTTTTATGCTACTGGTCCTTGCAGAATCATTTTATTTTTCATTTTGCGTGAAGCAAGTGTTGCTGAGAAAGTGGGACCAAGCTAAGTCCACCTCTCTCTCAGCAACCCTTGCTACACGCATTGATCTGAAGAAGGAGTCTCAGTAACGCATTATCATTAAAGAAACATTTAAACCAATACTTATGAAGTGCGGACACCTTTCCAGAATAATTACCATCCAGCTTGTGCCGTTTCAGTCACCCCTCCCTGGTCTCCCCAAGTACTAACCACCGAGTTCAGTCTACACACGGTATCCGACTGTTGGGCAGCTCCTCCTGAATAAATAGGGGTTCTCCACCATTTGATTGTGTTTTATCCACCTTAGGAGAGTGATCTCGCTTTTGTATTTCCTAGTACTAAAGTTTATATTAGCTGATAGTCTGCTCTAACAACCACGACTGGAGAGCTCTCCAATCCCAGATGTTAACCCCTTTACACTCCATGGTCATAAGGGGCTTCAATCCAGGGATCCGATCCTCTTCAGGTCAGACCCAAGGTTGCCCGATCGGTCCAGCAGTCAAAACCCTTCCGGGTCTGGCTGTAAGCTGTCTTATATTAGTATTGCTGGACAGTGTCAAGCAAAAGTGTATATAAAGCAAAATAAGTTAAAAAAAAAGACTTATAAAAAAGTTGAAGCCCCTTAAATGACACATTCCCATATAAAAACCTAATAAAGTATAAAGACACAAATACCACATATTTGGTATTACCACGTCCATAACAATGTGCATAAAAAAACCAAATCATTATTTGACCCATATTGTGAAGGCCATTAAAAAAAATGTGAAAAGCTTTCCCAAAAAGATGATTTTTCATCAATACTCTCAAAAAAAATAAGCCCTAATCCAGCCAAAAAATAAAAAAGTTAAACTAAAACGATGTTACTCTGAAAAGATGGCGAGGCCAAAATTAACAAGATTTCTCCAAATTACTTTTTATTTAGAAAAAAAAAAAAAAAAAAACATTTTTATGGTATTGTAAACGGCAAAAAAAAAAAAAATTAGATGATTTTAATTTCGTCTACCAAGAAAGAGTAAATAAAATCTCTTCAATAAACTATAGATGCCCGAAAAGTGCATCTTATCTGTCATTTGTCCAATAATTAAAGCCTGTACAATGTGAGAATGCAAATCAGCTCTGAATGCTGCTTCTAAGCCCAGTCATGTGCCCATAAAACAGTTTACCACCACATATGGGGCATTGGGGTAATTTATGGGGTGTTAGTATTATTTAGGCCACTTGAAATCTGAGCACATCCCTCTAAATATAGGTTTTAGCAATTTTCCACAAAAATGTGAAAAATGTCACCCAAATTCCAAGCCTCATAACATTCCAGAAAATGAAAGAATGCATAAAAAACCCGTGCCAACATAAAGCAGACATTCGGGAAACGTAATTTCTGAATTCATTTGGGTGCTATGAGTATCTTCCTGAAAAGAGATCATCATTTGAAGCAGAAAATGGATACGTTCCAGTGTTCCAAAGCTATAACCACTTATAGTGACACGGGGCAGGTTTGAAAGATGGGTCCGTGTCCTAGAGTCCTAGGGGTTAAAACAGTACAGACAACCTTAAATAATGAGAGCTTGTATCTGCTGAGGAGTATGTTGGACAAGTTTTGACAAAAAGCCCTTGAGTGAGAGGAATAAATATGACCACAAACGGATGACCTCCGACCTGGAAGTGGAGAGCAGCAGATTTCTGGTTATGTGCACATTGCAGGCGTTGTATCTCCATGTCAATGTACTACCAATGCAATATAACAGATCAGCTTACCTGATTGCCTTCATTGGTTAATATGGCTTTCTTCTCCTCCGAATTAGACTTTTCGAACCTCAGGATAAATTCACAGTCTTCTCCTGAAATCATCTGCCCCCTGGAATAAAGTATAAGGGTTACATAGTAGATGGACTCTACTGTGCAATATTTCATATTACGGATGAATAGAGCTGTGTGATAGAGGTTTCCTAAAGCTTAAATGGGGTTGCCATTTTGCGCAAATATAGTATTACTGTTAGTATGATTAGGAAACAATTTTCTTATATACTTTCTCTCTCAATTACTCACGGTTTTCTAGATCTCTGCTTGTGGTGATTCTATAAGGCTGGGTTCACATTATGTTTTTGCTGTACGTTGTAAATACACATCGGGCAGATTACCGACTTGGTCTTACAGCACATGGCGCAGACGTATCCCACTCTATGTTTGTACAGTGGGATACGGCGCCCAGTGACTCCTCCTCCCCATTGAATGCGGGGGGAGGAGTGAACAAGAACAGCAGACGGTGATTGGCTGCTGCCAATGTTTGGGGCGTTTCCCCATTCCTACTTTTCTTCATACAAACAATATCATTTATTTGCAGAAAGTGGACAACCCTTTTAAAGGGAATGTGTCATCAATTTTCCCTTTTTTATTATCTAAAAACAGATAACAAAATTTGCCATTTTTTCAAATCTCTTGTCCGATCACCAAGAACGGCATTTAGTGATCTGCTTTACAGCAGCCTTGTGTCCATAGGTAGCAACAGACAGGAGCCGAACCGCTGAGATCCATGGAGTGTTTACCAGGACAGGCGTACATTGTGTACCTGCAGTAAAGAAGTCAGGAATAGCACTGACAGGTAAAACTGCACAATTTCTTATGCTCCCCTGAGAACAGTTACCTTGCGACCAAGTCCAAGTCTTTCTTGGATTTTGATGAAATAACGTCCTTTTTCTTGTTGAACCAAACTACCACTATCACAAAGCACACAGCAGTCTGCACTGGACCTGATGGGAGGACTTGTGATAAAGTCTCCATCAATGATAGACACAAGACACAGGAAATAAATCAGGAAGACAAGAACTGAAACTCAGTCATAACAACTGCAGGAGTGGGAACCTGTATCACATGGGAAATACACAATCCAAAATGAATGGGATGGAGTAAACTGGACAATAGTTACACATGGGGCAAGTGCTCTTGGCCACTGTAACACGCTGAATAATAACTTGTAGATCATGTTTCTTCCATGGACCAATGAGGTAGCATCTTCCAGAAAATATACTTCATCTTAATCTACAAGAAACCCGGATGGCGAGGTCTCTGGATGCAGGACCATCAATAGCAGCACATGAGGCATTGACTTCACCTCTGAGCTCTTCACCTCCATGACTTTATGCAACCAATTTGCAACTCACTTAAAAGAAATAATGGGGCTTGGGTCACTACCAGCCTGAGAGAGAGAAGAGTCACAAACACCTGACATGAGTCACAAAAGCTAATTTGCATATCACAAAAATACCTGTAATTAAGGTACAGTGGCCCACTGCGTATGTATGAACGTAGCAGAGATGTCTGTGTGTGCAAGTAACAAAACTGATATCCAAATCTAGGTAGTGTCTTATAGTCCAAAAATACTGTAAACCTATTTACAGGGCCATATTAGGGCTTGAATTCTGCTATAAAATTTCCTGGTGGCCCCATCTGTTTCAAAGTACTGGGTGGCTGGGAAAAAACACCAATTTCTCTTTAGTGTAAAAGCTGTATACATGCATAAAATTGACAAAGCCAAGATAAACCAGGGACACTTACTCATAGATCCAGGCACTGTGACTGAGGCCATCTTATATTTGTTATGCATGGTCTACTTCCTTTTAAATTCAACTTTTAAATTATTCCAATGAGCCTGAAGTGCTCTGAAGGTTATAACCAGAGACTGCCTGTGCTACAGCTTTACAGGCTGTTACAGGATGTTTCAGCACACAGGGGGAGGAGGAGGTGCACCTGTACAGTGTGACAGCCTGCAGCATGGAGAGGCTCTGATAACATCTTCCAAACCATTTATTGTGCAAGAACATAATTTTAAAAGTTGATTTTAGAATGAAGAAGGCCATGCATAACAAATATAACAAGATTACCATAGTGTATAGATCTATGTGTAAGTGTCCCTGGTTTATAATTCCTGATTTTGATGGTAGATTTATTTAAAAAAAAAAAAACATGAAAATATAAATGTTCATCTAAAACTTATATCCAAACTTGAAATGAACTATGGAATGTCCGGGAGTTACTGCATATCCTAGAGCCATCCTGTGGTAATGATCGCCGAATCCAGGCGGTCAGGCAGGACTCAATAGCACATGTCTGGCCACCGCTGCCTAATTGTGAGGTGGTCGTATTTCTAAGGGACAACATGGCTACATTTATGAGAAATGATCTTCACACAGGAACATTTTTTTTTTAATAACATCCAATTGAAGAAATGTTTACATATAGTACTGAATTAAATGTGAATGCCCAGATGGGAATTCCCCTTTAAATTATGAACAAAAAACAATGGGAAATTTGTTATGGAGAGCATATTTGGCACTCTTGTAATAAAAAAATTAAAAAAAAACATGCAATAATTGGTTATATTTCAAAAAATATGTAAAAATAAATTCATACTGCACAAAACACCGTCCTAGCAAAATAAACATTTTACTATGGACTATATGAAAATACAACTTAATAATCCACACAACCACATGCAACCTTGAAGCAAACTATGTGGAATATAAACAAAAACACATTTCAGAAATATTTCTAGAAATTTGTGCTAAACCAAACCTTGACCGAATTCATAACCCAACTACATTATACTGTACTCTGCATCTTCCACATGACATGAAACACTCCGGATATCTATACAGCAAGCAGAATACCAGCCTCCCCCAGCACAGGGTCATGCGGAGCGGCTAGGTCTACCAGCTCATGGAGCAATGTTGACACCTAAACACAACCTCTGACATGGTGTGTGTGTTATGTACACAGCATTGTGCATCCACACTATTCTCCTCCAATCTCATCTGAGATATAGATTGTGCAAAACAATCCTTTCTATATACTACACCACAAAGTAGACCCTATAACCAGATACCTCCAGACATGTCCTAGACCAGTGTTGGAATTAGCATTAGAAAACAAAGCAGAGGATCAATCTATTTACATTCTCTGTACGTTTAGCAAACAACATTCTGAATCCAGAGATAAGACTGTTGTTCCAGAAAACAAGATCCTGCTCTTTGCTTTTCGGCTGAACAATCTCCACCTTGAACACAAAGTGGGAGTTTACACTGAATCCATATAAATCAAGAGGTTGTAACTTTAAAGGAGCTATAAAAGAGTGTTCACAAGTAAACATTTTCTTTAGACTGAAACAGATGATTTCCACTAGAGATATGTCAATGATATTACATAGCAAAATCTCCCATTTACATACATAAAGGTTTGAGGGACACTATAGAGTCACCAAGTTATACTTCTATAGAGAAGGGATGACACCTACAGAAAGTTTTGTATTTAAGCAACATAATGATTTTCCTGGTATTTATATGGATAAAGGTTTAAAAACTCCATCTCAGTGTATTTTACTGTAATCCGTGAAAATACACAGTCTAAGTACTCATCCTTATGGTGAAGTCAGGGTCGGCTTTAGGTCTCAGTAGGCCCCCTGGCGACAGAGCCTCACTGGGCCCCTTTGCAGTGAACTCACATGGCGTCTCCTGTTCCCTAAAATATTTCCTAGTTTATCATACCAAACAGCTCCCTCACCCCCATGGATTACTTATGTACAGCCTTATGTGGGCCCCCTCAGCAGCTCTGGGCCCCCGACAATTGCTCAGGTATGCCCAGTGCTGACGCCGGCCCTGGGTGACGTCACGCATGGACAACTGTTATGCAGAAATTTTTGTTAACAGATGTGTTCATGTGAAAGGGGCTAGAAGGAATCTAATCTATGTATCTATATTAAACCTCTGCAATCTCTAATAGGACAGAAAAAAATAAGAATTTCCAGGAAATGTAAAATAAAATACCATGTGCATCTGGCCTGACATATAAAAGCACTAGTGAGCTGTCCATGTGTACTTACTGGAGATATGACTGCCAGTTCACTTTGTTAGCACGAACTTCTGCAGCTTTGGCCGCGATGATGTTGGTAGGAACAGCAGCGTCAACCGCTCCTCGAATATCCATCTTCACGTTTTTGTTCCTAAATACACAACATTTGCATCACTTATTCTGCCCCAAAAAAAACATGTAAAAAAGCCTATATAGCTCCATAGTGAGGTACAAGAGGTACATACTTAACCCTGCAATGCCCTATAACTATTCCCTACTGCAGCTGGAATTTCCCATTCTTATTATAAATGGCGCAGCACATAATAAATTTATTCATAAACTGCGGTGACCATAATAAGGCCGGTATTTTGGGAACTACGGAGGCTCACTATGAGCCCAGCTGTAACACCAGGGCAGACCAATAAGGGAGTAGAACATGTGACTATATGAACAGAATGATGGGTTGATGAGTTATTCCATTAGGACAACCCGTCCATTTACTAAGGGTCACAGAGCGCACTTTCGTCGAACTGTACGCCTTTTTTGGGGATTAAACGGGTTGGACAGGTATTTAACAAGTGTCTGCGCTGGGATATTGGCGCAGCTGCGCTGGCTTCCATGCGTCAGAAATCGGGGGGGGCAGGCCGTCAGACGATCAGACTGATTCGGACTGTGCGCGGGATTCAACATTCAAATTGTGTCGCAAGCTCAAGCACTTACATGCAACACGAAAAAGATGGTACACTCCGTCAGACCTGAGCGGGGAAGCGACACATGCATTATCGCCGGACAAAGCACTTTCTGTAAACTCCAGCGGACGGGTAAATAAATGTGCACCTATAAGTCCTTTTAGAGTGTATACGTTCAGAGTGGGACTCAGGACCCCCTTTATTTATCAAAAATGAAAGACGCTGCAAAAGTCTCTCTAAATGACAGCAGAAAAACGTTGTTACTTTATGTCCTTATCCTTAATTTGGAAAGAGGGCTGCAGTTCCACATTTTTATCTCAGGAAGCTGAAAGGCTACAGTCATCAGACATAGTGAACAGTCGGCAACTTCCCCTTTGCTATTAAACCAAGACTAGATAGCAAAAGTAAACTACAGCAAGGTACAAAATATAAAGCAGATCACCAGTTACAGACAGTCTAAGAGCTTCCCAAGCATTATAATCTGCTGGGAGGGTGTAGGAGAGAAATTAACTGTGATTTCTATTGCACCTTAATTATATCTGTCTATTATACTATTTCCTAAAATATTCCCAGTTTAATCCATATGCTAATGAGGTAGTTGGTGCACCCAGGATTCCTAGAAGCAGGAGAACTGCTGTGGAAATCATAATACATTTCTCTATAGCATGTTGCCAGCAAATTATAATGCTTGGTGGAGGTGGTAGACTCCCTTTAAAGTAATCCTGATGCAGTCCATCGCCTCTGTAAAAATATACGTAATAAATGTGGGTACTGCTCAATATAACCTACTGGTGTATCCATTTTTGGTCACCACAGTATTTTTGGAAGAGTTCTGTGGAAGCCTTCATGTGAAGGTAGGGGACAGTGGATATCAGGAGAATGTAGCCCTGCTAAATACAGGGGTTATTGCACTATAACATCACAGAACAGATTGCCAGGGGTCCCACTGATCATGAAGACATGGATCTTATAATAGTGGGACCATGCACTGAGCATTTTGTGAGCAGTATAAGAACTCTCCTTGTATATAAGGTCATGTGCGGTTTTCTTTATATATAATTTACTTTGTGAGGGAGGGAGACTTAATACTAATAGTTGTCACAATCATCCCTCGTTCTCTTCACAATGTGCAGATTCCTGTGATGGTACAACAAGGGCTTTGTTGTCTGTAAACACTGATCTGGAGGGAGTGCCATGCTGACAGCACTAGGACAGGTTCTTGTCAGTCCACAGCCTTACCCTTAGCTGGTAACAAGCAGCAGACTCTGGATTGGGGCAGTGCCACGCTGATCTGGTAAAACCGAGTAGATGTGTCCTATGAATCAAGGAAAAAAAAAAAGAATAGACTGAAGGACGGCATTGTACCATGGAGATAATAACTGTGCTTATTCTACATAGCCGGAGGACCTCGTGCTCACATGCTTCATTAACCAAATCTTCCTTCCCTGTGCAAGTATCCTGGCAGGGTGAGAGGGGTGCCACTTCTGTTCTTTCACTTACTTCAAATGAATGTGCCCAGAATTTCTTAATTAGGTGCAATTGTCCTCTCCTCTCACACAATGCACAATGTGAGACTTCGTAAGAACATCATCACAAATAATAACATGCGGAGGAGTCAATTTATTCGTATATTTCTAGGAGTAATAAATAACAAGTACTAAGTAAGATGTTCCAGAATACTCATGTAGGTTTTAGCCAACCATAGCCAATTACACTATAAAGTATCAGACATGTATCCAAATACATAGTGTGATCCATCACCATCATTAGCTGTACCTTCACATACAATAGTATTGTATATTACTATGAGAAATATAGGTATATTGACATATAGGACAGAAATGGGGGATTGTCCTTTTTTATCTGGATCCCACTCCCACATAAAATACACTGAGAACAGTGACGTTTCATACAGCAGTTACAGATGGATCTCATACTTGGCTGAAACCAGGGGTCAGATTATCCCCTTTCTCTCTATATTAAAAGGACATCTACCAACGGAATGAAAGATTGTAAACCCAGCACACTGACATGCTGGTGTGTGCCCCTTCTGGCAGGATCTGCTCTTCTTTGAGGTTCTTATGTCCTTATTTTTAAAAATATTTTAATTTGCATACATTTTAAATTCTCTCTTTTGTAAAAACCAGGGAATTTGCATCTAAAAGAAGAGCAGATACCGCACACACCAGTATGTCAGTGTGCTTGGTTGACAATCATTCATCCTGGTGGTAGATGTCCTTTAAGGCCCCTGTCATATAAATAAAGTCTTATAGATACATGATGTATAGTACAAACTGCAGTTCCTGATAATGTGAACAAAGTTACAAAGCAACACAGGTCCAGATCTGTTATTATTAACAGAGTTTGTCCTGTCTGAATTGGGAATGGGTCCTAATAGGAGCTCCTAACATGTATGCATGAGATTCCACATCTCTGGTATGTGTGGGAGATGTGTGACTACTGGAGACCACAATGTGAGCAGCTACAAGTCCAGGCCGGTTTTTTATCATCTATATTTTCTATAATATGCCACATACATCCACCTACAGGAACAATGCCAATGTGAACAGGGGCAGACACCTCATAACCTGCAACCAGAGAGAAGACAATGCAAGCATGACCCGCACTACCTCCTGATATAGGTACCATGAACTTTCACATAATACTGACACAACACACCCAGCACTACTACATCTAACCTTCGACACACAGAGCACAGCTGAGGGTCTCCATGATGGTCGGGGCACATAACAATAGCAGTAGTCCAGGCCGGGAGGAGGCCGCAGCACCGCCGCTATCTCTTCATTCCCAGGCTGAGACCCCTGCCCCCATCACTCACCTCCCCACAGGCCCGGGCCGGTACCGCAGCAGCAGGATCCTCCGTGTGACCTCTCCGCCGCAGCTGACAAGTGATGCGCGGTCATGTGACGGGAACTGAGTCAGGTGACCGCATCCCGGAAGCAGAAGCAGGGGAAACGAGGCGCCGGTCACGTGACCAGATGATTGGGCGGAGACTGGCGTTGTGTACACATGGACATTGCCGTGAGACGCTGTGTAACTTTTTAGAAAGGAAAAACTAAAAGTGTATACAACATATATACTAGTGTTTTATTCAGTATTCTGAGAGTTAGGGCAATTTGAATCTTCTTTGACTCACTTGAATTAGAGGCAAAGGAGACACAATTTTACCCTCAGAACATCTGATATGACCCATCTTGCTAAGTTATTCAAGAGGAGTTAAACGGAACCTGTCCCCGGGAAAGTGATTTTTAGCTGGTGACAGGTTCCAGTAGTCTATACTATGCTGATTTTTAAAATACATTTGTCAGCTTTCTGAATAATTTCAGTACTTTATATAAGTTTAATTCACATTACCTGGCTCCCTGCCAGCAGCGTGTGGTGAGTCCTGGGGGAAGAGGACGGCAGCTGCAGAATGTGTGTCCCTGTGTCAGTGTCCTCTCGTCCACATTCATGCAGCTTCCTCCCCCCTTCCTGTCATGTGTAATGAGCTAGTGATGGGTCATGAGCAAACAAGCCAGGTTTTGTTCATGAACGACATGAGGACAAGAGGACCAGTCACCCAATTTATCAAGCAGCTCCTAGTGCTTGATCAAACGCCGCAGTGTTAGAGTGATAGCGTTACCGGAAACCTCCGGTAACGCTATCAAACACTGCGGTGGGGTACAATGTAATTGTCGGACAGCTCGCAAAGCTGTCCAACGTATTCATGAGGGGGCAGGGTTGGGGCGTGGCTAGGGGCGGTGACTGCCACCTAGCACGCGGCAGTCACTGCCGGCCTATGGAGCGAGCGGGGCGGTCCGGGGAAGAGGCAGCGCCCCCTCATGAATACGAATATGAATAATCGGACAGCTTTGCAAGCCCGGCCCGACAGCAGTGCTGGATACCGGAGGGCACCGGAAGGTAAGTAGGACTTTATTTTTTTAAGCAGCGCCCTCCTGGCCTCCCTTAGTTTTTTTTCAGAACTCGGACAACCCCTTTAAGAAGAGCCAGAATTCCTATCACTACATTGAGCAGACAGGGGAGGAGGATGTTGTAGAGGAGAGGAAGAAGGAATGTGGAGACTCAGATACACACACGCTGCAGCTTTCCCTCCTCTCTGCTTGCAGAGAGCCAGGTAATGCAAACTATTGAAATGAATGCTGACAAATTGTTAAAATCACATTAGCATAGGCTATTAGAACCTGTCTCCAGCTAAAAATCACATTCCTGGTGACAAGTTCCCTTTAACCTTTAATATTGACAGGATGGCGCCTGCGTGGTATGACCTCCAAGACGACGTCATTTCCAATGTGGGCATGAAGAGAGTACATCACATTCCTCCTACAAGCACATGAGGAAGACTGAATCCACATGTATATCTATAAATCACACAACGGGGCACATTTACTTAGCCGGTCCTGTCACGATCCCCGCTGTGCGTTCCCCGGCGATCTTGACTCACAAGGTGTTGCGCCCCGATTTCCTGCAATGGCGTCTCCCAATGCCGGGTTTAGGAAGACGGCGTGCAGCTGCATAGTGTACAGCGCAAGCACACCTCTCTGCTTGTACCGCCTCTGATCGCGTTCCCCATCGCAGGCTTACTTTCAGCCGCTGTGTCAGACCATGCCTCAGCGCAGGCTGCGCCTCTCTCTACTTCTTAAAGGAGCAGGACGTTTCTCAGCTAGGCTGTAACAGCCTATCAGTGTGCATCTCCAGCCAAATACTCCAGCATGCCCTTTTTACCGCGCCTGAACAAAGGTTCCTAGCTTGCTAGTCATGCTGCATGGTATTCTGTTTCTGTCTGCTGCCCGTGTTTGACCCCGGCTTGTTCCCGACTCTGTTTTGATCTGCGCCCACTGGTATACGACCCTGGCTTATTTATTGAACTTGTGCTGCCTGTCACTACCCTCTGCCTGTCCCTGGATTCTGTTTCTATTCTGCCTGCTTTGACTGTGGACTGTTACTGACTGCTCCCCTTCCCTGGTACCACGTACAAGTACCTCTGTGCCTGTTCGGCCAGCTGCTCTCTGTACTGGGACCAGCACAAGAGGTATCAGCCTTGCGATATCTCCGAATCAAAGTCCAGATCCCTGAATACTGGAGAGGTCCAGGCATAATGCTCTTGTGAAACCAGTTAGATAGCACAGTGGGTTCACAAACCACTGCTCGTCACACTGCTCAACCCGGCATGGGAGCATGTGCAGTAGCTAAATAGAAGTACCCTCTGTATCTGTCACTGAAACAAGGGAAGGGTGAAGGTATGACGGTGTACATATTTTTACATAAATTGTAAAGGTTTATTCAATTTTACTGCTTATTAAAAAACTTTAATGAGAAAAATGACAAAGAATATTTTTGTTCACATTTCTAGCTACTTGTCTAGTTTGCTTATATTGCAATGATATGTAAAGCTGTTCTAAAGATCCATCATTTAAAGATGAGCAAAAAAAACCTGCAATTGAAAGCTGGCGCATTCAGTAACAAAGGCCACTAAGCAAAGGAGAGGACAAAGAAAGGTTAAGCTCAATTCCCATTGGTGGCTTACGCTTACTTCAACTGATCAATCTTTCAATGAGTCTTAGTTTACTTTTTCAGGCTTAAATATTACTGAGTTTATAAAATAAATATATAAAATTGGAGCCCGAAAAGCATAAGCTCGCAACCCACGTCACGGGTCCTCATCATCTTGGGAGTCCCTAAACTAACTACCCCAAACAAAAAAACAAACAAACCTAAGCTAACTAAAGAGTCCAGAGCCAATTGAATTTCTGCTGTTCGGCATCCAGCTGCCAAAGCATGGCACTCTTTTTACATCGTCGAGGTCGATCTGAAGAGAGCTAAGAGGCATCTTCCACTTGCTACATAGAATCCCAAAGGCAAGCTCCACATATCCTCTGAGCCTCTGATCATCTAATCCAGGCAGAGGCAATGGCCGCTGTACATGGAGGGAAAGTCAAAAACCTTCATCAGTGCCGATCACAAATGGTGCAGGAGATCCAGAAGATCCTGGCATACATCTAGGCCCTGAGTGGGACCTGTTTGGAACAAAGCCAATCAGTCAGTCTGGAAGTCATGAAGACAGCTCCATCAACAGAACTCAACTTGTAAGTGTAATATAGAGGCACTTTGGTGGGAGGTCCTTTGAAGCTACTTCCTGAACTTCAACTGTTAACCGATTATCAGGTCTTTTCTGTATACTCCAACATTATTACTTTCTTCTGTCTTGGACCTGTGATTCCTAGGTCTTGACTATTGTAACCTCAACTCTGCAAACCTGCTGGTTACTCTGACTCCAGCTTTTAAATTTGACTCTGAAACCTGCTAGTAACCCTGATTTTGAACCACAGACTGCAAATCTGCTAGTGACTCTGACATGGGCTTTGATCCAGCACTACATGTCTGGACACAGGACCATCAAATGCTTTCTATTAGGCTAAGCGACCTGAAAGTCACTGGCAGCCAAATCCATCCTGCCTCACAGCAGAGGGCTTGCCAGACATCACTCCTGCAGCAAGTGATAGAACATGTGGAAAAGCAGGAGTCCAACCAACAACATCTGTTCCATTGCTTACAGTTCTTTTCATGCTTGGACTACTGTAGATACTCCGAGTATGGAGAGCATCCCAGTATAAAAGCGAGACCCCTGATTTTACCAAAAAACTGGGAAAACCTATTGACTCGAGTATAAGCCGAGGGTGGGAAATGCATTGGTCACAGACCCCCCCCCCCCCCCCAGTAATAGCCACCAGACCCATAATATACAGCCTGCCCCCTGTAGTTACAGCCTGCCCCCTGCAGTATACACCATCCCAGGTTGCCCCCAGTAGTATGCAGCCTGCTGCCAGTAGTACAGCCCAGCCCAGCTTGCCCCCATAGTTACAGCCTGCCCCAGTAGTATAACCAGCTTGCCCCCAGTAGTAACACCTGCCCCCAGTAGTATACAGCCTGCCCCCAGTATATAACAGCCCTGCCCCCATAGATACAGCCTGCCCCCATAGTAACAGCCAGTCCCCAGTAGTATACAGCTGCCAGTAGTATCAGCCAGTCCCCAGTAGTATACACCCCCCAGTAGTATCCAGCCGTCCCCAGTAGTATACAGCTTGCCCCCAGTAGTATAACAGCTTGCCCCCAGTAGTATACAGCCTGCCCCCAGTAGTATACAGCTTGCCCCCAGTATATACAGCCAGTACCCAGTTAGATACAGTTTGCCCCCAGTAGTATAACAGCCAGTCCCCAGTAGTATACAGTTGCCCCATTATATACTTGCCCCCAGTAGTATACACTTGCCCCCAGTAGTAACAGTTTGCCCCCAGTAGTATAAAGCAGTTCCCCAGTAGTATACAGCCTGCCCCCAGTAGTAGCAGCCTGCCCCCTGTAAGTTACAGCCAGTCCCCAGTAGTATACAGCTTGCCCCATTAGTATACAGCCTGCCCCCCAGTAGTATACAGCTGCCCCCAGTAGTATACAGCTTGCCCCCAAGTAGTATACAGCTTTGCCCCCCAGTAGTATACAGCCAGTACCCCAGTAGTATACAGTTTGCCCCCCCCAGTATATAACACCAGTCCCCAGTAGTACAGCTTGCCAGCTTGCCCCAGTAGTATAACGCTTGCCCCCAGTAGTATACAGTTTGCCCCCAGTAGTACAGCAGTCCCCGTAGTATACAGCTTGCCCCCCAGTAGTATACAGCCTGCCCTCCCTGTAGTATACAGCCAGTCCCCAGTAGTATACAGCTTGCCCCTATTATTATACAGCCTGCCCCCAGTAGTATCCAGCCTGCCCCCCAGTAGTATAACAGCCATCCCCAGTAGTATACAGCTTGCCCCAAGTGGAATACAGCCTGCCCCCCAGTAGTAGATACAGCTTGCCCCCAGTAGTATACAGCTTGCCCCCAGTAGTATACAGCCAGTCCCCAGTAGTATCCAGCTGCTCCTAGTGTATACGCCTGCCCCCAGTAATATCAGCTTGCCCCCAGTAGTACTAAAGACCCCAGTCCCCATAGATACCTCTTGCCCCAAGTGGTATCACGCCGCTCCTAGTAAAACAGCCTGCTCAGAATTTTAAAAAATAATAAACTTATACTCCGGTGGCCCCGATGTGCAGCGCGCTCCCCCGATGTCTGCGCGGCTCGTCTTCAGGCTTCCCGGCTCCTCTTCTGTCACATCTGCTGGGCGCCGCCATTGTTCTCTCTAAGGGCGCCGCCCGGAGAGAACAATGCGCGCCCAGCACGATCTTACAGAAGACGAAAAGCCGGAAGCCAAAAACAAGCCGCGCGGACATCGGGGGAGCAGCGCGCACATCTGGGCCACCGAGGGTGAGTATATAAGTTTATTAATTTTTAAGCCCATTGACTTAAGTATTGAACTCATGTATAAGCCGAGAGGAAGTTTTCAGCACATTTTTTGTGCTGAAAAACTTGGCTTATACACGAGTATATACGGTACTTTCATTTACCCCTAGTGGCCCAAGTTCCAGTATCTGATATAAGTATTACTCAACCAATTATTACAGGCACATGTTATATATAGATAGGCTGACACACATGTTTCCCTTCTATAAATCTGTATGACCCAACTCTTTGCATAGAAATATAAAACCAAAAAAGAATCAAGAGTATTCACTTCCAATTAAATCAAAAAAAGACATAAAAATAGATATGAATAACACACATATTAAAAAACATCAGTGGTGGTACTCCAAAATAGACTATATTGCCATCTAGCCCGATTGAAACCCAGGGAATATATTGCAGAAAAAATAGTATAGTATACATCAACATATAGAGATCAAACAGGTCAAACAATCTAGCTCTTCGCCAAATGACCTCATTACTCTATGTAACAAAGTGGACATTAAATTCCAAGAATGTTCTGTTGAGAAAGAGGGTCCAGACTTTTTATTTCAAGCTGCCTCCCAAATTTTAGGTTCCCATGGTGCTCCAGAAGAACTCATGCAGCTGGGATGAGCCAAACTCTTGTCAGAGGAATGCAGAACCACTTGTATCTATATTGTGCAGGCATCTATGGTAATCAGGTATCAGAAGGATTTATCCAGTTCCACATCAAACTCCGGATTATGAGAGTTAATGTCAAATTTCTATTGGTTCCCAAGATGGTCAGTATAGTTATCCTGGGGTTGTCATGGTTACAGAAGCATGCTCCCCACCTCAAATCATCTCTTGGGGCCCTTAATGTCATCTTGTCTGAAAAAGGTGTCACCAACTAAACTGGTCACTCTCTGTCTCTACCAAACTAGTGAAGTTATTCCACAAGCCATATCACTCCTTCAGCTTTCTCCCCAGTAGGCCAAGGATTCTTAACAGTCTCTGATCTTGGATCAACTATTAAAGGATGATTAAAATTATTAACATAAGTACCTTCTTTCCAAGCTTTTAAAGAATCTGCAGTGCCACTCTTCTCAATAAACAGGATTTACAACCTGCCCACACCCTCATTCAAATCACCTCTGAAGACAAACACAAGAAGGCCTTTAATACCCGCAAAGTTCATTAACAGTCCTTTTTTATGCCATTCAGTCTCAGCAATGTGCCTGCAGACTTCCAGAGTTTTATGAATGAAATCTTCCATGATGTACTCTAATTTTTTGTGGTAATTTATCTGGATCACATTTTGACCTTCATTTGATCAATCCTCCCCGCTGAGTTCTTACCCAGCTAAGGGATAATTGGTTCTTCTGCAAGTTGAAAAAAATGTTTTTGCAACCCTTGATATATCCAAACAAGGTCCAAGCTATCCTGAATTGGCCTCATTCCAAAGTTTTAAAGACAGTCCGCAACAGAGAAAAATTTGGTTATCAAAGACAATGAGCTTCTTACCATTTAACTTTGGAAGAATAGAGACAACTTTTGGAAGTAGCCCTACATCAAAGTGACTATTAGAATCATTTATCTTCATTCAGACAGATATCTGAACCCTCGCCTAGCCTGGTGCTCTCTTTTCTTCTCCCATTTCAATATAAGGGGTCACCTATCATGCAGGCTCAAAGAATATAAGGGCTAACATACTTTTCAGATCCTTCATTGCAACCGATAAGGAGCCAGAAGCTAACCCAGGGCACATTATCAATTCCATGAGTATAACTGCTAGCCAATGCCTCCGAGGAAAACAAACTATGACCAAAGTAGAAGGCATAGGCATGGCCCTCCCACTACACAAGGCATGTAGTAGTCAAAAAGACCCAGGAATATCTATATAGGAGTTACTAGTGTTCCTCAGTTCCTCTAGACGTATACAAATTCTTGTCTCTGGTGTGAACAATATAAAACTTCACTTGTTTGATCAGTCTTCTTCAACCGCTTCCCATTCTAGAGTGTCCAGGGACACATATTTCCATTGACTTTGCTACAGATCTCCCACCATCTAAAGGTTAGAATAACATCTGAGTTGTTGTGAATTCTCCAAGATGGTACACATCCGAGATATATTTTGTTTGCACAAGTGTCCAAAGGAAATTGTATTGGTCAAGGGAACAAAATTCACATCTTGATTGTGGCTAGCCCTAAGAAATTTGATGAAATCAAACTGAACTTCCCTTCAGTTTATCATCTGCAATCCATCAGATAAACCAAGAGGGTAAACCAAGACCTGCAGAAGTTCCTTAGGTTTTATCTCTCCCACATGCAGTGTATTTGGATAAAATGACTGCCATGGAGTTCGCACCCAGCAATTCGTTCCATGAATCCTCCACTAAATCTCCATTCTTTATAAACTACTGCAAACATCCACTGTGGGAGATTTGGCCCAGTAGAGACCGTGGTAGCGGGGTACTGTGATGCAGTTCAAGACAGTGATACCAAGGTACAGTCCAAAACAGGTCTCGCCTGCGTTTATTGCAGCAGCAAAATAAAACAGCCTTTACATTCAGGCATTAAACAAACAAAATCCTACCCGTCAGGGTGCTAACTAAACAGAGTTTCTCTAACTCACCACTAGTACATAAAATAAGTCGCTGCTCCAGGCACAGAGGTCAGGGCTGCGTGCTCGCCAGCCTCCTTTCAGAGAGACAACACTTTCAGCTCTGCTCAGCGGCTTTATGCAGACTGATTAGGCTGCTCCCATCACCTGTGTCCAAGGCAACTCTAAAGTCACGCAATGGCAGAAATAATACACCACAGAGTGTGCAACACAACATTTATCAAGTGAGAATTTTTTAAAAGAACGCAAATTTAATCGCAGAACTACATCACATAGGAAGTGGTATATGTGGGTCCATTGTTACTGCAGGGGAAGGTTTTTGCTCAATTTTAAAGTTTTTTGAGGTATCTGCAAAAACATCACAAAAAGGCAGAAATTGAGCAGATGTAACACTGCACATACACCAGACTATAAATCCAACTGTTGGAAACCTGCCAGTCTAACACATAGACACAACATGTGGGGAAAAACAGTCTCAGAATCGCTTTGATAAGTAACAGAGTTGAAAAGTTGTAACCATATAAAGTGAGGCAAATCAGAATCCAAAAAATGGGGCTGAGCCTTAAGCTACAAAATGGCTGCGTCCTTAAAGGGTTAATTATGTAGCTGTTGTTTGTAGTGATTTGGTTGGCATATTGCGGGTTGTTGAAGGTGACAAGATGAGATGGTTTATAGAAGTCTACAGTAGCACTGTGCTACTATTTGACAAATTTGAATATGTTGTCCAAGGTTTGAAGCTTGACAGCTTGTCAGCTGTCACACATGTCAATCTGTTTGTTATTCGCTGCCCTGTGGACAGAGGATAACGTACTAATTTGAGACTACTCCTTAAAGCAGCACAGGCACTAAACATAATATCCTCCAACAGTTTATGAAACTTCTGCCTTATTATTTATTTATTTTTTTTGTTAAAAAGATAAATTTGATAAGTTTACCCGGCTTCTTACCAGTTGTTTCCTGACTTCCCAGCGTGTGGAGTAAGGAGCAGAGCACCCACCTTCGCCTCTGCATTAAACTTCTTAGGCACATTTGCTAATGGACCCAACAAAAGATAGACTCCAGTTATCTGTACTTGAACATCTTATCATAGAAATACACAAGGCATATTATTCATACATTAGCTGTTATCAAACAAAACAAACAGAACCAAACTGGCTGGGTACCATAGTGACTTCCAATTCCCACTCCTTCCACAAGTGGGCGACCTTTGTAGATCAGGTAATATACCATTCAAAGTGTTAGCGTGTGTATTTAGTCCTCTAAGACAGTGATGGTGACTCTTTTGGAGACCGATTGCCCAAACTGCAACTCAAAACCTACTTACTTATCACAAAGTGCCAGTACGGCAATTTAACCTGGAAACTGATGGTTTAGTTTAGAATCAATAAAATGATGTATTCCCGATCAGAGGTAGCTTAGCTCGGTTGCTTTTTATTCGCATTTCCAAACTGCCATACTCGTTACATACTTAACGTGTGACTCCCTTACATTGAGGAAGAGGCAGCAGTCCATGGCAGCAGCTCACCTCCCTTCTTAACTCTTGACTAAGAGCACATTCACACAGCCATAATGGGGACCGCACGTGGTCCCCATTGTCGTCTATGGCGCCCGGTGGTGCAGTGAGTGCACAAAATTTGTGTTTGTGTCTGTCACAGAGAAAGTCACAAAAAAATATCAAAAGTCGAAGAACATAGACCAGGGTGGGACTTTCCGAAACGGAAAGTGACAAAATCATGAATTCGGTCCTATTGTGAAAACTAGTCCATGCAAATAATTAATTGTGTGCAAGCAGATGTCAAAGTGACTTTTCACTGCTCTATGATCAGTTGGCGCAATGGAAATCGCAAAACAGCATTTGTACCACAACTGCACCAAAACAATGCCAAACATAGACAAAAAAAAACCCCAATTATAAATTACCCCCAATATGCTTAAAGCAAAAATGTTCAAAATATGAATGGAAATATGAAAGGGCTTTCCTCCAAAGACCCATATACTATAGAGCAGTGATGGTGAACCTTTTAGAAAACGAGTGCCCAAACTACAACCAAAATCCACTTATTTAACCTGATGTGCCAACGTGCCATTTTAAGCAGTAACTTATTGCTACCTGTTCTTCCACTTCTTTAATTGTAACAGCCGCCTGGGGACACTAATACAGTTGAAAGAAGGAGGGCAAATTCAGACTATCATTGTAGCTTCTTTCCAGGCTCTCTCTGTTTAGAAATAATGGTGGGTCCAGCATGAGGACCTCCAAAGATAATGCACTTCTTTCAACACCTTCTCACTTTTCAAGCAGTTCCAAACAGTCAATGAAGTGTTGCTGTAAAATAGTGCTGTGCGCAGCATGTTATAAGTTGCCTGGGACTGCAGGAAGATTTAATGGATTTGTTCCTATTTGGTGAACTCTGTCCTGGGCTGATGGCCTGAGTGCCCACAGAAAGGGCTCTGAGTGCCACCTCTGGCACCAGTGCCATAGGTTCACCATCACTGCTATAGAGGGACAAAGGGAAACAAGGTAATAAACCACAAGCACACTTCCTTCCTACTATAATTACTATACAGGTGGTCCTCTACTTAAGAGCATACTTACATACGACCCCTAGTTACAAACGGACCTATAATTTTGCCTTAATAATTTACTTCAGCTATCACAGTTATCAAATGTGTCTGCAATTAAGCTTTATTTTTTTTATAACTTTATTTTTATTTTTTTTTTGAGAAAATAGTATAAAATACAAAGCATATGCATGCCATGATATAATGAATTCTTGCAAACATGTGGGTATGTTACATATGCATTGTGAAAACATATAAACTATAGAAAACAAGTGCCTGTCAGTTGTTACACAATGATGGTATTTGTTAAGGTGTTTTACAACATATATAGCAAAGAGAAATTTACATTATATATGATGCCTGGAGACATAATTTGCCCAGTCCACCCACTTTTTTGCAAAAGCAGGTTTGCTTTTTATGTGATATGTGATTTGCCAATAGTTATTCTATATTGTAGTTGTTTTGGACCACAGATAATATCTGTTGGATAGAGGGCAATGCGATTGAGTTCCAGTTTTTGGCTATTAAGTTTCTTGTGGAATTAAGAATATGTGAGATAACAGTAAGGTGGGAAGAGGGCAAATCCTCTAATCCCAATGATAAGAGGGCTACTTCTGGTCCCCAGGCTATATGATATGGTATAATTTCTGTTAATTTATTATTGATTAAGTTCCAGAGGGTTTGCACATGGTAGCAAGACCACCATACGTGCAGTAAGGAGCCTATGGGGCTTATTTACTAAGGGTCCGCGGTCACACTTTCATTGGTTTTTCCGATGTTTTCGGGATTTGCGCCGATGGTATTTACCCGGGGAGTCGGGCCGTCGACCTATCTGACTGATTCGGACCGAGCGGGATTAACTTTCAAATTGTGTCATGAGATCAAGCACTTACATGCACCATGAAGAAGAAGGTGAACTCCGGCGGACCTGAACGGGGAAGCGACACATGCAGGATATCGGGCGCACGATCTTAGTGAATCGCAGCACAGTGCATGATCGTCAGGCAATGCACTTTCGTGAATTCCGCAGGACCGGGTAAGTAGTTGTGCCCCAATATCTTTGTTGTACCTCCAACAGAGATTCATCCTATTTGGGTATATAAGAGCCAATCTATATTTGTTTCTATATGATTTGTGCGATTAGAAGTTTGAGAAGTGGCTGATAGGGCATGTCTCCATGCGTTTTCATCAAATTCCATATTGAGTTCTTTTTCCCATTTTAGTTGGAATTGAAGTTTTCCATGATGTATCAGTGTTAGAATTTCTTTGTATCCTCTACCTTTGCCCTGTTTGCACAATTCTGTATTTGCGAATAAAGTGCCGTATAGAGTTTTTTTTTTGTATGTGTTTAGGTTTAGTTTATTTATGGTTTCCCTCAGTCTAAAATATTTAAAGAAGTCCTCTCTGGGGATTTTGAATACATTTGTAATCTCTCTGAAAGTGTTTAATATATTATTTGTGCTTAATTGTCCCAAGTTTTGTATGCCTTGTGAAATCCAATTTGAGAAATCAACCTTGGGGATCATTTTCTGTATAGTTTCCATTGGAAGGTCGGAGTGGTAATGGGATCAATTCTCTGGTGGGTTGTTTTTTGATCCACATCTACATACCTGCTTTGATGGGTGAAGGGCATTTGGGGATTTTATTTGTAATAGCGGCTTGCCAGAGAAGAGGTTTCATGTTTATATGATGTAACATTTCTGCTTCCATTTTGACCCAATGTTTAGTGTTATCAAAGTTCCACCATGCTTTGATTTGGTCCAGAATTGTGTCTTAAAGGTAAGAGTTTACACATGGACTATTTGAACCCCTAAGTGGTTAGGTAAGTAAAGTGTTGTGGCTGCTATTCTGGCTTTTTGCTGTTTCCATATAAATTTTAGTATACTGTAATTTGTTGGATACGTTTAATTGTTGAGGTGGAGGTGAATTTACTGGTGTTTACTGGTGAGGACATATCACATTGTCTGCGAAAAGCCTTATTCTTTGCTCTGTTTGGCCTACTAGTATTCCTTTTAGGAAATGTGATAATCCAACGTGTTGTGCAAAAGGTTCCATTAGTAAAGTAAAAATTAATGGGTTAGGGGACACCCTTGATGTTTTCCGTTATTTTAAACGGGTCTGGTATAGCACCTGAGGTGTAAGTTCTTGCTTTAGGGTTTTTATATAAAGCTGGAATAAGAGTTAAGAATTTGATTGGGATGTTGAACTCTTTGAGTGTCTCTTCCAGATATTTCCAATGTACTCTATCAAACGCCTTCTCTGCATCCAAAGTCAGGAGCAGCCAGTAGTCTCAGCCAGAGAGATCAGATTTATAAATCTGCGAGTTGTGTCATAGGTTTGGCGACCTTTTATAAAACCTACTTGACCTATATTTACTGGGGATGGGATGATGTCTGCTAATCTGGTGAACGTCGTAAAAAAACAAAAGGAAACCAAAATTGACGATTTTCTTTTCCTCCATACTTTCAAGAGTTAATAAAATCTCATCAATAAGCTACAGACCCACTAAAATGAAATATTTGTGAAGTGCATCACATGTCGCAGAAAATAAGCCCTTATATGTCCAAATTGCCAAAAAATAAAGACTGTATAGCCAATCTTCATGAATTTGACATGCTTTGTGCAGCGCTGCGTAATCTGTGTGCGCTGTATAAATAAAGAACTATTATTATTATAATGTGGCGCCACCTGCACTGCCCCAACAGAGTGAACCAACTTTTTTTGGTGTACCTTTAACATGGGGTGTGCAACACATTTCTGTCCAACTTTGCATGATAAATGTGGCGCACAATCCGCCTGAGCACCGGAAAGCTGCATTCAGTGAAGAAATTTGTGCTACATGAAGAATAGTGGAGCCGCACCACAATTGTGTTACGTGCGCCAGAAAACTCAGACACTTCTTAAATACAGTTTACACTAAAAAAATGAACAAAGTCCAACAGAAAACTGGTGCAAGCAACTAAGTAAATGTGGGCCTATGTTTTTTGTAGCTAAGGGGCCTGCAGTGACTTTTTATCAACATTGCAGAATTACGTGCTGTTCACACTGATATTTATAATCATTTGATCAGCAAATGGTTAAAACACCTGCATTCTACATATGAGCTCTTTCAGACCAGGGTTTTCCCATTGTTGCCTATGTGGCTATTCACACATGGGAATAAATAGCGCAGTATGCATTCTGTATTCGTGCCTGCTGACCTTAGACCCCCATAGAAGTCAATAAGGGTAAATTATCATTGGAGATTTTGTTTGGCGCTGTTTTGCTGCAGTTATGGTACAAATGCTGTTTCACGAATTTTCATTGCACCAAATGAACATAGGACAGTGCAAAGTCACTTTGCCATAGACCGGCTAGCACCAAATTCATTATTTGCATTGACTAGTTTTCACAATAGGAATGAATCCATGAATTGTGACTTTCTGCTTAGAGAGGTTTTGGCAAAAATTGGCGCCCAGTCCTGGCCCTGGTCTATGTGCTATGACTTGATGTTTTTTTTGTGACTTTTCATGTGACTGCCCGCAAATAAAAGATATGGGGGGGGGCAGGGGTTATCATACATTGCCAATCAATCTCCCCCATTAAGTACACATGTGCAAAAGATGCATGTGAAAACCGCTGATGTGAATAGGTCCCTACAGGTCTTCAGAAGAGTCTGATTACATTAAAGTTGCATCACATTTTGCGCTAGCGTTGTCTTTACAGCCATTGGTTACCGATCTCATGCGTTTTCTTGGAAACGCTTATGCGATGGGGCTGGGCCCCGGCTCCTGACAATAGCATTTGTCAGGACGACCACACCCTTAGTGTCTGGTCTGATCTCATATAACTACAGAGGGTTTGATTATATTAATCCTGCCCCTTTAAATAAGCCACAGCCCTCCCATTGTGGTTAGGATTTTCTAGTGTAGCTTGACAGTCTCTACAACATGTATCAGCAGCTCCATCACCGCCTGCAGCAAGGAGCCGCTACAGTGCACTACTCCCTCCAGCCGCCAGGTGTCGCCCTGTCACATAAGACTCTACTAGAAGCGTTAGGGGATTGTTGGTGTCGCTGAAGTGTGACTCTATGGTGCGGCACCAGGAAGAGGCAGATCCCTCGTCTAATGACAACATAGCAGCGGCCTCGCTTTCCAGCAGTGTCGGGAGCAGCTTCCGGCCGGGGTGTGTGGAGGACGCTGTAAGCGGGAAAGGAGCAGTGACTGCGAGCGTTATTACCGGGGAGTGTGTGAGCGGTGCTGCTGCCCGGGGAGCGGGGAAGAGACACCATGAGCGCGGTCGGCGGGGAGGAGATCATCCGCATCGCCAAGAAGATGGAGCGGATGGTGCAGAAGAAGAACACGGTGAGTGTGCGGAGGATGTGTGTGCATAGAGCAGCCCCTCCGTACATCACATCCATACTGTCCCTGTGTGTAATCTCCTGTATGTGACACTACTGCCGGGGGTGTCAGTTCTGGCTGTAGCTGGGTCACTGCTATAGAAATCTGATGGCCTCCGTGGCCCCTATACACAGAGCACAGGCTGGACCTTCATGTTCTGCACTATGGACGAATATAATGAAGAACCATTGTGGCATTTCTGATGCAGATCTGCACATCGCCCTACCAGAGCCAGACATCCCCTCTCACCGCAGGTGGCTGTCATCGATGTCACCACCTGTAGGCTAAGGCACCGTGTGCTGGAATAGCGTTTTTGAAACTCTCTTTTAAAGCACAGCAGAGCTACTTCTCGTTGGTTACATAGGCAAAATATGTGTTACTGCTCTAATTTGTTTCTGTCAGGGTAAAATTATGTGGCATTTCTGAGAAGTGTTTTTTTTTTTTAGTGTTTTTTGTAAATGAGCACATGATTTGTAGTAATAAGGCGGGTACACATGTATGTGCTCAGTCTGTGATAACCGGGCTGTGTGCTGGATGAATGCCAAAGACTGAGCAGAGTGCACGGGACTGTTATTGCAGTATCCTGCCCCAGGCAGGGAGTCCTTGAATCATTTTACCCTATAATACATGGACTCCCATCCAGTGTTTGATCTGTGGGATCTGACCTGATGGGGGTCTGTTACCAGAGGCTGGTAATTAAGAAATACTCAGTACCAGATTCGGACACTTGTTTTTAGGAAATTCTCTATTAATTGAGCCCCACTATAGGCTGAGCATATAGTATACCTAGGGACAGCTTGTCCGACAGTCATGGGATATAATGGAAGATGTTGTCCAGAGCCCCTGTATTTGCAGTGTGCGTAAATGGTGTGATCTGCACAGATGTTCTCTATAAGGTTGAAAGACTTGGATGTTGATGTGCAGTGAGGACAGAGCTCTTTCATTTCTAACTGTCCCAGGTAGTGATAGCTTTCACTTTCTGGGGTTCTAGCTGACTGATGTTAATCTTTATGAACCTACAACAAAGTTATAAAGATATGATACTTGGCTCTTATATCTATTCCTGTTATGGCCATGTTGCGCTATTTCCTATGGAGAGGGCATGGTTGAGCAGCGCTGATACCTCCCCTCTCCAGCGTACTGAAGTGTCAGCTGAAGGTAGTATAAAATAAGGTTGCATAAAGCAATTGTTCAGAATGGCGATAAAGGCATTTTTAATATCAACATGCCATAGGTTATTGGAACCTGTCATCATGTAAAAATGACCTTCCTAATGATAGGTCCCTTTAAGTTCCTGTGACTTGTATTTACCACTAAGCTGCTTTTACTGCGTATATAGTAATGCAGTAATAATAATTTTTCACTGGGACTTTTTCATTTCTGCATCATTACTGTACTTTCGGTTTCATTTTCTTGTATAATGTGTAATAAGTTTGTTCTTCTCTGTATAGGTTGGGGCGTTAGATTTACTCAAAGAACTTAAAAACCTTCCAATGACTTTGGAGCTTCTGCAGGTAAGTTTCCAAATATTCAACTTACAGAGGTATGCAGATCTTTACACCCTGGGAGGGGGAAAATATGTAACATACATTCAGCACATAAGCACCTGAGGAGGTTCATCTTAGTGATCATCCAGTGACAACAAGTTGTCATAATCAAGCCTAAATGTGGATTGGTGAAGGTTTCAGTGATGGTAACCCCATGCACTACAAGAACGAGGGTCAGTTGTACTCCTGTTGCACCCGAAAAGAATGGAGTTGCCAGGTAAAGGTTGAGGATGCCTTCTGACTCATTAGCATAATTTTAAGGTTCATTTTAACCCCTTAATTTAACAACCTGTCCCTTTTTGTATTTATTTTTTTTTCCATTTTTTTTACTCCCTGCCTTCAAAAATATATAATATTTTTATATTTTTTCATGTACAGAGCTCTGTGAGGGCTTGTTTTCTGCATAACAAATTGCTTCTCATAGTGATGGTATTGAATATTCCACGCCATGTACTGGGAAGCAGGAAAAAAAATTCCAAATGTAGCAAAAATGGTGAAAAAACACATTTGCACCGTTTTTTTTGTGGGCTTGGATTTTACGGCTTTCAATGTGTGCCACAAATGACATGTCTACTTTATTCTTTGGGTCGGTGCGATCACAGCGTTACCAAATTTGTTTTCATACATTTACAAAAATTAAAACCTTGTGTACAAAATATTTTTTTTTGCTTTTGCCATCTTCTGGCTAATACCTTTTTTATATTTCGGTGTATGGAGCTGTGGGTAGTGTCATATTTTTTTGCAAATTTTGATGATGTTTTCAATGCTACCATTTTTGGGACTGTACGACCGTTTGATCACATTTATATATAACTTTTTTATATTTTTCAAAATGGCAAAAAAGTGCCATTTTCGACTTTGGGCACTATTTTCCCTTACGGGATTAAACGCAGTGAAAAACCTTTATTATATTTTGATCGGGCATTTTCGGACGCGCCGATACCTTATGTGATTTTTTTACTGTTTATTTATATAATACTGAGACCTCTCAATAGCCGGTAAGTCTATCAGCCGATCAGACAACCTAGGGTTAAAGTACCCTAGGGAGTCTTAAAATTTGTAAAAATAAAAAAAGTTCAAAAAAAGTTTTAAAAACCTAAAAATTTAAATCACCTCTTTCCCTAGAACTGAAATAAATCTAAATAAACAGTAAAAATCATAAACACATTAGATATCGCCGCATCTAAAAATGCCCGATCTATCCAAATATATAATGCGTTTAACAACATAACGGAAAATAAAGCCAAAAATGGCACTTTTTTTTTTCAATAAAAAGTGATCAATAGGTCAAACAGTCTGAAAAACGGTAGCATTGAAAACGTCATCAAAAGTAGCAAAAATGACACCACATACAGCTCCTTACACAGAGGTATGAAAAAGTTATAAGCGCCGGAAGATGGCAAGATAAAAAAAAAATTTTTTTACAGGTTTTAATTTTTGTAATTGTATGAAAAAATTATAAAACCTATATAAATTTGTTATCCCCTTCATTGTACCGACCCAAAGAATAAGAATAAAGTAGACATGTCATTTGGGGGCGTAGAGTGAAATCTGTAAAATCCAACCCCACAAACTGCCGCAAATGCATTTTTGTCACCAATTTCACTCTTTGAAATGTTTTTCCCGCTTCCAGTACACGGCACGGCATTTTAAATACAGTCACTATGAAATGCAATTTGTTACGCAGAAAACAAGCCGTCACACATGTGCTTTACATGGAACATTAAAAGTTATAGTTTCTGAAGCTGGGGAGTGAAAAATCAAAGCTCAGAAACTGAAAAGGGCCTCGGCGGGAAGGGGTTAATGTCTTCTGTAAAGTTTGGTCGGTTTCTGATAATAAACCATTATGTACCATCTTATGTCCATTATTGGTTTTATTTTTGTCTTGCTCCAACAATATCCCCAACAGCTGTAATGTTCTGATGGGGGTGTTATTGTGTATGTGTGTACATGTAATATATGCAGGGTGTAACAAAAAAGTTGGGCCTGTGGAATATCTATCAAAATACACGTCAGATGGAAAAACCCCTGGGGGTGGGATGGTGGGCAACTTTATCTTAAATGGGAGCCCCAGTTTTTCTTATTGCAGGTTTGGTTTCCCCAGGAATAGAATACATTGATTTGACCTGGGTTTTTTTAAATTTGGTGACAGATGGCGCTTTAATCGACATTTGAAATGTCAAAACATCAGAATCAAAACTGTTGTAAAAGGGAATATTTTGATAAATGCACATTGAAACCAAAATCTGAAAATGGACCTTTGCAATACTTTTCTTATATTGCTAGACACTGAAGATTGGGGTTTTTCTCAGAGGGGAGGAGTCTTAAGTTCATTGTCTCTCCGATGTGTGAGAGGCCGCGGCTCCCCCCACAAGAGAACCGAAAACATGTCGTTGTTCCTGGGTTGCGCAGAATGCAATTCTTAAATAAAAAATTAACCCCATGTCCCCGGGGGTGAAAATACAGGGTAGTATCATTGTATAGAAATTTGTCACATATTGTGAATGGAAATGGCTTAAATTATTGATTAAAGACATAATAAAATGTCATTGGATAAATTTGTAAAAAATATTTCTCTTCTATATTTTTCGTTTTTCTATCCCAATTATCTGTATAGATGGTGTAAGGGATAAAAAGTTGTCTTTATCTCTTCTTCCCCTTTACATTAATAGTATAAAAGCAGTTTACTCTTTTATACAGACCTTGTTGTTTTCTAAGCTCATTCTGAGACCATTGTATAAGAAGCAGAAGATATATGTACTAAGAGTCATATTCCTCATCCGTTGGAGCATAATTCCCACTTCCTTTCCTCTCATGTAACTTTTACCAGACTGCAAGCCATGGCATCTTCTAGTTTTCCTTGGTTTTAGGGCTTGCAGTATATGTTTAGGTCTGCAGGTGGCGTAGGTGCATGCGCTGCATATAGCTCTCTGCTGAAACTAATGGCACAAATTAAAGGGGTATTCTCGTCTGGGCATTTACATTCAGTTTGATAAATATGCCATATATAACCATTTCTTCAATTAGATGTTATTAAAAAAAAATATTCCTGTGTGAAGATAATTTCTCATAAATTTAGTCATTTTGTCCCTTAGAAACCAGATAGCTTCCACAGATACGGCCACCTCTGCTGGAGTGATTGCACAAAGAAACAAAATTTTTTTGTATATGAAATGTCTGGGAGTTACTTCAGGTCCCATAGCCGTCCTGTGGTAATGATCGCTGAATCCAGGAGGTCATGCAGGTCTCTATAGTGCATGTCTGGCCACTGCTGCCAGAGTGTGACGTGGTCGTATCCGAGGAAGCTATCTGGTTTCTAAGGGACAACATGACTACATTTATGAGAAATTATCTTCACACAGGAAAATTCTTTTTAATAACATCCAATTGAAGAAATGTTTACATATGGCAGATTAAAGAATCTGGATGTGAGTGCCCAGATGAGAATACCCATTTAAGGGGTGCACGGCCCTTGTGCGGAGAACAAACCATGCATGAGTTAACATTATACAGAACAAGTATCTGAACTCTGGTCCAATCATTTGTAAACCTGCGCTCCATTCACTCAATGGATCTGTCCTTGAGAAAAGACCATTGCCTTCAGTCCACTAGATATAAAAGCTTTAATGATTGAGACGTCTTGGATGTTGCTTTCCTCATTCAGCTTTTACATGTGATCAGATATTAACAGAACTTTCCTGTGATGTTTCTGACAGTCGACCCGAATCGGGATGTCTGTAAATGCCATCCGGAAGCAAAGCTCCGATGAGGACGTCACCTCTCTCGCCAAATCACTCATCAAATCCTGGAAAAAACTGCTCGGTAACCTCAACCTGCCTATCTTGTCATTTAGTTGCTATAAACTTCCTTCTAGCTATATATTCTCAATTGTTAAACTTCTGTCTTGGGTGACTACATCCGTCAGTCTGTCCCGGACAGTAATGTTTTGAACAGCCTGTATTTGGCTTTCTCCAGTTCTAGGATGTATACAATGGATGGTTTTTATTCTGTCTTATTATCACATTTATCTAGACGGCCCATCAGCTGAGAAAGATACAGAGGAAAAGAAGAAAGAGCCGCCTCCTCCTGCACAGAACAGTCCTGAAGCTAAGGAAGAGAGGTATTCTGCTATTCAGTACATTATTATATGTATACATAATGTATATGACACTACCAGGTTCTGCTTCCACAAGTGTCTGTGACTCTGAGGACGAGGGGATTGGAGATGATTTTGGTTCAGTATCTTGTCCTGTGTGTAATGACACGGGTGAGCATATCATTAGGACATGCAAGTAAATGCTTCCGAGTCTTGACTAGAGCGCCAATACTTACTATGTTCATCAGAACTTTATGTAAACGTGTTAGAGAAACTGATGTATGTGGATGTTTTATGTTGTATTCAATTCATTTATTTTTTTGAAGACTCTGCTGAGAACTACCAAATGTTTAGCATGTGAGAATTTTCCTGTCCTACTATCCCCAGCAGCAGTTCCAGCTGTAGCTCCAGTGGCCGGAAAGAAGATTGTGCTGCCCCATCCGAAAGCTTCATTACGTCTTTCCCCCGAGCTCCCAGCACCTCGGACCCTGTCAGAATCAAGTGCAGAGAGTTACTAGCCACAGCTCTGAAAACAGGAGGTGAGTTTTTGATGTATGTATATGTAATATTTATTTTTATTCTCCTTTCCTGATTTGAAGGAAACCTTTTCAGGGTGATTTGGGATACTAAACAAAGTACAGGTTATTAAAGACATGGGGTTTAGTGTCCCAAATTGCCCAATAATTCATTATGGCTATAAAGGAGAAGAAACTCTTGTTCTTGCCTAGAGATGAGTGGCATCAGACTTATCTGTGAAGATCTCGGCACTGGCTTCAATGAATCCAGGAAAGTAGTACAACCTGGCTTCATTGTGCATGCGCTGTACCTATGGCGCAGTAAAGCTGGGGGTGTACTCTGCTGGCTTCACTGAATGCACACAGTCAAATGGCAGACAGCACCGGATTAAAGTAATGATCAAGATGGATGCATGTAACCTTGTAAATCCTAGTTCATCACAGCCAAGGTTTAACCATTGAGAGAAAAAATGGGTAGATTTTAACCATCGAGCGATGAAGTTGAAAAAAAATAGGTAGCTATGTCTTGGGAATAAAGAAATTTTTTACTTTTTTTCCCAATCTTTTGGAGTGCCGCTTATTTTCTTATTTTTCTTCGTTTTTTTTTTTTTTTTTTTTTTTTTTTTTTGTAATCCAATCTTCAATTTTACAACCCACAACAAAAGAAAACTCTCCCTCCGAGAGTTGTACAGGTTGAATGAACATTCTCATTGATGGTTTTTGATTGTGAAATATACAATCTCTTATGCGAGGATGTACACTTGTGGTTATTAGGGCCATCGGCAACCAATAGGTATTAAAGGCATCTATAAAACAGTGACCTATTAGTGCAGGGAGCCAGAGCCCCCAGATTTTCTCAAACCGCCTCCTGCTGCTTTCCTTTTTCCATAATAATAGAACACACAGTTTTGTTCACAAGGACATTGGGACACTAAACTAGTCAGTCAAAATGGCCATGACTGGGTCTCTTTAACACCTTAACGCTCTGCGCACAACATGTACGGCGCTGGCTCCCGCAATTAGTGCTCAACGCCGTACGAGTATGACGCTGAGCCGATGCCGGTTCGGCTCTGCATCGGAGCCAAGACTGAATTGGGGGCCGCGGGGTGTCGGCGGTAACCTACGCCGTTTTCGGGAAAGCACTGATCGTTGCTATGGTAGCATGTGCATTAAAAAAAGTTTTTTTTATTAAAAAATAATCAATGACATCTAAAGTGACACATGATCAACAAAACATATGTCCTCCAGAATGTTGCTGTTGCAAAGTACAACATGTCTCGCAAAAAAACAAGCCCTCAACCATCACTGTAGCCAAAAAAAGGTAAACATGTTATGCCACTTGGAAGATGGCAAAAATGATAGATTTTTTTTTTTTTTTTTCCCCCCCCCCACATTTTATTTGGCAAATTTAGTGAAACAGAAGAAAAAATATTCAAGTCTGGTATCCTCGTAATCGTATCGACTCATAGAATAAAGATAACATGATTAGTTAAAAATCCAGTACAGAATTGATGCTCCTGGCCTCAAAAAAAAAAAAAAAAAAAGTTCTTAAATTTTCAACAATAGGTGATACCAACCCCAAAATGGTAACACTGGAAAAAGCATCTCATCCCGCAAAAAAAAAATGGCATCACATGGCCCCAATAACGAAAAAGCAAAGATTTTATAGCCTGCAAAATGGGCCAATGAGGAAACTAACATCCTGGCAGCTGCAGCGCCCTCCTTCCCTTCTGCGCCTCGCTGTGCCCCCATAACACAAGTAACGGCCACATGTGGGGGGTCTCTGTACTCGGGAGAAATTGCAGAACAAATTATATGGTGGGTTTTCTCTTTTTCTTTTGGAAATGTGTAAATTTTATAAATGAACGTATAACCGACACAATTTGACCATTCTAAATTTCACCTCCATTTTGATGTAATTAATATGAAGATCTGAAGGGGTTAACGATCTTCCTAAAAGCTGTTTCTGGTAGTTTGATTTGAAAATGGGTTGGTTATATAGGGGGTTTTAATGCTAAATATTAAAAATTTCATTCAAAACTGTATTTATCCCCAAAATAGTCAATTCTGAAAATATAGAAAATCGATAATCTATTCGTAAGCCGCGCGACATTAAAATAAATTATCCAGACATTTCAAAAATGTAAAGCAGACATATGGGAAATGTTAGTCAGCAACTTATTTAGGTGATAAATCTATCTGCCTGAAAACGCAATGATTTCGAAAATGGCAAATTTTTCAAAAAATTCATTTTTTTTTTTTTGGGTAAATAAAGTAAAATTTATCGGCCAAACTTTACCACTAATATGAAGTACAACATGTGAGGAAAAAACAATCTCAGAATCACTTTCATAAGTAACAGGGTTGAAAAGTTATAACCATATAAAGTGACTTAGGTCAGAATCCAAAGAATGGGGCTGAGCCTTAAGTTGTAAAATGGCTGCGTCCTTAAAGGGTTAATTGTATAGCTGTTGTCTGTAGTGATTTGGTTGGCATATTGCGGGTTGTTCAAGGTGACAAGATGTGAGATGATTTATGATTTACTATTTGACAAATTTGAATATGTTGTCCAAGGTTTGAAGCTTGACAGCTTTCCCCACAGTTGGGGGCGGATCCATTCATTCCTTTATCTGTGGGAGTGTCAGCGGTCACACACGTCAATCTGTTTGTTATTCACTGCCCTGTGGACTCATTTGAGACAACTCCTTAAAGCACCACAGGCACTAAACATAATATCCCCCAACAGTTTATGAAACTTCTGCCTTTTTATCTTTAAAAAAAAAAAAAAAAAAAATTTGATAAGTTTACCCGTCTTCTTACCAGTTGTTTCCTGACTTCCCAGCGTGTGGAGTAAGGAGCAGAGCACCCACCTTCGCCTCTGCAGAACACTACAGTCCCTCCTCACTCTAAAAAGTAACCCCCCCCCCCCCCCCTCTTCCAGTTGTCAAGCGAATCTCGTGCTTGCACAGTCAGCACCTTCTCGTGGAGACATTGCTATCTGCGCATGTGCCGCATCCCTGGCCAGATACACAACTCACTAGGGCATGTGCGCATATAGCAATGAAGATGGGCGGCTGTCTCCATTGTATATGCTCATGTCCAGAAGGTGCAAAGGAAATTCACATGCTGCAGTCAAAAAAACAGTAAGAAGATGGCGGGGGGGGGGGGGGGGGGAAAGGAAGTGGAGAGGTGTGTTTTTTTTTTTTTAAAGTAAATGAAATGCGTTTTTCATAAAGTGAAGAGGACTCTGTTCCTTGCTCTGTTGCCACCAGGGAACAAGCCAGCGGTAAAGCTATGTTTTTAACAAAAAATGGTAAAAATTGTATAACTCATAACTAAGAACATGATTTGGTGTCTGGGGACGTGGTAAATTCTCCAATGATCTCCATTGACAGATTCCCTTTAATGGCAGCCAAGTAATATTGGGGGTTGTGCTGTAAGAGGAGATTTCCACCGCTATAATTAACCGTTTACCGACATTTAAGGGAACGTCCACGCGGCACTGAAACACTGCAGTTATTCTACTTCATTTCTTTCATTTTCTGATACTGTTTTGTGGCCGTGTACAATGGCAGCTCCACTACAGAATTAAGGAATGACTTAAACACCTTTAGTGTTCGGATAGCCAATATAAAGACTTTGGTTATAGCATGGGGGCCCTGGGACCTGGGTAAGGAGTTGGCTAAACAAGGTTTTATTTAGTCATTTGAGGATTGGGGACAGGATGTGGATCTTGTATCTGTATTGAGAATGACACTTTTATATACATGTATCTGTTTTTGTCTTGTAGATGACTACATTACTATTGGTGCAGACGATGAAGAACTTGGAGCACAAATTGAAGAAGATATCCTTTTTATTTCTGCGCTTTTCATGTGATTTTTGCACTGTATTTGTTAATCATCAGTTTTGGAGGATCTGTACAGCGCATTGTATCTGTAGTGATATTGTGCATTGTAGATTGGGATTGTCTTTAACAATCTCCTTGCCCAATTTCCTCTTAAACATTTGTCCCCTCAAAGAGGAGTATGAATGAATTATAGGCACACTATTGTCTTATTTGATGTCTATGGATCTGATATACACTTGAAGGGATAAGAAATAACTGGATCCTGAGAGATTGCTGGGATGAGGCTGTTGTGTACTAGGTTATTCCTTAACTCCTCTGCACCTGTTTACCAAGAATTTAAAAACACAGATGCAAAATACAAGAACAGAGTGCGAAGTAGAATCGCCAACTTGAAGGATGCTAAAAATCCCAATTTGAGGCGAAATGTGCTCTGCGGCAACATTGCCCCTGATGTGTTTGCTAGGATGTCAGCAGAGGTGAGTTCTGTGCATGGAAGGAAGGCGACAATATGCTTGTTATAGATAATCACTTAGTGTCTGATGTCATCTGGGCCTCTACACAGCGTTCTGCTCCCCCGAGTCCTGTACCTGCACTTCCACAAGGGATTGATGGCAACGTAAAAGTCACGGAAAGCCAGTTACTAAACAGCTTCTTTCTTTGCACAAATCACTTCCCATGTGGGTTACTTACTTCCTCCTTCCTATATTTTAATAGTGTTTTTTAATTAGTTGGAGTTGACAAGTTCTCAAAATTAAAATCGACAGCATGTCCTAAAATCCTCATTCCTCCGTGTGTGACTAGCCCTTGCCCGTACTACTGTAGCTGTATATGAATGGTGCAGCACTAAATATCTGGATGTCTGCACTGCTACCGGAAACCACAGTAAAGTAATGGATTTATAAAATGTGCAACACATTTTTGCAATATATGTATTATATATATACATTTTTTTTATTTTTTTTAATACTGTCTCCAGGAAATGGCAAGTGATGAACTAAAAGAAATGAGAAAAAACCTGACCAAGGAGGCCATCCGAGAACATCAGATGGCCAGGACTGGCGGCACACAGACTGACCTGTTTTCCTGTGGTAAATGCAAAAAGAAAAATTGTACTTACACACAGGTAAGTGTCCGCACGCTGCTGAAAGGCTAGATTTTTCCTCCCCTTGCAAATCCCACATTTTTTTTTTGTCTGCCCACATTTTGCTTGTTCATGTATATACTGTTAGGTGAATACAAACCTTAAAAGAACACTCCAGTCCCAGCTGATGAATTATACCTTGTGCACGGCCTGAACGGAGGAGGAGGACTCTAGGAGCATGAGGTTCTAGGAATAAAATGAAAATGAGCCCTGCTCCTCCCTCCAGGCCATGCACCATGCATTATGCAATGAATTATCTGTGACTGGGTGTTCCTTTTAAATGCTTGTCATATCCACAGGATACACCATAAATATCTGCTTATGATTGTTTCACCCAATATCCATTGGATAGAAATGGCCAAATATGGCAGCCTGTAATTGTCATATATGCGATTACCCCAACTCTGAGGAGTTCATCTGGTAATAATGGGGAGCGGCACAAACCTCTCTTCACTTCCATGTGATTAATAATTGTTGCACGTTGTATTTTCAGCACCACCATGAGATATTCTTGCCAAACTGACATTTTTTGTTAATGTTTTTATTCTTTAGGTTCAGACCCGCAGCGCTGATGAACCTATGACAACATTTGTGTTCTGTAATGAATGTGGAAATCGGTGGAAGGTAAGACCTGTGTATTGTACACTATTGTTTTTGGGATAGCCTATGAGAGATATATGATACAAGTACATAACATCCATTATGCTGCCTATGTACTCGTATTCATTTACTGTATTTTTCTGAAGAAGATTGTACTTCCAGCCCCAAATGTACCCTGTATTATGTGGTATAGTTGGAGATTGCTCGTGCACAATCCTTCCTAGCGAAGATCAGATGTGCAGGCACCACAGACGCACTCTTCAGCCCCGTAAGACTAGATCACTGCAGTGCAGTATAAAACCAGTGGCTATTTCATACTGTGGGGCTTCTGTACTAGTTTCTTTCAAGCAGACTCTGCCAGCATGTTGTGACTACCCCTGTAAAAATTCTCAAAGTGCAGGAAAAACCTATTGGTGGCACACACCTTGTCTGACAGTTTTCTGGCGGATAAGACGTGTCTAAACCCCATTACAGAGCGTTGTTTCGGTTCTCCTCCTTGCACACCACTGTAGCACATTGTATTTGCTGTAGTACAATACAGTACTGACATGGTCTAATCTGGCGGAGAGTGGTGGGCTACACTTCTGGATATACTCTTGGTGAATTAAGGGGGGGTGATAAAGACTGTCCATTTAGTACATCAAATTCATGGGAAGTGGTTCTGTTTAATTTTATTATTCTGTGCTGTGTAGTAACACTAAGAATCACAATGCAGCAGAAACTAACACCCCAGAGACTTCAGTTTCCACAATGAAGCACCAAATCTAATCCTGGAATTATGATAAACCATTCAGACCACAGAAAAAAAAAATTAACTTTTGTTAAAAAAAAAAAAAAAAAAAAGCACCCCCTACAGAGATCGCGTTAACGCCTCTACAAGCTTCTCTGACACGTGTAGACGCAGTTTTACCCCTTGAAATGGCCTCATGCGTATAAATCCACATCTCGCCTCCCAGTGTCTGTGCCGGGAGCTGCAGCCTCTTCATGTCACTGCTGTAGCTCCCCTGCCCAATAGGAGATTGCATTCAATGTACTCTCTATAGGCCCGAATGAATGTTAACTTTTTGTTGCCCGATTTGCATATAAAAACTAAGTTTAACCTTTTATTTTTATTGCAGTTTTGTTAAAAGAGAAATCTTATTCCGACACCAAAAGAAGGAAGAGGCAGTTTTGTAATTGGGATAACAAAGTTCTCTTCCACAATATTTTTGCCTGTGTTTTTTTTTTTTTTTTTTTTTAAATTGAAGCTGGATTCATCTTGTGGGATCTTTTTGGAATTTTAAGACCGAAAAACCATTTTGAAACGTGTTTTGCTTTTGAAGTCAAAGAAGCCGCAATTTTATGGTGCAAGTTTAGAAGAAAAAAAAATTACTACAAAAAAAAAAATCTCCTTTTTTTATAACACAGTCCACATGACATTTTATGGAAACCGCTGTGGCATCTTGTGTGAATATTTCCAAATCCGTTTGACTTTAGATCACATCCTGATTGTATTGTATGCTTTCATAGTCTTGCACCCTCGCATCCCCCCCCCATCCCCCGAGCTGTTATAAAACGTGTAAATAGATTGCAATGGTTTGTGGGAAAAGAAATCAAAAACTTCTCCCAGATTCAATGTTAGAAACGCTCTAATCATGTGATAAGAAATGTTAACTACCTGGCACCAAATTAAGTTATTTTGTTAACTCATGGTTAGATTGACCTTCATTCCCGTTTAAATTGTTGTGCTTAATTTTTGTTTTATATAGCTTTTCATTAAAACTGAGAATGTTTGTTTGTAATTTGTGGACTGATATTTCTTCAATGGTTTTAGGGGAATGGGGGGGGGATTAGTTGGGATCCCTAAATAAGTATTTAATGCAGGTGATAAATATTGGTAAGTAATAAAATTCAGTAGTTAATGGGAACTTGGAACTCTGTCGCTACTTACCTCCTTAATTTACCACCAGGATGAAGGACTGTATTCAAATAAACCTGAGGGGCTTCAGACACTATAGATGTTAATGAAGCCTGGAGCCCCTTGAGCTGATTTGCATACAGTCTTTAATCCAGGTGGTAGGTGTCCTGGTTGGAGACCAGTGCGGCTGCGCCAGGAAACCCGGCTGGTCTCCAGCCAGCTGAGCATGATAAGTGCTACGGAGCATGCCCGAGACTTGCGGAGAGCCGGGTGATGTCCCTGGCTGTCTGCTGCGCTTGGAGGAGGGAGTTTCATCATATTTCATCATATCAATCATAATTTATTAGCGGCCGGAGCCAGGAGACGCTTGGCTGATGTATGCCTGAGCGCCTCAGGGTTATTAACATATTTTTATAAAATCTGTTTCTTGGACAAACAGACCTTACAAAGGAACCGAAAACCGCTGCAGAAGGCCCCCCAAGGTTAACGAACATGAGAATGCTTTAGAAAGGAAGCGGGGCGCACCTTCTTGGTGACGTCATTGTGTCTGTCTCCTCCTGTATGCTGAGTAGTGATGCTGGTGGAGCTTGCCCCTATTGGCCGACATCACTGGATGGTGGGTGGAGCTTAGGATATTTATAGACATGTGTGCACGCAGGACGTGCGGCCAAACCAGTGCCAGCGGTGTGTCTAGACAGGTAGCTAGTGTCATGTGTAATGACAATGAGCCAGTCAGGGTGTTAAAGCACAATACACACCAGGGCTCTCTACCAATGCATGGAATAATGACAATACTAGTCTAGACGTCTATGAGCGCGTTACAAACAATGAAAGTAGCATAGTGAGTGGTGCGATATGGCACACTCTGGCTGCGATGCGCTCCTTTTCTGATTCAATTTCATTCACACCTCTGATGAACTGCTAAGCCGACCACTAGCAGGGAAACGCGTCAGGTGTTAACTCTGGGCTGTGTTCACATACATCTGATTGTGACACAGCGCAGAGAGAAGCCATGAGATCACAGATGCAGATATAATCTCTGTTTGGCTCTGTTTGTGCACTTTAGTAGGTCTCTCCGTGGAGTACCTAGTGAGGAACTAATTCTGGTCCAACTTACATTACTTTAGTGTTACTGAGGTTCTGGTTTAGTGGACATACTCACATCTATCCCGATTGTCTATAATCCGAGTTTACACATATGGTATTATATGGCTGGGTGATGTGCAATGCACCCCACGTTTAGGTATACCATGAGTAAGGCTTAGACAAGCTGAAACGCGTAGGCTTCCATTGCCTACTTACACACCAATGTATGCCTTTTAAAGAATGAAGAATGAAGAATAAAGTGTTTTAATCCCGTTGGATGTGCTACGATTTCCTTCCTTTCTAAAGCCTTTGCAAGTTCAAGCCAGAACCACGTGTGCACTCCAGGCATCCAACTTCCACCACCACTGGGACAACAGGGTACGTGAAACCTTTCCCTATATGAACATGAGAGTGGGGCAGTCTACCACCAGTAAATCTAGTGGTAGATGTTCTTTAATGAAATACTATATTTCAGTGTGACTGGCATTGTCCAGGGCTGGGCCCACAGGTTCAGCGGGTACACGATGCCACACAGGTAAACAGCACTTTAAATTCCCAGGATAATATTTACTCGGGAACAAAAGGAAGTGAGAGCTGAGGAAATGTGTAACAATATACAACAGGGGTAGGGAACCCATCACTCGGGAGCCAGATGTGCCTCTTTTGTTGGCTGCATCTGGCTCTCAGACAGATCTGTAATAAATAGTGATGGCTGCTGTGCGTCTTAGACTGATCACTGGACACAGGCAGCGATGTTACCGCTGCCATCGCCGCCATTGTCTAAGCCTGGGTCAAAGAGAAGAGTATGGGAGCAATGAGGAGCTGGCTGCGGGGAGCGCTGGGAAGTTTATATTATTTTTTTCTTTTTCTTTTTTTTTTTTTTTTTTTTGCTGTGGCCACCTATCTACTGGGGGGCATGTCCATGTTATTCCGTAAGAGCCGTACAATATTTTAAAGTATGTGGCGTTCATGGCTCTCTCAGCCAAAAAGGTTCCTGACCCCAGATATATAACAAAGGATTTACAGAGAAATATGGAGTAGAGTAACAAATAACGCTATACCCCTAGTTCTTGCAGAAACTTTGAGGTAGAGATAGGTACTAGTACTTTAAGAAGGACTAGTGTCTTTTCTGGATTGTCCCCTTGTTGGGGTGCACCCTGACTATTGCACAATACTATTTGTAATCCACAGGTAATTGCTGCCTTCTCCTTCGCCTCACTCCAGCTCTCCACTTAAGACAAGCCAGAACAATATTCGCATTTACATGCATTAATACATGTACTGTACTTATGGCCAGTTGGTTACTTTGCTGCCACCCACTGACCATAGTTGGTTACTACAGATGTATTGCTATACAATCTTCCAATAGAGGGATGAACGCAAGGAAGAAACCATGTGTTGTTAAAGAAGGTTCTGATACGCACTTGCAATCTGCCATGAACCTGTATGAGAGGTCCAACTCCTGCTGCAGAAAACATTCCCCAAATCATGACACTTCCTCCACCACCTTTTCCTGATTTCTTTACACACTTTGGGTTCAGTCTTTCCCCAGTTTGACGAACATGGGGCCACTCGTATTTCTGTTGTTTTTGCGCCTTTTCATTCAGGTGCGCCATTTTTGCGATTAAACGCCAAACTAGCCGCGCAGCAAAAATAACCAGCTTTCCCTCATCTATGTTACCAATCCAGATGTTTTGCTGCGCCTAATGATATTCATCACTTGCAACGTTTTCATTTAGGCGCAAAAACACTCCAGCCCAAAGGTGGCGTTATCTGAGAAGAAAGCACTGAGCCCCTTTGCAGAACAGCTCATTTCTAGCAGCAGAGCTCAGCCAGACACTGGAACATATAATAGATACATTACAGACAGGAGCTGCAGACTCTATTTACAGTTCATCACCTTCTATTTACAAAACATTCTGCAAAACGCTGAGCTCACAGCAAGAGAGAAGAGAACTTTGCACAAGTTTGCAGAATGTTGCAGATACGACATACAAGTGTCCCCCATGTAATTCTGCACAGTATCACCAGTGTTTCTGAGGGGGATACTGTGCAGAATTACAGGGGTGCAGCAGGAGACCAGCACTGGTGGATCCCCTCCATGAGAAGCCCCTGCTGAGGAGGTCACTGGGTGCAGGGTGTCACACACCTGGGTGCTGCTGTGAGTGTTATCTTCATTCTGGGATGTGGGAGAAGCAGAGAGGAGCTTGTAGCAGGATCACATGTAACTGCCGAATCTAACATTGCGCCTAAACTGCGCCAAAATTGCGCCTAAACTGTTTTAAAGTAAAGTGATTAATAAGAGGCAGAAAATATACTTATCACAGATGGTTGTAGCTTGTGATAATTCTGGCAAAACAGTGCGCCAGAATTTAGGCGCAACTACTACACTTAGGGGCACAAAAGTGATAAATATGTGGCCCATGATGTTTCCCATCAGATCCAAATAAGTTAAACTTGCTTCCCTAAAGTGAACTGTGGACCACTTCTCCTCTGTCCACACAACATGCTCCTGAGTCTAGCCTTCTGATTCTTTCTGCTAATGAGAGGTTTGGTGACTGCAGAGTGGACCTTCAGCTCAAATGTTCTTAAACGTTGAGACACTGTATGGTGAGACAAATCCTTACTCTGTTCAGTGCTGAACTGGCAATAAAATTCCAGCTACAGTGTTGTAGAAATTACCCATGGAGCTTCTCTGCGTTATTCTGTCCTCTCTTGAATAAGTTTGTGATGTTGTAATAGAAATCGCAGACTCGGAACTACCAACTGCTCTTGATATGGCTGATGGGGTCACCCTTTTCACCTTTATCAAGACAACCTGCGGCCAGAGGGGTACAGTCACTTTGGAACGGCTTGATATTTTGGAAAGTTGCGCTGTCAGTTTACTAGGATTGGTTAGATAATTAAGGAAATTAGTACCAGATGCTAGATTAACATCTTGCAGTAATCAAAGTGTTCTCTAATTCTGATCAGTGACTTATACAATTGCCTCATTTACACTTTTTTTCTGTGCTTTAGAATATAAACAATTAATGAAATAAGCTTAAAATACTGCTATTTTACTCATGTTGGGAAATATTCACAAAGGATTACAAAATCACCTTAACATTTAAGAAATTGTGTGTTCTCTAATTTTAATCTCCAGTGTATAATCGGAGTGCTCACTGGATATGGGTTCCTATGAGGGGAAAAAAACACCAATCTTTGGATAAAACTATTGTGCTTTATTACAGTTTAGAATTGTTTTTCTTCAATTCTCCCATTGTAAAAGAGGAAAAGTGAATATCCAAACCCCCTTATATCATTCACACAATAATAGGTAATAGTAGAATCACTGGTCTTCAATAAAAGGCCAGATTTGTTCCATGCCAATGGAAGTTGTTCCGCCGGCACACCGCTTGTATGTCATGTGTAGGTACATATGCATAGCTATATATACACATACACGCAAACACATATCCCCGCAGATAAGTGGAAGTACCCTCCTTAATAAACAGATGGATTTTTAGATCATTTACATTGTCTTTGTGTAATAGTCCAATCTAGTCCTAGGAAATAGACAAACACATCAAGGCACTTCCACCAGGGTAACGCTCGTCTTTGAATATATACTAATTACTGTTGTAAAAATACAACTACTATATATATTATATCATTTAAAAAGATTTCCGTGTGTTTTTTTTTTTACTCTTATTTGGAAAATATCACTAAAATTGATCACTAGCTGCGTCAGGCATAGCAACGAGCCCTCAGCCGGAGACGAAAAAGTAACATAGTCCATATTAAAATTTGCCTGAGTCGAATTTTCAGGTGAACATCATGGTAGCTCTAAACTCCCTGCCAGGTGTAGTACCCATTTTTTTCCATTTGCTGTAAATAAATAAAAAGGACAATAAAAATAATAATTTTAAAAAACCCACAAAAACATCAACAAAACTAAGATTCGGCGGTGGTTTCCGATAAGGTCTGAAGAAGGTTTTTGTAGATTGCAGAGTTCATGAAACGTGGGTAAGAGTCTCTGTGCATTAAGGTGTAGATCTGAAGTTGCGCGTCGTCGAACGTGTGTTGCGAGGGCTCCAACATGTTCCTGTTGATGACTTCCCGCACTCTGGAATCCAGACTCACCTGAAAAAAAAACAAAAAAACATGGATTTCTTAAATGGGATCGGGAACATCTTATTGTGTCCAGAATTTTCCACCCCTGAGGTTTCCAAAGTTTTCCACATCCACTAAATAACTAACTTTTCTCTTTGAATAATCAGTATGTAAAGTACATTATCACAGTCAATGAGGTGGTGATGCTTTAGAAGGAAGTTAAGATTGTTTCGGATAAGGAAGCAGCTATCTGGCTAGCACATGCGCTGTTCTGGAACATGTCTGGTAATGAAGCCGGGGCAAATGCACTCGTATGATGAAGCCCGGCACCGGTAGGTACATCAGGAGGCCCAGTATCTGGTGGCTGTTCTGCACAGTGCACAATTCTGCACTAGGCCCTACCTGAACCCTGGCACCTATAACCGCAATTCTGGTGTTATACTAACTAGGAGAAACTACCCTTTAAATAGGTTTGCCCATGGAAAAAAGTTCTCAATTTTTAATCCCCTAGTGATGTTTACACAATAAAGCTCATTTTTATGTCCTACTTTACAATTTTACTCAGTGCTGTTTTAGCTCCTATCACTCAGTGATGGTCAGTGTAAGATTCCAAAGTTTCTCTCTCTAAGCAGACACTTCATGATTCCTCTATGCTATGAGATGCGTTATGCTGACAATGTGCTTAGATTTAGCTTCTAAACATTCTACTAGTATCTGGCACATAGAAAAAGAGAGATGAGACAGATCAGAGATGAGTGATCCATGAGATGGATATAACACACAATGACACACTTCAGCTCTGCTACATCTCAGCTATAACACACAGAGTGCCTCTCTCCTACCTGTATAAAGACCTTCTCATATCTGTAGCTTGTAGTGTAAATTCTGCATGCTGCTTGTGTCTGTGCCTAAACTGGTCTTGTAATGTAGGGGGGAGGAGGTGGATGTAGAGAGCAAACTGCCTCATGCAGATAAGAGAAGCTATTCATGAAAAGAATCTGCCCTGCCCGAAGATAGTCAGAAGATTTATGGTCAGATCCCGGGGCAACTAAAACCAGGACTGATAGAGACCGGTTGGAATTATATCTGTGAAATGATGTATTTTTGTTAATAGCAGTTAATTACAGAAAGTGATATTTTGTTATCCTGAGTATATTTAAAATACAGGCGGTCCCCTACTTAAGGACACCCGATTTACAGACAACCCATAGTTACAGACGGACCCCTCTGACCTCTGTTGAAGCTTTCTGAATGCTTTACTATAGTACCAGATTGCAATGATCAGCTGTAAGGTGTCTGTAATGAAGCTTTATTGATAATCCTTGGTCCCATTACAGCAAAAAATGTTTAAACTCCAATTGTCACTGGGGCCAACATTTTTTTTGTCAGGATCTACAATTATACATTGTACATTACATACAAATTCAACTTAAGAACAAACCTCCGGACCCTATCTTGTACGTAACCCGGGGGCTGCCTGTATACATATATATTGGATTGTGTGTGGATGCTTCACCGAACAGAGATACCAGAGATATCCACTCTTATATCATGGTTCTGTGGAGCTTCCATACACAATATATCTTATTAGACATTATTCACCTGTTTAATATGACATTAGAATTGTGTTTCTAGGTACCAGGGTTCAGGAGATATAGGCGTTTGAAATGTTCCCCCTCCAGTCTGTCAGCTGAAGGCAGAATATAGAAGAAGCTGCAGAAAAGTCTTAGCTTATAGTTTGCAGAATTGCAGTACAGTACATGCACCCTCTGCATCTGTAGCTGAACTTGGGGAAAGGGTGATGAAATGATGCTGTACGTATTTGTAACATATTTCGGTAAAAGTTTATTCAGTTTTACTAGTTTCATAGTTTCATAGTTTCTACGGTTGAAAAAAGACACTTGTCCATCAAGTTCAACCAAGGAATACTACTTATTAAAAAAAACTTTAATCGAAAAAATGTCCAAAAAGTTTATTTTTTCACATTTGTAGTCATTTATCGGCTATTTTTATAAAGAAAAAATATGTTATTAATAAAACTATCCTAAAGTCTCACATGTCATGAAAGAAAAAACAAAGTAAAAATTGCTTTGACATGTAAAGCTTTTCGGAAGATATCTTTGTTTGAAGAAGTGCATAACAGAACTGCAAAAATTGACCTGGACATTCAGGCACCAAGGACCTCAGTCACAAAGGGGTTAAATAAGGAAGAAAGGCAGGGGGAAAAGAAGGATACAGAAATAGCTTTCTTTATTAAAATATATGATAAAGTTCAGTATTATGGTGTGCACTATTGATTTATATAATGTTGAAAGTTTAGTTACGATTTTAGTAACCTTTGCACAGAGAAGACGACCACTGACTGATCCCCCTGACTGTGAGCAGTGTAGTGGCTGTGCATGCTGTGCTATAATAAGCCACAGTATGTACTAAAATCATCTCTGGTGATTGACAGCTTTGTTTTCTTATCTCGATTCCCACTAATCATTCCATCTTTTATTGTCTGAGAATATAATACCTGAAAGGTCAGACTGTTAGGAGAATAATTATTCTCTTTCTCTCCAAGCCTTAAGATTCACCCCTTGGGGATCTCACATGGAGACCGTCTTAAATGTCTTACCATTGTTTATACCTACAGAACAGTCTCTGCACACGAAGCATCTCCGCAGTTTATTAGCCTTAAGAATCTATTTTTGTTTTACTGTTTTGCAGAGAAAATATTGGAATCCTAATAATAGTATTTATCTTGATCCCAAGAGCTTGGCCGAGAGACTGTTCCATGTGTGATTCTGTTCATATGGCACGGCCGATGTGATCACACTTCTGCTATTGCTTGTTTATCCATCAGTAGAAGAAGCATCTGTCAGTGTCATCTGAGATTACAACACTGTGCTAGCAAATTACAGAATATTCCTCAATGCAAATCTGCTGAGACGATTTCCATATCAGGCAAGTAATGGAAGTGACTGAGGGTTGTATGGTGAACCCAAGGTTCTGACTTTTTGCCAGGGTCATACCGTGACTACATTCACTTACATTACATTACACGCGTGTTGCAAGTCAATCTTTAGTGATGCGACAGTGGTCATAGCCACAATCGCTGTGAGGCCATGGAGCTCAGCCAACCTATGTCATGATAGTGGTAATTGTCACTCCTAAGGAAGAATACCTCCGTACATACAGTCGGATGGAATCAACAGAAAAAAAGTAGTGTGCAAAAGCATACACCACCACATGGAGGTACAGAAAGGACCTCCACACTCATACAGGTGGTATATAACGTCATGGATAGAACATAAGGAGACTCCTTGGGCTCTGACAATAGTAAATTCTATTGTGAAATACTAAGGAAATCCTGAAGACAAGACCTGAGAAACTCATTCTACACGAGGGCTGTTTCTACATAGACATAATTAACCATTAGTGAACTATATGGCGGTTTAGGCGATGACCCGGGTCCCATGGCCACCCAAACCACCCACCAAATTTTAAACATGGGCCTTCACCCATGAAATCCTCGTACATCTGTTCCTGCTCTTAATACACATGTACACAAGAGCCATTTTAGGACCTTGAGACCAGAAGAATGAATTCTCTATTTTCTAAGAATTCCAGACATGTAGAGGCTATAATATTCATACAGCCCAGAGGTAATAATCTCATTTCTTTGTAATGTTTCTCCTAGAACGAGTATAGTATTAAGACACCTCCTCAGCTTCATCTATCTTCTAGCTAGAGGTGTCCTCAGAGTTTGAGAAACACCATTCATAGATTCCAAGTACCGAATACACTTCCTCCTCAGTTACTAAACTATATAATAATATAAATCTTTATATAGCGAATATCAAATTGTGCAGCGCTATACAAATCATATCAGGAATGGTGACAGGTTATGGAATAAAGATTGAAACATCTGCACATGTACGGTAAGCAGGATGTACCTCTTTTGGAGACAATATGGAGATGTAGTCCTCGTATATTAGTCGGGCTTTCTCTTCTATGACATTTTTGTTGGCTTCCTTTTTCAGATCTTCACACGCCATCCAGAAAAGCATGTTCTCCTCACTGAACTCTGTTCGGAGAAATTCCCGGAAAGCATTTCTTCCAGCAGGAGTAGTCATAAGTTTGTCGAATGACTGGCCCCAAGAGTAGACATCTTCAAGGGTAGGGGTTGGACTGAAGAGAACATAAAGTCACCAGTTACTTATGATGAAATAACACTGGAACCATTCAATATATTTACATAGAAGTGAAGACTCAAATATTATTCAGAGGTGGCTATAAAATGATGTCCCTCCATGGGCTCTCATATCATTTATAGTATTTATAGTACTGTCAGCAGCGCTATTTCCATCCTTACCCCCCCTGGAAATAAATATAGTGATTTTACACCAAGCTTCAGAAGAGATGCTTGAGATTTCATATAGATATCTGACCTGTATATTATGTGAAACCAAGTGGTAACCGGAGCTACACTGTGGTAGCATCACTACTATTGTGGGTACTATCACCAATGGGGGTCACACTGCAGGTGCACTATTGGTATGAAGGGCACAATAACCCATGTAGATCAAGCAACTAATAAGGGGAACACTATTCCTAATGGAGTATATACTGCAGGATCATTATGTCTCTAGGAGTAACTATTACCAATGGAGGACACACCAAAGGAGCTTTTTAAATATTAGGTACTTTAAGTAATGGGCAAACTGGGATTATTACTATGGGGTGCACTATTTTCTGGGTAAAATTACTTCTGAGGGCACTATATGGGACACAATATTTGTGTGTTATTAATATTTTTTGAAATGGGTGTACCTGACACTGCATGTGTAAACTTGCGGCCCTGGTCAATTCGATATAGTGGAATTTCCCTCAGCTAAATATTGGAACATTATATTTAATGCAGAGAACAACATATTAGTTCATAGATTGGGGTCATTCATGAATTATGAATCTCCATAACTGGCAGTTAAACTAACCCACTCTAACTAAACTCTGCAATTATAAAGCAGTACAACTATCCCTATACTGTTGCTCCGCATGCCTGTAAAGTTCCACAGTCTGTCGGTAAAGTTGACTCAACATCTATGCATAGTCATGTTCTAGCTCAGCCATGCCTCCAGCTTCCTAATTGACAAGGGGCCCACTTTCTCTCCAGCCAGTGATTTCTTCTATGCTATATCATTCAGGAATAAGAGAGAGACGCTGGCTGTGTGACTCGCTAAATTCCTGAGGAAGGGTTGAATGAGGGGGGTTGAGAGATATACTGACCGTATGTGACTGGCTGCAGAGGAATCAGCTCACCCCTCCCTTAGGAATCCTCTTCAGGGAGGGGACATAAATATGCTGGACACAGCTCAGAGGAAAGACAATGATCAGACACACATGGGGTAATTTGCATAGATGATAAGTCAACTTTATAAACAGACTGTGAAACTTTTCTGAGGAGGAACAATATATGGATAGCTGTACTGTTGTATAATAGCAGTTTTCAAAGATATATTCATTTGCACTATGGGTTATTTTAAGTGACAGGTTCCCTTTAAGTTATAGTGAACCCTTTCATAATCTTAACCCTATCATTATTCTTAGGGGCAGTCTTCATGAACATGTCATCACACAAGAGCTGCTACTTACCTTTCTTCACAGTTTGGTATACCAGCACCTCTGATTTCATTAGAAGACCTTCGTGTCCTTTCATCTTCTTGATTCCTGACTGTTAGGCTGTGAAAGATGATCATTATTTAGTAAAAAGAAATCACAGACTTTTGTAATCTCTAATATTGTATAATATTTGGTAGTTTAGAGGCACTGGAGCACATTTGCTAAGGCCCTTGCATTACTTTTCTATCAAACTTTGCACTTTCGTTCTCATGCAAACTGCTTGCACATGTATTTAAGAAGTGTCGGTGCCACATACGCGTCGCACGCTACGGGGCATATTTATTTTGCGCAGCACATTTTAGTGTGCTTGTGTATAGTGCCCCAGATTCAGGATTTCAGCATCAAACTGAATCTTTTTTTGGTGCACCATTAACATAGGGCGTGTGACACGTTACTGTCGGACGTTGCTTGTGTCGCACGGTCCGACTGAGCACCAGAACGCCCCCTTCAGTGCAGAAATTTGTTTTGCATGAAGCATTTCTTAAATACATTTACAAGCAGTTTGCATCTAAAAGAACATGAAAAGTCCTACAGAAAACTGGAGCATGACCCTTAGTAAATGTGCTCCTATGTATATGTATATATATATCCTTTTTGTCAAATTCTGCATTGCTTTCTTCAATTTCCCTACCATGCCTACTTATGATAAATATGAAGAAAAAGGGTTGAAACACAGCGCAAGATATATAGCATTAAATCAAACACTAGGAATTGGCAATAATGCTTAGCATAAATATAAAGGTAGCTTGCATCTGGGAAGAGGAGCTGCTGCGGTAACCTGACAATCCAATATTGCTGGTGATAGTGGATGTTATCGAAGGGTTTAGAAAAGGGAAAAAACAGGCTGGAACCGCGCTGCTCAATGTTCGTTTTTTAATTCAGGATTATAATGGACAACGCGTTTCGGAGGCGGAATGCCTCCTTCATCAGGTCCGAACACAAAAATATCTATAACAAAGATAACTAGGTGCACATATTCTACTAAATACTAGATACAGATGGAAAATACAGTTACAAAAGGTCATAATTCTATATATATTATATTATAAAAGCAAAAAACATATATATCTTTTTTTTTTTTTTAAATCTAGTTGCTTACCAAAAACAACCACGGTGGTCTCTTTATACAGCTGATCTGTAGGAGTACATGCCGGGAGTACCACCTATTTCGTAATAATTACAAGATTATATATATATAATCAATGCAATAAAGATATGTGAGCATGTATATTGCATAATGTGCTCTGCTTAGTGGATGCATTTAGAATCTGGGATTCATTGCATATTTTTTAAAAATCAAGGATGTTTTAATGGTTGAGTGGTATTTAGGTCAGAGAGCCGGCATACAGTTATACATTTTATACTATATTTCTTTGAAGGTACCATGATATATTTTTTTTGCCATCTGTTTGCCTGGCAGGGTTGATCTTAGTTAAATGGCCGCTAAATATGTTCAGGAAAAAGGGGAATGTATAGTCGTATAAATATAGCCTTATATATTAATCACAGCCCTGTCTTGCTAAGGGAAAAATATTATCAGTCCTGCAGAGAGGCCATTACAAAGAACGAGCTGGCGAACGCAGGAAAATTGCCTACAGCAAAGTGATGTCACTCGTCTTTTGTGTAGCAAGCTCTTCATTTGTCTGCGGGTACTGTACAATGTAATAGATTACACTAATACCACACATATGGGCTTAATACAATGTGTGATATTAGCTTATGCTCAGTTCTACTTACTTGGGTTTAGAGAGAATCAGTCACCACCTTAGTGAGGGCAGCAGAAGGCAGTGACAGACATGCAGATTGCAGCGCTGTGATTGTTTTGGCTCCCGTTTTAAAGAATTTACAGTTGATTTGTGGCAGAATTAAAGGGAACCTGTCACCAGGGACCTCATTTTTCACTAAACACAGATTGTAAAAGCCCATGACACCTGCAGTGCAAACATGCCTCTCTGCCTTTTCTAAGCATTTGTATTACAGTATAATTGTGTGTTATAACTTACTCTTGCATCCTGACAAAATCCTGGGGTAGTCACAGGGGCTGGGCTTTGGTTTGGATGCATTTCAAAAAACAACATGTGACCTGTTTGAGCTGCAGGCTGCCTCCATGTTTGTGCACCTGTACAGCTTGTCCCTCCCCCACTGATGTCAGACTGACCAGGCTGTGACCTCTGAGAAGAAGCAGGAGGAGGAGCTAGACAGGAGCACAAAGGTGGGGGTCAAGCTCTGAGGAGTGAGTAACACAGACAAGCCACATGTGGTTTTGTGAAATGCATCTAAACCAAAGCCCAGCCCCTGTGACTACCCCAGATTTTTGTGATGGAGCAAGAGTAAGTTATAACACACAATTATATTGTAATGCAGATTTACACTGTTCGTGTAATAAGCTTCTGCAACCTGCCTTTAGTGAAAAATGAAGTCCCTGGTGACAGGTTCCCTTTAATTTCTCTGTAAGCCAGGAGTCCTCAGTAATCATGATAGTGAGCCCTCTACCTTTCATCACTGATTGTCAGCCTTCTCCCTCTATTAATGCATAGGGAGAAATCAGTCAATCAATGTTGGAAGAAAGCCACAGCTAATGAAAAACAAGCACTCCTAGCTTACAGTACAATGTGAGCTCTGCAACTAATAAACTGTGTATTTCACAAAAACTGCTTTACTGTCAGACATACGTATGTATTAAAATTAGTGTACAAGGATCAGCACCTTTGTCTTGCATTTCTTATAAAGTATATATTTGCATAGGTCACAAAAGGATATATGTCATCAATTGTGTAGTGCAAATAAAAAGGAAAGAAATTATACTATAGCTAAAAAAATAACATAATTTGAATATAATATGTCATTGATTTATTATTATATATTCCTGACCATTAAAGGTTTTTTTAAAATATACAATGAGACGTTATAGTAGTAGTGGACATGATTTTCTGGATCATTGAAAGGGTTATTGTTAGTGAAGTGGGTAGTTCATTAGAAAGAGCAGCGCACTTGCACAGAGGCTCATTAGTTAAAGGCGTTGATCACTTATACTAAACATTAACAGGGTGAGTATAATATCGGTGACCCTATTAAGGTCTTATAATTGTCCAGTTAATGTTTAGTATAAGTAGCCAAGTATGAGCAGTTTTGGACTGTGGTTCCTTGGGTCCGCAAGATAAAATTATTATCTTAAACCCACAAACTTCTACAAACTTCTGCTGTATCCAAGGGGTCCCATATTAAGATACAGCAATGGCCCAATGGAGCTTCCTCTGGTCCTCTGATGGTCCAGTCCAATAGTCAGTATGAGAGAAAATTCCCACGGTTTATTACAGAATATTAACAAAGCTATACTTCTTTGAACCTACAGTGATCCAAAATGCTTTCCAATGTGGAAGTTAGTTGTGATATCCCAAATGTAAGCTACTATTATCTTTATCAGGTTAGCTGCTTTGATATTGAACTGTGTTTTGTTTTAGTCAGGTTAGCTACAGTGACATCACAAGTGAGTTCTAGTAAGCTACTATGACATCACATTGGAGTTTCTGTGAGGTAAGCTACATCTCTGTGGCTGTCAAGTAAGCAGATTATGACATCACATGTGGGTTTTGCTCATGTAAACCACTATGACATCACATGTGGGTTTAAGATCTCATTTGGGTAAGGTGCTGTGACAACAATTTGTGTTTTAGTTATGTAAGCTGGTGTCATCACTTGTGAGCTTTAGGCCGCGGTCACACGTTCCGCTAGCGTCGGCCCGCCCCCTGTGCGCTAGCGTCGCAATATGAAAGCGACGATAACGGAACGTGTGACCGCGGCCTTAGACAGGTAAGAGGCTATTATACCACATGTAAGTTTTAGGCCGCGGTCACACGTACCGCTAGGCGTCCACCATAATGCGACGCTAGCGCACAGGGGGAGGTCCTCGGCCCGAACGCACATCGCATGCGTTTCTCTGTTTTGGTGTTTTGGTCAGACAAGCTGCTATGACATCACATTTGGCTTTTAATCAGGTAAGTTTCTATGGCATCAACATGGCTTAAAGTCAGCCAAGCCATTAGTGACATCACAAGTGGTTTTCAGTTAATGAATCTGCTGTGACATCACATGTGAGATTTCTGGTGTATCCCTGTGACATGACAATTGTCTTTCTGTCTGGTGAGCAGTTACATGATCATAATCCATATAGGTCAGTGATTTGGGCATCACAGCTATGTTACAGTGACTTGACGAGTACTTTTAGCAAGATCCGTTCAGGCAATGTTATGCAGTGCTGTATAGATGCACCGCACGGTGACCCACATTTTTGTTTCCATTGCTCACTGTGTAGTGTACATAGTATTACTTGATAATATAAAGGGTGAATTACACTCACCAAGAGCAGCTGCAGCAACAGCACCAACAGAAGCAACAGGCATTGGATCCCCTATTCCCAACTCCCTGCTGTGCCTGAGAGGAGCTCACTGTCTCCTGGTGCACTGACATCTGCCGCTTGCGCATCTCCATCCGCTCTGATCCCATGGGCTGCAACCAAAACAAACAAACCGTGTAAGAGAAATGAACAAAAGACGTGATTGTTGTTGCGTAGGGAACCTCTATGCTTTCTTTTACCTAATTTCCATAGACTTATAAAATTGTGTTTTTCGGAAACCTGTTATACGATATAAAACACAACACAAACACTTCGGAGGGTCTTCGGAAGTCTGGAAATGTGTGTCTAGTGTGTGCAGTTTTTGGGCCGGTGGCACACGTGGTATTTTGAACCCGTTTTTGGGCTGTTTTTAAGCAGTCCTTTAAAAAATACATGCGGTTTTTGAAAACGCATCCGTTTTTGACCCGTTATAATTAAGATAATTGGTAAAACTGGTCAAAAACGCATGCATTTTTAATGGACTTCTCATAAACGGCCCAAAAACAGGTTCAAAACGCCACGTGTGCTGCCGGCCTAAGGGTGAAGACACACATGGCGTTTTTAGGCCGTTTTTGGGCCGTTTTTAGTTAGTGCGTTTTCAGATAGTTAAAAACGCATGCGTAAAAAAACGCATCTGTTTTTGAAAACGCATGCGTTTTTGTCCGTTTTTCATTGCGCAATTTCGGGAAAACGGACAAAAACGCATGCGTTTTTAACGATCTGAAAACGCACTTAGTAAAAACGGCCCAAAAACGCCATGTGTGTCTTCACCCTAAGAGTGATGTCACACATGGCGTTTTTAGGCCGTTTTGAGGTCGTTTTTAGTTAGTGTGCGTTTTCAGATGGTAAAAAACTTATGCGGTAATAAACGCATCCGTTTTTAAAAAACACACACGTTTTTGTCCAGTTTTCCGAATTTGCAGAATTAAAAATGGACAAAACATGCATGCGTTTTTAAAAACGGATGTGGTTTTTACTATCTGAAAATGCACTAACTGAAAATGGCCCAAAAACGGCCTAAAAGCGCCATGTGTGACATCACTCTGAGGGCGCGTTCACACGTTGCGTTTTGGTTGCGTTTTCATTGTGTTTAAAACACATTACAACAGCTGTGGAGAGGTGATTTGCCTAATTACATTACATTACATTACAATGCGTTAACAACCGCATGCGTTAACCGCGATGTTAATGCATGCGTTAACAATGCGTTAACGGTTGCGTTTTGTAAACACAGGTGTTAGCAGCTGTTTAATTAGGCAAATCACTCTCCAGCTATTGCAATGCGTTTTTAAACGCATGCGGTAAATGCGACGTGTGACAGCACCCTTAGTAAATGAGCCTCATTGTATGATGACTCCCTTTATAATTGACTTATCCTGTATAACACTCTGTTCTTGTGATAAAATGTGTTAGAGAATCTGAAGAAGTCTTTCCGACAGGGTGAACAACACATTTAAGGGGTGTTCCCATTTCAGCAAATAAATATTGTTTGTATAATGAAAAGTTACACAATTTTCCAATATACTTTCTGTAGCAATTTCTGTAGCTTTATTGTTTACTTACAGTGGACAGAAATCTGACCCTGGTCACACAGGTGCACCGCTTATAATCAGAGCTGCGTGTTATAAGGAGCCATGCGCCTGTGTGACCGTGGAACATTATTGGAACACTCTATAACTTTTCATTATACAAAAATTAAAATGAATTTGCTGAAACAGGACACCCCCTTAAAGAGGATGAAACCTCTTGTAAACTTGTGCCAGAACTGCAATAGTATTGAACGTTTATGAGGACCGATCCTATGATCTGTCTGAGCCACAAATCATTTCTTTTTAATATTTGATAAAGCAAATACGTGTTGTTTCCATCTCTCTGCCGCACAAAAATTAGCATAAAGCAAACAGCTACTAACAAACACCATAATGGACAGTGACTATCTCAACCAATAAGATGTTGTACGTTTATTTAGATTGCAAATTTAAAAAAAAGATCAAATAATAATTAAGATGAGCGACAGCCGGCAGTCACAGGAAAATGAAGTATTGTTCACATGGTGCATTAGACAAATGTTTATCCATAAGATAAAACAATTTGCATGCAGGCGACCAGGTGCGCAGGCTGGAAATAGCCAAGGGTGAGCGCAGTCCTCAGGGGAGCAAAGTTCTGTAAGTGCAATCATTTCTAATATAATCACCTTCTGCTCGCCCGGTAAGAATACCATGATACTACCATGACATGGCGCAGCGCATTCATCCCTGCCTGACTAATCACATTACAGATCAGCAAAGTCTTCAGATGTTTGGGGGATTTTTTTTTTCACACAGAATGCTTTATGATGCAAATATAGTTCCTTTATTAGGTACCAGGGGTTGTCTATGAAAAACAATAAACCACTAATATTCACCTCCTCCTGTGCTCTAGTTTAGCCATAGTGTTGGCGGTCACTGCCAGTCCCTGACTGTTTACATAGACCGGAAGTGCTGTCCCAACCAGTAGACAGAAAATCAAGTAGATGCACGGCTGTGGCCAGGACTGCACACCGGCCTCTGTAAACAAATACAGACCAGCAGGGACACGTGGTGCCACGGGTGGACGGAAGCGCAGGAGGAGGGGAGTATATAGTAGGTATAGAAAGCAGGGCCAGCTCCAGGTTTAAGTAGGCCCTGTGAGACAGAGCCTTAGTGGGCCCCTTTTCAGTAAACTCATGTCCCGGTCTACACTGCCTCTCCCCAGTAGCCACAGTGTCCTCACCCCCTCAGTAGCCACAATGTCTTCTTGCCCCACCCATTAGCCACAGTGTCCTCATTCCCCCCCATAAGCCTCAGTGTCCTCATTCCCCCCAGTAGCCACTGTATCCTCATAAGCCCCCTGCTAGACACAGTGTCCTCATACCCCCCTCTAAACCAAAGTGTCCTCATCCCCCCCCCCCCTCCAGTAGCCACAGTGTTCTCATCCCCCCCCCCCCCATAAGCCATAGCATAGTGTCCTCATTCAGTCAAATCTCCCTTCCCCCGGTAGCCACACTGCATTTTAAATGGTCAGGGACCAGGAAACCTCTTGAACTGGTTAAGTACCCAAACAACCCTGCTTATAAAGGGAATGATTCAGGTGATAAGTATATATCAAAAATAGTCTTGAAGATAAAAGTATATATTGACACAGATAAATAGGTGCAGAAAAGAATAGACCAGATATGAGCAAACATTCAGCTCATGTGTGCAGTAAACCCCTGCATAGTTAGCACATTTTATGAACAGCCAAAGCCCATTGGAAAATTGCCCCCTTAGAGAGCAGCCGGTTCCTGTCTTGTTTTGCTCTTATTCCCTGGTGATCGCTGTTTTTATTTTCCACTGCTCACACAGGGCTGATGTTTCTGCTGAGGAACAATCAGCCCTTGTTGTAATTATAATAAAATGAGGTTTACTGTATCTAGAATGCACAGAATTTACAGTAGACCACCGCTGTCCAACTAGTGTCCCTAGGGTCACATGTTCAGACTGCACACCCCACATCCCGCTAGTACTCGAGCGTCAAATTCAACCTAAAACAGAATAAATCACTTTTGGCACAATACAGAAAAGGAAAAAAAACTTAATATGCTCTATACATAGTAATATATATATATATATATATATATATATATATATATATATATATATA
>CM033645.1:39707798-39875494 GCA_019512145.1 Engystomops pustulosus | reverse complement strand
CCATTAGTATAATGCCCAGCATAGTGCACCTATTAGTATAATGTCCAGCAGAGTGCCCCCATAAGTATTATGCCCACCAGAGTGCCCCCATTAGTATAATGTACAGCAGAGTGCCCCCATAAGTATTATACCCAGCAGAGTGCCCCCATTAGTATAATGTACAGCAGAGTGCCCCCATAAATATAATGTCCAGCAGAGTGCCCCATTAATATAATGCCCAGCAGAGTAACTCCATTACTCATTAGTATAATGTCCAGCAGAGTGCACAGATAAGTATAATGCCCAGGAAAGTGCCCATACAAAAATAAAGTTAGTACTCACCCTCTGGCACTGACCCCCGGCATCCTCTTCTCCCCGCAGCACCTCTTCGGATTCCCTGCCTGGCTTGCACTTCTTTGCGATCTGCTGGCACAGAAAATATGATGTCAGCAAGCGGCGACACTAACACATCATAGTTTGTGTGCCAGCAGATTGCATAGATCTTAGGAACCTAAAGAAGTGCTGCGGAGAGAAGAGGACGCTGGGGGTCTGTGTGTAAATGGTTCCTTTCCATGGCTGCAATGTTAAAAAATCAGTTTGTAAACTTATGCAAATTACTTGATGTAATGAGGTCAGGTTTATGCGGCATTCCCTGAACTTCCATGCTTTCCTAGTCCTGATTAAAAGTGAGCTGCTGTGTGGAACTTTGATAGAGAGCTGTGTTACATCATTAGGCATTTCATGTCATGTGACCAGGGTGATGTCATCTAAGGTCCTGTTGCATTTGAAACGTCTACCCGATGTATGTATCTGATCACATACATGCCTCACTTTCCAAAAGTAATAACTCAATTTTTCAAAGTTTTTCTGCGCTAATGTCAGCATAGTTAAAAGGCTTAAAAATTTTTAAACAAATAAAACCAGAAAAAGCAGAAAAGGATGATAAGAAAGTACCACATTTAGATAGCAGAGTTTTTGGCTAACTGGACCTTTAAATAGCCGTGAAGAAATTACTAAGCCTTAGATATCCCATACACTTAGTATTGCAATGTCCTACACATATAATTACACTTCCCAAACAATGCAGCTGGCAGGAAATTACACAGCGTTGCATCCAGAACAATGACACAGTCCTGACAAATGAAGTGGCCTTGTGTAATGACATGTCATTACATCATCACTGACATCTCTCAGATGGCTTTAGTAATCCTTCCTGTAAATGACACAATACAGTAAGAAGAAACTATTCCCAATCATAGGTTGTATACTCTAGAGTTACAGAGTTACAATTCTTCCTATAACTCCTGTATTCCAGGATTGCTATTCAATTCATAAACCCAGAAAAGAGCAAGTCAAAGTAAGACCCAGCAAATATAAATATAATATAAATGTTTAACGCATAACTTTCTGGACCAAAAGGGAAAACGACTAGGTACAGGGAAGGTAAAATAAAAAAAAAAACAAGGCATATGTGACATCTGTGTCAGCGTCGTCCTCTGTCAGTGGAGTGCGGTTAAGCAGGGGGGACATTTATCAGTACCTCAGTCTATGCCAATTTTCTAGCATAGAAGCACTAAAATAATCACAATTTCTTGCACACCTGCGTGCCACGCTGGCGTAGTGGGCGGGCTAGGGGCATTCCTGACCCAATCACTGTTTGAGGCCCAATCACTATTTGAGGCCGGGACTCTGATATCTGATATGTAAGAGTAATGGAGATATCTTAGTGAGCTCCTGATTTTCTTGTGATCTCTTGCTATCCTAACTTCTGGCTCATGTTTTGACTATTCTCTGCTCTTGCGATTTTCTACTGTGTTTGTCCTCCTTGCTCCTATCCGACTCTGCTGACTCCTTTTCTTTTTTTGTATCGTCTTGTAATGTATGATTTGCACTTTGGTGCAGGGAGGGAACGGCTCCTAGTTATCCCCTACACTGGGGTTTGCTAGGCAATCAGGCAGGGAGAGCTGAGAAGTGGGTTTAGCAATTAGGTCCACTTTGTCTATTTTTCAAGTCTGTTCCCAGAGCATGTATTACGGCATGCTCATCCATCCTGTTTCATTACATCTATATGGCTCCCCTTCTGTTATGAAGCTGGTCCCGGTCAGACCACCAAACTCCTCAAGACCGCTTTGCCCAACTGTTGGACTCAGCAGCAACATGTGCAAGAATAGTAACATATCAGCAGTGATGCCTTCGTTCTTGTCAATTTGGACCAGTGGCTGACCATAACATTGGCAGAAGGCTAATTTTTTTTCGATTCCAGCCAATACCATTAGAAGGGTCTAAGGAGGCCATGTGGATGGAACACAGAGACAATGGTTAGTATATCTTTAATTTTGCCCATGATCATTCCAAAACTGTGATAACATCTGCATTTATGACTACCTCATCCTTATCAGACTTTCCAAATCCCACAGCATCTGCTATGTGGACCAGAAGATATGGTAAGGTCAGCCATTAAAGATTGACCTTTTTACCTCCCAGTTCATCTACAGTATCTTTTTTAGAAAGGAAGAGAAGGATCCATCACAAACAGGAGCCAATTTATTTGTGGTTTGTTCTTTTAGTATCTGAAAGGGACAGACTAAAAGCAAAAGGCTTAAGGACTCCAACATCTAGGAACCCCCACAAACCCATTCACTTATAAAGTAGATCTAGTTTTGAGGGAATCGGTTCAGTATGGGCTTCATAGCCCATAGGGTTGTCCTAAACAACAGCTATCTCAATCTGCAAGTTTTAAAGGGGTATTCCCACGAAGACAAGTTCCTTATATGTACTCAGGATAACAAAATAACACATTCTCTTATTGAAAAAAATGCAGCATTTCACAGATATAAGGACAAACTGTCTCTATCAGTCCTTGTGTACACAATTCCAGTTTCCCCTGGACATGACCCTGTAACATCTGACTTAGGGTCGTGCCGCCATCTTGGATTTCTGTGTGAGATCGTGGAGATGAGATTTCTGTCCCTCTCTGCCGTGTGGCTGTAGCCACGCCCCCTGCACGGAACTCAGAGACACTTAGTAATCACTTCCTGCCAGGAGATTGTGAGCAGAGAGAGAGGCTGCAAACTACAAGGAGATAAGTGATCCGGAAGAAGGGGGAGGCAGGCACATATCTGTGAGAAGTAGCAGAGCTCACAGTGTAACAATGTAAAAGTCTGTCAGCCTCTGTGTAATCTCATGCACCTTTCATCTGTCTCATCCCTCTCTCTATGTATCAATGTGTTAGTAGAATGTTCAGAAGCCAAATGAAAGTCTATTTACACCTGTACCCTGATAATCTAACCACATTGTCACCCCACAGAACTAGAAGCATAATAATGTGTTTGCTCAGAGAGTCCCCACCCACACCCTTGGATTTTACACTGAGTAGCCTAGAGAGTGACAGGAGCTAAAACAGCAATAAATTTGTAAAGTAAGCAGTAAAAATGATCTTTATTGTGTTAACATCACTAGGGGATTGAAATGTGAGAATTTGCTTTAATGGGAAAAACCCTTTAACATTCAGAGCTGAAGTGTTGCATGTAGAATAAAAGCCTGTTCACATATGAGCACATGAGCTGTGATGGCGCTGCCGCTCTTTACAGAATTATTTATACGTATATAAAGGATGTGAATATCCTAGGTTGCCTATTAGAAATTTACAATTTCTTATAGACGTAGAAGGCTAAATATATATAATATATATATATATATATATATATATATATATATATATATACATACATATACGGTATATATATATACGGTATATATTCTTGCGCCTGCACATTGGATGCCAGTAGTGCTGGCACCCAAGCCGCTCCTCTCTCTATGGCTTGCGCATGCGCCACCCACCATGTTTTGTGAGTTCATGTCACAGGAGACTGTCTGTAAACACATCACAGCGGACGGCACATGCGCAGCTGCCGGCATCTGCCACATGATGTGTATTTTTCGTTTGAGTTCATGAAAAATTTCGAATTACTTTGATCACCACTTCTCATGCTCGTCTTGTGATATCTGCCAATGCACGGACGTGCTGTGCGGGGACCAGAGTGAATGAAACCAGAGAAGTAAGATTAGTCCAGTGTCTAGGCAGAGAAACAATTTTGTAGTAAATCGTTAAAATTTCCACTTTATTTAAAAAATAATTCGTTTAAAAACAGAAGAGACGCCTCTTAACAAAAAGAGATCTGACACGTTTCGGACTATGTGTAGTCCTTAGTCGTAGCCTTTTCACATGCTGTTAACACAGAGTATTTAAGCATTGCCGGCAAACCGGAAACAGGTTCACACATGATCACATGATATACAGCGTGTACCTAGGAACAGAAGACTCTTACAAGGTACCGTATATACTAGAGTATAAGCCGACCCGAGTATAAGCCGAGACCCCTAATTTCAACACAAAAAACTGTGAAAACCTATTGACTCGAGTATAAGCTGAGGGTGGGAAATGCATTGGTTACAGCCTCCCAGTATATAGTCTGCCAGCCCCTGTAGCATACAGCCTGCCCAACCCCTCTAGCATACAGCCTGCCCAACCCCTGTAGCATGGAGCCTGCCCAGCCCCTGTAGTAGGAAAAAAAAAATAACACTGTACTCATCTTTCCGACGTCCCCCATAGGTCCTCTTCTGTCTCAGACTGTCTCCTATGGGTGACGTCAGAAAAGTGAGTTTTGTCTTTGTTTTTAGTTGACTCGAGTATAAGCCGAGTTAGGGTTTTTGAGCACAAATTTTGTGCTGAAAAACTAGGCTTATACTCGAGTATATAAGGTAAGTTTACATTTCAATATATATATAACAAATCATTTCTGTAGTTAAGACCTAGAGGAAATCGTGTTTTTAATGCCAGTATCCAGTATGCCTCTCGTGATTTTAGTGCCTTGGTCCAGTCTCCTCCTCTTTTAGGGCGGAATATTTTTTCTATGGGAGTAATGCATAAGTGTGAGACATCACCTTTGTGTTGTTCGTATAAATGTTTAGAAAGTCCTGACATGTTGGAATGGAATGAGCTATTTTGTTTTTTTGCTGCTGCAATATGTTCGGAAATTCTTATTTTCAATTTTCTAGTGGTACACCCGATATATTGTTTATCACATAATGTGCATGTGGCTAGATAAACCACATGATCGCTGTTACAGTTCATGTAAGATTTAATATTATATTGTTTATGTGTTTTTGTGGACATGAAAGAAGTAGTTTTGTGTAATATATGACATAGATTACATCGTATGCCTCCGCATTTGTAGCTGCCTTTATATTTGAGCCATGTTTGTTGTGTGTCCTTTTGTGTCATGAACATATTGGGAGATAATAAATTGCCTAAGTTAGGTGCGTTTTTAGCTACAAATCTTATTCCTTTGTTCAAGATTTGGGACAGTTTGTCATCCTGATATAATATTGGCAGATGTTTCTTAATGACACGTGAAATTTGATTATATTGTTTGCTGTATGTTGTACTAAATGTAATGGGTGGACGGTTAGTATTGTCATTGCTGTTGTTCTTCTATGATTTTTTCTTGCTAAGGTATTCTGTTCTTGATTTAATGTTTACGGATGTTTCAATCCTGTGTACATAGTTGCTTTTATAACCTCTTTTAAGTAGGCGTTGTGAAATTTGTGTGGCAGCTTCTTTGTAAGCATCCTTATCTGAACATATGCGTTTGGCCCGTATGTATTCCCCTCTAGGGAGATTATGTATTACATGTGGTGGATGGCAGCTAGATGCATGCAATAAGGTGTTGCCTGATACTGGTTTTCTATAGAGATTGGTATGTACACTAGAGATGAGCGAACATGCTCGTCCGAGCTTGATGCTCGGTCGAGCATTAGCGTACTCGAAACTGCTCGTTGCTCGGACGAATACTTCGCCCGCTCGAGAAAATGGCAGCTCCCGCTGTTTTGCTTTTTGGCGGCCAGAAACAGAGCCAATCACAAGCCAGGAGACTCTGCACTCCACCCAGCATGACGTGGTACCCTTACACGTCGATAGCAGTGGTTGGCTGGCCAGATCAGGTGACCCTGGGATAGACTAGCCGCTGCCCGCGCTGCTCGGATCATTCTGTGTCTGGATGCCGCTAGGGAGAGAGCTGCTGCTGGTCAGGGAAAGCGTTAGGATAAACCAGGGACATTACTCATAGATCCAGGCACCGTGACTGTGATTATCATCTTATATATGTTATTCATGGCCTCCTTTCTACTAAAATCAACTTTTAATATTATGCTAATGAACCAGAAGTGCTTTTGGGTGTTAACAGTTAACGTGCTGTAGCTTCACAGGCTATTACACTGTGCAGGAGCATGTTTCACCCCCACTCCCTCAGCACTTACACCTCCCTCTGCCTGCTGTAATCTCACAGCAGCAGAGATTTTATCACAAAGTGGTTGGGGGAATTGCTCATGCACAAGGTAACTTCCTGTGGAGCTACAGAAGGGAGTGTTTCTGGTAACAACCCACCATAGTCCTTCTGGCTAATTAGCATAAAGTTTAAAGTTTAACGGAGGCCATTAATAAAATATATATAAGATGAACACAGTTACAGTGCCTGGATCTACGAATAAGTGTCCCTGGTTTATCATGCTTGGTTATGGTGATGGATATTCTTTAACCTTCAAGTCTCATGACAGCTGGATGTCTAAGAGGCTATTCACATCCATGTAAAATAGGTTTTTGCAATCACACAATTCCTATTCAATAAAGTTATTGTTTGTATAATGAAATGTTACACAATTCTCCCATATTTTTTCTATATAAGCTGCTCACTTTTCTCTAGATCTCCCCTGTAGAACTGATGTTTTGTGGGGAAGCAGGGACTCCTTGCATCACATATCACTATATGCCACTATGATACACAGAGTCCTGTCCTCTGCACTGTGCTGTGTCCGTAAAATCCGTTCAGAGACCGTTCCTAGACTCATAGCCCACCCTGATTGTGTGTTGCTGGTCTTAGTCTTCGAGGAACTAACGGCAAAACAGAACAAACAAAAAGCCCACGAATTCTGACAGCACCGGATGTATTTCTATCCCTGATACTCATAAACAGGTAGAGTTTTCTCTAAATCCCAACCTGCTGCATTTTATTCTACATAAATGAAGACACGTAAACAGATCATTCAATAAAAATCTATTCTGTAAATCTGTAAAATCGCATTAAGTTGAAACAAATGTAATGTGAGTTATTTGATACAAGTAATAATGAGTAATCGTAGCCAGGATTGTCTGAAACATGAGCAGGTTTTGGAAATGTTTGTTGAAGCTTTCCAATGCCATGTTCACGTTTTATCGTTCTTGAGTGGAGTTTAAGCCACATTTCTAATGATCGGGATAATCCATCTCTTGCGTGTGTTGCTTCCTTATTCTTCGTGGTGCAGTACGAATTGTGTGATACTTACTGTAGTTTCATGTTTTTATTACATGACTATTAGACATGTATCTACCAAGTCTCTCAAATTTATTTATTTTATTGCTTTCAAGGTTGACCACATATGTTATTTTATACATTAAAGGGAACCTGTCACCAGGAGACCCATTTTTAGCACTCCCCCAGTCCCCACAGAGCATAGTACATACACTGCCAAAGTGGTTTTGTATAAAACTTAGGTTTTACAGAAAAAAAGATATGTTATATTGTACCTTTCATTAGCATCTGCTGTGTGACTGGGCAGTTGCCAATTGGGAGGGACTGGAAAGAAGCAGTTCCCCCCCACCCTTGGGAAACATGTGACCTTTTCAAATATATGAATAACTCCCCACACTCGGGATTGGCTGTAGAGTAGCAGGGGGCGTCGCTAAACCCAGTGTTGGGTGTTTTCATATATTTGAAAAGGTCACATGGAGGAGCTGTTTCCCAAGGGTGGGGGGAAACTGCTCCTTTCCAGCCCCTCCCCGTGGGCAACTGCCTAGTCACACAGCAGATGCTAATGAAAGGTACATTATAGCATATCTTTTTTTATGTAAAACCTATTTTTTATACAAAAACACTTTGGCAGTGTATGTACTATGCTCTGTGGGGACTGGGGGAGTCCTAAAAATGGGTCTCCTGGTGACAGGTTCCCTTTAAAGGGGTTGTCCAGGAATATTTTTGTATAAATGGTTGGAGGGGGTATAAAATAATAAATTTCTTATACTCACCTCTCTCTGTGCTCCCATCAACCACAGCCCATGACTGTCAATGTCTGTATGTGTACAGAGCCCGACAGTGCCATCCCGAACACAACTGCGAACCTGCTACAGCTTGACACTCCTGCAGGAGCAGAGCAGAGGCGTGGTGGGGACAGATACCAGCAGTGACAGCCGATGGCACAGGTGAACGGGAGGAGGGTAGAGGTGAGTATAAGAGGTTTCTAATTTTTACACCCCCTCCCGCCATATATTAAAATAAAATATCCCCAGACAACCCCTTTTAAAGTGCGAATATATATATATATATATATATATATATATATATATAAAAACCCTAGGTTGTTTCTGTAGCCTTATGTGGACATTGGTCACCCTAAGATCTAGCGGCATAAGGAATAACATATGTGTGTACACAAAGGTATTTTAAAGTATTAGTTATCCAATAACTATTGTGTGTCTCCACACAAGATTAACTATAAGATGATGGAAGATTTAGAATTTCTGCTTCTTGTCAGTCAATCAAAGCCTTCCTTGCTGACATGAAGACCTCTGACCAGTTTGACTCACATGTTTCATTAGGTGTGTCCTAGATAACGGGATTGGACGTGGTTCTTAATGACCATAAGTTTTCACCCCCTACCATTACTAATCCTACTGCTTTGTGTGATCTTTGCCACACCTTTGCCCCCACGTGAGAACCTAGCCTTACATCATCTAGAAAGTGTCTATGTACAGAAAGCAAGAATGAACTGAAACACAAAGTATATTGGAAAGTAAAGCAATCTTTCATTATAAAATACATAGTCAAAACAAAAGTGGTTGTCCACTGTATTGTGTGTCTGATGGTGGATGATAAATCTGTCACATTATTAGATCGTCTGAGGGTAAGGCTACATTCACACGACCAATCACGGCCACAATAGAGGTCTATGGCATCGGCTGCTTAGTTTTCTATGCAGAGGGGAGGGGTGAGGGGAGCTCCCCTCTGCGGTCACAGGCCAGCATGCACACAGAGGATCCCACCCTGGCGTGCACATGGTCGTGTGCATGTAACCTAACAGTTTGCCTCCTTTTAGATGGTTTGATTTGAGTGCAAATTTTTACCCCATATTTTGTACATTTCGCTTAATTAATTTCCTCCATGTTCAAAGACAACCTTAACGGGGTTGTAAAAATGAAAAAACAAAAATTTACAAGCCAGGAAACATGTGGTAGAAGATGCTTTGCTCATTTTTACATGACTTTGGAGGAGATTTTTTTTCACATAGAAGGACATTTCATACCCAACCTAAGGGGAATGCTAGTTTAAAGGGGTAAAATCTGGTGACAAGTTCCCTTTAAAGCTACAACATAGCAAAACTTGAAAAACATATTTTACACACCACCAATTTTGGTCATCCATGAACTTAAATTTTATATCTCCGATGCTTTTAGCATTTAAATCATCCCATGGATAGTTAATAGAAACACAATGGTCCATTGACGGACCATGGCAGTGGTTTTTCAAATAAAGATTTGTCAATCGCGTCCTCTCCACTTGACTACTTTATTTCTCAGATTATGAGCAAATAGACCCAAGGTATCTCCAAAGAAAGAATCCAAAGATAAAAATTAATAATAAATGAAGCACAATAACACAGACAAAGGGCAGCAGATTGCAGATACATCCCCAGCTCAGCACTAATACAGCGATAATGGAACAGATCTACATGTTCACTGTAAATGTGCAGCCTCTTATAGTGATGTGGTTTGTATTTCCCTGGTAAAAAGAGCAACTTTCTTACATCATTTAGTGGTAGTTATTAGTTGTTGCACTTTTTACATGAGGGGTCGACATGCCCTAAAGACACCAGAGGGGATGGAATATCTGCAGATTTTTGCTGTGATTTTAACCCCTTATCTGGGCATCTAATGCCCAGTCTATTTTTCATTTTTTCTCTATCATTGCTTTTTTTTTTTTTATTTTCCAGTCACCATGGCTGTATGGGATCTTATTTTTTTCTGAATGAAATGTTGTTTTTAATCGCACAATTTTGTCCTACAGGTGAACCTTTTCTGTATATATTGGGGCACATTTACTTACCTGGTCCTGTCACGATCCCCAAGGTGCGTTGTCTGACGAGGATGAAGTCCGGCGCGATTCACTAAGATTGTGCACTCAAAATCCTGCATGTGTCGCTTCCCCGCTGAGAGTTCACCTTCTTCTTCCCGGTATATGTGAGTGCATGGCTTGCGACACAATTTGAATTTTAAATCCCACGCTTAGTCCGAATCAGTCGGGTTGTCCAATGGCCACGCCCCCCATTTGTGTCGCACAAAAGTCATGCATGAAAATTGCGCCAAAATCCGATCGTGTGCGTCAAAAACCTGTTAAATGCGCCGCAATTCGGAAATAACCGGGAAACCCAATGGAAATGCGGTGTGCAGACCCTTAGTAAATGTGCCCCGTTGTGTCCATATCCTATGTCCTTGTCATGTTACTCCAGGATTAGTGACAATTTAAGGAGTTACTGAATTTACAGGGATTTTCCACACTGCGAGCCACAAATCTATGAAATTGTAAACCAGTTTGCATGTGGTTTAATAATGCTGACAAATACATAACCAAGATGATTTCATTGACTTGGTGTAACTGTGTAGACTTCTGAGCAGGTCCACACATCTATGCATAATCTGGCCTGTTTTAAGCCTGTTAAGCGGGGTAGATAAGCAGATAATTGCTTGGAGAATAGGATCCTGCTTTTGTATCACCTATTTGTCTGCTTACGTTAATTACACAGATTACTCACTGTAAGCTTGAGTGACTGAGTAAGCAATCAAGCATCACATAAATTAACCTAGATATTCATATGAGAATGATCTATGTGTCCACGGGGGTAAATACGTCAGTGCTAGCGTTTGCTACAGCACCAATAAGGCTACTTAAAGGGATATTGCCTTAAACGTCTTGAAGAAGGGGCCTTACCTCTGTGACTTACATCTTTATCACATCCCCCCTCATACTGAGTCCTGTAGCTCACTGTTCACCCCATCCCCGATGAGGGTCAGTAGTGGTCACATTTTATCAAAACAAACAGAGGAATTATGAAAACTGAGTGAGATTAACAATTTCTTAAACTTCTGAATTGCGCAGTTCTCTGTTCTATTACTGTTTCCCAAATTACTAATCACTGCTATGGGAAATATGGAAACTGTGTAGATAATATGGAAACTGTGTAATACAAGGTTACAAGTGGTCTTGTTATCTTACTTATGTCCAAAAGAGACAATCGGGGGCATACATTAATTGTCTGCTTTTTGGCGCATGAAATGTGCGGTAAGTTAGACTTGGATTTTAGATTTTGGCTCAAGGGCTTAGTGAATTGCAACATGGCTGGAACGGCTGAAAAAGTGTCTGGAACCTAGAAGCGCAGGTAAAGTGTCGGGATTGCTGAGCTGCGCCAAAATTGAGTGGCCAAAATAATAGGGTGTGATTGTCGGAAAAGGTGCAATATTGTGGAGCTAAAACCTATGGTGCACAAGTGCAGCAAGAAAAAAAATCTGCCAAAAAAATGGCGGAAAGCCAATAATAAATGCCCACCAATGACTTCCCAGTTTGATCATTGGGAAATGTTTTTTGGTGTGGAGTCTCATGACAGATAATATATTCCAAAATCCACTGTGTGAACATACCATGAAGAATCAGGTTACACTTTCCGTTTAATGAGGGCGTAATGGAAACTAAAAACCTCAATGACTTTGATATACCATAGGTTACCTTCCATTACTCTACTGTAATTAATAGTGATAAAATAATAACACTCCTGCAATACTCCATCTATTAGTTGGTCTAGTTAACGCCAAAAAATTAAAATGTTAAAGGGGTGTTCTCATCTGGACATTCACATTCAGTTACATTAATCTTCCATGTATAAACATTTCTTCAATTAGATGTTATTACAAAAATGTTCCTGTGTGAAGATAATTTCCCATAAATGCAGTGATATGGTCCCTTAGAAACAAGACTGACTCCATGCATACAGCCACCTCTGCTGGAGGGATTGCACAAAAAAACAAAAGGTTTTATATATGAAATGTCCAGGAGTTACTGCAGGTCCCGCAGCCGTCCTGTGGTAATGATCGCCGAATCCAGGAGGTCAGACCGGACTCAATAGAGCATATCCGACCACTGCTGCCAAAATGTGAGGTGGTCGTATCAGAGGAAGCCATCTCATTTCTAAGGGACAACATGACTACATTTATGAGTAATTATTTTTACACAGGAACATTTTTTTAATAACATCTAATTGAAGAAATGTTTACATATGGCAGATTAAATGTAAATGTCCAGATGGGAATACCCCTTTAACTCTTTGCGCACAATCTTTTCCCATGAGGTCCAGCCTAAATAGTCTAAAACCTCTGATAAATGTGGTGCAAGACATTTGTTTTTTAAAAATTACCAAAATTCTAACTCAATCAACTACATAACTGTGCCCCACTGTGTTCTCCTAGAGGGCCAGATTATAACCCCCATTAATTCCATCCATTTTATGCTCGGCCACATATAGATCAGATGTAAATCTTTACTTTATACCTTATCTTTCTGTTGTCTCCAGACCTAATTTTGATCTACAATATCTGATGCAAAAACTGACTAAACTAAGGTGTAAATAGGGCTTAAATTTTTTTTCTTATACACTTGCTTTGCTAAATGAAATAGAAATGCAATAGACATGTGGTCACGGGGGAAGCCTTTGGATTGTGTCTCAAAACACAATGGAGCAGATTTATCAAGCTGTCTAAAAGTCAGAATATTCTTAGTTGCCCATGGCAACCAATCACAGCTCCCATTTAAAATATTCAGGAGCACTGGTAAAATGAAAGCTGAGCTGTAATTGGTTGCCCTGGGCAACTAAGAATATTTTGACATTTAGACAGCTTGATAAATCTGCAACAATATGTGAATACAGCCTCAGGTCTAAAATCCTTGAGAGAGTCTGATGCGACTAAGGCCTATTGCCCAACAGTGAGTGTCAGTTCAGTTCCGGTCTATAAGCGTTTGGGCCAGACATTCAGGCAAGCTTACATTGCATCACACTTGCTCATGGGCTACTTTCCTAACTCGCATCAAAGTCACCTCATCTGCCCGCCGGAATGTCTGGCCCTGGCCGGAATGTCAGTTGAGTTCTGGACCCTGACAGTTATGGCCGGACATTCCGGCAGGTACATGATGTGAGTTGGATGTGAGTAAGCCGCATTAGCCTCATTTGTGGGATTTTTAGGCCTAAAGGGCAACCAATAGGGTTGTTGTTATTGTCACTCGGCATAAATAGCTGCTTCTGCCAGCAATGTAGAGTATTTCTTTGAGTCCTCATTCACCTTGTTTTGTACTACAGTTAATGGGCATCTGTGAAAAATGAACACTACACAGACGCAAGTAGAACGAGACATTTTTCACAGGTGAGTTGCATCACTGATTTTATACAGGAATGTGAATAAAGCCTTACAAGTACAGACAGCCCCTGCGTTACATACAGGATAGGTTCTGTAGCTTTGTTCTAAAGTTGGATTTGTATGCTAAGCCGGAACTGAATATTTTATAATTGTAACTCCAGACCAAATTTTTTGGCCTCTGTGACAATTGGATTTGGAAAATGTTGGGTTGTCATAAGAACCAGGATTAACACTTTAGATAACTGTTATAGCTGTTAATTGTAAATTACCAACATCCAGAGGTCCGTTTGTAACTAGGGGTCATCTGTAAGTTGGGTGTTCTTAAGTAGGGGACAGCCTGTACTAAGATTATACTATTTATATTTGAGAAGATTTTGAAAGGATCATTTAAAGGGACTGGTCAAGTTTGCATGTTCTCCCCTGTTTGGGAGCCTGACTACTGGGACCACTGATCAGAAGTGTGCTCCTGTTCTGTCTTATGAACGGAGGTGGAAGTAGAGCTTACACCCTGTTGCTCCATTCTGTTGCCTAATAGAGAACTGGCTGTGCCATATACATGATGTGGGGATGTGTTGCATCAGTTACATCTGGCTTAAAAATATCTAAAAATTGTTGTTATTGCCATTTTGTGGCAGCCCACTCCACTTTTCGACTCCATATTAAATATTTTCATTTAGTCGTAAATTTAAGAGCAAATCCAAGTCGTCCAGTGACACAGGAAAAAAATATAAACTTGTTGTGACTTTTTTGCAAAAAAAAAAAATCACAAATGATCTGGAGGTGTTAACACCCCTTGTGCCAAGATAAAACCACATTCACCAAGCTGTCTAAGTCCCTATGGTAAATCTTCTAAGCACATGTGGAACATACAGTGGTACACATCTTTATATTCAGTGTGTGCGGAAAGAACACAATGGGGGGCATTTATTATTGGCTTTGTGCCAGCTATTTGGGAGCTGTTTTTATTATGTTGCTGCAGCTTGTGATCCATATTTATTATATGTCGGCGTCACAATTTAACTTCCTTACACTTTTCCTGCTCTTCTAGTTTAACAACACCTTTTTCTGGAGCAATTTATGTTGCATACTTAGACACACAAAAGGCAAGTCTAGCATGTCCTATAACACCTGCGTGAATATGGAATCACTTTCTTCTGTGCGCCAAATTATTAAGCCCTTGCGTCACAATCTAAAATCAAAGTCTAAAAACTTGCACAATTTGTGTACCAAAAAAACCAGACCCTGTGATACAAATAACAAAATGTGCCCCTTTGTGTACAGAGCGTTGCAGATTTTACATTGGGGCACAGGAGCTTTACATTAGGTACATACATAGTACATTTTTATTTTCCAAAAGTTGATAATTGAATTTTAGTTGATTTTCTTCAGTAAGGGAACCTGTCATCACATTTTCACATGACAGGTTCTTATCCCCTGGCATCAGAGGAGGCATGCCCTGCTCAACCGTCCCGTCCCATCTACTCCTCCTTATGTCCCATGCCTCTTCTCAGCATGTCGTATCGCTAGGGTGATATCATCGAAGGTCTTTTCCCCACTTTCATTTGCAATGTCTACCCCATGTATACATCCGATCACATGAAATCACAGCATGGCTCCATGGACTTATACTGTTCCCCATCCTCCATGGAAGCTGCTGTGATTTCATGTGATCAGATACATACATCGGGCAGACGTTTCAACGGTAAAAGGACATCACCGTGGTCACATGATGAAGTAGCCAATGATGTAACAGAGTGCTCTCTAAATGTTCCGCACAGCAACATGTCCTAACAGATACCTGTCAATCAGGAACAGGGAGACAGGGCACCACAGTGATCACTGCATATACTGGACCACAGTACTATCATTAGACTCTCATCAGGCGAGTTGCATATAAGTTTACAAACTGATTTTTTTAAACATTGCAGCAATGAAGAGGAACCATTTAGAGATAAGGGCAATGCTTTTTAATCATCGTTTTTAGTGAAGGATTTATATTGGGTGGGTTAGTTGGCATGGCATATCCCCTTTAAATCACATTCCACATAACCATTCATTGCCAATACTATGAATGAATTTAACAAGTGCCTACTGTACGAGAGCCTGACTCACGCTGTTTACTGCAGTGTATTGCACACTGACTCACAAAATTACTTACACTTGTAATGACTAACACTATAGTTTCCATCGGCAGATGCTTCCTAAAATTTACTTCTGACTCACGTTTATACAATTCCTTAGGTTTTTGATAACAATGTAGCAATGTAAATCAAGAATTATTGGCAATAACCTGAGTCGCATGCAGTTTTGTCACATTCCAGTACACCCGCCGGAATATACTACGATGATACAACTGGTTACTGATGTCACTGGGGTGAAACATCAGACGGAGTGACATCACAGGGAAAGGACAATGACCAATGCAAACAGTCAAAGGTGACCCTAGGCACAGTGGCAGCCAGAGAACGAAGCAATTGACTGGTGGAATTCTATATAGAAGAAAGGCATCAATGTACATAGATTATACCTACAGTATTAGATTCTCAATATCAAAAACACTCAGCACCCCCACAGATCACATGTTATCAGCAGCTAATAAATAGAGAATGGAACAGGATACAGAATGCTCCATTTTAAGCGAAGTGGTCAGACGAGGTCACTGCAAATCATCTCTCCTCAGTTTGAGTATGAAATATCCTTTCTAGATTACCCTCTTTTATGTGAAATCTCATCCGTTTACTCCAAAGTCAGGTAGATATGACTCTTCTCATTTCTTTTTTGCATGTGATGAGTCAAGTTTAGTGATTCCTGGGGTAGTGTTAATTCAGCCCCTATATACTGTTCTTTAGCACCTAAAACATGCTTTTTTGTGTCATATTAAAGATTTTCACTGAAGACAGGTTGTAAAAGCCCATCCCAGCTGCATTGCAAATAAGCATTTCTGCTTCTTTAAGCATTTTTATTAAAATATAATTGTGTTTTGTAACTTACCTTGCACCCTGACAGAATCCTCTGTGTAGTCCCAGGGGTTGGGCTTCGGTTCAGATGCATTTCAAAAAACACCATGTGACTTGTCTGTGCTGCAGGCTTCTCAGATCTTACCCCCATCTATGTGCTCCTTTACAGCTCCTCCCTCACCCACTGATGTCACCTCACCAGGCTGTGAGCTCTGTGAAGGAGCAGGACGGAGGAGCTGTACAGGAGCACAAAACTGCAGGTCAAGAGCTGAGCAGTCTGCAACACAGACAAGCCACGTGCTGTTTTTTTTAAACGCATCCAAACCAAAGTCCAACCCCTAGGACTACACAGAGGATTGTGTCAGGATACAAAGTATGCTATAACACACAATTTTATTGTACTGCAAATGCATAGAGAAAGCATAAAGACATATTTACCCTGCAGGTGTAATAAGCTTCTGCAACCTGTCTACAGTGAAAATTAGGTCCCTGGTGACAGTCCTCTTTAAAATGTAGGGAGGAACTGGATCTTTATCTGCAGCCTGTATTTCTTTAGCTGCCTGTATCTCTGGTTCTGTAGCTCTCAAAGCAGTAAGCCTGATGTGATCTGAAAGTCGAGATCCTTATCTTTAATATGATGTGTTTCCACGTGCTATAGAACTGGAGATATTGGCTTCTGAGGTGACACTCTCTTTGCAACCACTCTTCACTTGACTCATCTCATATTTGCCTGACTTTGCGGGAGATTTTGCATGAAAGAGGGGATTCTAGAAAATATATTTCTATCCTACCTAAGGCTTCTCACAGCTTGCAGGAGTAGAACCTGGACCCCTAACAATCTGATATTGGTGACTTATCCTTTACATAGTTGTTCAATATTTTTAGAACAGAGAAACGCTTCAAAGGGGGTGTCCAACTAAATGTAAAGTATGCTTATATGCAGCGCTGTGTTAAAATAAGTTACAAAAATTGACCCCTCTGATCCAGCACGCGACACCCAGTTCTGCCTTTGGCAGTCATAAACACAGCACATCATTCACTGGCCTCAACACTCACATGTGTAATTGTAACCAATGAGGCCAGTGGAAGCTGTGAGCATTTTAATTTTTCTATTTTAACACAATGCTGTATTAAAGCAGATTTTATTGGTAGTCAGAACTTAGAAAACTATTCCCACCATTTGTAAAAACCATGACACGCTGGTCATTGTTGATTTCTCACTATCTATAACCAGGGGTCATACTAAAGATACAGCTAAATTCCATCTGCTTATTGAATACATCTTCTGATCAATTACCTGGAGGCCATCTCCTGCATCCCAGACCTGACGAATGGGTGATGGCTGGACGTTCTTTTATAAGCTACGTCCCTGTACACCACCATTAAGGGCTATTAATTTCCTCTAAAGTCGATGTTAACTATTGCTTGGGATTGATTATTGCCAGGGAATTCTGTGTACGGAGTAATGCCTCACAACCTGGAACCAGTGATGCTGGAGGGCAGGGAAACAACAGAGCAAAGATAGAGCACAGGTCCCTAGAAGGTGATATTTACTAACCCCTTTAATACAGACGGTCCCCTACTTAAGAGCACCTGACTTACAGACAACCCCTAGTTAAAGACGGACCTCTCTGCCCACTGTGACCTCTGGTGAAGCTCTCTGGATGCTTTACTATACAGTCAGTCCCCGGGTTACGTACAAGATAAGGTCCGGAGGTTTATTCTTAAGTTTAATTTGTATGTAAGTCGAAACTGTATATTTTATAATTGAAGTTCTAGCCAAAATTTTTTTCTTTTGTCCCAGTGACAATTGGAGTTTCAAAATTTTTGCTGTAATTGGACCAAGGATTATCAATAAAGCTTCATTACAGACACCTTACAGCTGATCATTGCAGCCTGGGACTATAGTAACATCCAGAGAGCTTCACCAGAGGTCACAGTGGCCAGAGGGGTCCGTCTGTAACTATGGGCTGTCTGTAAGTTGGGTGTCCTTAAGTAGGGGACCGCCTGTAGTCCCAGGTTGCAATGATCAGCTGTAAAGTGACTGTAATGAAGCTTTATTGATAATCCTTGGTCCAATTACAGCAAAAAATTTTGAAACTACAATTGTCACTGGGGCAAAATAAAATTTTGTATGGATCTACAATTATAAAATATACAGTTTATACTTACATACAAATTCAATTTAAGAACAAACCTATGTAACCTGGGGACTGCCTGTAGTTTCTAAGGTTCCAACTCTGACTAAATTATACTTAGCATACTTTTGAGACACAAGGCCACATTGAAATGGACCCACAAAAGCCCCATTGTCTAACTCTCTTTAGTACATACCACCTTGAAATGCACTTTACCCTTTTCTGCTCAAAAAGAAGTTCTGCAGCAGCCAAAATTTGTATTGTAAAGAATTATAATAAATCTTAAGAGTCACCCGCAGAATCCTGTCATGTATATACATCACCTTTTAGCTACAAGGAATATGTATGTTCATGCAACTTACTGTGTGGGGTACACACCCTGTATATAATATACTAACATTCACCTACTGTTAATTCTGCATTTTAGCACTTACTAGTATTATAGAAAGTTAGTATACTACCAGATTCAAAGAGACCATGACAGGATATCATACTATATAGATGCAGTACAGTATTCACTACACATACAAGGTTGGTAAAATAATTGTATAGTCTTTGGCTATCAAGACACAATTGGGCCTATGGATCATTCTTTGTGCCCCATTCTGGCATGAAAAAGTCACTATTTCTGGCACACACCATTGAAGTTTTTACTCATTCCCTCTTTTGCACCAAGTAAAATGGGTGTCCCAGTGCAGGGGACAATGCCAGCCAGGGTGGAGATGCCTTGACCCTGCCAAATATACTGTAGATTTCGGATTTGGCGCACCAATTGATATACTGATCCTATTGATTTCATCCCGCAAGATGAGAAACATTATAATATAAACCCAACATAGTTAATAGGGTTCGGATTGGGATAAACTGGTGGCTGACGTATGCAGGATCTATCCTTCTCTAGCTTTACGTCACATGGTGCTATAACAGAACAAAAAGCCAGACTGATAAAAGTACAACCAGAACTTTCCGACATCTTATCAGGCATCTAGTGTCACCTTGTATCATTGTATATGGTTAATAACATGTTATACTAGATATATATGGTGGGTATTAGTGCAATAAAGTGGATGTCCAACCTGCTATTCTCCAGCTTTATGTATTGCCCCACCGGCAGGCACTGAACAGAGGAATACACTTATAGGGCCAACACCCATAGCAATGTTATACACAATAACCATTGTAGCAAAACATTTGTTGAAATACATTTTTGCACCTAGCGAAATATTTCTCAATCAATCACAGTATACGGCGTCTATAACATAAACCAACCAAAGTAATACCTGCAGCCTAAGAACGTATTCATAGGAGTAAAATGCAGACGTCAGTATTGTGCCTAGTTCTGCGAGGATAGCCACATTGTCGCATATTTATCAGGGCCTCTGCACCACGTCAATGGTGTAGAAGCCCTGAAACAATCGCAAATGCGAGCTTATTGCTAGCACTTGTGATTATTTACCCCAATCCGCCTCCTTATGCCAGTGGCAGCCGAGTGGAGGGTGCAGCCGGGAGAGGCCAGCCTGGGCGTTAGTGTCCCTGCACACTCGCTGCAGACGGCGACTTTTCACAAATCCACGGCTGCTTTTATTTCTATGCCAGGCAGGGCCTGGCGTAGAAATAAATGCTGTGCAGTATCGGGGCTATTTTGATATTTCTGATAAATATCCCCCATTATATCTATGTTTCAGTATAATATCTCTATTAGTGCTTATTTTTACAGAACATTGGGTATTGAAAGTATTCAGACCCCTGTATACTTTTCTCTCTTTGTTTCATTGCACCCAATTAGTAAAATCAATAGTTTTTTTTCCTTTATTAATGTACCCCACCTTGACAGAAAAAAATCCCTGAAATTTTGATAGTTTTGCCAAGTTATTCAACAAGAGAAATTGAAATATCGCATGGTCATAAGTAATCAGACACTTTGATCAGTATTGTGTAAAAGCAGCTTTTTCTTGGGAATGATGCAACAAGTTTTCCACACCTGGATTTGGGGATCCTCTGCCATTCTTCTTTGCAGATCCTCTCCAGTTTCCTCAGGTTGGATGGAGAACATTGGTGAACGCCATTTTCAAGTCTCTCCAGAGACGCTTAATCGGGTTGCGGTCAGGGCTCTGGCTGGGCAAGTCAAGAATGTTTGAAGCCAATGCCTTGTTATTTTAGCTGTGTGCTTAGGGTCATTGTCTTGTTGGAAAGTGAGCCTTCGGGATTGTATTTTGCAGGTGATGAGTAGTGCCTGGTTTTCTCCACACAAACTGCTTAGAATTCACACCAAAAAGTTCAATTTTCATCTCATCAGACCAGAGAATCTTATTTTTCATAGTCTGGGAGTCCTTCATGTGTCTTTTTTCAAACTGCATGCAGCTTTCATATGTTTTGCAGTAAGGAGAGGCTTCCATCAGTAGACTCTGCCATAAAGCCCCGACTAGTAGAGGCTGCAGTGATAGTTGACTTTGTGGAACTTTCTCCCCTCTCCCTACTTCATCTCTAGAGCTCAGCCACAGTAATCCTGGGGTTCTTCTTTACCTCTCTCCCCAAGGCTCTTCTCCCTCGATTGCTGGACAGCCATGTCAAGGAAGAGTTGTGGTCGTCCCAAACTCTACTGTACTCTTAGGGACCTTGAGTGCTGTAGAAATTCTTTTCTAACCATGGCCAGATCTGTGCTTTTCCACAATTCTGTCTCTAAGCTCCTTGGGCAGTTCCTTAGACCTCATGATTCTCATGTGCTCTGACATGCACTGTGAGCTGTGAGGTCTTGTATAGACAGGTGTGTGCCTTTCCTAACCAAGTTCAATCAGTTTAATTAAAAACAGCTGGACTCCAATGAAGGAGTAGAACCATCTCAAGGAGGATGAGAAGGAGGAAGGAAGGATCAGCATATGAGTTAAATATAAGTGTCACAGCAAAGGGTCTGAATACTTATGACCATGTGATGTTCAGTTTTTCTTGTTTAATAAATTAGCAAAACTAACTTTTTTTTTCTGTCAAGATGGAGTGCATAGTGTACATTAAAGGGAACCTGTCACAATGCGACCCATTTTTAGCACCCCCTCTAGTCCCCACAAAGCATAGAACATACACTGCCAATTTTTGTATTAAAAATAGGTTTTACAGAAAAAAAGATACCATATATATATATATATATATATATATATATATATATATATATACAAAAAATGCCGTAATGAGTGACTAGGTCCCTTAAGCTATACATACCACTGCACACTGTTGTCTATAAGACATTTTAGTACATGTATTGTATATTTATTGACCCGATTTTGCCAGTCGTTTATGCATATATGAATGTTGCGATTCCCTTTTTCAATATGGCCACGTCTCACTTCACTTTACTCTCTACGCATGCGCATATTCAGTTGACTTCCGGTCATGCGCAGTAGAGTCTCATAGACGCGAACAGGTATACTACCGCCATTATAGAGATAGAGAGACGCCGAATACGGGTAATCAGTTCTAATTCCTGCTAGTACTGTATACACATGAATTCTAATGTATATTTGATGTCTATTTATAATGCACTAGCACTTTATTTTACGTCACTGCTGCTACTCTAATTAATTCTGTATTCTCACATTTGTTCATGATGTCACGTTTGTAAACCCTCCTACCAGGGGGTATATAAGGTTGCTTATTTGTATTTGCACATTGCTTGAAAAAGGTGATAAACACCGAAACGTCGCCGGTTTTGGAATAAACCCTTCCAATTTTTTCACTTTATATTTGGAGTGCTGCCTCTTTTTTGAATCTCTACATAAGTAAGTCTTTTACCAGGACTATAGAGCCTTTGCACCCCCCCTCCTACTAAGGTTTTTTCTACACTGTGCTGCTGTGAAACTTTTTTCGTTCCTATATCTCATATCTATCTATCTATCTATCTCATATCTATCTATCTCCTATCTATCTATGTATCTATCTATCTATCTATTTATCTATCTCATATCTATCTATCTCATATCTATCTATCTATCTATCTCATATCTATCTATCTCATATCTATCTATCTATCTATCTATCTATCTATCTATCTCATATCTATCTCATATCTATCTATCTATCTCATATCTATCTATCTATCTATCTATCTATCCGTGTCGCATGGCTCCTCTTCTGTCTTCCCTGCGGCTCCTCTTCTGCCTTCGGTCTTCTGTACAGCAGGCAGGGACGCGTCATGTTATCTTCCTGGAGATAACATGGCTGCCTCTCTGCCTGCTGTACAGAAGACCGGAAAAAAAAGAGAAGCCGCGGGGAAGACAGAAGAGGAGCCGCGCTGAGCATCAGGGCAGCCGGAGGGTGAGTATAAAAGTTTATTTTTTTATTCAGTGCTGGGTGGGCTGGCTGTATACTACAGGGGGCAAGTTGGGCTGGCTGTATACTACAGGGGGCAGGCTGGGCTGGCTGTATACTACAGGGGGCAGGCTGGGCTGGCTGTCTACTACAGGGGTCAGGCTGGCTGTATACTACAGGGGGCAGACTGGCTGTATACTACATGGGGGCAGGCTGGCTGTATACTACTGGGAGCTGGCTGGCTATATACTACAGTGGGCTTGCTGGCTGGGGGAGCGTGACCAATGCATTTTCCACCCCCGGCTTATACTCGAGTCAATAGGTTTTCCCAGTTTTTGGTGGTAAAATGATGGGTCTTGGCTTATACTCGAGTTTATACGGGATGTTATATAGTAACTTTCAATGGCATGTGCTCTGTGACTAGGAACTTTTTAAGAGCTTACCAATTGGCTGCAATGAAACAAAGAGTGAAAAATTTTAACTGGTCTGAATACTTTCCATTCCCACTGTATGTCCTATATTTCAGAAAAAAGAAGCCAAAGATGATAGGTACATTAAAACATGGACAGAGTATGGATGCCATCTGTGAGCTATCCCAATTCATGGACCACTGCTAGAACCCACTCAGAAAAGTAATTTTCAGGAGATTAAACCACTTTCAGTTTTTTTTACACAAAAAGCAAATAATACGTGGAAGGGAAGTTTAGGAAATAGGACAAAGCTAGAATGGATATCTGAGTAAGGCCTTTGCATATAATTTGTTACCCATGACCCAAATAATCTTAGGGTCCTTATTGACTTCTAAGTGAGATCCCATAGACTGCAAGGACACGGGTGATAAACAGATTAAAAAAAAAAAAAAATCATCATTCTGCATTTTTATTTGACAGCCTCTTACTGTACTGTATATGTGAATGGAACAGTTTTTATTGTAGGGTCAGTATCCTGCTTCTGGGTGTAGGGGTTCATATACTGACAAGAGATTAATGTATGGGACTGTATTTGATAAAAATGAAATAGATGATAAATACACAGACAGAAACATGTTAGATACATATATAGATTAATGTAGACTAAAAGATTACATGGTTAAATAATAAGATACTAAAACAGATACTTAAATGGATACTGGATAGATATTGAGCAATTGAACAAAATATATCTCAGATAGATAGACAATTATAAATATATCATATACATAAGACAATTAGATATAAGATAGATAGAAAGAAAGGAATACGGGTAGATAGACAATCTATTATATAGATAGATAATATATATGAGATCGTTATACATGAGATAGATAATATATATTTAAGATAGATAGACAATGTATCACATAGTTAGAGATAGATATATAAATAGATAGTTATATATGAGATAGATAATATATTGCATGGTTATCAATAGATAATATATACGAGATAGTTAGATATAAGATAGATAGACAGATACAAATCCCTATACAATGTAAAGACATAAAACAAGAATTTGATGTAGGATTCTTTTAAATGAAGATTATACGCTGGGAAATGTCCACACAGCAGTGAGCGCGGAGGGGGCTGTTATGTCACTACTGCATTTTATAATACCCAACCTACAGCTCTATAGTGAAGAGGATAAACTGCAGTGTGATAACATCCGATGTCCACAATGGAGGAATCACTATCAGTCAGTATATGTGAGAGAACTTACTCACCATCACACATGCACTATCATACATGGCTACATAGGTAACTTAGGTGAAAGAAACTACAAGCCCCAGCATGGGCTGCCCGTGTATCCTACGTGACAGGGTGACTATTCGGGGGTTGATATACAATAGGTGATGTTATTTTGCATTGAGAAATGACATAACCAGCTCTGCTACATGTCAGTGTAGTGTGACAGGCGGGCAGCACTCAGGCATCTGTCAGGATGGTGTCTGCACTGGATGCCTGTGCACAAAGCAGGGATGTGATGTTACTATAGAGGAGATCCCTGAGCTGCAGCATCAGGACCAGACATGATAGACCCTATAGATCCATCTATATGACACATCACCTCGCTGCTTTCCTTCTCTCATTCATTCAATGCAATACACAGCCTGCAGCATCACATCCCCCATCCACTGCTGCACTGGATTCCCTCATTGCAAATACTCTCAGCACTTGCATCATGTCAGAGATCTAAAAATGGAGCCCATTGATGTCTAGAGAAGCCCTGCACCCGTGCAAGCAGCGGATGATGCTGGTCACTGCAGCCAGGGATATACTTACAATGTCACCATCAATGCCGGGAGATTGCCGCAAGTCTTTGCCTTGATCACATCCGTTGTAGCTGGGCTGATCACCCGGGGCTGGCTGCGGCTCATCACCCATGCGCATGCGTCTCAGGCTCCGGCTCTTTGCAGACCGATGCTTATTATTATTATTAATATTATTATTAGGCTTCTCCCTATTAATTCCACTTCAAATATAGGACAAAATTCAAGAAAAGGAATAAAAAGAAATAAAAATGACTGGTGGTGCCGCTGCTGGAAGAAGGGATGGCGGAGATTATTATCCAGGAGTAAAGGAGAAGTGAACCGTGAATGGCAGGGAGTGAGATTAAAAGGCTGCTGCTTTCTCTGTGAGAAGTGCCTCCCTTTCCCATGGAGTCCCTAGACATTACAGTCAGCGCACAGCAGTGTGTGCACCCAGGGAAGGTGTATGTACATAGTAGTGAGTGTGTGTCAGCCCGCCTCATGCATGCATAATCATTACTGGATGACTCTCATAGGAATATGACACAGGTGGCCGGGACCATGTTTTGGAATGGCCGCGATGGGGTTAATGCCCTTATATGGTCACTGTCCCCCTGAGGGTCTGGCAGTGGCGGGAGCAGCTCCTGTGATGTGACGAGAACATGGAGGCTTCCCCTCACACTCACAGCGCTGTGTACACACACACTACTGTCTCTCCTGCAGTAAAAAAATGACTTGATATATAAATAACATTCACGTCACTTCCTCTGGTGTCACAAGAGCAGAAATCAGGGTTCCCTGGTTACTGAGGGGAAGCAAAACAAGGATTTGGGAGCAGATAGCTGCTTGTCAGGAGAGGGATGTCCTGAGGTGTAAAATTACATGAGAAAGATGTCCAGCTCAATTCTAGTTATAAAGCTGGGTGACGACTACAGCAGCAGTACCATGAAGATTTGTCATGTAGGATTCTGGGAAAGCTGGGTGACAAACCCCAAAGGGGATTCATTTTTAAATGTGGTCACTTATCCTTGTATGATGCCATATTGATTAGACCCCAGATATTTTTTTTAGCTTTTTGTCAGGGACCAACCATTATAGATGTAAGGAGAAGGAAGGATCAGTCATATTTGATCCCAGCATGTCCGATCCATAAGAGAATGCAAAGCTGCTGAGCACAATACAAAATATGTTCCAGACCCCATACTATAAAGCAGTGTTGGCGAGCCTTTTAGAGGTTGAGTGCCCAAAATAAGACCCAAAACACACCAGCTTTTCCCAAAGTGCCAACACAGCAATTTAGGCAGTAACAAACGTATTACTACCAGAATCTTTGAGCTCCAATCCGACCCTGTCCACACCTTCTCACTCTTCAGACAGGACCAAGCAGCACAGGATGGGTCACTTTAAAATAGCAGGGCACAACTTGGACTGCCTGAGACTGCAGAAAGATGCCATGTCTGGCAAGCTCTGTGCCTGGGAGACAGCACATGTGCCCACAGAGAGGTCTCCGAGTGCCATCTCTGGCACCAGTGCCATAGGTTCGCCACCACTGCTATAAAGTATTACTTATGGTACTGATCACTTTGTATCGGGTAGGGACACCTTGAGGGCCCCCTTTAGGGCTCCTAGGTCCTGATTTATCTGCACCCCTTAATAATACAATAATATATTAAAAAGATAAAGCCATTTCTGTATTTGTGACATATCCATGGGTGTAGGTCCCACCTCTAAGACCGGCACCTATTTTGGGAACAGGGGTCTACTGACCCCCAACCTGAATCAATAACGAGTTTGCCACTTTCCATTCATATCTATGGGAGCACTGGATATGGAAGACCATACAGACATGTACTGTACAGCAAGTACATGCATCAGATTTGCAGAAAGGGGGTCAGTGGACCCCTGTACCTATCATGTATTTATGACATGTCCTGTGGATATGTCATAAATACAGAAAATGGGAATCCCCTTTTAATGTTATTGTATGTTTAATATCACTTCTTTCTGGTTACTAACTCTGCTTGCTGTCAATCAGTAGGAAGCTATACTGCTTATCTCTAGCATATAAAAACCAATCCATCGTCATTGGATGGAGACCCAGGTGCGAAACAGATACAAACAATATAAATTGATGACCCCTAGGTTATCCCAATGTTATCTCCTTGTCCCGATGAAATAAAACATACGGACTTGGTTGATATAAACATGTATGTGTTTATGAAGGAGTCAGTTCTGAGGGAACCTGTCCTTGTCTTCCCGGTGGAGAGGAGGACATGTCTCTGACAAGTTGTATGCTTCTTATTTGCTTCCTTCTTCATAAAAATAGCTAATTCAAATATTTACTGACCTTTCCAGAAATTTGCATATTAACACATGTACACAATGTCTCTGCGGACGAGGCTGCTACGTCTATGTACGGACTCACTCCCGCTGTACTACCATTACTTCAGGGCTGTTCTTTATTGTAGACTTCACTGTCTTGTTCCAATAACCCCTTTAGGACCGACTTATTTTTGGGCCAAACATCTCAATTTTTGCAGGACTAGTTGTGTATTTCACTGACTTGATCCTTGGGTTCTTGCAATATATTGATTTGCTATCATTGATTTTTGTAAGGAAACAATAAAATGTTATTCTGCTATTGTTATACCACCATCAAACTATTAAAGGGATATATCCACTGAAGACTTGGGTATGAACTTGACCTTTGTGTGCCTATCCATACATATCGAGCAGTCCACACTAACATGGTGATCGAATCACTTGGATCTAATGAATGAGACAGTTCGCCTACAAAACATGTAATATAATAGTTAAATAATCCTTGCTTTCAATTTTTTTTTATTTCTCTGGTAATTCTGGTGCTGCTCCAGTCCATCTCTTGGTTTTACTGTGTCTTGTATTGAAGAGCCGATACAACACATTAAACCTGACTGTTCAGTCAGCCAAATCTTCAGAATAAATTCAAGGCTCTGTATAAAGAGCACCTCAGCTATGCCCCCACTTTTTGGGTTTGTGTAAGAGGGTCCTCAAGTATCCAACAAAACTACTTCAGAGGGGCATAACCTCGTCAGGTATCTCCATTCTAAAATATCCACATTAGGCCTTATTCCCACAACTGTGTGCTCGCCTGGAATGAATCCCGGGAGAGCAAATGGCCGTAAGAAGGAGGGGTGATCATTTTTCACCCACTTCCCTCCGTAGGCAGATAATGGTTCGGTGATACACTGTGTGCTCCCCGTGGCGTGACCAGGAACCATAGAGGTCTATGGGGCTGTGATCAAATCACAGCCCCCATAACGGGCGACTGAATGAGCCTTAGGCTACATTCACACAATGTATGCCCGCCATTCCGTAGTGCGCTGTGGAGAGGAGCAGGGGATGAGCGCTGCTCACCCCCGTCCCTCTCCATAGGAAGATACAGCGCATAGGGCCGTATTTCCTAGAAAGATAGGACATGTTCTATCTTTCTACGGGCTACGGAGCGGTACAGTGCCGCACGTGTGCGGCACCGTACCGCTCCCGTACGGTGCCATGAGCCCATAGAAGTGTATGGGGGACGTATATACACCGTATATACGACGGCCGTATATACATCCCCCATACGTTCGTGTGAATGTAGCCGTATGGTGTGAATCCCAGTAACTCTACATAAATAATGATGTAATACCTATGATATAGCAACTATCATTCTCATGCTCGCAAATGTTGGTTTTGTCCATGTGTTATATGTGTTTTTTTCTTTATTTCAAAATTAAACATTACCTTTCAAAAATTCAATACATCTATACATATGGTATCAATGACATATCTGTATCTCGGGCAGGTAGCCGTAGGTAGTTTTTTTTTACAGTGGTGTATATTTTCAGATTAATGCTGAACACATCTAATGTAGATGGATACAAGCATATCCCAGCACATAGACATACACCACTGAAATAGACTCAGGACAAGGCAGTGTTCAGCACCTTGGACAGCATATCCTTCCTGCGCGCACTCACGGTGAGCAGTGACTGGTGTTTATTTGTCACCGGTTATCTCGGACGTCTATGACATGGATGAAGGCGGCTTTTATCAAGCACTTTGCACATAATAATAGTCAACTCCTTCTCATTACTTCCTTATTTTGACACATACAACCATGGCAACATATTTTGAGCAGACTGTACTACTCCCCATGTGTATAAACTGTTTTGTATTAGCTGTATTATTTAGCAGTTTTTTTTGTCAGGGGAAGGGGGAATCTATTCTTAATTAATAATTCCCTTGCCTTAGAACAACCACTTACTGGCTACAACCACCACCAGGTGGCACACTGCCACCAATGCAGTGTTTGTTACCTTAGCAGTGGTGGCGAACCTATGGCACAGGTGACAGAGGTGGCACTCAGAGCCCTCACCCCAGCACAAAGTTTGCCTGACAGGACTCAAAGGATCTTCCTGCAGTCCCAGGCTCTTTATGCTGCTCTTAGAGGTATTTTAAAGCAACATATCCTTGGCTGCTTGGGACTGCTGGAAGAGTGTGAATGTGTAGAAAGGCATTATCTTTGGAGGTTGTCCTGTTGGCCTCATGTTTCTACCTCTACAGAGGGACCCTGGAGATAAGATACAATGTGGTCCAAATTTTTCCTTCTTCTTTCAACTGTATTGGCATTCTCAAGAGGACGGTACGATGGAGATCTGTGATACAGCAGGTAGAAATAATGTTCTGCTTAAAATTCTGTGTTGGCACTTTGCAATAAATAAGTGGGTTTTGATTGTAGATTGGGCACCCGGTCTCTAAAAGGTTTGCCATCACTGCCTTAGGGGTTATGTGGCAGGGTTTCTCCCATATTCAGGAACACCCTCTACACCAAATAAATAACATAAATATGCAAATGAGCTGGAGGCGCTCAGGCCTACGGCAGCTGAGTGCCTCCTGGCTCCGTCCGATAATAAAACATGGATGCCCCTTCATTAAAAATTCATTTTTACGGCCGCAAGCGCTGTAGATGACTGGTGATGTCACCTGGCTGTCTGCAAATCTCGCACATGCGCAGGAGTATTACATCTTGCACAACTGGCTGGAAAAATGAATTATAATGAAGGGGGCGTGCATATTTTATTATCAGATGGAACAAGATGCCTAGGCTCACAAGAAAAGGTATCTAGGATAAAAAATCCAGCGGCATAGAGATCTTAACCTAAATTGTAAAACTTTTATTGGAGCCAAATAAAGACCACAACATAAATGCAGTCTGATGCAATATAGCGGTGCAGGGCACCCCATCACTGCTGCAATCAAGGTTGAGAAACAGAGTTTCTTCTGGAAAGAAGAAGGTTCCCTCAGTCGAGCCTTCAACTCCTCTGCAACACAATCAGGGTTTCCCATTGCAGCCAGAGGCTTGACCTGAGGAAGCCTATTAGGCCCTGCCTGAGGCTTGAACTAAGGAAGCCTATAAGGCCCTGCCGGAGGCTGGGTCTAAAGGGCAGACTGTCAGTGGAAAATGAGAGTTATAATACACAGCGGTGATGAATGTGGATATAAGTTCCCTAGAGGGACAGTTAAAAAAGTGAAATAAAGTTCTAACAAAAATGATTAAATAATTAAGTAGGAAATAAAATTGACCCTCCTAAAAAAAAATGTCCCTTATTTTGTAAAAAATAAATTTATTTTAAAAATAACCCTCAAAATTGGTATTGCCTTGTCCATAACAACCTTGGCTAAGGAGATATTATGCCTGTATTGAGAAAGGCATAAAAAATTTCTGGGTTGTCAAAAGAACCAGGAATAACAATAAATCTTACTTGCAGCCAACTTTGATAACTGTTACAGCTGATCATTGTAACCTGGGACTAAAATACAGTAAATTACCAACATCCGTTTGTAACTAGGGGTCATCTGTAAGTCAGGTGTTCTTAAGTTGGGGACCGCCTATAGTATAGGTCTGCTTTGAAGGTCTCCAGTATTATACGTCTGCTCTGGGGTCTCCAGTATTATACGTATGCTCTGGGGGGGAGGGGTCTCCAGTATTATACATCTACTCTGTGGGGTCTCCAGTATTATACATCTGCTCGAGGGTTCTCCAGTATTATACGTCGCTCTGGGGTCTCCAGTATATACGTATGGTCTGGGGGGGAGGGGTCTCCAGTATTATACATCTCTCTGTGGGGTCTCCAGTATTATACATCTGCTCTGGGGTCTCCAGTATTATATGTCTGCTCTGGGGTCTCCAGTATTATACGTATGCTCTGGGGGGGAGGGGTCTCCAGTATTATACATCTACTCTGTGGGGTCTCCAGTATTATACATCTGCTCTGAGGGTTCTCCAGTATTATACGTCTGCTCTGGGGTCTCCAGTATTATACGTATGCTCTGGGGGGGAGGGGTCCCATATTTATATCATCTGCTCTGGGGTCTCAGATTTAACTCTGCTCTGGGGGTTTCCGTATTATAGTCTGCTCTGGGTCTCCAGTATTATACGTATGCTCTGGGGGGGAGGGTCTCCAGTATTATACATCTGCTCTGTGGGGTCTCAGTTATACATCTGTCTCTGGTGGGTTCTCCAGTATTATACGTCTGCTCTGGGGTCTCCAGTATTATACGTATGCTCTGGGGGGGAGGGGTCTCCAGTATTATACATCTACTCTGTGGGGTCTCCAGTATTATACATCTGCTCTGGGGGGTTTCCAGTATTATATTTCTGCTCTGGGGTCTCCAGTATTATACATATGCTCTGGGGGGGAGGGGTCTCCAGTATTATACATCTACTCTGTGGGGTCTCCAGTATTATACATCTGCTCTGGGGGGTTTCCAGTATTATATGTCTGCTCTGGGGTCTCCAGTATTATACATATGCTCTGGGGAGGAGGGGTCTCCAGTATTATACATCTGCTCTGTGGGGTCTCCAGTATTATACATCTGCTCTGGGGGTTTTTCCAGTATTATATGTCTGCTCTGGGGTCTCCAGTATTATAGGTCTGCTCTGGGGGGTCTACGGTATCAAAATGAAGCTGAATTTATGAATGCTAAGGTTGGTTCCCTATTTTGTGTAGACTGATGAGAAAGACTTCACTATTTTTTCATCCTTCATTTGGCATCTGCCACACGTTTTCCCATCCATCATATACATATACTTTAATGTGAAAAAGGATTAGACAGCAATAAAAATAAAGTGCATCATTACAGGCCAGACAGGAAAAGATTTCATACAACGTTTCCTGCCCATTTTACATGATGTCCCTGGAGATGGATGCAACATAAACTCAGGCTCGATGTCACAATTAGGCATTATACACAGAATGGATCCGTATTGTTTACATTTTGCATTCTGCATTGTTTTTTTCATGTCTGTATGGCATCTATTGTCTGTTGTTGTTGTTTTTTTCAAAACTGGTGCAAACACTTTAAAGGGCACCTACCACCACAAATCTACCTATAAAGGTAGATTGGGTGGTAGGTGGATCAATGGGACGTGAGGATAGCCCTTTTAAGGGCTAATCCTCACGTCCCTGCACTTTTTTGATAACTTTTATTAGATATACATTCAAATTTACTTATGCGGCTACTGGGGCGTGGAGTAGCCGCATCTGAGGTTACACGAGGCGGCTACTCCACGCCCCGGTAGCCTCTTTTCCCCTCTTTTCCCCTCCTACTCACCCATCTTCGGATATGTGTCAGAAGGAAGGGGGCTTTTTACAAGTTCTAAGGTACGGGTGCAGGCCATGGCCCAATTGTGTATTGCGTTTCTATTGATACGTATATGATCGCTAACCAGAACCCCATGTTTTGTATTGAAACAATGTAAGATCCTGTCTTTCCCTCCCCCTCTACCCTTCACTTACGGTTCTTCCTCCATTCTCTCTCTGTATCCTCTCTTATCTCTGCTTTTCTTTCTCTTCCTTTCCACACCAGCGCTCTTTTGGTGCGTAGGATTCCTATATATTGGGATCCTAACTTCATGGGTGCTTTTTTACTTATAACTGAATTGCCTATAACTGTATGACTTATTTACTGCATACATGAAACTTAATTGCACCAAACATATTCCTGGATTTTTTTCCCTTTCAATGTGAAATACCCAGAAATCTCCATGTGAAAGCATTGTATTATACTACCATACTTAATTCCTAAGATGTTTAAGCATGCATAATTTATTTGCAGTGCTGTCTTGTATGCAGCGCCACCACTAGGAATTTAGGAGCCCCTGACTGGAAGATTTTTGTGGGACCCCCATCCATGTCCAATCCCACATTGATACATAACATTATACACAATTTTGTTTTGACCAAAACATTTTTGAGTCATGACAAGCTAAACTCTGCACATGCCCACTCAGTATATAGATAGCCCCAGCATGTGCCCACTCAGTATATATAGCCCCTGCACATGCCTACTCAGTATATAGATAGCCCATGCACATGCCCACTTAGTATATAGATAGCCCATGCACATGCCCACTCAGTATATAGACAGCCTCAGCATGTGCCCACTCAGTATATAGATATCCCCTGCACGTGCCCACTCAGTATATATAGCCCCTGCACATGCCCACTCAGTATATAGATATCCCCTGCACATGCTCACTCAGTATATAAATAGCACCTGCATATGCCCACTCAGAATATATATAGCCTATTCGCGTGCTCACTCAGTTTATAGACCACCAGTCCACAGTCAGCCCCCCCCAGTTCACAGCAGATGCTGTGAAATGAAATGTCATGCCAGATGCCCAACTTTAATGAAATGTCCCCCAAGATGCCCCCTTTAATGAAATATCCTTATATCCTGCCAGATGCCCCCTTTTAATCAAATGTCCTGCCAGACGTGACCTTAATGATATGTCCTGCCAGACGTGACTGACTTATACTAACCTTACCATAAAGCCAGACAATAAAAGTTACTACACCAAGGTAGAAAAAAGATTGCCAGCTCACCCAACCTCGAGCTCCCACTAGGTACTACATGTTTTACAACTTCCCAGGTGCATGGGACAGATCCAACCTTAGCCACCAGGTAATCAATGGAAGAAAAAGAAAGCAGCAGACCGGCACTCATGGAGGAGACTAACGAGGATAACAAAAATGTACGTCCTTTATTCAAATAACATGCACATATCCAGGAATAAGTTATGAGTTAGACACTAGGTGTCGAAACTTGTTAACCCAGGTCTCATCATGTTGGATATGTGCAAGTTATTGCAATAAAAGATGTACATTTTTTACACCAAGCTTCCTCGTTGGACTCCTCCATGAGTGCCGGTCTGCTGCTTTCTTTTTCAAACTTACAATAACTCTAAAACCCACTGCCACTAGCAGTACTAGGCGGAGCCTAATACAATCCTTCTAGTGCTAAATGGTTGACATTGAGGTGACATTATACTGGAAAAGTCCAAAAATAATGGGTATTCTCACTCTGGTAGTGCTAAGTCACTGGCTTGGCATAAAAACAAGCCTTTTAAAGGTAGGCCAATTCATACTTTTTCTGGTGTAAACAAACTGCGGGATGGTCAAAATCATAGTGCATTTTGGGCTCCCATGCATCAGAGTGCAGAGGGACTCCAGTGTAGCTTGATGAGTTCCTGAACTGCCCGGGTACAACCAGTGCCAGTAAAATTTGGAAGTACAGTAGTAAAGGTGTTCTAGAAACAAACAGAAGCAAAAACTACAATTAAGGTCAGTGATGGCAATATCACTGATAGAGCACAGGAACACAAATTTGGAGTATGAATCAGTGACAGAAAACATAATGAAAATGCCTACTGTGTGATCTGGATTATAGATCAGTGATGTCAATGATCAGCAACAACAACGCAGAACAGGAATACTGTTTGTAACAAGAGATTCCTAACTAAGCTCCTAACTAGAACTTTATTCTGATGTCTTTTACAAATCTCCATCTGATGTAACTCAGCCTGTAGGTCCTCAATTTTTCACAGAGGTCATCCAAGACTATCGGAAATATGTGTTTTCCAATGGTCTTAGAAACAGCAACATCAAAGGGCAGAATGTGGGCTCTCACATCCCACATGTGCCACTTTCTGTTCCCCTGCTCCACTGCACTTCATCTAACACACAGACCATGAATGCACAGTCTATGTGACAGTAGATGCCACACAGCAGACACGGGATGACATGTCCACTTCTGCTTGGTTAAAGGCTACAGAGGCCTAGGCCAGAAACAACTTGGTTCAGTTGGACGCATGATCTCATTATCGTCTCGGCTCTGGCAGAGTGAAGAAGTGCAGAGAGAACTGTATGTAATGGTTGCGGTATTGGAAAGGTTAAGAACTACTGATGCTGCTGCTGATGATGAGATTTAAAGCCAAGAGCTAAAGAAAGTGGTCGCTTTACATGGGATCTGTATAGTGTTTATCATCTTCCTCAAGAATGGGTCCACAAATAACAATATTTTTAAAAACAATGGGGCTCGTTTACTAAGGGTCAGAACGCCGCACTTTTGGGTTTCCCGAATATTTCCTTTTTTGCAACGAATTGCCCCGGGTTTTTGGTGCAGGCAATCGGATTGTGGCACACTGGCGCCGGCTTTCACGTGACAGAAATCGGGGGCATGGCCATCAGACAACCCGACGGATTCAGAAAAAAACCGCAGAATTTAAAAAAGGATTTGTGTCACAAGGTCAAGCACTCACATGCACCAGGAAGAAGAAGGTGAACCCCGGCGGACCTCGGAGCAGCAGCGACACCTGATGGATATCAGGCTCACGACCTTAGTGAATCCCGGCAGACCCGAATCCTCGTTGGACAACGCGCCGCGGGATCGCAACTGGACCTGGTAAGTAAATGAGCCCCAATGAGTAAATTCTCTTCAAACCAATGTCTAAAATTATAGTTAATATGTGGCACGCCTAAACAGATTCAATGGATGAATTAGATACTATTTTCAGCAAAAAGGCAAAAACTCTAAAAAATACCAGCGGGTCCAAAGTTTAGCATTCTATTAACCTTTTCCATACTGAAATCACTTGACGTAAGTCTGATCCTTTCATTAAAAGTATTTCCAAATATAACAACATTCCTAAATGATGTTAGCTTTCAAAAATCATTCAAATCAAATTCTACTTAAATGTTTTCTGTTCCATTATCTTAACTTCAAATCTTCAGATGACACTATTAATAAAATGGTGGAGTATTACTGGCATGAAAAACTGCAAGTTAACTTTATTTAAAGCACAAATGTAAAATATTAACACTTTTGCCTAACTCTGCACTAAACAAAACTAACTTGCTAGAATACTAACGCATGGTAGTATATGGTAGGATCAATCAGACAAGTGCGGGTTAGAGTATTCTAGAGGTTTGAAAAATAGTAAAGAAAATGTATTTAAAAAACCCTAAAAATTAAAATCACCCACCTTTCCCTAGAACTTACCATATATACTCAAGTATAAGCCTAGTTTTTCAGCACAAAAAATGTGCTGAAAACCCAAACTCGGCTTATACTTGAGTAAAAAAAATATATATCAAACTCACCTTTCTGGCTTCCCCCGCCTCTGGCTATATACTGGGGCAGGGGGCTGGCTATATACTGGGGCAGGGGGCTGGCTATATACTGGGGGATATGGGCTTGCAGGGTATATACTGGGGGGTGGGTGCTGGCTATATACTATGGGGCAGGGTCCGGCAGGCTATATACTGGGGAGGCTGTGACCAACGCATTTCCCACCCTCGGCTTATACTTGAGTCAATAGTTTTTCCGAGGTTTTTGTGGTAAAATTAGGGGCCTCAGCTTATACTCGAGTATATAAAAATAAATATACAGTAAAAATTATATTCATGTTAGGTATTGTCGTGTCCAAAAATGTCCGATCTACCAAAATATAATGACGGTTATTCCCATCCTTTTAGCCCCAAAAGGCTACCATTTTTACCATTTTGCAACATATAAACATTTTTATAAAAAATTAAAACGTCATTGATTCTTATTAGCAGTATTATCAAAATGGCAGCCATGTAAACATCAGCTCATCTCTCAAAAAATTACATGTTACACAGCTTTATGCCCTGTATATTATCACTAGAAGATGGCAAAATAAAGATTTTTTTGTTTACAGAATGTTGTAATTTTTCTATGTATAGTGATACACAATCAAACTTATGCAAATGAAGTATATTTAAGGAGACATTTCATTTGAAAGTACACGGCATGGAACATTAAATACCGTCACTATTATTATATCAGTAAAATTACATAAAGAAATTAAAAACAATTTAATATAAAAATTTCCGATTTTTTTTTGTTCCAGGTCCCTGTGTCAAAGTGCTCTGCAGACTGCACTCCGGGTTATAGAAGAGTACATACGTGTTGTTTTGCCTGTGCCCCGTGTGCAGAGGGAGAAATCTCACACACAGGTAAAATACTTTTTCAATACCCTTTCAGACGAAAGCCTATAACCACCTTTAACCAGACTATTTTGGAGTGAATGCCTATTTAGCAGGTCTAAGCTCCTTTAAGTAGTTCCGGAAAGGAAAAATTTTAGCGCACATTCCGTGGATATACTCTGTTGGCCTTACTACAGCACAGCGGATGTCGCTCATCCAGCCACTTTTTCTGTATTTTTTTTTTGTTATTTTTTATCCCGCCCGAGGCAGTGCTTGCATAGGAAAATGTGGAACAATAAAACGCTGTGGATGTATTAGTGGCCCATATTATGCTGATTATTTATTATGCTCCTATTTAATGACAGTCATCTTGTACATTACAAAGTTTTTTTTTAGGAAAATATGCAAAGTTTTCCAAGGTGGGATAAGGAAAACTATGCCTCTTGTAGGTCATGCTTGATGTCAAGGGAACTCCCTTACAAGGTAGCTAAGAGAGGCGTGGTATTCCTTAACTCACTGTCATGGGTGCTCCTGCAACCTCTGTCTCAAGTGGCAGGCACACCCGTGTTCCTCTGTGTGCCCCACTGCGCTTCTCACCTCGCCAGATTCCAGAAGCGTCTTCCCCGGCTCCTCGTGCATATCCCCGCTGCCTAGGATGCACGTGCCGGCTCTGTTAAATTTAAATGGGCACCTATAATTGGCGCTGGCCACCTGTATACACACCTATATACAGCCTTAATTACCCGTGTCTGTAAGAAAAACTTTTACTTCCCGACCAAAATTTTTATTCAATAATTTCACCTCCCACCAGCGAAAAACTTTTTATTTATTTTTTTTTAAACTTTGGCTTATCTCTGCAAAGTTTTTATTTAGTTGTTTAAAATATATTGTTTAACGCCTACAGGACCATGATTTTTTTGGGGGGGTTGCATTTAAATGTTTCCCTCTGGTCGTTTCACAAGCTGTAACCTTTTTCTTTGTCAGCTTACAAAGTTTTATATGATGGCTTGTTATCTGCAAATCAAGTAGTACATTAAAGATAATTTGCCATGTAGTAGGAAACTAGAATTTCTCTTTGCTTCTACCGGGCACCCCTCCCATGGGTGCCCGGACAATCTCAATGTTGTAGGTGCGTATATAGAGGGATCCAAGTACCCAATAGTCACTTAGCTGTGATTAATCAATCAATTTCTTCTCTGTATCAGATAGATTTTAATATTTATTAATAAAACTTTGAACCGATGCTCCCCCGAGTGAGAGCTGGATACTTACATTGGATTCTTACTTAAAATGTATCATCTCTACAGATATGTTATACATTTATATTGTTCTTGCTCAGTTAACAATGATGATCGGCTAAAGGATGTGTTTCATATTTTATTATCACTGTTATTACTTTCTTTTTCCATTTGGTTCTTAGTTAATTGGACCTGCCAGAAATGTCCAGAAGATCAATGGCCATACAATGAATGTGCACCAAAGCCAGTAGAATTTCTCTCCTATAACAGTGACCCAATAACTGTTGTCATCTCCAGCATTTCTGTATTTTTCTTCTTTATTGCCTTCATTGTTCTGCAAATATTTTTTGTCCGTAGAAAAACTCCAATCATCAAAGCCAATAACCAGAACCTGAGCTTTGCTCTATTAGTCTCTATTATGTTGAGTTTCCTCTGTGTTCTGCTCTTCATAGGTCGCCCTCTACATGTCACCTGCATGTTCCGTCAGACATCATTTGGGATCCTCTTCTCCATAGTTGTTTCTTGTATTCTGGCCAAGGTTATTCTGGTCTACTTGGCCTTCAAAGCAACACAACCTGGAAGCTCCTGGAAGAAGTTCATTAGTGGAAAACTCTCCAGTTCTATTGTTATTATCTGCACTTTTATCCAGGTTCTCATTAGTACAATCTGGTTATCTGTGTCCCCTCCATTTCCAGAAAGAAATACTGAAATATATCAAGAAAAAAATAACCTCCTCAATAATGAGGGATCAATGTTTGCATTTTATATCTCTCTGGGTTACATGGGTCTTTTTGCTTTTGTCAGTTTGTTTTCTGCTTTAAAGTTTCGAAACCTACCACATAGATTTATTAAAGACACATTCAACAAGCTGCTCGTCTGCAGTGTCTGGGTGACTTTACTCACGTCACATGTGAGTATGACAGCGTTAAATACTGTTCTTGTTGAACGATCTGCTATTTAGATTGTATTTTCTTCTACAAATGTTATATTATACTGATCAGATATAAAATCTTAGGTAACTTAGGATATATATATATATATATATATATATATATACATAATATCATAATATACATATATTTTAACATTCTTTCAATGGGCTTGCCCATGAATGAATGTTCTCAAATACCCTAGTGATATTTACAGAAAAAAAGATAATTTTTAACTATCATTTGTGCTATGAGATGCTATGTGCTGACAATGTGCTTAGATTATCAGGGTCCAGGGTTTATCTACACTTTTATTTTGCTTCTGAATAGTCCACTAATATCTGTAACATAAAAAAGAGAGGTGAGACAGATCAGAGTCATGAGATGGATGTAAGAAACAATGACACACTAAGTTCTACTACCTCACGTGTAAGCTATGCCTCCCCCTCCCCTCAGAATCCAGAGCTAGTCTTGTCTGTAGAGCAGGTCTCATCTGCTGCTGCTGGTCAGGAAGCGCCTGTGTCTGTAGTTCTCTCCACCTCCTGCCCCTCTCCCTGCAGTACAAGAGAAGCTATTCAGGCCAAAGGAATCTGCCCAACCATAGTCAGAAGGTTTAAGGTTGTGTCCAGGGACAGCCAAAATATAAACATCAGGACTGATAGAGACAGGTTGGATATCTGTGAAATGCTGTATTTTTGTTAATAACAGTGAATTAGAGAATGTGTTATTTTGTTATACTGAGTATATTTTAGAATCCTTTCTTCATGGGAATTTTATAAACACATTTTCATTTTCACTGTTTTTAAATTCTGCCATGTGTTCACAATACAAACTCAGCAATGATTTTATTTATTAGATGGGTTGTTATGGACATGGCAATACCTAATATGTGTGATTTATATTGAGTTGTGAGGGCTTTTAAAACAATATTATTTCTCAAATAAAAAAGGGTTTGTGCAATGTTTTGGTGACTATTCAGACATTAACCACACGTGTCTGCTCATAGAGCATATAGGATTACGGAGATAATGATAGTTTTAGTCTTTCTGCTTATAATACACCTTGGACTGTTGTCAGACTTGTCTACTTTTTAAGGATAAATACTGCACCTCCTATGTATGCCTGGTGGGCAACACCGGTTATTGCTGCTAGGTAGGTAATTTTAGTATCCAGTGAGATTACATCACTTTCTGCCTGCATCTAGATCAGCACACCAGATTGGACCTCTATTTTCTCCCTAACTGGTTAATTCTCGAGCCTATGCGTTTCTGTTGGACTTTGGCAATGTCTCCTGGTGTTTAATAAAGCTCCATTGTACAGGCAGTCCCCGGGTTACATACAAGATAGGGTCTTTAGGTTTGTTCTTAAGTTGAATTTGTATGTAAGTCAGAGCTGTATATTTTATCATTGTAATCCCAGCCAGAACTTTTTTGGTCTCTGTGACAACTGGATTTTAAAAATGTTGGATTGTCATAAGAATCAGGATTAGCACTAAAGCTTCATTACAGACACCTGTGATAACTGTTTATTCTAGCCTAGGACTAAAGTACAATAAATTACTAATATCCAGTGGTCTGCTTGTAACTAGGGATCGTATTTAAGTCAAGTGTTCTTAAGTAGGGGACCGCCTGTACATATTTTCTTTACTGTAAAAACCAGGAAGCAGCATGTATTACTGCTGGCAGTATTGATAATAGCCATACACAGCGATCAGCTTTTACAAATGTAGGAATTCCCCTCAGATAACATACTGTCATTTACCCAATCAGAATACCGCCCCGCACCAGGTCCAAATGATCATGTGATTTTAACTTTCAGTGTTGGCATCTATCGGAGGAAGACATGACAAATGGGAAAATCATGATATGCAAAGTACAAGTACACCATGACGTTCCCCAATGCCATGGTGCATTGAAGGGTTAACATTGAAGAATATTGATACCCTTGGAAATGAACAACTACATGACTGGGGCAAATAAGAATATTTGGAGAATGCTCAAGAGCTGAACACTCTCCGTGTAGGAACGGGGAAGTTTGGATTACAAAGAAGGCATCTCCTGCTATCACCTGCAATTGGTAAATTAGACATGGCCTCCAGTAGGAGAAGCAATATATTCACAACATACTTCAGTACATGTGAATAAGCCAAGCACACTGACCTACTGGTGTGTGTCCTCTCTGGCAGAATCTGCTCTTCCTTAATCTTGATTGCCCTTGTTTTTAAGAAAAAGGGCTATACAATTATGCAAACGATCATGAGAAGCTCCAGGCTCCATTAACACCTAGTAGAGCCCAAAACCACTCAGGCTTATTTGCATAATTTTAAAAGCCTTTTTTTAAAAAAACAAGGGCATAAGATGCTAGAAGAAGAGCAGATCCTGCCAGAGGAAGCACACACCAATATGTCATGCTTGGTTTACCATCCCTCATCCTGGTGGTAGATGTCCTTTCAACATGGTGTACATCAAAAATTGCCCGTTATTAAGGACCTTTTCCCTCATGATAACACACTTGCTCCTAGTGCTACTACATTTTAAGCAGTGAGAAACTGCTAGCGTTATCAGAACCTTCCAATAAAACTAACAGATGCAGCCGTGCAGTAAGATAGGAACAAATCGGTCTGCTGCATGAAGCCTGGCAGAGACCGCCAACCAATGGAGTGGGAGGGGCGGTCCGGGGAATAAGCAGCGCCTCAGACTGCCCTCATTAATAGATCAGACTGTTTTGAATTTGGTCTGGCATTCCTATTGTACTGCGAGTTGTCAGGACTTGGGGTCATGTGAACCCCCTGGACCACCGCGGGAGATGGTACTATCCAACACCTGGGACCAGAGTCAAAGTGGCACCTGGTCTTCACCAGAGCCCACCGCGAAGAGCGATGGACTTGCTGCAAGAGGGTGCCTCCAGGTCGTTCCACAGGTGCGACTAGCCCGCAGTGGCAGCCAAGGCCGTGGTACAGAATCTGAGTCCAGGCTCGTGGTCAGGTACAGGCAGGTTTTTAGGGAAGGTGGCAGAGGTGCAGAGTCAGGGTCAAGTCCGAGGTCACAATGGAAGAGCAGAACAGGAACTCAGGAAGGAAGCATTCTCAATGGCATGAAGCTCAGAGATTTGGCGGGGAGTGAAGGGAGCCGCCGGTCTTTATAGGAAACCCGGAATCAGCAGTGCGCTGGCCCTTTAAATCTTCGAGTGCCCATGGCCTAGCCTAGATGGTATTAGGAGCGTGTAGAAGTGAGTGCGGGCTGGGGGACGGGGCAGTGCTGCCATGGAGAGGGGCACGGGTGTGCCTATGATCTGCGGCATAGATCGCAGGGACACCCGTGACATGTGGCGGTGTCTACTAGCTTTATCAGAGGCTTCCGATAACACTAGCAGTGTAACACTGCTACATCTGTTGTAGCACTAGGAGCAGCTTAATTTTTTTATGGGTGACAGGTCCTCTTTAAAGGACATCCTTAATGAAAGTTTACTTTTTTCCTGTGTTGAAATTAATTTTACTATCCAAAGTAACATAGTGGTTAATGTGTACCTATATGAAAGTGTCAAGTTAGGCCCCTGTTCACACAACCTCAGGTTCTCTAATGACTAATAAAATGAATAGAGTGAGCTCTAAAGAAATCACACCAAGACAAGGTATGGTGTAATAACTCAATCTGTGTGGAGCAGTGTTGCCATGAAAGGCTAGGCAGATGTGAGTATGCTTTATTTGCTTCACAAAGGATTATACAGAACTTTCACTGAGGCAGGACCTGGGCTTGGTTAGTTAAAGTTAAGAAGTAATGTCCATAGTTCATTGGTTAGTAAATTATCACATGGGCATTCCAGAAACAAAAGACGTCTCTTTCCCAGGAATTGGTAGTATCGTAAATCAGCCCAGGGAGCCTCAAATTCTTCTCTGCACAGAGTGTGTTTTCACATTGTTATCATTATTCATCCATATCATATAAAAATAAAAGCATTTTCATTAAACACATAACAATACTCCCCAAAATAATACATTAGACATAGATGCCCCAATATATCAAGAGGACATCAGTGGTGTTATTAGTATCCTTTGCCAAAATCTGGATTTATTACTAGCTAAATCGCTCACGTCCTGTTGTGGATGGGGGGGGGGGGGGGGTGTAAGATATCACTGCATCCCTAAATGCCCAGTCTGACAAAATATAAAAATGATTATTCCATGTGGTGAATACCCTAAACCAGAGTCTTAAATTTCACAGATGGTATTGATTAAAATGTTAGTACTGATTAGAAAACACTGCCAGTTTTCCATTTGAAACTCAATAATAGATGCCCCCCAATGTGTCATCTTTGGATAGAGGCCAGGTGACTTGGATCCTGGTTCTGGCCCCTCTGTATATCTAGCTGTATATATGGCTAATGGCTTGGATATACAAATGGGTCAGTCCAATATTGAAGCCCGATGTGCAGTAACTCCCTGTCACCAAGAGTTAAGTAATGCAAAGGTAGCACTTACTGAGGAGTCACAGATGATCCATTGGTGAAGAGAAAGACAATTTGCAGAATTTCACACTGCAAATAAGGTCGTCTTGGAACACAGAACTACTATTAATGCAAATTAGCATGACTTGGGGATCCAAGTGAATCACATAGAAAATTACAAGGGATCGGCTGACGCAATCACATTAAGATTTCATGGATGCAGACTATGATCTTGAGGAGATTATGGAATAATGTCAATGTCAATAAATTGACCCCAACATTGCAATGAAAAACCTGAAACCTGATAGTAACAATTCTCTACAGGCGATATACAGTATGTAGGAAACTGGGTTGATTAAAATTCACTGGACTATTTATCACAGAATCACTCAATGGGGGGGGTCCGAAACCAGATTTATCAAAACTCGAAAAAAAGGACAAGTGCAAAATTGTGGACTAAAGAAAACCACCAATTACATGGAAAATGTGTGATGCACTGGGATAGTTTAGGTCAGAAGCACACGGGGCATTATCAATTTGGAAACTTTTTACACCGATTCTGACCACAGCAAACAAATCAGTGATGCAGCTGTAGTTATTCTACAGGCAGGGGTGTGGTTTCATCTTCAATATGCGAGAGGTGAAATTCTCAGCAATAATTTTGGTAAATTGTTTGTAAATTTTGGTAAATTGTTGGTTGAGAAGAAGTTGATGCAAGAACTTCCATCGACATCTGATGGTGTAAGACATCTGTATATAAGATGTGTAATTTCTGCAGCTAAATGTCTTCCTTATAGAATAATATTTCTCCTTATTATCCTGTCCCAGATGGAAGCCACGAAGCTGAGCTCCGGAGCCCGGTGTTTTATTAAGGAACAGAAATATTTGTATCATGGTGAATATTTCCAGGATGGAGACATCATTATTGGAGGGATTCTAAGTGTCAACTATTGTGCAGAAACCTTTAAAAGCAAAACCAACTTTTGTTTGGCATTTTGTTCATAGTAAGTATTTCCCAAATTTGAATGTGTAAAACAAAGATTCTGAAAACACTGCAAGACATGTTACATACTACAGGAGTCATAAATAGTGATGAGTTTGTTATTCGAAAATCGCACAGAACACTTCTTGATTGGCAACTGAGCAACCAATCAAAAGAGTTATTAGCCCTAAGACAACAATAGCCATGCCCTCAATGGGCTGTGCTGTGATTGGTCAGACAGGACATGTGACCCTGCTGTATAAACCTGAACCTGTATAAACGCAATGTTAACAGCTATCATAGTATCATAGTATCACAGTTTATACGGTTGAAAAAAGACACATGTCCATTAAGTTCAACCAAGGACAAGGAAGGAAAGGAATTGCATGAGGAAGGAATGTAGGGGAAACAATTCTATATAACATAACCATCAATGTTATTTAGGTGTAAAAAGGCATCTAGACCCTTCTTGAAGCTCTCTGTTGTCCCTGCTGTGACCAGCGCCTGAGGCAGGCTATTCCCAAGATTGACAGTTCTCATAGTAAAAAAGCCCTGTTGCCTCCGGTGATTAAACCTTGTTTTCTCCAGACGGAGACAGTGCCCCCTCGTCTTTTGATTTGATTTAATCTGAAACAACTTTCCACCATATTTTTTGTATGGACCATTCATATATTTATATAAATTTAACATGTCCCCTCGTAGTCGTCTCTTTTCTAGACTAAATAAATCTAGGTGTTTTAATCTTTCATAATTTAGACCCTCAATACCGCTTATCATTTTTGTGTCTCTACGTTGAACCCCCTCCAGCTGCAGGGCAAACTTTTTATGGACTGGTGCCCATAACTGGACAGCATATTCCAGGTAAGGCCAATCCAAAGCCTTGTACAGTGGAAGTTCCTGGTAGTATTTTAGAAGTTCCTGGATGCCTCTTTAGCAGCTAACTTTTTTATTCTATTTTTAGAGAAAACACACACACACAATTAAACCAAAGGGACTAACTCTGCAAGCCAGCTGTCAATCAAAGTTGCAACAGAGCAGCCCTGAGTGCTCTTCACAAGCTCAGAAGCCGGCAACCAGAACAAGTAACCCAGCCTCGACCCCCCACCAACTCTTTCCATCGATTCTTCCACATAGCTGTCCTACTTGTGCCAGATCAGTCTAGTATTGTGTCTTTTGTACTTACTTGCTCTCACTTCAATGTATTATGTATGATCTCAAATGTAGAACATCATGAAATTAAGGCTGCTTAAAATATCATTAATAATAGTTATAATAATTTGAAGAGAAATCTGTTTAATTCTATCCTCTCCTGTTTTCCATGTCTCACAGTCCATTTCCCAACTTCTACAAATATGTCTTGACTCTCATGTTTGCTATAAATGAGATAAACAAGAATCCTCGTCTTTTACCAAATGTGACCCTGGGATACCATGTGATCGATCCCTGTAATAATGAGAATAAAGCCATATTAAGCTTATTTCAGATCCTCTCTGGTCCTGGTGACATCATCCCTAATTATTCTCATCGGAGATCTGACAGACTAGCCGGGATTATTGGAGATCATACCTTGAAGACGTCTTCATTTATTGGACATATAGTGAGCATTTATAGATATACCCAGGTAAGACAAAGCTGATATGTTCCCTCAAGACAATGGGGGTCATTTACTAAGGGCCCAAGTCGCGTTTTCCCGACGTGTTACCCGAATATTTCCGATTTGCGCAAATTTCCCCTGAATTGCTCCGGGATTTTGGCGCACGCAATCGGATTGTGGCGCATCGGCGCTGGCATGCACGCGACGGAAATTGGGGGGTGTGGCCGAACGAAAACCCGACGGATTCGGAAAAACCGCCGCATTTAAAAAAAAAAAATCTGTTGCGGAGCTTGCACTTACCTTCACTCAGCCCGGCTCAGTGAACTCCAGTGCGTTCCGATGCTTTTCAGCGCAGCATCGACACCTGGTGGACGGCGGAGGAACTACCTTGATAAATCACGTCCGGACCCGAATCCAGTGCAGAGAACGCGCCGCTGGATCTCGAATGGACCGGGTAAGTAAATCTGCCCCAATATATCCAAAAATCACTGATAGCATGTTGCTACATGTTGCATTTTTGTGCCTCAAATTTTAAAATAAATTAATGAAAATCAGACAAATTTAATAATGCTTGAGGTCCTGCCAGCACTTTTCATGTTTGTTATATGATGGATTTGGTGTTCTATTTGGCTGCAAACTGATGAAACAGTATACATAATTGTATGTACATGTACATGAGGTCATGGGGCAGATTTATCAAGAATGTGCTTAGTTGCCCATGGCAAACAATTACCAATTGAGAGAAAAAAAAATGCAAGTCGTGTGCTTCCAACAACTTCTTTCCCTGCCTACTTGCCCACACTGTGCTAAGTTATAGACCTCTGGATGACAGTCTCTACTTTAAGTACTTGTACAGAACAGGGAAACAGAGAGACAGACGGACAAAAGCGTTATGGTGCAAGGTACAACATAGTGAGCCAAACAGTTCAAGTAAGATAGTTGGTTTTGATTAACAGTAGCCAAATCTGGGGTGGTAGCTGACAAAACCATCTATGGAGGAAAAGTAGTCGTGTTCTTGCAAATTTATGGACTTAATAATGCAGGTCAAGGCATCTGATTTTTTATTCTTAGAGCAATCTTGCTATTCTAGGATTTAGTAATTTAGCATTCCCTAAATACGTAAGATTTATGTGATCAGTAAGAAGTACAATCTGATGTTGGGTTCCCACCACAAAGTGATTCCCACTCCTTAAATGCACACTTGATGGTAAGTAGCTCCCTATAGCTAACATGGTTTTTCTCATAAACAAAATGTATGAGAAAAAACCCCATAAGGTCTAAGATTAATTAAAAGCAGGAGGCCCTAGAAATAAAAACAGCTCATGCACCTTCTCCAGAAGCATCAACTACCACAACAAAAGATTTATCACACTAAAGTTGCACAAGGAGAGGGCAAAGGAAAATAGTCTATTTCTAGACCCTGACTTTTGTCACTATCCTTTAACATATCCAGGTGATTTTGAAACTCTTTTCTCATAATACATTGCACTTCATGATTGTTGAAAAATTTGGCTGTTATGTTTCATGATGCTTAAATTTAGAAAAATTGTTATTTTTTAAAGTTTAAAATTGCCTGTTTTCCAGAAAGATAGTGATACCACCCACATATGACTTTATAACTAACACTTCCTAAAATTCGGTTTTAAATTGGCATGTTTTTTTTATGTGCCCTCTCATATTTGTAGGATGTTATGACAGAACTTTGTTGGTTTTCATGATAACCAACAAATCTTTGGTTTTTAGGTGCCTGCTCAGGTTTCAAGAGACTTTGAGACAATTGGAGAAGCCCATAAATTATCTAAATTAAGAAATTACATCCTTTAATGCATGAAAAGCTATTTTAGGAGGTTTCTGAACTATTTAAATGTTTCACAGGGGTTAAAATGAAATAGATTTACAATTCAGGAGTTGTAATTTTTTTTGGAAAATGTATTAATTTTGGCCTAAAAATTAAAGGGAACCTGTCACCCGGAGACCCATTTTTTGCACTCCCCCAGTCCCAACAGAGCATAGTACATACACTGCCAAAGTGTTTTTCTATAAAAAATAGGTTTTACAGAAAAAAAGATGTTATATTGTACCTTTCATTAGCATCTGCTGTGTGACTAGGCAGTTGCCCCCTGGGAGTGGCTGGAAAGGAGCAGTTTCCCCCCCACCCTTGGAAAACAGCTTCTCCATGTGTCCTCCTTTTCAAATATATGATCCTTCACAATGGATCAAATTACAACATACACTATTAAGTTTGATACCCAGTTTTTCCTTAGCTCCAGCTGCACCGTACTTTGCGGGAATAGGTTAAAGGCCCAAACAGGGACTAGTGTGTGAGAGCGATCCCTTACAAATAAGAAATGACAGGGGCCTTACCACAAATGAAAAACTCTTAATAAATTTTGTGACGATTGGTGGAGTGCTTTTAAGGATGTACCTAATCCAACAAAGCCTGGACTTTCTTAGGCTCCATAATAAAACCATTGGGGTCATTATATATCCAAAAAAACTTAACCTTTTGCACATAAAAGCTGAGCATACATATCTTTACTGTGTAAATTGGATAGGACCTTATTATATGACTCATGATTATCCCAAATATGCAAATATTCTTTACCTAAATGGGACAAGGAAAACCACACCTTGTAAGGCAGCCCTTCAACTATGCTCTCAGGAAGCCCAATGACAAGATGTGGGATCATCTTCCAGAACACTCCAGAAGGAAAAGATTCCCAACTGTAGACAGTTTTGACATGGTTGCCTCTCTTCAGTACAGTGTAGGGAACGGTTTCAACTGAGTGAGAGGCTTTTGAATAGAGTCATGGAGTAAGAGTTCTCTTTAGAGAGATTTTGTCAAATAAGGCCTTGCCAGATAGCAAAAGAGGTGCGGTATTCCTTGTCTCATCTAGGAAAACCTATTTGAATATTTCTCAGAATCCCCCACAGGAGCATGAAAATCACTCGTTGCACTGAAGGGATCTTCTGACCCAAGCCTTAGGCAACAGGAATAAACTGACATGCTGAATTCATTCCTATTATCAGAGGTTTGGGTCAGAAGATTCCTTTAGTGCCCAGTTAGATTTTCACTGACTGCACTTGCTTGACGCATAAACTTGCCTTTCTTTCAGTCTTTGTATCTTATAACCTGATGATATTTTGTGACAGCATGAGGGTGAGGACTGTTAACATACCTACTCTAATTGAATTAGGATATGTATTTGCTATTGGATGGATTATACAAATGTTTTGAATTTCGCATTATGCCCCTTGTTTGTGGACATCATGTTTTGTAAAACGTTGACCAGTTGGACGTCGAAATAATAGAAAAGGACACATTAATATCACCTGTAAACGTGAGAGTCCATTTTACATCCATCCTGAAATTTCACCCACAAGCCAATTATCTATTATTTTTTTGTGGGAAGTGTATATTTGTAATTTATCTATTTGTTAAACTTATTTATACCAGTTTTCTGTTATTGCATAACAATGGTGTAAAAGCAGTTGCATACATACATAAAACGATAAAAAGTTATTTCAAAAATGTAAGTCTTAATTCTATTTATATGACAGTCTTTCTTCCACACTTTATCTAGATCTCCTATAGTCCTACAAATCCTCTCTTATCCAACAGAAAAATTTTTCCGTCCTTGTTCCAAATCCTTCCCAGTTACAGAATCCAGTCCCAGGCGATTATCCTGTTACTGAAGCATTTTGGATGGACATGGATCGTTGTGGTGGCATCAGATGACGATGCTGGAGGAAGTCTCACTCGGGAGCTGCAGACAGAGGCCGCTATACATGGGATCTGCATCGAGTTTACCTTATTCCTCGGGAGAACTGATACAATTAAAAGAGTAAAGACTTTTGAAAAAAGTAAACAAAATCTTCTCGAATCAACATCTAAAGTCGTAGTTATGTGCGGCATGCCTATGTTTTATACATTTAATGAGATAGAAGATATTGTTGTCAGTAAGGTGAAAACACTGATCATATCAGCAGGTTCAATCATTAATGTCTTTGGATCCATATCCATGAAGCAATCACTGGATGGAAGTCTGATTTTTTCGGCACCACTAAAAGTATTTCCGCATATAACAGGATTCCTAGAAAATATCAGTCTTGAAAATCGTCCAAATGACATTTTACTAGAGTCTCTCCTGTCTTATAACTTAAACTGCACAACTTCAGATCCTAATCTGAATAAAATAGTGGAGCATTTAACAAAAAAAAACCTTACATTTTGCAGCAAAAACTGGAAATTAGGCAAATTTGAAAAGATGCAATACAGAACTGATATATTGACAATTACAGTTCAGATTTATAATGCAGTCTATGCTATGGCGTTTTCTCTTAATATAATGCAATTTTACAGGTCCAAGCATCGACATATGGGCACAAGCAATAACTTCAAAGACATTTACAAGGTAAGACACTGAGTGCACATATATGTGTAATGCAGTGGGGAAACATGCAGAAAGTGAGCCTTAAGGCTAAATTCTTTAATTGTCCCTACCTAATAGCTCACCCTACCCTAAGTGGAAGGTGACAACTGGTTGCAGTCCGGGCTGGCAGAAGAGGAGGGTCGTCTGGAACGGAACCAGGCTCACAATGGGAATTCTCAATACAAGTTCAGGACATAAGGAACATCTTACTCTAGGGCACATGGTAAAAAGATCTAGGGGGTATGTAGGAAGGTGCCGACTATTTATTAAATTAAGGAATGACCAGCACCAATCAGTGGTGCGCTGGCCTTTTAATAGACAGAAAGCCAACGCCAACTTGCAGGCATAGGGACTTGGTGTGGTACTGGACCGTATCGCAGAGGATCTGCCCACTGACAGAAGAAATAACCAGTTTACTAGATGAACAGGAAGATGATGCTGTGAGACCGGCAGCATCCGCAAAGTTTCCTGTAGAGCCGGAATCCAGGAAGGCTAAATCTTGAAACTGGCCACTTGTTCCAAAGCTGAGTAGAACTGGGAGAAGCTTTGTTCTCACCTAGGGACATTTCTCCCAAGAACCCTAGGTGCTTGCGATTCGCGGATGCTCGCTGAGGACGGACTGGACAAGTCTTGAGAAAGTGCTCTGGGCTGGCACAATAGAGAAAGAGATTCTTTTGTCTACATCTGGAATATTCTTGTGGTGGATGAAGAGCTCTATCAACCTGCATGGGCCCCTCTGCAGCAGACACAGAGGAGGGGCAGATTTGTTGGGTTCTGACTTGCGCTTCTTCAAGACGCCAATTCTCAAAACGCTTAGAGAACCGGATGTCAATCTGAGTGGCCAGGTAGATGAGACCACTCAGGAAAGGCAGCTCAGGTGAAGTATTTGATCTGTCCTGAAAGTCCTTTTTATAGGTGGCTACCAAGGCCGCTTCATTCAAGGCTAGTTCCAAAGCTAGGGTACATAAATGAACCACATAGTCACCGACAGACAAGTCCCCTTGGTGCAAGTTCAGTTTCAGTGGATGACGCTCTGGCTGGTTTCTCAAAGACCGACCGGAATGTGGTGATATTAGCTGTGACCCGGTCTCTCCTGTCCCGGGGAGTAGCCCCTGCCATGGATTTTCCAGAAAGAGGGCTGATCATGGAGGCCACTTTAGACCATTTTGTGACGAACAGCGGAGGCATTAGAACAATGTGCTAGGAGCACTGTGTGATAAAGCCCCAGCACCACTTCGCGTTCCTGTCATACTTGGAAGGCTTGGAAAGTCTCAGCCTAGGTTCTGCAGAACGTAGATTAACCGGTGTAGTAGGAAATTCCACAGGAACTTGATGCTGCTGCTGAGTAGTCAAAAATTGCTGCAACATGGAGGTGACCTGTCCGAGTTGCTGGCTATGCACAGCAATCTCCTGGGGTTGCTGGGCCATGATGGTGGTTAGATCAGCCAGTTCAGGTAGCGGAACCTTGGTGCCATCCATGACCAGATAATTTGTGCCGTATTCTTTTGGGCTTGAATTTTACAGATTTTTACTGTACAAAATACTTGCATTTTGCTGTCTTCTCACGCTAATTACTTTTTTATACTTTGGTGTATAGAGCTTTGGGTGGTGTCAGAATCAGGGGTAGTGCGAGAAGTAACACAAGCCGACTCCTGGCAGCAGAATCTAAGTGGCACCCCCTCTTCACCAGAGCCTGCTGAAAAGCAGGTTGGACTTGCTGTGGTGGGATACCACCAATTCACTCCACAGGTGCGATTTTGCTTGTGATGGTGGCCAAGGCAAAGTACTGAGTTGAAGAGCAGAATCATGCTGAGGGACAGGCAGGAGGTTAAGACAGGCAGCATGGGTCAATGGCAGAACAGAAGGTCAGGGCTGGCAGAAGAGGAGCATTGTCAGGAACGAAACCAGTGTCACAACAGGAATTCTCAACATAAGCACTGGGCATAAGGAACAGCTCTCTCTAGGGCAAAAGGCACAAATATCCGACAGGGTATGTAGGAAGAAGCCGACTATTTATTAAACTAAGGAATGACTAGCGCCAATAAGCAACATGCTGGCCCTTTAACCTCTTAATGCTGCAGTCCTTTTTTGTTTTTGCATTTTCATTTTTCACTCCTCACCTTCAAAAATCTATAGCTTTTTTATTTTTCCATGTACAGAACTGTTTTATGGCTTATTTCCTGCGTAATTACACTTCAAAATGGTCATATTTCATATTCCATGTCGTGTACTGGGAAGCGGGAAAAAATTCCAAATGCAGTAAAAAAAAAAAAGTGCTGTATTCTTTTGGGCTTGAATTTTACAGATTTTTACTGTACAAAATACTTGCACTTTGCTGTCTTCTCACGCTAATTACTTTTTTGTACTTTGGTGTATAGAGCTTTGGGTGGTGTCTTTTTTTGCGGCTTTTGTCGATGTTTACAATATTATCATTTTGAGGACTGTACGACCTTTTGATCACTTTTTATAGAATTTAACAATTTTTTTTTAAATGGCAAAAAAGTACCATTTTGACTTAGGGTGCGATTTTCCGTAACGATGTTAAACGCAGTAAAAAACATTACTATATTTTGATAGATTTGGCATTTTCAGACGTGGCAATACTTAATGTGTTTATGATTTTTACTGTTTATTTATATTTATATCAGTTTTAGGGAAAGGGGGTGATTTGAGTTTTTAGGGTTTTTTATTATAATTTTTTTTTAAAAACTTTTTTTAATTTTTATTTTTGCTATTTTTCAGACTCCCTAGGGTATTTTAACCCTAGGTTGTCCGTACGATCCCATCATATAATGCCACAGTACAGTATGGCAGTATATGGGGATTTTACTCCTCATTCATTACAATGTGCTGATAGCACATTGTAATGAACGGGTTAACCCGAAGATGCCTCGGGTCTTCGGTAGACCCGAGGCTCCAATTGTGATGGATTGCCGCTTCCCGATGAAGTCACAGGAAGCGACGATCCTCAGAAAGATGGAGGTGCCGGTGGCAATCAGCGGGGGTTACCTGTAAGCCTTGCTGCAATATGCAGCAAAGACTTACCGGCTATGGAGAGGGCTCAGCCCGTGAACCATCTCCATGCACCCGGTATGTGACGTAGTATTACGTTATATGTCGGTAAGAGGTTAAAAGATTGAAACCCGGCGCATGCATGCCCTAGGAGACGGAGACGTGCGCGCCAAGACATAATGGGCACGCTGGCAGGTTAGGAGACCTGCCGTAGCTCTGCTGGGGGAGAGAGGGGTGCACGGGTGTGCCTGCGTCTTGGCGTGTGGGTCTCAGGAGCACCTGCGCAGTAGGTAAAGGAAGATTCTGTGTATCACAGATAAGTTTACTATTTGAAACCCAAAGCAAATTCACAGGAAACATTAGGGTTTGGTGGGAAAAAATAAAGCAAGCCAGGAAGGAGTAAAACATTGTTCAAAATAGTAAGAAATAAATGTAGCCTAAGAACAAAATCACACTCCTAGGGATCTCCTCCTAGGGAATGGGGACAGGTGAGTATATAATGTTTATTGTTTTAAAATACACTTAAACAAGGAAAAGAGGAGGAGGAAGGTCCACAGGATTGGGAGGTTGGAGAAAAATATTAAGGGGGCCCACATGATAACGTAGAGATGAGAGGGCCCACAAGATAAGGGGTAGGTGAGGGAGTCACAATATGAAGGGAAGTGAGTAGATGCAGAATGAAGTGGACATAAGAGACCACAAAAGGAGGGGCCCAAAACATGAGGGGCTCAAATATGAGGAGATGAGAGGTCATAATATGAGGAAGAGATGAGAGGACTCACAATATGAGGAGGAGATGAGAGTCCACAATACGAGGAGGAGATAAGAGGCCACAATATTAGGACAAGCTAAGAGGCCAAAGTATGAGGGGGAGATGAAGGGCCGCAATATAAGGGGGATATGATAAGGCCCACAATATGGAGAGGAGATGAGAGGCCACAATATGAGTGGGATAAGATCGGCCACAAAAATTGTGCTGAAAACCTTGGCTTATACTCGAGTATACTGTATATGGTATTATTAATATTTGCTTAAATGGTGTAGAAGTGATTTGATGGTGTTCACAGATCACTTCTGGAACCCCCCTGAAACACTTCTCCCTCACCTCACTGCATTTTCTGTGCTCCCCTATCCTGCTGTTTACTGAAATCGAGGAATGAGTTATATCCACAGAACCCAAAGGGGCTCCGATAAAACACCCTGAAGCACTTCAGCTTTATATAAAATTGTATTTAATAACTGAATTAGAGAAGCAAAACTCCTTTTAAACATATTGCTCTATACATGCTGCTGGGAGCTACTCAGCCATGAAATTTTTTCAAAAATATTTTTCATCCTCTATTATACAGTATTCAAATAAAAAAAAACACATTCTATCATTAGGAAATGCTTGCACATTGTTAATTTAGAAAAGTTTTTACCCTTTTAAAAAATTGCTCTGTACTGATGGGCAAAGTTTGTCACCCCTCCCCCCCCCCCCAACACACACATCTGAAGTAATTCAAGTCCCAACATTCTCCGCTCCCAGGGCTGCCACGGTACTGTCAGTGCTCCTAAGAATTTTAAGTTGTGTGTGGCATGCGGATGCACTTACTGCTGTTTATAATGAAGAAGTGGCCACCCAGTAGAGAAGCCTCTGCATGCATGCACAACAGGAGACACTGTTAAGGCTCCTGGTCATTAACGAGGGGATGGGGGAATAAACAAACAATGACATGAGCTAAAAAATTATTACAGGATCTTCCGAGTGGACATCTATACATTATGTTATAATTTGTGTCCAAAAGGCTTATTACGGGCAATGGGGCTCATTTACTAAGGTTATATTTCCGATTAGCGCCGTTTAATACCCTCTCTCATGGCTTGTATCCTTTCCTGTATATATAACCCCCTCACATGGCTTGTATCCTCTCCTGTATATAACCCCTCACATGGCTTGTATCCTCTCCTGTATATAACCTCTACCATGGCTTGTATCCTCTCCTGTATATAACCCCCTCACATGGCTTGTGTCCTCTCCTGTATATGACCCCTCACATAGCCAGACGTGACCTTAATGATATGTCCTGCCAGACGTGACCTTAATGAAATGTCCTGCCCCATGGCGCCACCCTCCTTTTGAGGCCCCGCAGCTCCGTCTTCCAGCTTGGAGGCATCACAATGAAGCGGCAATGTTGTGGCCGCAGGACGTCATAGTGTAAGGGCCTGTACGCCGCATACAATATGATATCACATGGCTGCAACAGCGCCGCGTCATAGTGATGCGCCCGGGCTGGAAGAGCACAAGACGGAGCCTCAAGGCCAGGGAGAAGAAGACGAAAGGTGAGTATACATTTTTTTTCACTCTTGTTCTAATAAAATCTTTGAATGTTAAAAAAAAAACTATGCAAGACACCGTGTTCTGGATACCGATTGCTAACACAGCGCTATCGGTACGTGACCGCACCCTAAGTTGTTTCATTTTCCTGTGCAGAAAAGAGATTCATTGCTGCAGCTGTGTTGGGACTTTATTATTAGGTAATAAGAATGAGCTGAATGTGTTGCAATAGCTCAATGCAGTACTAAAAGACACTGGCAAAAGCGGAAGCATTTACCATTACATGTGGATTGAACCATAAAAATGTTTGAATAATGCTCAACCCAGTTAAATGGAATTATTGTGCTCCTTCAGGATTTTTTTATCCTATTTTCTTGCTACGTGTATCATTTGTTTTTTTATTCTATTTTCTTGATATTCTTAATACGTGTATCATTGTGTATGATTTTTATCATAGTTTTATTTGGTGTTATATCCTATTCTTCTTTTTTTTCGACTTTTTGTCAAATGTCGCAGGAGTCTCTCAAGCTACTGCAAAATGTCACAAAGCAGTCTCCAGAATGCAAGGGCAAAGAAAATTAAAACAAGAGTCAGATGAGAGAACAAATCAATTATTCTGCATACCTACATACAATGACAGTGCTACAAACAGTCCAGGCTCAATACACAAACCTTGACAAAAGGTCTAGGCCAAGGAAATTCAAATAAGAAATGTTATCATACAAGAGATTAACTCAGCAGAACGGCCTCCTGTTTCTGATTATGCATAGCCAAGCATAGCGTAATTAGTTACAACCTAAAACAGCCCTGGAAGTGATGCTTGACATATTATGAAATACACTAAAGTAGTGAGTTGGAGTGTTTTTGCAACTTTTTCATACATGAAACATTTGGAAACCAATGACAAATCAGGCTCAACACTGAAAAATAACGAACATGGTGAACTTTGTAAAACCCCAGCAAAAGTCTCAAAAAAGGCGCAAAAACTTTTAAAAGGATAAAAAAGAAACAAAGTTTGATAAACGCTTCCTGTCTAAATTGCAAAAATGCACCTAAAAAGTTCCAAAAAAATTTAAAAACATCATGCAAAAAAGAAAACGCTAAACAAGTGTTAATAAAGATACATGTTCCCCATTGAAATTTATTAGAGAGTCTTTAAGCTTCTGTAACTTGGGCAAAGGGATTTTAGGATCATTTTTTTAATAGATAAAATTTAAAACAGACACCATATATCCAACCTAAAACTTGGTTTAGACAGTAAGTTTTGTTGATAATAGATTTCATTTGAAGGGAATGTAATATCTGTGCCGACATCATCCTCAGTCAACAAAGTGCAGCTAATGATATTCTGATTTACATTGTTCTGTCTGAACACTGGTTTATTTCTCCTGACAGTGTTGATTAGTTACACACCACACCCAGTAGTTTCCTTTCTGCTTTACTAGAAGTTAACCTGCTGTGATGCACAGAATCCTTACCCTATCAGCATTGGAATCAGGATTTTGACGTCACATAAAAGGTCCTGGGAACCTATGCTTAGTGCTTCTTATAGTTGATACTTGACCAAGCTTGTTCTGTCTGCTTATATCTGGTATCATCAAATATATTGTCACATAATTCCTTACTTTATTGAAATCTAGTAGCACTAACATAAAAACATTTAAAAACGTATGGCCACATGTGCCATAACACAATACATAAATACGTCAAATATGCGTAATATGCTAGCAATCCCCCATAGGTCCGGTATGGACCAACACTGGTGTGGATCCATACAAATCCCAACCTACTAGGACTAGTCATATACACTCACCGGCCACTTTATTAGGTACACCTGTCCAACTGCTCGTTAACACTTAATTTCTAATCAGCCAATCACATGGCGGCAACTCTCTGCATTTAGGCATGTAGACATGGTCAAGACAATCTCCTGCAGTTCAAACTGAGCATCAGTATGGGGAAGAAAGGTGATTTGAGTGCCTTTGAACGTGGCATGGTTGTTGGTGCCAGAAGGGCTGGTCTGAGTATTTCAGAAACTGCTGATCTACTGGGATTTTCACGCATACCACTTTAGGGTTTAGAGAATGTCCGAAAAAGAAAAAACATCCAGTGAGCGGCAGTTCGGTGGGCGGAAATGCCTTGTTGATGCAGAGGTCAGAGGAGAATGGGCAGACTAGTTCGAGCTGATGGAAAGGCAACAGTGACTCAATCGCCACCCGTTACAATCAAGGTAGGCAGAAGAGTCATCTCTGAACGCACAGTATGTCGAACTTGAGGCAGATGGGCTACAGCAGCAGAAGACCACACCGGGTGCCACTCCTTTCAGCTAAGAACAGGAAACTGAGGCTACAATTTGCACAAGCTCATCGAAATTGGACAGTAGGAAGATTGGAAAAACGTTGCCTGGTCTGAGAGTCTCGATTTCTGCTGCGACATTCGGATGGTAGGGTCAGAATTTGGCATCAACAACATGAAAGCATGGATCCATCCTGCCTTGTATCAACGGTTCAGGCTGGTGGTGGTGGTGTCATGGTGTGGGGAATATTTTCTTGGCACTCTTTGGGCCCCTTGGTACCAATTGAGCATCGTTGCAACGCCACAGCCTACCTGAGTATTGTTGCTGACCATGTCCATCCCTTTATGACCACAATGTACCCAACATCTGATGGCTACTTTCAGCAGGATAATGCGCCATGTCATAAAGCTGGAATCATCTCAGACTGGTTTCTTGAACATGACAATGAGTTCACTGTACTCAAATGGCCTCCACAGTCACCAGATCTCAATCCAATAGAGCATCTTTGGGATGTGGTGGAACAGGAGATTCGCATCATGGATGTGCAGCCGACAAATCTGCGGCAACTGTGTGATGCCATCATGTCAATATGGACCAAAATCTCTGAGGAATGCTTCCAGCACCTTGTTGAATCTATGCCACGAAGAATTGAGGCAGTTCTAAAGGCAAAAGGGGGTCCAACCCGTTACTAGCATGGTGTACCTAATAAAGTGGCCGGTGAGTGTATACATGTGGTACATTTGGGATGTGAGGCTAGCTAGTCCATGTATCAGTATCTATATATCTGGTATCTTCTGGCCCTTGGCATGTCTTCCGGGTTAACACTTCAACCCACATCATCAAAACCAGTGCAGTCTGTACTATGTGCAGGTGCCTGTGGAGTGTGTAAATTCATCAAAAGTGGTGCACTAATCTGGCGCCCCCTGCACTGCTCGGGAAGTGCAAACCAATTTTTTTGGAGCACTTTGTTCATGCTGCAGGATTGTGGCGCAGACAGAAATGTGGTGCATGTCAGTAATAAATCTGCCACTCAGACTTCCTAACACGTCGCTTTAGGTGCACATTTATTCTGTTTTGTCGGACACAGTGCAGCCTTGACACAAAACTGGTTCAGACACTTTATATGTGCAAGCAGTACAGAAAGTCAGATAGAAAACTGGAGCAAACTGGGCCAATGTTTATAAATTCGGTACTTCATTGTTCCCTAGGTTTTTGACTCAGCTCTGACAACTTATCTCATTTATTTGTCTTGTCCTTGTCTGTTGTCATCACTTAGAGTTAAGCAGGGACCGTCACCCAGTTACTGGTCACCGCCTATGGTGCTTTGAAGTAAGTAGGTAAGGAAGCTTAGTGTGTTCAGTTTTAAAGCTCAGTCTGTGTCCGTCTTTCTGCCCTCACAGAAAGATGATTCTTTCTGTCCTATCAGATGTTATGGGCTGTGAGATATAGGGTCATATAATCTGAAGCAGTATTGTGATTGGCAGCCTGCCTGGTACATGGAAAGCTATCAGTCTGGAGTTTCCTGTTCTATTTTTTTTGCTTAGAGTCATTTTAGGGTATGCTCAAAAGTAATTCACAAAATCACTTAATCCTATATACTGTATCACGGAGCTTAGCTTCTATCCCTTTATCATTTGGTGGTCACAGTTAGGGTTGGCAAAAATTTCTCCAGGGCATCTAACATTGAAAGCAAAGCAACTTTGCAAATAAACATGATTAATAATTTCTTGTTTTTGTATACAGCTCTTATGCAGGCCTATCCGTCTCCCTGTAACAATTCAAGCAAAGCCTGTGTATTCTGGACTTGCAGCTACACTCCTATATGACTCTTTCATCCTACTAATATGCATTACATAATAATAATAATAATTCTTTATTTATATAGCACACACAGATTACGCAGCGCTGCACATGGGGCTCACAAGCTAATCTTCCTACCAGTATGTTTTGGAGTGTGGGAGGAAACCGGAGTACCTGGAGGAAACCCACGCAAACACAAAGAGAACATACAAACTCTTTGCAGATGTTGATCTGGGAGGGATTCGAAACCAGGACTCCAGTGCTGCAAGGCAGAAATGCTACTCACTCAGCTGCCCATAAATAAGTAGCAGCTATTTTAAGTAGCTAGACATTGAGGCAGATTTATCAAGCTGTCTGAAAGTCAGAATATTTCTAGTTGCCCATGGCAACCAATCACAGCTCAGCTTTCATTTTCCCAGTGCTCATGAATATTTTAAAGGGGAGCTGTGATTGGTTGCCATGGACAACTAGAAATATTCTGATTTTCAGACACTTGATAAATCTGCCCCATTGTATATTAAAGGGAAATTACTTTACATGAAAGTTTATTCAGAACTATTTCTAATTAGAACAGGGAGATGTAGAAGCATAAAAAAATGCCCACATTTATCAAAAACAGTGCAAAACTTCTTGGTATAGTGCAGCCACAATACAAATGTGTCGCGGACACTTTATAAATACATGTGCAAGTAGTTGGGATTGAAAAGAATTTGCAAAGTCAGAAAGAAAATTGGTGCAGGGCTTTAATAAATGTGGGCTATAAACTTCAACATGGGAAAGTACTTCACAAGGTGATTTGCAAAATGTACATTGTGGCAGTGAAAGATGTAGTGGTTTTTAATGGGAGTGCCTTAAAGAAGACCTGTAACCAGAATTTTATCCCTCACACCAGTAATACCTGCTGGTAAAGAGTTAAAACTTCTCCCCATATCACCTAAAATTATATGCCACTGTGGTACTGTATCTTAACATTTTTCTGATATGCAAATGATTATAGAAGACTCAATTTCTGAATAGAAGAGTCATGTTTTCTCCAGGCTACTCCCTCTTTTGATTGACAGTTCAGTGTTTCTTCAAATCGCAGCCTGAGCAGACAGGAAGTCCTCTCCCTGTCCACTGCATGGTGTATTTAACATTAAGCACTGTGTGGCAAACTGCAGATCTTGTCAACATTTCATGCACCCCAAAATAGGCGGAGCCAATTGTCAGCTAACATAGACAAAGGAAAAAAATGTTTCAGGAAAAATGTAACTGGGAGATTTAAGCTGGGACACCTGCAAAGCAATTTTCAACAAAGGCAGAGTAAGGGAATGAGTGAGGTTTATTGTGCCTGTTGTTGACAACAAGTTCCCTTTAAATAAAAAGGACATAGCTAAATATATTTAGGCCACTGATAATAACATCAACTAAACCAGTGGTGGCGAACCTATGGCACGGGTGCCAGAGGTGGCACTCAGAGCCATTTCTGTGGGCACTCAGGCCATCACCCCAGGACAGAGTTCACCAAATAGGACCAAATCCACCAAATCTTCCTGCAGTCCCAGGCAACTTAAGAGATGCTGCTCTCAGCGCTATTTTAAAGCGACATTTCATTGGCTGTTTGGAACTGCGGGAAAAGTGAGAAGGTGTTGACAGAACTGCAGTATCTTTAGAGGTTCTCATTCAGGACCCAACATTCTTCCTCTACAAAGAGACCCTTGAGAGAAGCTACAATGATGAATTTGTCCTCCTTATTTCAACTGTATTGGTTGCCTCAGGCGGCTGATACGATTGAAAGATGTGGAAGAACAGGTAGCAATAAGTTACTGCTTAAAATGCCATGTTGGCACTTCAGGGTAAATAAGTGGATTTTGGTTGTAGTTTGGGCACTCGGTCTCCAAAAGGTTCGCCATCACTGAACTAAACCATATGTTTTAGCAAAAAAGCTATTTCACCTTTTGATATTTGTGGCATTAAGAAATTACTATAAACATTGGGTCCTCTGTATTATATGATTCTTACCGAAAATGGGTTTATTACATCAGCCGGCGAATGGGTGGGGGGATAATCCATGTATTTAATGGAAATTTGAGAGGTTAAAGACCATCAATAACAAAAAAGAAGCTAAAAGGTATATATATCTGTCTAAAAGAAATTGGACGCGACACAAAATATGACATTCCCGTCTTGCAATTTCTACAGAAAAAAATGGGCAAAACATGGGTGCCATAGCTATGGAGTTGTTACTTTTGTTACAGTGCTTTTCCGCTCTGAATGTGAGTCTGTTGTGGTCAAATTGCTTAGTATGTTTTATAATGGACCCTGTACAGGGCCGATATTAGCCTATTTGCTTCCTGGGCTGAAAATTGAAATGCCACCCCCCAGTGGTGTAACTTGAAGGGCCCCAGTGCAAAGTCTGTACCAGGCCTCCTACGATAATCTATGGTTTATAATACTAATCTTCTCATATGGGAAAGTAACATCTTATGGGCCCCCTAAGCCTCTTGGGCCTGGTTGCAACCGCACCCACTGCACCCACTCAAGTTACGCCCCTGCCACCCCCAACCTCAACACCAGACCACCCCTGCTTCCAGGATATGTTCCGCCCACTAAATTTACATATTTTTAAAAAGCATTTACAACCTGATAAATAAATGCTGACAACATTACTAAAAATGAGTAGCTTTCCCTCTGTGACACTACATATGCTTAGAGCTAGGGGTCAGTCAGTGACACAGACAATAGTGGCATCTAGTACCTCACAGGTGATGATCTGCCCCATCAGGAAGAGGACATCAATACGTCTTCTCCTGGCCATGAATGTGGAATTGGCTGCCAGATGTCTTCAGCCCCCGGCACCACATCTCCGCACTGCACCCATAAAATACCACAGTCACTTACAGTATACACCTTTCATGACACAATGGACCATTCTGCCCCCCACACAGTGGATATAAAATCCATGATGTGGCCCTTCTTAATTTATTTTAAAATATATACAAAGAGATCTTCTCTCCCAATTAAATGATATACATCTCCAATAGTTTAAGTAAAATCTGACCCCTATATCCAGATTCTCCCACATGTTTAACTATATACAGACCCCCTATATGCAGATTTACCCCCGAAAAATTATATTTAAATTGTGCCGCTATATACAGCCCCCACTTACTTAAATTACATACAGTATCCCCCTCTCTTTTAAATGCATCCTCCTCCTATATTCATATTACATACAGCCCACTCCCATATTGATATAATGCCTTACCCACAAGTTATTTTATATATACAGCCCACCCTGATTATATAATATAATATAACTATGATAGTTAAATTATGGTTAAATTATAAAAAAGCCCAGGTTATATAATGTCCAGCTCACCTCCCATATTATATAATATGTAGCCCCTTTATTATATAATATGCAGCCCCAATTATTATATTATGTACAGCCCCCTTATTCTATAACATACAGCCCCCTTATATTATATACACCCCCCTTATATTATATACAGCCCCCTTATATTATATACAGCCCCTCTTATTCTATAATACACAGCTCTTCATTTTCCAGGCTCTTTTCCTGCCTTGTGCTCTGTGTCGGGACGGAGGCGGAGTGACGTCATCCCACACTGCCTGAGTCCCCCAGAGCAAAAGAGCGACAACACAGAAGGATCTGTACCACTCTGTGCATCGTTCGCATCTGTATCTTAAAGATAGATTGATTTTTTTATGTGGGTAATTGAAACGCCCACATTATGGATATTTTGCCGCCGTCTCAGAGCTCGGACATCTGCCGTCTGAGGCCAGATTCTCAGCTTGCCTCATGGCAGATGCGACCCTGACTGTGTAGTCATTATCACTTCACAATCTTGTCATTCACAAGTTTGTCATTTATATATAAGTGACAGACAACAGAAGTCAGTGTATCTGTCAGTACTGAATGCCAAACTAAATTAAACACCCTTTAAGTCCATTAGGAAATTATCAACTTCCTATACGACATATAGGGGCAGATTTATCTATTTATGTCTGCGATTTTTTGGTTGTATTTTAGCGACTTTTTGAGCGCATTAGGTTAGTTGCGCAGTTTTTTCGATTTTTTTAAGTAGTGCACTGGGTGATCAGGCTATGTCACCCAAGCATTTCAGGGAGCCTAGTTTTTTAATGTGTGCAAATCCCCCTTAGCGCTACCCGCCCCGTCCGGTTCCGTCCCCCCTCAAGAGCATAGATGGAGGGGGACGGGAAGGGGCCGCCAGCACTACGGGGGGTGTGCACACATTAAAATACCAGGATGAGAACCCCTGGGACAACAAACAAAAGAGGTTGAGACATATTGTTCAGTTTACAAGTTAATGTCATCAATATACACAGAATCATATTTGTAGATTGTGGTACAGCATACAATAAGGAGTTTCTTTGCCATGTCATACTTGTGGACCACCGCTTAGTACATCATTAAGCACATATACCATGGGTTGAGTCCCACCTGGAAAGTAAAGAGTGTGATCAGAGCAGAAAGGACCCTTGGGTGGACCAGGCTGTCACAGTCCTCCATAGAAGGTCCAAGAAGGTGTACTAAGTAAGTTAAACACAACAATTTACACAATAATTTAACAAAGTCATCTACACAAATAAGAGGGGTTGCTGATTACTCGTACACCTTTATGTGTTGTGACATCAAGGTCTCAGTCAGTAGCCTAGGCCACCGTGTGCAGAGTACCACAATATCACAGGAATCGATAAAACTTTGCGTAACTTTTATAACTCTATATTTCCACAATAGCGGGATATAGAGTTATAATACGATGGTCCTCATGAACTTCTTACTAGGACACATCTACCATTAGTAAACTGATGGTAGATGTCATTTAACATTGTTTTGCAACTAAAGTTTCACTAAAGTTTGCACCTAAAAAGAAAATACTCTTTTGACAAAGAGACAGAACTATGAAGTCAAATGAGGTACTAAGAAAGACAAGAGGCTTAGGCCTCCTGATGTATTCAGCGGATCTGCCCCAATGAGTATATTTGGGCAGCATGTGAACGTTCACTTGTGGAGGAACACCCCTGCCGTCCCACTCCCCACTGGCCACACCTTCTTGGTGTGGAGATGGCGAAAAGGTGATAATAATTGCAATTGCTGGTGGTTATCTAGCATTTCCTATTATTTCAGGGCTTCTACGCTACTTTTCTGGCATAGAATCCCTGATATATCTCCCCTTTGTGTACCCCAAGAAACACATATCACATGTACATATTAGGCTAATGTGTACCATTGCTTAATTTCTCAATCATCACCATATCCTACTTGTATCTGGATAGTGGCCACCATATCCAATGTTGAATCAAACAGATTAGCCACACAACAAGCAAATCTGCACAGTGCTGAAAATTTGCTCCATAAACACTGCTAATGGCATGTATAGAAATTTGGGCTACATTCTCACTGGGTTTTTGGACACGTTCAGCATAGATTCCAGGAAAGATCCCGACGTAGACACTCAACGAGTCCATGGACATATGACGGACGGATGCCACCATTTTTGCCAGAATCAATGCCTACTGCCAATGTTAGCTCCTCCCACTTCCAGGGGGCGGGAGCCGAACCAAAGAATAAATTGCTGCTGCCTTCTGTTGTAAGAACTTTGGGAATCCTCCTAAACGTGATGTGAATGTAGCCTGAGTTTTATATTAGAAGTATTTCAGTATTTTGCTGTAGTCCAGAAGATTATACATCTTGATTTGAAAGCGATTTCTTTCTGTAATCTAAATGCTCTATCCACTTCACTAATGCATTGGAAAAGCAAATTAAAGAATGAGCCTCAAACCTCTGATATGTCCCCTGTGAATAATTTTCCATTATTACCTGAATAATTTCCTTCTTTCCACATCTGTGTGGCTGCCCGAGTTTCCAGTAGTACATTAGGTTGTATAACTAAATCCAGAGGAGATCATTACTAAAAATCTATAACATGGCGCTCTGTCCTGGAATGAATCAATCCGATTGCTGAAATTAGCCATGTACATTCTGTATGTGCGTTATTGAAAGCCATATTTCTCTGTGTATGTTGACCTTTTACACACATAAGTGGAATGTATACTTTGATCCTGTATTTAGCATGGATCTAATTGATTCCCAGAAGGAATTCAGTCTTCAATTGTTTGTGTTTTTAAATGTAAAGTTTCAGTCATTGGCATCTACTACAGAGGATTATATTATATTCATTATATGCATTCAAGTTGAAAAAAAGAAATATTGCAAATTACCAATCATATAGATGTGAAGGATATAAGAAAAAACTATATTGTTTGTAATAATCATCATTGCTTTGTATAATTATCATTAGGTTCTTTTTTGCTGCCTGAGGCAAAAATTTAAATGCTGCCCCCCACCCTCTATACGCTTGGTCACCTGCTATATTGGACTTACAGACAAAAAAATGAAGGTACATCCTGATCAGAAAATGCGGATAACATTTCCAAACAACGTCACCAGATCACTGACAACCTGTGACTGACACTACACATGCTGACTCTTTCTCACACACTAGTAATCAGTGAGTGACAGACATTAGTAGCATCTAGTACCCTACAGGTGATGAATCAATCCATCAGGGAGAAGACTTCATTATGATTTCTCCCTTGTCACCGAGGAAGTCACTGATATTTTCAGCTTCATGCAGCTCATCTCCATACTGCGCCCCTAAATATACCACAGTCACTTACAGTGTAATGTCACCTGGATAACACACTTGTCTCACACTTGTGTTTTGGCCTTTAATATTAGTAATAATTATTTACAATGCAAAACTAAATAAAACTATTTACATTACCCCATATACAGCCATTATAGTTTAATAGTTACAGCCCCCCTAAATTCAAAATATGCCATCTAGTTTTATTATTATATAGCTCACCCATAATAATGTACAGCATCCCTTGGTTTAATCATATTCAAAAGTATTGTACTGCACTCCCATAGTTTTAGTAGATATAACCCACCATATTTTAATGATATACAGCCATAGTTTGGATATGTATAACCCCCAAAGTATTTGTATATATACACAGCCCCCATAGCATTGATCTATATACAAAGCCCGTCATATATATACACAGCCCCAATAGTCTTCGTATATATAACACAGACCCCCATAGTAATTACATATATACAGCCCCATAAGTATTAATGTATAGAGCCTCCATGTAAACAGTTTGTACGTTCTCTCCTTGTTTGCCTGAGTTTCTTCCGGGTTTTCAGGTTTCCTCCCACACTCCAAAAACATACTGGTAGGTTGACTAGATTGTGAGCCCCATTGGGGACAGGGACCGATTTGGCAAAACTCTGTGTAGCGCTGCCTAATCTGTGTGCTATATAACTAAAGGAATTATTATTAATTATAACACGGGTGACCTTGTAAGTAAATGTGTCCCATTAAGTGTTCTCATAGGGGACTAAAAGAACACCAGGTGGTGGCACTCGGAACCCTCTCTCTGGGCACCCAGGCCATCACTCCAGCATGAAGTTCACCATACAAGACTAAAGAGAATCTTCCTGCAGAATGTTCCTACAATGATAGACCTTCCTCGTTTCAACTGTGTTGATGTCCTAAGGAGGCTGAACGGTTTAAAGTTGTCAATGTACAAGGAGAAATAAATTACTGCTTAAATTGCTGTGCTGGCACTTTGCAATAAATAAGTGGCTTTTGGTTGAAGTTTGGGCACTTAGGCTCTAAAAGGTTAGCCATCACTGCCCTATGTCATAACAATATTTAGACACTGGAGTATTATCTGTAAAATTAGACCCATTAAGAAATTGTTTTGTAACAGAGACATTTGAGTTGATATTCTTAGAAAGTAAGGGTTTTTTAAAGTTTTTTTTTGTACAAATGCTGGTAATGTAGAAAATAATACCAATATTTCTAAGTGTCTTGTGTAGTTTTCAGAGTGTGTGGGTATTATACTACGGCTCACAGGCAGGTGTCAGCATTGCACCATCCGTTTACAGCAAAGAACATTAGAATATACTGATGTGTAGCTTTCTGCAGTATCACTTCCTTACACTCTTACTCATACAGTGTGCATCTAAACAACACTATCATCTACATTTATTCAGACAATGGGGCAAATTTACAACTTGCCGGGAGCTGCAGCTAGTATCATATAAATTACAAACATGTAGAGAGAAGTCAGAAGATCAAGGTTAGGTCTAGGGGCAAACGAAAGTGTGTACACCAGGACTGATAGAGACAGGTTGGAACTATATCTGTGCTGTATTTTTATAGATAACATTGAATTAGTGAATGTTATTTTGTTATCCTGAGTTACATTATAACTATGTTTCATTTCACAGCTTATGTACATGTATTCATACCTCCCAAACATCTCGGATCCAGCAGGACAGTCCCGATTTTCAGGTGTCCGGCTGTCCTGGTAGGACATCAACTCTGTCTGTATCCTCCAGAAGCAGACAGACCAGATCCTCTGGTTCTGCTGTGTGTAGCAGAGCCTGCAGGTGATGATATCATGGGATGATGTGATCTCTGCCTGCCAGCTTCACTGCTATATATATAGCAGAAGAGAGGAGCTGCTGCAGGTGGAACGGAGAAAGGTGAGTACATGGGTTTATTGTTTTACTGTGGGGGAACAGCAGTGGGGGGAGCTGCTGGTATGGCACAGTAAGATGCATAACTGCTGGGGGCATTGGCGTAACTGCCGCGTTAGCAGTCATAGAAGTTGCTACAGAACCCATGGAGCTAAGGGGCCCAGGAGACACGGTTGGATCATAATTTATTAATGTTGTGCCCCCTTTCTCTGTGTGTCCCTGCTGCGTTCCTAGGCCTGGACCACCCACCTCTGTGTCACTTCCAACCTCTTTTTTTTTTTTTGATGCTGAGGTCACGTGACTTTCACAATGTGCTCTGAGCAGAGGTGCGGAGCGTCTTAATGCAGAGAGGATCCTTCCGTTTCCTTGTAAGTCCCTTATAGCAGGATTTCTACAGGAGATCATCGCTGGAACCATTTAGAGGTGAGTATAATAAATGTACCTTAATGGGTGCCTAGCTACAAGCAGTGCAGAGGTGTGGGGCAGAACACATGGATCACAGCATCTCCCCCTCCAAGCCCAACTGGCTTAGAGGGGGGACAAGACTCAATTCCTGGCCTCTGCACTGCAAATAGAGACTGAATCATTGCTTGTACACCTGTATTCAGTCGTACCAGCTGTGGTAAATGTGGCCCAATATGAATGTATATAATGTGTATTTTTATGGACTGGTGCCGAGTACTTAACAGTGTATTCCAGGTGAGGCCTAACCAATGGCTTGATAGTTTTAATTAAGTATTTGCTGTTGCAAAATTCCCATACTCCCTTTGCCAACCGAGTGACATGAGGCATGTACAGAGTCTGGTAATAATATTTTGAAACTATAATTGTCTTCCTGTAAATATCATAATTTTATTGCGTATACAATTTATGATTCTACCCAAAGTACTCAAATTTCTCTTCTGCACATGGAAGCTGTGTACTATGATAGACATCCCACCACACCACGTTTCAGGCTAGTTTTGCACTTGGTAGCATACATGTAGAGTCCCAAAGTCTCCACTTACTATCCCTTACCCTCTGCTCAGGCTGTGCAATGGTTGTGTCATCTTGCCTGTCTGTTGGTGGTACAAGATGGATAGTTGGTTATATCCGGCACAAGGATTCAGTGAGGACACTGGTGAAATTATAGCAGATCAGGCCTTATTTGTCTCCACACTGTACTACAAACATACAGGGGATATACAAAGCCAGTATAGTGCATTGTTATACGCCCATACCACAGTACAGTATGGGTCGGGAGTAGATGAAGAGAAACTATATTAGGTGCATCCAGCACACTTTTCTCTCTTTGCTGATTGCCCAAATGTAAGTTAATGAGATGCTTTTGCAACACCTCTGCCAATGCATAAGCAGGCTGGTAGTGGCAAATAGCACCCTCTCGAGGTCAAGAGATGTTAGGGAGATTGATCACCTCTGAGATATTGGGGCACATTAACCAACCTGGTCCTGGCGCGACCCCGCGGTACGTTGTCCGATGAGGATTCGGGTCCGGCATGATTCATGTAGCTCGTGCGCCCGAGGTCCTGCATCCGTCGCTTCCGCACCGAGGTCTGTCGGAGTTCACCCTCTTCTTCCCGGTGCTTGTAAGTGCGTGTCTTGCAACACATTTCTAATTGTTAAATCCCACGTGTTGTCCAAATCCGGTGCCGACAAAAATGCGTCCGACGGACCCTTAGTAAATGAGCCCCATTGTGTCATTGCAGCTGTAGATACTGCTTGGCAAGGCAACAGTTAATGGTGTAATGTGATTATCCAATGGTGTTTCTATAACTCAAGCTGGGAGATGATTGGAGAGGGGCTACCACCTGACTAGGGGAATATATAAACCCCTGCTGGGTGGAAGAACATGGCCAAAGTGAGAGACTCCATCTTGGATTCAGTCTTAGGTCTTACCTCAAGTAAGAGTGAGCAGCACACCTTCAGTGCTGCTACAGCCATTAATCCCAGGAACTTCTAGTGCCTCACGCCTACTGCCTGGCACCCAGGGCAAGTCCGGAGACTTATGCCCAGAACTGCAGCTTCACCATCCGGACTCAGTTCCATCTGAACCAGCCCAGCCTGCATTATCAGGCTGCATGCACCTTTCCTGCGGACCAACTCTCCAGGACTTTTCCAGCTTAAAGAATCTGCTGTTCTTCATATTGGCCGTTGCCTACCGTTCAATAAAGAACTATAGGTTGATTTGCACAACGTTGCCTCTGTCTGATCCCTGGATACGGCTGCTTACCACCATGGGCCCCCCCATCCATCACCCAGGGACTCATCCTACAGCACCTCAGGGGTTGCTCCAGGGAAAAACCATTGCATCAGCCTCTCCCTCCATATTTCTTAGAAATACCACCTGCTGGAGACTTGCAAGGCTGTAGGACAGCACTCTGGTCCCCACACCAAGCACCGTGACCACAGCGTGCCCAAGGCCGCACTAGCCAGCCGCTCCGGTATTCTGGGCCCCGGCTGCCTCCAGTCCCCAAGAAAAAGATAGGCGCCAGTGGGGGATGTTGCACTTTTTTCCTTAAACCCCTCCCTTCCCATTGTTTAACATAAATCATGTCTGGGTGCGTAGCAGGTTTATTTTGTTTTTGGTGCTTCTATTTTTTACTCTGGTCCTTCCACATGCCGTATATTTTTGATTTTTTTATATTTATAGAGTTATATGAGGGCTTGTTATCTGCAAGACAAAATGTGGAATCATTTAATATTCTGTACTGGGAAGCTGGAAAAAAATTCCAAATGAGGTGGAATTGGCAAAAAAACAACAGTTGCACCATATAATAATGTGCTGTGTACTTGATCCCTAGGGCAGTGGTGGCGAACCTATGGCACTGGTGCCAGAGGTGGCACACGGAGCCCTTTATGTGGGCACCCTTGCCATCACCCCGGGGGATGGTTCGCCAGACAGGACTCAAGGCCTCTTGCAGTCCCAGGCAGCCCAGGACCCTAGAAGGAAGCTACAATGATGATCCAAACTTCTTCTCCTTCTTTCTACTGTATTGGTGTCCTCAGGTGCCTATACAATTTAAACCTGTGACAGAGCAGGGAGTAATAAGTTACTGCTTAAATTGTGGCTTTGGCACTTTACGAAAAATATGTGGGTTTTGGTTGTAGTTTGGGCACTCGGTGTCTAAAAGGTTTGCCGTCACTGCCCTAGGGGGTCAGGTCCATTAGACAATACACTACAACTGTAGTGCAGTATATTGTGGATATACTGACACCCTATTACAGCCTGCCTCTGGCAGAATGTAATTGTGAGTGCAGTATGACCGCTTTGGGAGCCTCTTATAGGCACCCAGCTATCATGGCAACTGATCAGCGCCCTCCAATGACGACGCAGGGGAGCCAGTCATCATCCCAAGATCTCAGCACGGTAGGTAGGAATACCTTCCAGATTCTCCTTAATTGTCGTTGAACTCAATTTACGCATTTGTAATGTACAATAGAGAATAAAGCTTGAAAAAAATTATAAAAGTTGTATAAACGGGTGATACTTTTTATTCACTTTACTATTTATTGTCATTGTCCACTGCAGTCATATACAGTCATTGCTCTGTATATACAGTTAACCGTGGTCTATTGCTTCTGGATGTATAGCCCCAAAGACTTCAGCACTAAACATAAAGTTGTGTAAAACAATCTACTTATACTATAGTGCCATAGTTTCAGATACAAAACACCCACTAAACCATTATTTATGGTATATTACATAAATGTTTAATTATACTACAACAGTACAGTATTAGGGAATACACTACACCACAGAGGAGATATGAGAGAAATATCTTAGAGACAGCAGATAATAAGCCCCACAAGAATGTGAATGTAATGTGGCACAAGGTCAAAGCAATTATTTTCTTGTGCTCAATTACCCACTGCTTATTCTGTGTATCCTGGAAATACAAGAAATATAATTCCCCTCTTCCTTTCTTTTGCCTTTACCCATTCCAACATATGTAATCTGAATTCACCCACAAACACTAGAAAGAAACCCCCGGAGCCATAAGCAAAGGGGGACATGACTTTGGCATGGGGGGACCTAGAACGCTGGAAGTTTTTATGTAGTTGTATTCATTTAATATAGGTGGGTTCTGCTGTGAGAGGGCAGAGTGTAGGGTAGGGTTGTACTATGAGAGGGGTGGGACCCAGCAGTAGATGTCACTTCCTGTCCTGGGTCTCTCTTCCTCTTTCTCTCACCAGAAGACCATGGAGAAACATGTCCCTCCCACCCGCCCTGTACCATTACTACTCTACAACTGTTTACCTACTTTATGTGTAATTAAGAAAACTTTATTGTACATTATTTGCTGGATCGTGACATTGTGTATTTTGTACCATGTAATATTGCTTTTTACTGCATTATGATGAGATAAAGTTGGTTCTATCCTTCTAAGCCCAGAGGAAGGGCGATCCTTCAGCCATGGGTTCCCTAGAGGTTTCCTCCACAGGGGTTTTTTCCTCTCCTGAGTGCTGTGGGATGACTCTTTGTGAGTCGGAGGTTAGCCAGTTTTTATGGTTGCCTGGACATTAATTCATAATGTATATGTTCATGGCTTTAGTTTAAAAAAGAAACATACAAATGGAAACATATATTTATAAAAAAAAAGAAAGATAAAAAAAAAAAAAAAAAATAGGAGTCAATTTTAAGTAATAAAGATTAGCAGGTTTTGCTATCTGTCACAGCTTTGAAAATGGCGGTGGAGGAGTTGGGTGGAAGTTGCAGGTGGACTTAATTTTAACTCATAGAGGATGTTAAACCTCATGGTGGTGAACAGGCTGAGCTTTGGAAGTGGCCAGCCTGAAGGATGTCTTAATGGTAATGTCATCCAGGGGCGGGCACGGTGGTGAAGCACAGGAGTGAGGATCTTCACAAGGGTCATTGGTGCCCTTAAAGTGGACTGGCTCTGCTAGAATGGCAAGCCAGAGCGTGCCGCCCCTTTATTGCTGCCTGGCCGGTGGGCTGTATGTCAGGCAGCTGGGGATCTCACAGTATAGGTGAATCCCATTCCTAGCAATTCACCCAACTCCTCCTTTAACTGTTTTAGTCTTGTGATTTAAATAAAGCTGTGGCCTATTTGACACCATACAATGAAGTGTTTTGTGTTTATTTATACCCGACACAGTGTTCCCCTTTTCTTTTGAGCTGTTATGACGAAGTGAGGGTCCATCCCATATCCAAAAGTCATGTCTAGATGTTACTTATGTAGCGTTTGGTGGGTAACCTCTAAGCATCTTTTAGTCCATTTCATACCATGTATTTTCTTCTAGATTTTTTTAATGCAATATATTCACTTTTATGATTGAAAACAATACTAAAATATATTAGAACACATGTCACCATGTTGCACACTTCTAGGTCCTCAAAGGGAATCTACCATGAAAATCCATCATGATAAACCAGGGGCACTGATTTATAGATTCAGGCACTGTGACTGTGGTAATCTTATATTTGTTATCCCTGGTCTCCTTCCTTCTAAAATCAACTTTTAAAATTAAGCTAATGAGCCAGAAGGGCTCTGTGAACTTTACCAGAGCTCCACTGTGCAGCAGATTCACAGGCCATTACACTGTGCCAGGAGCACTTCCCACCTCCCACACTATTTATTGTCATTGTCCACTGCAGTCATATACAGTCATTGCTCTATATATACAATTAACCGTGGTCTATTGCTTCTGGATGTATAGCTCCACAGACTTCAGCACTAAACAAAAAGTTGTGTAAAACAATCTACTTATACTATAGTGCCATAGTTTCAGATACAAAACACCCACTAAACCATTATTTATGGTATATTACATAAATGTTTAATTATACTACAACAGTACAGTATTAGGGAATAAACTACACCACAGAGGAGATATGACAGAAATATCTTAGAGACAGCAGATAATAAGCCCCACAAGAATGTGAATGTAATGTGGCACAAGGTCAAAGCAATTATTTTCTTGTGCTCAATTACCCACTGCTTATTCTGTGTATCCTGGAAATGCAAGAAATATAATTCCCCTCTTCCTTTCTTTTGCCTTTACCCATTCCAACATATGTAATCTGAATTCACCCACAAACACTAGAATGTCTAGATGTTACTTATGTAGCGTTTGGTGGGTAACCTCTAAGCATCTTTTAGTCCATTTCATACCATGTATTGGTAGATTTTTTTAATGCAATATATTCACTTTTATGATTGAAAACAATTCTAAAATATATTAGAACACATGTCACCATGTTGCACACTTCTAGGTCCTCAAAGGGAATCTACCATGAAAATCCATCATGATAAACCAGGGGCACTGATTTATAGATTCAGGCACTGTGACTGTGGTAATCTTATATTTGTTATCCCTGGTCTCCTTCCTTCTAAAATCAACTTTTAAAATTAAGCTAATGAGCCAGAAGGGCTCTGTGAGCTTTACCAGAGCTCCACTGTGCAGCAGATTCACAGGCCATTACACTGTGCCAGGAGCACTTCCCACCTCCCACTGTGTACTGAAACTTCCTCACCTGCAGTGATATTACAGCAGACAGAGGGAGGGGTTGAAGTGCTAAGCAGGATAGAGGGTGAGACACTGTAGCGGCCTGTGAAGCTACATCATGATGGGAGCTCTGGTAGTGCCGGCTCATTAGTATAATTTTAAAAGTTAATTTTATGAGGAGGAGGGAAGGAGGGCATTGATACGAAAATATAAGAAGATTACCAAATTTTTGTTGTTGTTTTTTTGTAGCACCATGGCCACTAACCTACTAGCACCTTCACATAGGGTATGGAATATCTGCTCTAGAATTTTCTCTTTCATGTGAAATATATATATATATAACTACAAAAAATGGGGCACATTTACTTACCCGTCCAAGAAGTTCATATTGTCCGACAATAATGCACTCTGACGCGATTCACGAAGATCGAAGATCGAAGTGCGAAGATCCTAAATGTGCTGCTTCCCCGCTAAGGTCTGACAGAGTTCACCTTCTCCTTTGTGGTGCATGTAAGTGCATTGTCTTGCGACACAATTTAAACTTAAATCCCACGCTCAGTCCGACGGCCTGAGCCCCCAATTTCTGACGCATGAAAGCCGTCGCAGCTGCGCCACATTCCAATCGCGTGTGACAGTGTATCCCCTGTTAAATACCTGTCAAAGCTGCGCAAATCCCGAAAACAGCGAACAAACCGATGAAATTGTTATCCGTGACCCTTAGTAAATAAGCCCCAGTTAGTCACTTTTAGAGACTGGAGGGACAGCAGTGCTTTGTATGCTTATATATATGGCTCTATAGTACTTAGAAACAAGATTTTTGGTATCATCTTAAACATAAGAAACTTATCTATCAAATTGTATCAGGATTGTGGTTCCTACTATTGCTTATAGTTTATTTGGGTAAAGATGATGTCAGTATCCCTGTAAATATCTGGCCCATAATATCATTGTTTTTGCTGTCTACTACTTCACAAAGAAGGTGAACTTCATTACATAATGAATATAATTACTTTTCAGCTTTAATGTTCACCAATTGGTTGAATAATGTTGGATATGCAATACTTGTAAATCACTGTATTTCATAAAGAATAACCATTATCGCATTTAGTGAAAAAATAGATTTAAATTACAGGTAATAATATAATCTATAAAAATGCAGCCATATAAATCTCAGGGGTCTGTGGTGTTGGGGTATATCATTACATACAGTCTATCGCTCGTCTGCAATTTAGAACTTACTACAAGCTGTGAAATAATGCCACCTACAGGCTACGTGCAGTATGGCAACCTGCTAAAATACAACTAGAAATGTGATCAGTAAATATATGATGAATTACGTATTCATTCATTGTTATTATTTCAGATAAGTTATCAAAATAAGTTGGCTTGCTGTTATGTCTTCATTGCATAGCAGAGATTCTGCCTCTTTGCATCTCAGAACTACGTCTAGAGAAGCAGCAGCCGGGACATTTTTCGAATATTGAGCAGTGAATACTGCAGTGGAAAAAGAAAACTTACTAAAGCCTGCAGCAGCATCTCTGTGCTTCTTTCTCTACAGCTCCCCTCCTCTCTCCATAAACTGATATAAATGGCACAAATACTGATAAAAATAAGAATCAATCTTTATTAGTAGTAGCCTCAACATATTCTGCAGCACTTTACAAACCACGGGGTACCTTTAGAGTCAAAATAAGACATTACAGAGTAAAAACGAGGTCAGATGAAACAAAAGGGAAAAGGGTCCTGCTCGCAAGAGCTTACAGTCTATAGCCTGATCCCTTTGTACTGAAGTCCTGATGAGAGTAATGCCTGAAGCACAACAATGTTTGGAAACAGGCCTGCATCACACAGATTGCACACAGGACTGTACTCCTAGCATCATACAGAAATATGATGTAAGGACTTCTCATTTGCCACCTGAACTGCAACAATGTTACTGTATTAACTGCCACATTGCCCGCACTGAAATTCTACTGGAAGACTGAAAGTCCTTGCATCATATCTCTGTATGATGCAAGGACTCCCATCCTGTGAAATGTGTGCAGCCCTGGGATCGAGACAACATACAGGTGTGTTTCCACCGGCTGCTGCTTCCAGCCTAAGTAATTAGTACAATTAGGTTAAAGAGATGGTAGGGGTCTGATAATTAGTGGTGCGCCTTAAGCAGCGGGGTCGCCCGCGCTGACCAGCCAGTACGGGAGCAGGAACGCGGGAGGTAAATGAGGTCCAGGGAGCGGGAAGGACTGGAGCCACAGGGAGGGTCACGGCTGCTCCTGCGATCCTAGATGGGTATCGCAGGGGCGCCCGTGAGAAGTAATAATAGTCGTTCTACTATACTCTCTATCCATTTTCAAACCAAATTTTCAGAAGTCAAAGAACTCTGTGGGGGTCATTTATTATGGCCTTTCAAATGGAAAACAGGTTTTTTTTATTCTGCGCCTCTTGTGCCTGAATTTATGAAGTGAAGTATGAAGTATGAAGTGAATTTGGGCGCACAATTGTGGCACCGCTTGTAAATCCAACAGTTTTTGGCACTTCTATTTTTTTTATGTCTCATTTTGTGGCACAATTTGGTGTGCAAAAAAAGAGCAGCAAAATCTGGTCTAGGGAGTTCTAAACTTTTTAGTCCGTGCGTCAATTCATTAATCTTATGCGCAACAAACTTACATCCCACTGAAAAATATAGCACGGGTCCAGTGTCACCTTGCGCCCAAATTAATGCATATTTTTCTGTTCTTCTTGTATACAATGTTATAGATATATAGCTCTAGAGGCATTCGTAGTGTTGGAAAAAGTTTTAAAATCCTCATCATACTTTCTGTATTAATCTCTACAACACATGGAGATTTCATTGCTGATTTTGGGGCTGATTTCCAAGCTGCTCGGTTTAGTTATTAGAGTCTTCTGTAATACTCTAAGCATCTTTGTGTCTATCACACGACAAGGACAGATTTTTATCCATAAAAAGTTAGCAGCAAATCTTCATTTTACAAGACTGCAGAGAACTGACATGACGAGAGGATTGGAAAATTGTATTAACAGAACATAAAAATGATTTGTTTAACATAAACTGTGACAATATCCTTCAGAATGTTTCTAAATGTTTGTTAATAGAAGATGGTTTAACATTTGGAGAACACTTGTCTGTATTTTATAGAACTGCCTTAGCATCAGCTCCACTATAAGGAATGTATATTTATAGTGTATATAGGAATTTGGAAATCAGCACATAAACAATAAATGTATGAAATGCTTTAAAAGTATTTATAATAAAGACAATTGTTATCAGCTTCATGATAGATAAACATTCTTATACACTATTGGATTTATCACAGCATCTGATGCTGAATGATAAATGCGTGCCCCGTCATAAGACTCTCTCAGGCTAGGGGAACTTTACACCTCTAATTCTTGGCTAGCCAACACTTCTATGGTACATGATTGACATCTGCTTGCTCTACCTTCTACCTGAGGCTGCTTGTCCTGAAATGTCACCCATGTGTCTAGTGTTAAACCTACTGTCCAAGGCAATGGGGGAGATTCATCTTTTCTACTTTTAGTTTTCTAGTTGTCTAGTTCCTTTTTTGTCTAATTTGTTTTAGGTGGATTCTCCTTGTGTTAAATTGCACCTGTACCTGTTAGTCTAACATTACTCCCTGGTGTGGAGAAAGCGATTTTTAAAAAAAAAAACGTACTAATCTTTGCACGGAAAAGACTCCCAGTCAGCTGTCCCATAAAGCCCCCCTTTCTTTATATAATGTTTTTGGTTATGTTGTCTGAATATTGCTGCAGAAAGACGGGATTTTTTTGTTTAAAAATGTCCTTACGGAAAAAAAATAAAGCATTTTATAAATACATTTTTACTTTTATCTATTTTCTATTTCTCTACTGATTGTACATTTTTTCCCCTATATTTTCTGTCTATGATTATCGAGAAGATTTGTGGTCGGATCCAGAGGCAAACCAAAATTGTAAAACACCAGGACTGATAGAGACAGAGAATCAGGTGTGGAGCAGCACCGTGCGAGGGGTAAAGTTGTCAATAGGTTTTCCCAGTTTTTGGTGGTAAAATTAGGGGTCTCGGCTTATGCTCAGGTCGGCTTATACTCGAGTATATACGGTAATACAAGAAGTCCCTCCTTCATTGCAAAACAGAAGGGCCACACTGTATTCATGATTAGTCATAAGGATTAAAAATCACATTGACAACTGGACTACCACTATCTTGTAGTGGCAATATGGGGCGATTAGTAGTCTATGATGAACAAATAAAGTGGGTGGGGATAGGTAGTAACATCACTCACTAGTACCCGCCCGCATCACTTATAAACAGGGAAACAGAAGAGGAGCTAGTAGAGGACCAAGGTAATTGAGTATTTTCTTTATTTTTTTAGTGGAGCCTAAAAAACCATCCCTGTATGTGTTTGACTGGACCGGACAGCCCCTTTAAGGTAAGCCTTACCAGACCAGGGAAGCTAATTTATATATAAGTTACATTTGTATTTTTGGATTTTAGTAAATGAGTATATAGATCAACCATGTGCAACCTGAACATGAAGAGTTTGGGTGATGAGATCTCTTCCATTTACTATCATTGCACTGCAGGGTGTGTTCAGTGCGGGAAATGTGTTTTTCTCTCCTGGCTTCATCAATTTAGTGGTCTGGAGTATCTGAATAATTAAAGAGCACTGAACACACAGGGGAAGGTGAGAATTACTTTTACAGTGAAGTCTCTTTGAGGCAACCTCCCAAAATTGTAATGTACAATATTTTCTCTGGGGTGTTCTCCTTATAGAAGATGCTCAGAATGCAAAATATTTGTTGGATGCCAAAGTCTGTCAAAAGTAATCAGATAGGGATAATAAGTAGGTGGTCTTATTAAAGAAGCATGTTTAATATATGGTGGAAATCCACGGTCTTGATAAGGAGGTGGTCTTTTGAGGAGCACATATTTACCAAAATGTTGAAATTCCAGAATAGGTAATCAAACTAATTTGCTTCTGAAAAGTAGCATTGTGTTCTGTAAAAACCCATGCTTTTATTTCCATTGCTCTGCTCTGGTGTACAAGAAATGCTCTTACTTCCCTAGCCTCTCACTTAGCTTAACCAGTTCCCTACACTGTACTGATGAGATACAAAGACATCAAAACAGCGCTGTTTACAATAGTCTGTTCCTTATGTGATAGATTTACCAATTTGGCTATTATCCTGTTTTATGTCAGGCTTTCTGAAAAAGTCATGCTTAATGTTAAGGGAGCTGCCTTACAAGGTTGCTAAGAGGCAATGTTTTCCTTAAAACATATTTCCCAAAATCCCTCAGTGGAGCATAAATGTGAGCAGTGTATCTGAAAACTGCAAAAGTCCATATACAGGCAATAAAGACACAGGGCTAAAAGTTGAATCCTTACAACCCTAGAGAATAGTTCACTGATAATTTAGCTCTGTAAGAAGAATTTATCCCCTAACGGACTATAAGAAGGTAAGTCATTAAAAACGTTTCCGATCTCTCCTTTTCTATCAGCTTTCTGTGTGAGTATGATTTATACAAACTGCTAAGAGCAAAAGGAAAGGGAGGAAGAAACAGGACATAGAAACATTTTTCTAAATGATAAAGTTTAATATTTTTACCTGCACTGTCCATATCTGTAAAAAATTGGATTAGATGTTTAGTAACACTTTAATATAATTCATATTTTATATGTCTGATACAAAGCTTCAAAACCCCTGCCTAAGTAAAAACAAAATGCCGTTAATCACCATCAGGGGCAGAATTCTGAATTATCAGATTATCATTACAGTCAAAATCAAACTGAACAAGTCTAGGCAACGTTAAATCTTCAATTTGGTAGTATACAATATAAGAAAAGAAATGATGAAATGATTTTAAAGAAAGAAGCCTATACTATGTGCATATTTTAATTTCAAGTAAACATTTTATACAGAAAGTTAGGTTGGAGTGTAAAAATTCATAGAAAGTGGTTTGTCGGATGATAATTCACACTGATAGGAAGATTCCCTTTTTGCCTTGAGAGTAATTCTTGATTTAAAGTTAGAACCTCTGTGGTTGGACACAACAAAGAACCTCCTTTCACTTTGTGATATTTTCGTGGACTGTGCAACTGGTTTGGGACTGGTGGGACTCAAAGCACTCTCTAGAGCAGTGATGGCTAACCTATGGCACTGGTGCCAGAGGTGGCACTCAGAGCCCTTTCTGTGGGCACTCAGGCCATCACCAGAGATGAATCCAGGTATCTTCCTGCAGTCCCAGACAGCCCAGGACTTGCTGTGTACAGAGCTATTTTAAAGTGACAGCTGTACCTGGGACTATTTTCTGCTTTATTGGTGTCCTCAGGATGCTGGTATCAATGAAAACTGTGACAGAGAAGGGAGTATAAATCACAAATTAAATTTCTGTGTTGGCACTTTGCGATAAATAAGCGGGTCTTTGTTGTAGTTTGGGCACTCGGTCTCTGAAAGGTTCGCCATCACTGCTCTAGAGGATATCACTGTGTGCTAAAACACAAAAAGTGGCCTATTTACTGTTGGAGGATACATTTCTTAAATGGGTTTTCCCAAAAAGGAAAGTTAGGCCCTATGCACGGGATGAGACCTAATTTGCTGATCAGTGGGGGTCTCAGTGCTGAGACCACTGTAGATCAAGAAAATGATGGGTCCATCTGACCCTTTGAGGCTCCTCAGATTAATGGAGCAGACGGCTGTGCATGACCAACCCTTCTGCTCCATTAATCTCTATGGAGCTGAAAGAGATCGGAGAGTGCAGCTCTCATATGCGGCCGTCTGCTCCATTAATCTGAGGAGTGACAAAGGATCCGATGGACCCCTCGTTTTCTCAATCAGCGTGGGTCACAGCACTGAAACTCCTACTGATCAGCAAGTTATGGCCTATTTTGTGGATAGGTCATAACATTCCTTCGTGGGAAAACCCCTTTAAAGGTGATTCAGATTTTACACCATTAAACTACCAGCCCCCTCGGCAAAATATGAAATGTCCTTGTAGAATTCCCTCTTTTATGTGAAATCAATCTCATTTACCCATAAAACTTCTCCTCTGAAATCACGTGAATATGATTAGAGAAGAGTCATATTATGCCTGATATGAGTCAAGTTTAGAGGCTACAGGGGAAGTGTCACATGAGATAACTGTATATCTTCACTTCTAAAGTATCTAGAAACATGCGTTTGGTATCGTATTAAAGGAAACCTACCATTTAGAATGGCAGGGGTAAGCTGTAAGTACCGAGCACCAGCTCAGGGTGAGCAGGTGCCGGTACTTACTTTCGTTAGTGTTATAAACCGCGTTATCGCGGTTTTAACACTTTTTAAATTCTAGACCAGAACAGGCTTCGGCGCTGCGTGCACATGATCGTGCGCGCGTCTACATAGGAAATGCCGGAGATGTTGTGCGTGCAAGGTTGCGAGCAGTGCCGAAGCCTCTTCTGCTCTAAAGTTTAAAAAGTGTTAAAACCGCGATACCGCGGTTTATAACACTAACGAAAGTAAGTACCGGCACCAGCTCACCCTGAGCTGGTGCTCGGTACTTACAGCTTGCCCCTGCCATTCTAAATGGTAGGTTTCCTTTAAAGGGGTTGTATTATTAACTATAATTACCCCATAGCTACAGGATAGAGGATATCTAAAATGGTCTCACTGCACAATTCACAGAAAGAGGGACCACATGTTCCTCATGTCAGCTTTGGACTTCTGGTTTTGGTCTGTCCGGTTAACCAAACAGAAGTCCCATAGAAGTCAATGGAGCACAGGTTGGAGCCCTATGCTGTGCTCCATTTACCTATATGGGACTTCTAGACATGCAATACGTCTGAAGAAGTCTCTGAGCTATGGTGTAGATAAGAGGAATTTGTGATCCCCATTCTGCCAATTGCAGGGGGTCCGACAGCCAAAACCCTGCTCCATCGTTTATTTTTCCCCTACACAAGTGTATAGAGGCGAAATATAGTCAATGACACAGGCCTTTCAAAATCCCATCAAGCTGGTGGTTCTTTAAACTTTAAAGGGGATACAGGCGGTAAAAGAAATAGTCCGGAACTGGATCTTTATCTGCAGCTGAAAGATGAGATTTTTATCTTTAATACAGCACCAATAGCGTAAAACCAAAGATAGGAGCATTTCATGTTCCTATCTAGTGACACCATCGCCCACAAAGTATTTCGATTTTACTCATCTGAAGCAAATATGGTTCTTCTATGCTCATAGATTTGGAGATTTTTTTTATAGGTAAATGGGCAACTTCCAGTAAATATTTTTGAAAACTTCTCATGTTTGTGTTTCAAGGGTTGTACAATATATAGCCTTTTTTTTTTTTTTTACTTTTTTTAGCACAAAACTTTTTGTCAAAATAGATGGTATAATTGATTAAAATGACAACAGTCAGTGCAGTGCAGCAGATTCTCAGGAGCCTGGACTAAAGAACTGTCATAGAACAATTTGTATTACACACTACCAGAGGGTGTGATGAAAAAATTACCCCCCTTTCCCTACAATAAAAAAAAATAAACAAACAAATTACTAAATATTCCTGTCTCCCAAAATGCCTGATCTATTAAACTTGTGCAATTATTTTCACCATTTTGCCTTCCATTAGGTATTAAAACACAATATAAAAAACTATACAAATTTGTAAAAACAAAGCCTGTGCATTTGGAATTTTTTCCAGCTTTCTAATTCATTGCATCAAATTTTAAAGTGTGCGACTAGAAAGTACAATTTGTACCCACACAAAACAAACCCTTATAAGGCTCTCTAAATGGAAAAAAGAAATTGGCTTTCTTTTTTAAAATATGGAAACAAAAAAAATGATAAAGAATGCAGGGTCTATAAATTATAATATAATCAGGAGTCATAGTGTATGTTACATATGCATGGGTCACCCCAAATATATTTTCATATACCAGAGGCAAATAATGGTCAGTTGCATTGTCAGAAAGGGAGGGGTATTTTTAATTTAGTACTGTATTGTAAGTGACTAATATTTTCAGGGGGGCAGTGTGGAAATTGACTGCAAAAGCCATAGACATCTGTGTGGGAAATTCTGCAGCTGTAAGTTACAGCCAGAAGAAGGGTTTATTTTGTTCTGTACCCCATAAAGCAGAATCATCACACGTCAGATGCCACTTCTACCTATGAGTGGTGAATAAAATAGTTACTGACTACGATGTTGCGTACACACAAGGCTGCCTTCTGGATTTAGGCCATCAGTTTTAGAGTGGGGGAAATGGGGTGTTATCAATTGTTTTTCCTGATTGAAGAGATTTTAATTTATTCACCGGTTATTTAAAGAGGACCTGTCACACCCGAAAAATACTGACAGCGGCTGCGTCGCGCTGTGCTCATTCACAGCGCCAGCTGAACATTCCACCCGTATGTGAATAAGTGTGGTGCAGCCGCTGTCAGATCAGCGCGGCGGGCACTGTCAGTGCGCCGCATTGCGGAGAGCCGGCAGCGATTGTGCAATACATGCGTTGCTGCCAGCTATTCTTACAGGTCCCCGACTGACAGGGGCGTTGAGGGGGTGTGTCGGCCAGCCCCCTCGTGAATACGGCCGACTGCCAGAGGACCTGAACGAGGATCCGACCTCTTATTTGGTAAGAGGTCGGATCGATTAAAACAAAGTTTGCACACAAAATTTTTAATAAAAATTGAATAAATATAAAGGGGCTGGGGAGAGGATTAGGGGGAACATATTTGGTGGGGGTATTTTTGGGGGTGACAGCTCTCTTAAGTGGACATAATGTAGAGAAGATTAGTTTAGTAGGAACATTCTGAACCCTGTTCTTGGACCGAATTGATTAAGCTGTGTTATCCTATAGGATAAAGTCCTGGTCAAGTTCATCCTCAGATTTTCCTATCATAAAGCTTTAACATCAGCAACGCATTCTCCATAATTTTTCTGTAAATGCTGAACAATCGAGGCATTCATAGCAGACCTATTTGGTTTATTTTCATAAATCAATTTACCCTTAATGTTAGAACATAAATCAAACAGTATCATAATTACATACTGCAGATGTATCCCTTAACCCTTGAGATTTTTGTACTAGTTCCTGTAATTAGAGAGATATTAAAATCTGCCTCACTTATCTTGGATCTGAGAGTTCAGGAAACACTCTAGAACGTCATTGTTAAGATTTCTTGATGATAACCATGTAATTCCCTGTGTATTGTTTTATTGTACTGAATATGATTTGTCTTATGATTTGGTAGTGCACCGTATGATAATAATTCCTTAGTAGATAGTGCACACAGATTACGCAGCGCTGCCCAGTTTTTGCCAAAGCATCCCCGTCCTCTATGGGGCTCACATCTAATAACCGTAACCAGTATTATTTTTGGAGTGTGGGGAGGAAACTGGAGGAAACTCAAACGCAAACATGGAGGAACAACCAATTCTTTGCAGATGTTGACCTGCACCCATGTACCCAGTGCTGCAAGGAGTAATCCACCCACTAAGCACGTGATGTAGCCCTGATGTAGTCACTGGTCTGGAATACAGCCATACCATGTCCAACCTTGCAGCTTGGAGAGAAGGAATAACACACAACAATACCAATTTTTTTTCATAAACAATAGCAAGAATCTGCATATTAATTGAGTTATTAAAAAATGCAGTTATTTTTTTAATGGAGTTTTTCTCTGAAAATATAAGTTTAGAATCAAAATTTCACTTTTATGTATGCCTAGCTTGTCCCAGATCCTGTGGGATGGCAAGAGGATGGGGCCAGACATGTAATCACTGTCCTGAATGAAGAAGCAACGGGGGGGAGGAGACATAGGGTCGGGAGTTTTTTAAATTTAAAATCAATGCATCCAGAGCGTTTCCTAGGTTCAGGGGAGCCCTCGCCTGGCTACTCCCTGGACATGGCTAGGGGGCTCTTTCTTTTTTTGGGGAAAAAGACAGCTTTATTATAAAAACACTTGTGCACTATGCCAATAGCTCCAGGGGATATGGGGGAGGCAGAAAAGAACTCTCATCTGACAGGGGTATTCTCATCTGGGCATTGAACATTTAATTTACTCTGCTTTCCAGACAGCTCGTTTGAAAGTTTGTTCCTAATTTGAATTTGTAGGTAATTCGGCAACAGGTATATTGTTAATAATGGAGCTCCCCTACAAATTTTTTTTTTGCCCAATAACTTGGATTTTCAAAATTTTGTACTGTCCATGGAACAAGGAATATCAAGATAGCTAATTACAGACAGACCATTACCGCCGATCATATTGCAGCCTGGGACTAAAGTAAAGCATCCAAGAGCTTCACACCAATGTCCAGTGGCAGATAGGCCTGTGATAACAGGGGGTCGTCCTATAAAGTCAGATTTTAATACCAATTGGTCGGACAGAGCTTTCAATAGCTGTCTCTGTGACGAGTGCGTTGATTGGGTCGTTCTCACGTACAGCTTCATTAATTTCTATGGGCCCAGCATTTATGCTCAACCTTACCTTCATAAACTATGTCCATTTTTTCATAACGTGAGAATCAGTACATCCTATGTGCATGTGTAATATAAATAATTTTGCAGTATATGTATAAGTGAAGGATATCTGTTACTATTTGTACTTATTATGACCTCCATTATTATCCCCATGCTGTAGATTTTTTTTAGTTTTTTATTGTCACCCACCGAAATACCAACCGGTACCACCAATTAGATTTTTTTCGTGCCACCATTACCCTGTCCGACGGTTTTTAAAAAAAAATTAAACTAGTGTGAATTGCAAACCACATAAATTTAGACCTCTTGATTAACGACCTGTATGAACCAGACATGATGAATACTGCTAATGCTCCTATTTGCGGATTGTATGGAGTCCTTTGACTTGGGGACTGCCCCTACATGATTGGGGGTGAGCTAGCGTTACCAACTTGGTAGTGCAATACTATCCTGCCCCCAGTTTTACAGCTCGGGCAGATCCTTTGTTTTCTCAATGACACACAGGCTGCACACAATGGACCATGGCCATTGTTTATGTGCCCTGATATGGTTGGGGCATGAGGATGAGGCCCGTAAAATGGGGTAAATAGTAGTGATGACCCCTGGTGGTCAATACAAAGCCCTCAGCCTAGAGATAACCATCAAACAAATCCGCTTCCCATCTGCCGGCTGCATCAACAGCCTTCCCACCTGCATCTATTACCCGCGCATGTCTTTTCCCTAACACCTGTTATCGCTGTTCTTCTAAAAACTCCGATTTTTTGACTAAATCCGCTTGTTATTTTGTATTTCACCGTTTCATTCTTCACGTTAGGACTATATAGCGCCTGATTTTTGTTCTTTAATCACTATAACCCATTGTTATATCTTATTACCCCACCATAATATCACGCCGCAGATGGACTCTTCCCATTCCATAACACACACAAAAGACCCCAAGCTAATTCTCCTGGGCCTTCTGATGCCGCAAATAGTTCATAGGAGGCTCCTCTTCTGTTTATACGTGGACCCTTTTTACTAAACAGAAGCGATAAGGCCTTATGCTTATCAAAGTGATTCTGAGAGTTGTTTTTTTTCCTCAATGTTGTCCTTCATGTGTGAAACCCTGTGGCACTAAACCTTTTGAGTTTTTTAAAAACCCAAAGAAAAGTGATGAATTTTTTGAAAAATTTGCCATTTTCGAAATTCGAAATCATTGCGCTTTGGCAATAGATACCACTAAATAAGTTCTGACAACATTTCCATAGTCGCTCTCCATTTTCATTAATTTTTAAAATGTCATTTATTTGATGCATGCGCTTACAAATCGAATATCTCTTTTGCCCGATTTCAGAATTGACTATTTTGGGGCAAATACAGTTTGAATGATAATTTTGAAATGCAAAAACCCCCGAATTAATCAACGCCATTTCAAATCTGACCCACGCAAACTATACAGAAACGCTTTTAGGAGAATTATTAAGTAAGTGAATAAAAAGAGTAGGTGAAATTTAAATGGTTAATTTTGGACGGTTTATAGGTTCATTTAGCCCTTAACAAGTTAAAACATTCCCAAAAGAAAAAAAGAGGAAAACCTCGTTCCAATTTGTTCTTCACTTCTCCCGAGGACCAGAGACCCTCCATTGGCTGTTTCTGTGTTTGTATGGGCGCACGGGAGCGAGGGGGCTCAGAAAAAGAACGAGGAGCGCCCTGCAGCTGCCAGGATTTTAGTTCCCATTGCTCCCCTTTGTAGCTATAAATTTTTTGCTTTTTCGTTTTGGGCATTTTTTTGCGGGATGAGATGCTTTTCCAGTGTTAACCATTCTGAGGTTGGTTTCCTGTTTGTTGAAAATGTTAAAATTAGACCTTTTTTTTAGGGCAGGAGATAGAAAAGCATCATTCTGTACGGGATTTTTTACTTTTTTTTTCTTTTTTTTGGGTTCATCGTATAGCCTAATAATAATCACGGTTTATCTTTATTCTATGGTCGATACAATTACGGGGATACCATACAGGATATATTTTTTCTTAGTTTTTCTAAATTTGTCAAAATAAAACTTAATGTGGGAAAAATCTTTCATTTTTTGCATTTTGCAATCTCTCGAGTGTAAAACATTTAACATTCTTTTGCTACGGACTGGTTGATTAGCTTGTTTTTTGTGGGGCATGTTGTACTTGCATCGTATCATTCTGGAGTACATATGTTTTTTTGATCATTTTTTTAGCAGTTTTGAGGTTATTGAATAGGGTATAAAATCAAATTTTTTTTTAACTGCGTTTATGTGCGGTTCAATATTATTTACTGGTATTCCTACAGGTTGTTATGGAGCGGGCCGAGTGGGTGATCCTATATATGTGGGGTTTTTGTAGAATTGATTTTTTTGTGGTTATGCTCTTTAAATGTTAGGGACTTATGGCATGTTTTTATGATTTCTACTTATGTTTAGTGAATAACCTTTTTTTAACTTTTTTTTTTAACTGTTTCCCCATGGGACATGAAGACACATCATCTGATTGCTGCTCATGATAATACTCGCACATATGATGTAGCGCAGGGTATTGCAGTGTAAGCCTATGCACATGCCATTAGGCTGGAACTGTGCCTTTAAGAGACGTCACTGACGCCATCTTACTGGGCAGGGCTGACAGGCAACTGGGGTACCTGATCGGACCCCTCAGTGCGCCATAGCAACGATTGGCGCGCCTCCGACAACGCACCAGGGGGGCAGGATCGTGGGGGAAAGACCCCACAAAGCAGTTTTAAAATGCCGGGTTGCATTGACCTGGGCATACAACGGGTTTTAAAAACCCCGCGAGCGGAAGCCCATTCGAGTGCGGGTGTTACACTGGGGTGTCAATTATCAGTCACACCGGCACCCGGTGTTTCGCGATGCCGCTTCTGCTTCAGTCTGACTGACTGGCATCAGCTCTGCTACAGATATATCGGACGCTGAGCGTTAAGGTCACTGCGCCGGCATCCGATATATATGGAAGCGCAGAGCTGTAAGGGTTATATTCACCTGTTAGTTTAGGGTTAAAAGCTGTTTTAAAAACATAGGCTGAGACTAAAAATGTGGTGGCCACATCGTATGGGATCTTCTAGCTCCCTTGGGTGCACGGTTTGGCTCAGTGGTTCTCACTACAGCCTTGCAGGCTGTGCTGGCATGAATTCTAGTCCCATCAGTCAAATTCCAAGAGTTTGTATACTTATACGTGGGTTTCCTCCAGTTTCCTCCAACACTCCAAACACAAGGTTATTAGATTGTGAGCCCCTGGGACAGGGACAGCTTTGTGAAGCCGCAATAATCTGGTTGCTATATATAAATAACGGAATTATTAATCATTTATGAAAATGGACTGTGTTGGACTCTGTAGTGTCGCTGCTGCCGTCCGGTTCAGCGGGCCAGGGGGTCCCACATATTATTTATGATTATTGTAAGGACTACCCATCGTGCTCCATCACTGGATCTGGGGGGTCAAGTGCTTTTTCATAGTGCAGTCATAAATCCCTAGATATAAAACCCGCCGCTGGAAAACTGATTGGAAGAATCTGGATGGCTTGGCAATTATAAGACTTTGTAGGCGCGAGTTATTAGAAGGCTTAGAGCTAAAAAGAGAAGATGGGACAGATTGGAGAGGACTTTACTGGAAACAGAATGAACTTTTGCAACACTTCTTATGTACTTAATAGAAAATTCTCAGAATTCTGTAGGAGCCAAATTGGGTAGAAAAAAAATGATTAAATAAACATAAATTTTCTAATGAGGTGAGGCTGGATGATGATATGTGATCTCTGTGGCGTATTTATCACGGGTGGCAGGGGTGTTTTAATCATGGAGATTCTCTTTATTTTGGCACCATTGATCGGTTGGGTGAGCATATTAGCATTCCTGGAGCACTGGGAAATAGGAAACTCAGAACTGGCAAGCAGCTGCTCAGGTATAAATGAATGGGGGGTTAGAAAGAAGGTAAGAACATGACTTCCTTGTGTGATAAAAAATATAATTGCAGGATCTGATATTACAGAGCAGCATGAGATATTAACCCTCTCGTCTGGATGATATACTCGGCTGTTACACGGACATGCTTTGCATAAGTTTACAATATTGGATAACATATGGAGGAAAATGTTTTAACTGTTATACAATACACAAGATTGGCTCTTTATCCACAAATTGTGCAATAGTAGTTGCTTTTTCATATTAATTTCAATTTCCAGTCCCAAAGACTTACCCATGACCCCTAGTGTGTGTGTGTGGAAAATAATTTCAGAGTTGATAGAGGCAATAGAACTGTAAGGCAGCCACCTAGGACTATGGTCCAGTCCCCTTTTAATCCTGTTTTTGGCAACTGATCCAGTACGCTTCACTATGCAACATGCACAAATAAACATGCACTAGGTAGAAGAAGATAGTTTTTTCTTTGAAGACAATGAGTCCTGAACACTTTCCATGCGGAGTACTGTTAAATGATAATCTTCGTTTTTTGGTAAATCCACAAGTACATTCCAGTTATTTTAATGCCACCTTTACAGCTTGAGTATGATTACCATCATTTAATAGTGGCATCAGACGTGGAATTTAGTGTATGTTATCGGACCTGGCGTGCATGTACAAGTATCAATACCGTAGTTTTTCTGTTCCTTCTTGAAATGCTTCTTAGTGGCTTACAAGGTACAATGATAATGAAAACTGAAATTGTATATATGAAGTGTGGGTTTGATTTTTCGTTCTTTTTTACCCAACCTTATTAGAAAGTATAATTGTGTAACTTACTGTCTAAATGCAAAGAATATGTTGGCTCAGGCACCAGCTGTTTACATCTAACACTCTATACACATTCCAAAAAAGTATCACATATCATGCCATACATACACAAGAATACAAATACAATACCACATCTAATATACTGTTTAAACTGCATAGCTATACAATAAGAAGAATCACCCATGTTGCTAAACAGGACGTGCCACACAGGAAGAGCAGAATCTATACAGGCGGTCCCCCTACTTAAGAACAAAACAGACTTCAGACTGACCCCTAGTTACAAAACAGAACCGTCTGGATGTTGGTAATTTACTGTCTCTTTAGCCTTAGGCTCAGAACAGCTACTAACATTTTATGGTAAGGTGTCTCAAATTAAGATTTATGGTGATCCTGATTCTTATGACAACCCAACCTTTTTTAAATCACAATTGCACAGAGACCAAACAAAATTTGGCTGGGCTTACAATTATAAAATATACACGTTCTTAACTTTAAAATAGCAATTAATTCAACAAATTCACATTAGAACAACCCTATAGAAAACCTCTCTTGTGCATAATCTGGGGGACTGCCTGTACGATATAATCTCCATTATAAGGTACATTTCACATTCATTCTTATTCGTATTTAGCTTGAAAGCCCACCTACTGTTTGTTACAAAAACTAAAGAAAAAAAGATATATTGCAAGACATCCATCTTATGCTAAAACTTGTTAGCAAAAGAACACAATTTAAGCAAACGAATTGAGAATTATTACAAACATCTACACATCCCATGACAAAATTGTGCTTGAACAATAGTATAATCAATCAGATAAACTCAATGTGCCGGCAAAAAAAGTGTATCATGGCTGAAGTAAATGCTGCCTCCTGACTTACTGACATGTTATACCTGTGTCAGTGACATGGTCGATTTGCCCCGTAACAGAAAATAGCGAACAAAGTCGAAGAAATGTCAATTTTTTGCCCATTTTGAACAAATAATAAAAATCTCTATAAAAGTGATTAAATGTTCTCTAAACTGTACGTTCAATGATATTGAACGCAAAAAGTCGCACAAATTGAACTACCCACATTTCCGTTAGACCAAATATAAAAAAAGTTATTACCGCAAAGATGGCAAAATGAAAAAAGAAAAAACATTTGTGGTGCAGGAGTGGTTTTAACTTTATCTGTAATGTAGAAAACCATATCAAAACATACAAATTTGGTATCCCGTGATGCTTAACGACCATGCTTTATTGAATATTCAATAGCCGTCACCTAGAAGTGCACTCTTGTAGGTAGTAAATAAGATCTTTACAAGATCTCTTTAAGTGAAAATAAATGTTATAGATTTTTGGTGGGGATGTGAAAAATGGAATGGAAGAAACAAAAAAGGGCCTGGTCGTTAAGGGGTTTAAGATCCTGAGGTATGCATTGATCCTTTTTACCCCCTATGGCACCAGTTGACCAAGAAAACAACATACTAGGCACAACACCATATCTTAAAAAACAATATTTTGCAAATAAACACTTAAGGGGTTGTCCGAGTTGAAAGACAGGCTGCTTTCAACTGTAACCAGTGGCCTACTAGTGGGTCTGGAGAGTATTGGGCTACAAGGCATTCCGGGTTACATACAAGATAGGTCTGGAGGTGGGTTGTTCTTAAGTGAATTTGTATGTAAGCGAACCTGTATATTTTATAATGGTTGAAGCGCCCAGACAAAAAAATTTGGCCCCAGTGACAATTGAGTTTAAAAACATTGTTTGCTGTCAATGGGACCAGGTTTATCGATAAAGCTTCATTACAGACTCTATCTACAGCTGAATCTTGTAGTTTTGGGACCTATATAAAGCATTCTGAAGCGTTCACCAGAGGTCAGAGGGGTGGCTTTGTAACTATGGTTGTCTGTAAGTGGGTGTCCTTAAGAGGGGACCGCCTGTACAGTCTGATCAGATCTGATGGTTGTACAGTGTTTTTCTATTTCAATATACAGGCGGTCCCCTCCCCCCCCACTTAGAAACACTCGAAAAAACTTGTACCTACACCCGTAGTTACCACGGACCTCTGGTTTGTTAATTTATGTACTTTAGTCCTAGCTACATAAACAGCTAAACTGTTAGCAATGTGTCTGTATGAAGCTTAGTTTTAAATTGATTCTTATGACAACCCAACATTTTTAAATCCAATTGTCACAGATACCAAAAAAGTTCTGGCTGGGATTTACAATGAAAAATAATACAGTTCCGACTTACATATACAAACTCAAACTTAAGAACAAACCTGCATACCCTATCTTGTATGTACCCCGGGGACTCCTGTAACCGACTGTTAGCGAGGCTGAAGAGTGTATCTTTATTTTTGTATTTTCTTTTCATTAACTGTTTTCTTCTTCTTCTGAATGTGTTATTCCCTATTCTAATTATAGTCAAATCTACATCTCTTTATAGACATTAGTGGTTTTTGAATTTTTATATCAAGTTATAATTTTATAGTCTTAGGAACTCGGACTTAGCATATTCGGTTCTATTGGATATTAATCCGCCGCTCAGCTCGTAGTGTTATTCTAACGATTACAACTTATTATACACAGACATGGATTTGTTTACATTTTCGGTGTCTTTACTTGTTTTTAATCATTTCCTTATTAGCAAAGCTTTTTTATTAAATTGTTATTTTTATTTTCTTGTTTAATTTGCTTTAGGTGTTTGGTCTAGTACTAAGTTATTTATTAGGACCCCTTTCTGTACCTTCGATGCAGTGAGAACATGCGCCATCAAAGTTATATTGAATAGACACAGGCAAAATCGGTTCAGAATGAAAAGTTTATTTGTATAATGCGTAAAAGCATTAATTAACTGCTAACAATTTTCAGATTGTAAATTTATAATGCAGATAATAATAATGATAAATGTTTTCTTTGACCTGGTTGAACTTCCTTCTCTTTACTTCCTGCCATTTAGCAGTTGTGTATAATCTATTTCACTCCGCCACTGACAGCTAATAAATGAAGAGAATTGCAAAGTTTCTAATGACTTTTTATTTTATTATTCCAGATAGCGTCCCCAAAATAGTCTACCTCTTTACAGAGCCGAATTATCAGTGAAATATTCTTCCAAGTAATGGAAGGAGTTAATAATAGCCCGGTCTTTTAATGCACTGCTGATTACAGGCGTTCAAACACTTCTCACTAGTGGACACAAAGGGAACCAAAAATCACAGGGAGGTCCAGGCCTTCCCCGGTTACATACAAGCTGGGTCTGTAGTTTGTTCTTATTGGTTTTATTAAGTTGGAACTGTATATTTTATAATCATTGTAATCCCAGCCAAACTTTTTTGTCCTGTGCAACTGGATTTTAACATGTTGGGTTGTTCATAAGAATCAGGATTAACACTAAACTTCATTACAGACACCTGTGATAACTGTTACAGCTGAATCATTGTAGCCTAGACTAATGTACAGAAATTACCATAATCCGAGGGTTGATCCTTTTGTAACTATGGGTCGTATTAAGTCGAGTGTTGCTAGTAGGGGGACCGCTGTATTTTATTATTAAGATCTTTCAACAAATTCACTCTGAAATGTTTCCACTTTCAATAGATAATACTTTAATTTTTCTCAGCATAGCCCCTCCTATTCCCCAGTTGACTCCTCCTTGTTATTGGATTGCATACCAAAGTTGTATTTTTTTTTTTTTTTGGCCACACAACGCTGGCAAACAGTGTTAAGGTATTTTCCTGGAGAGCTGGGTAGCCATACTTTGTGTGTTTGTTTTAGTAGCAGAAGAACTGTGAAATGCCTTTATATTCAGATTGTAGCTGAACTTACCTACTTGGTGCTAAAGATCTCTGCATTCAAACTGCTACAATACACCAGACCCTACCCTCTACCCTCTTAATATGTTTTTGAGATCTCACACGACCAGTGTACACGTGCTGGAAGTCCCTGCCACCCTAATAATCGCATAATTCACAGTTTTGCTGCGACCTGAACACATATGCAGAAATTGTATGAATAAAAGATCTCAAGGGTTGCTATTCTACAATATCTGTATCGGTGTAGAAGGAAAACATCTTGTAATTCCTTTAACAAAGAGTTTTATAAACTATTTGGATATATTCGTTAGAAAAATAGTCATAGTTTTCAAGACATCTTCTTGCTGTCATGAATAGTTACTTTTATTATTTCCCAAGGATATACAGGATGGCAGTCAACGGCTTGTATTGTTGTAGGAGTTTATCCCCTGAGTAATAGTATAGTTTTTCTTCTGTCATCATACATGTTCTAATTCAGCAAAGTTCTCCTTATTGTCAGCTAAAGTACAAAGAATTATTCACATATAATTTCTTTTGTTCTCTCACGAGTTTAAGTTAAAATTGTCAGAATGTGGTGTACTGGGAGAATATATTGGCGTCATCTTCAGAGCCGTTTATTCTTGCTTCATGGATTCATATGGTCGCTTATTGGGGGACCCATAAGGAAATGATTACTGGACTTTTTGTTTGCCTTTTCTCGCCGGAATCCTTTCTCTCTTATTCATTGAGATTGAATTGTGACACTGAAGATTGACAAAAACCTGGGAATTGAAATGGTAATATTGACCATCGTCTGCGTTTGCCTAATCAGCAGATTAAGCCCTGTGCACACTAGAAATTAGGAGCGGTTTCGAGGTTTTTTTTTGTGAATTTTGAGATGGTTTTTGCTGTAGTCCTTGCTATCAGAATAGCTCAAACAAGATGCGTCTTGTCTGGGTGTGTTCACCCTGGTGTTTTTTGGATTCATTTTTAAACGCAATCTCAGAAAGCGTTTTTTACAATGTTACCCACAGTTTGCTAATTTGAAAGCATTTTCTTTTCTGCATTGCTGAATGTGAACAGCTGTGCCCTCAGTTAAACATACACGAGCATACTTCAGCAATAATACAAATGGCTTTCAAAACCAACCCCACCAATTGGTACCTAAAAAAACACATCCAAAAACGCCCCCCTTAAGGCTGGCCACGTTCAGCGTCTCGACTAAGGTGAACATTGCCTTCCTGTTTCTTTCTTTGTGAAACTTTTTTGCAGTTTTGCACTTTTAGGTGCAGAATCAGTAAGTGTACCAAGTTTCTGACCATCGAAGAAATCAACAATGCAGTGCGTGGAGTTTATCTTTGCAGCCAGAGTTTGTGCAACTTGTACGACGGTAGGCTGGATTGTCCCATTTTTGCACCTAATAAGTTGCAAACCAGAGCATGCAAGACCCAGACTTCTTTTGGTAACTACTATTTTGCGTCCTACAAAGTCGTACACCACAAAAAGTGCCAAAGTGAGACAAACCAGGCAATGCATGCTCCCTCTTTTTCACAGTAAGCACTCACTATTTCTCCTTTTTATCTATTGCCGTTACCCCTTATTTCAAACAGAGCGCTCCATCCATGCTCCGCTATTCCCTTCTAATTTCTAACAGTTTCTCCTCCTGCCCTCTATTTTTAGAGAGTTTCTCCGCCATGCCCCTCTATTTGTAGAGTGTTCTCCTCCATGCCCCCCCCTATTTCTAACAATGCGTTCGCTCCATGCCCCTCTATTTTTTGAGAGTTCTCCTCCCTTCCCCCTATTTCCTAACAGTGCACTCTTCCATGCCACCCGCTATTTCCCTTCTGTTCCCAATGTTGGCTCCTCCGTGCTCACTCCTATTTCAGCAATCCCTACCTCGCAATCCACCCGTGTTTTCAAATATGCATTCCTCCAGCCTCTTATTTCTAAAGTGCACACTCCTCCATTCCTCCTTCTATCTCTAACAGTGCCCTACTCTACTCCAATCTCGCTCTTTCTAACATGTACTCCATCCATGCATGGCCCCGCCTATTTCGTGCAACAGTATTCCTCCAAAACTCGCTATTTCTAAAAGTACCCTCCTACTCCTCCATGCGCTCCCGTAGCTTCTAACGTGCGCTAGCTCCAACGCCCCATTATCACATCGGGTCAGACTGCCTCGCATGCCCCCCTATTTCTAACAGTGCGTGCTTATATTGCCTGTTTCTAAAAGTGTGTGCATCCACCATGCCTATGAATTCTATATTCTAGACCTTGGCACTCAGCGCAGATTAAGGGTCCCCAGTGCTATGGAGCACCTCAATTTAGATGGGGGCCCCCCCAGCCGTTATCCTATGCGGGGCCCCCTCCCACATACACAATATAAGTAAAACGATACACATGTTACAGTGTTCAAAGCGCTAGAGACATTATAAACATGTTATCCTTTAGTTTCTAGTTAAATTCTCTACTGTTACAAACCATTTCCATTTGGTCATGACAACTAAAAAATACTCCCACCATATTATTATACCGATAATGAACCACAAAAGCGTGTTACCTTCAATACAGTGGAGCATAAGATAGAGAATTAAGTTGGTTAGACTCAATGGGGGTCATTTACTAAGGGTCCGATTCGGCGCCGGCATGCACGCAATGGAAATCGGGGGGCGTGGCCGTACGAAATCCCGATGGATTCGGAAAAACCGACGCATTTAAAACAAAAAATCTGTCGCGGAGCTTGCACTTACCTTCACTCAGCCCGGCTCAGTGAACTCCAGTGCGTTCCGATGCTTTTCAGCGCAGCAGCGCCACCTGGTCACGCTGTGCTCTTTCATCAGACTGTTCACATCTTTGGGGTCTAAAACAGTTTGCACTGGTATTTAAGAAGTGTGTTTGCTGGGTATGCGGTACACGCAATCCTTTTTTGGCGCAGCTGTGCTGGCTTTCATGCGACACAAATCAGGGGGCGTATCGTCAGACGGTCTGAGCGATTTAGACTGAGAGCGGGTTTTACCTTTCAAATTGTGTCGCAAGTCCTAGCACTTAGATGCACCACTAAAAAGATGGTGAACTCTGTCGGACCTGAGTAAGGAAACCACACATTCATGATATCGGGCACATTATCCTAGTGAATCGCCGCACTGTGCATTATAGTTGGACAATGCACTTTATGTGAACTCTGGTAATTGAGTAAGTAAATGTGCCCCATTGTTCTTTATGTTGTTTAATATCTTTTGTGTTAAGTTGTGCAAAAAAAATAAAAATATGATGAAAATTTTGAAAACAATGGAAACGTTCCGAAAGGACCTCATTTCAGATTTTATCAACGTGTAGAATGTGCATTTGGACCTCACAGGTGTTCAAAAATTTGGGTCAATGCCCTAGTGGGCGGCACCGGTCTCTTCCAGTATTGCGCTATTAGACATCTAGCTACTGTGAGTATATGTAAACTCAGCTTCATCAGGCCCTTGGGTAGAGGTTGCGGGGTTTATTAAGCAGGTAAAATAATGGGTCTAAGGGAACCATAATCGTTAGTAGGCCTGTGAGTAAATCTCTCACTGACTCCCAGAATGGCTGTATACTGGAACATGACCAAAAGATATGGTGAAGAGTGCCCCCTGGCTCCTTACAACGCCAGCATACATCTAGTATGGTAGGGAATAGTCGGTGCAATTGGGCTGGTGTATGGTACCAATGATATAGTAATTTATATTGATTTTCCCTATATGTGGTACATACGGAGGTTTTGGAGGCATATTGCCATATACGGCTCCATGTCTCCTGTGTAATCGAGCGACCTATAATGCGTTCCCACTTTGCCATATACGCATGTTGAACAGGATGTAGCAGGATGAGGTAAATTTCAGATATGAGCCCTGACGTGTGCGTGTAGGTCTTACACATATATTCAAATGATGTGGGTTTGGACACTGTGTCCAAGTTGCCCAGAGCTTGCAATAAATGTCTAATCTGTAAGTAGTGGTATAGGGAGGATTGTGGAATATCAAATTTTTCCTGCAGTACATGAAAGGGCAAAACTGTTTGGGACACGTGATCTACAATGTCCGCATATCTGAACAAACATTTAGAGTGCCAGGGCTTTACAGCCGTTCCTGTTAGTGCGTGTGGGAGATATGGCGTATTTAGAAACGACTGCATAGGAAAGCGTGGGGACATTAACATGAATTTAGAACTGCATTTGCGCCATATATTCAATGTGAGCGCTATAGGGCCCAGCAATGGGCCAGCAGGAACCGGGGCTCCTGGTGTCCATAAATAAGAATTAGGATGGTACGGGGCCAACCACAATTTTTCAATCTCCATCCAGCTGGAGTAAGCCCATAAAGTTGACCAGGCAGGTATGCGGTGGAGATGTGCAGCCCAATAATACTTAATGAGGTCAGGAACCGATAGGCCCCCTCTAGATTTATGAGCAAACAGAACTGATCTTGTGTCTTTTATGGGCCCACACGAAATGAAGGAAGGAGTTCTGTAGTGAGCCTAAAGCTCGATGGGGGATAGGGACCGGTAGTGTCTCAAACAAATATATTAGTTTCGGGAGTATTGTCATTTTAACCACCGCTATCCTCTCAAACAATGAAATTGGCATGGTAGTCCATTTATCCATCAGGGACCTAATTTCACGGAACAAACTCGGAAAATTTTGGTCATATAATGTGTCATATGATATAGTTAATTGGACCCCTAAATATTTGATGGCTTGCGAGTTCCACCGATACTTAAAGTTCACTTTCAGTAGATCCATAAATGGGGCGGGCATATTGATCGGGAGTGCCTCCATTTTAGAGGCATTCACCTTATATCCTGACAGAAGACCAAATTGATTTAAACGAGCGTGTAAGTTAGGGAGAGATACTAACGGTTGCGTGAGGGTGAGAAGAACATCATCCGCATATAAGGAGAGATTGTATTCCCTGTCTCGAACGCATACCCCATGGATACTAGTGTCCTGACGGATTATAGAGGCCAATGGTTCTATGCAAGCACAAAAAGGAGGGGGGAAAATGGATACCCCTGTCGGGTGCCATTACCTATCTTTATGTGGCTGGAGGAGGCATGCAGAAGTTTTACCTCCACTGTTGGAGTTGCATAAAGATTCTTAATTGCACTCATAAACGGTCCCCTTATGCCTAGCGTTCTCAACCTATAAAACATAAACGACCAGTTTAGCCAATCAAAGGCTTTTTCTGCGTCCAGGCTAAGGATAAGTGCCTGCTCGTCTGCCTTGTTCAGTGCATCTATCAGATCAATTGTGCGCCTCGTGTTATCTCCCCCTTGTCGGCACAGGACAAAGCCTACTTGGTCCTTATGTATCATATGGGGGAGCAATGGAAGGAGCCTGTTAGCTAAAATTTTTGTATAGATTTTTAGATCCGCATTGAGAAGGGCAATCGGTCTATAATTTGCGCATTCTGTGGCGTCTTTCCCGGGTATCGGAATTAGGGTAATAAAGGAATGGGTAAGACATTCGGCATGTCTTTCACCACCTCCTCTATCTCTTCCAACGAAATTGGTTCTCCTTGGGGCTCCACGGCAGCCTGGGACAGTTTTGGAAGGAAGCAAAAATCCAGAAATTCATCTAGGACCCTTTCTCTCTCTTCCACTGAGGTGGGCAGAGTATTGGGTGCGGAGTATAATTTGGCGTAATATGCCTGGAATTGGTGTGCTATGGCTCTGGGGTTGTGTAGTAGGGTCCCCTTTGCATCCCGAATTTCCCGGAGCTGCCTCGCCAGGAGGGTGTGGGATTTGTTGCCTTTCTCATAGTAACGTTGTTTTGAATATGTTAACATCTTCTCTACCTGCTTAAGTTTGATCTCCCTCAACGATTACCTAAGTTCCACCAGTTGGCGGAGCCATCCCATGGTCGGGTTAGCTGCCAATGATATCTCTAGGGATCGTAACATTTTACGTAATTCTTCTTACTGCCGTGTCCTATCCCACTTAGATCTAGACCCTTGTTCAATAAAGCATCCCCTTATGACTGCCTTATGGGCCTCCCATAAAAGTGATTGGGTGGGAACTGTATCAGTGTTTAATTGAAAGTATTCCCTTAGAGAAGCCGTCAACTCCTCCTTAACCCGGGGCACCTTCAAAAGGGCTTCATTTAGCCTCCAGTGGCAATTGCGCACTAGGGAGTAATCAACCCTCAGGTATAAGGTCACGGGGGCGTGGTCAGACCAAGTGATGGAGCCCACCTCCGCATCTTGAACCATGCGTAACATTTGGGTATCACCAATAAAATAATCTACCCGGGTGTGGGTGCCATGAGAATTTGAGTAAAATGTGTAGGCTTTTTCCCCAGGGTTGCACACGCGCCATAGATCATATAGGGAAAACCTCCTGACGATCTTTCGAAAAGCTATTGCCAAATTATTCTGGGAGGCCCCCTTTACTGCCAGTCTGTCCATGGTCCCTGAAAAAATTAGATTAAAATCTCCTCCCAGCTTGTTTAGTACACTGGTGAGAAAGCGTATCTGTGAGGAGTTAGGTACATATACATTACAGAGGCGTATTGGGTTACCATTTAAGGTGCCCTGCAGAATTAAATAGCGACCCTGTGGGTCCGATGTAACAGAGGAGATTTGAAGTGGGCAAGTGTTAGCAATCAGTATTGCCACACCAGCCTTTTTACTCTAGTGTGAGGCTAGGTAAGCAGTGGGATAGAGGTGACGTGCGAAGGTGAAAGAGCCCCTGGAGTCTAAATGTGTCTCCTGCAAGAAAACTATATCTGCTCTGCTAGCCTTGATTTCCTGCAAGGTCAGCCTACGCTTACCGGGGGAGTTCAAGCCCTTGACATTCAAAGACAGAATTTTAACCATAATGAAAGGTAAAAACTAGATTTGCTCACGTTCAAAGAGATTCAACTGCTCACGTCCAGTAGAGGATGGGTCTGGGCGCTACCCGCCCCAGTGGGTTGCTGTTTTTACCGTTATGAGGGGTCTTTCTGCAATGTAGAATATAAAAAAGAGATGGGGGGAGGGAATGGGTGGGTAAGAAGACAAGGGTAGACACAGACAATCAATAACCTCACTTGTAAAACCCTTAGTATGAACCAAGAAGAGAGAGCAGTACGTCTCTTTCTTCTGGTTAGGACTTAAACCGCCTACTTGCCGTCCCTCCATACAGGTAGGGGGGGGACCAACAGGCGATCAAGAGTCTTCCTTATATGGTTGGGAAGGCTGCTTGGCAGTCCCGTGAGAAAATTGGGAATTGCGTGGCCGAAACACCTCCACAAGGTGCCAGCTAAGCAATATCTACTGGTAGCTGCTACGTAACAAAGAGAAGAGAGAGAGGAAAAAAAAGTGAACTTGACCAATACAACTATAATACCTTCCCCCCGGTGTTATAGTGCAATAACTTGATATAACATCATTCAGGCATTATTGTCTCCCAAATAAAGACTATGCTGTAAAGTCCCAAAAACTGAAAAAGGATATATGTACGGGGTGGCTTTCTCTATCACGGAGGTGAGATTCTAGAGGATCCTCTGGATCGTTGTCTCCTTCTCTTCTTCTGGACTGTCTGCCACTCTGACGTCGACCTTGGTGCTTGGCATCTCAGCTCCCAGTCCTGAATAGGCAGTATTTGAAGGTCCCAGGTGTCACAGAATGGGGCAACGTCTTCAAAGGAGTGCAGTGTTGCTGTTCGCCCTTCTTTTGAGGCTACCAAAGCAAATGGGAATCCCCATCTGCAGGGGATGTCGTATTGTTGCAGAATATCCAGTAGAGGGCGTAGCTGCCTTCTCTTTTGCAGTGTCAGCCATGATAAGTCCTGGAATAACTAAATCTTAGCGCCATGAAAATCATAGTCCCTGTGTTTCCTAGCTAGGAACATAATACGTTCTCTCTTACCAGATTTTGGCCTGAGGGCTCTGTGAGCTCTATCAAATTTAATGTTTGGTGCAGGGTCTCTCAAGATCATGGAGAATAGTGTAGTCAGCGTACCCTTTACGTCCTCTCTTCCTTTGGCCTCCGAGACCCCATGAACCCTAATATTATTTCTCCTGCCCTTGTTGTCTAAATCTTCCATGTATCTGGTAACGTCTCGCAAGACTTCCATTTGAGACCGTACTGTGGATTGTAGCTGTGCCATGTCATCTCTTGAGTCCTCTGCAGCTGTTTCGAGGACTTCCACCCTTTTCGCCACCACATGAAGATCACCTTTCATCTCTGCTATTTCAGCCTTAAGAGCATCTTTCACCTCTGAGATGAGCACTTTGAAGTCCTTTTTAGTAGGTAAATTTTGAAGAATCATCTGCAGAGAAGCGATGTCAGTATTTATGTTAGGGGCAGCCCCTTGAGATTCCCCATGTGATTCAGGAGATGAGGCCCATGTAGGTGATGGTGCTTGGTATCTGGTGAATGTGGGCGTCAACCCTATATCCTCCTCTGGTAAATGAGGTGATTGCAATTGCGGGCTGTGTGGGTTGGCTGCTCCCTGCTTCGCTGATAAGCGTTGTGGTTTTGGGGAGTGCTGTGTTGCTGAGCCCTTATCCTTTGCCACATCAGCTTTTGCCACCGAGCTATAGCTCCTCTCCATCAGCCGTAACGTTACGGGGAGTGCCGTAATCCTGCTGGCTGTGATTGCTGTTGGTCTCCCAGCGGGAATTTATGTTTGCTGGAGCTTGTTGCCTGGTCTTTCCCGGCAACCTGCCTCACTGCCGGGGCTTCAGGCAGGTGTCGGGCCACGGACTCACCCCTCTGCTGCTTAGCAGTTCCAAAGCTCGGGCCAGCACGTCCTGCTGCTGCTGTAGGAGACATGCCGGAGCTGCGTGTCTGCGCCGCTGCTCCTCCAGAACGGCCTTCCTCACAAGATGGCGGGTGCGCTTCAGCGCGAGGCAAGGCCCATTGCTTCAGTGGGCGCAGGTATCGCTCCAGCGAGCCTCCCGGTGGTTACTCCTGCGCCGGTAGGTCACGGTGCCCTTTCCGGGGGAGCTTTTTGGGTGTGGGTGCTAGCGTGTACAATGAGTATTTTGACTCCACGGGGGTTCAAAATTTTGGGCTGAAATTTGGGAAAAAATTTCTTAAAAAATAAAAAATTTTCCCCAATTTTTGGGGGTCCACAAGGGGCAAAAGGAAATTTGCACCACAAAAATTGCTCAACAATTTCTCCTGAACATGGAGATAGACTGCCGTCAGACACACAGTAGGACTTGGGAGAGAAGAAGTGGTGGTATTTACCAGGGTAGATGGGTATAAGGAGGTGGTAACCAGGGTAAACATACTTCAGGTGAATGCTTCAGGTGAATGCTAAATTCTGAAGCACTCTTTTATACAGATGCCATATTTTTCAGCACCAGTGACATATTGATAAGTTGTGTCCTTCCTTTTTCCCATTTTGTAACAGACTTTGCATCCTTTACAGTACGCTTGGAAATGAAGGACTTGATGTGTGGAATGCTGGTATAAAAGTTATCCCCATAGAGGTGTTAACCATTATCCAGGATTCGGTGCACCAGATCCCACACAAGCTTTCCAGTAACTCCTAGGACAGGGGGACATTCTGGGGTGCTAATTTGTGTGTTTTTTCCGTCATAAACCCTAAATATGTGGGTGTACCCTGTGGTAGTCTCGCACAACTTGTACATTTTAATTCTATACCTTGCCCTCTTGCTGGGCAGCTACTGGTGTATTCTTAGTCTTCTTTTAAAATGTACAAGTGACTCATCTACACAAATGAATTTTGTGTAGGCCTCAACAAACTTGACTCGCCAAAGCATCAGTCAACACTGTGTGGTTAATTGGAGTGTTGTAGAAAATATCAGATAATACCCATATATAGCAAAAGACCCCAGAACTTCATTATTTCTACCGCATCTACAGGGGTCCACCTAGCAAATGATGATAGGTTTTATGCCAAAAACTGTTGGGCATACAAATTTGTTTGTGCTACCACTGAAAATACTTTGAAAAAGTCAATTTCTGTGAGGCCTTCTGTCTCAATATGAATTCCTGGAATTTGAGGGTCATAATCATCAGGGGGTGAGATCCATGCAGGGTCACTTGGGGTCTGGGAAACATCCTCAACCATTGGCCTGAGGCACCTTCAGGAGGAAGAGGAGAAGGATGAGAAATAGACAAATGAAGAACCCTTCCTTTCTGAATCGGTGTCCGAGGAAAGGAATGCATACAGGGCCGGTTCTAGTCAAAGTGGGGCCCTGGGCAAAACAAAAAGTGGGGCCCCAAAATAAAACTATTTTATGACTAGTCACAGTCAGCAAGCGGCTCCTTTAGTATGTTAAAACAAACTGTAATATTTAAAGGGGTTAAATTTGGGTGATGCAAAAATCTTCCAAAGGGTTCAGACACAACCCACCACGGTAATCAAAACAGCGATGAAGCAGCACTCCATATAGTGAAAAAATCTTGAGTTTTTATTCCACCATAGTGACCATGCAACGTTTCACCTTATCAATAAGGCATTTTCAAGCATACAGAGTGAACAACTGAGGGTTTATATAGAGGGTGAGTTAATCAACCACAGCATGTGTGCATAAGTGACATCATAATTATTTCCTTAAAAAACTGAGTTTCCGTGAATTTAAAAGTTTAAAAGTGAACCAGTATAAACGACATACGTGTATCCGATATGGCATAACAATTGTGTGTGTGATTATACAAAGCCATCAAATACAGTTAATACCAAGCAAAATAAGGGAGACACGTACTAGCTATGTGTCTCCTGGTGATGATGACTCCTCCTGTGTGGCATTTGTGGGAATCAAGTCCAGTTTGGAGTCTCAGCAAAGGTGTGATAGTTGCAAAAAAATTTTTAAAAAACCGATTTGAACACACAGACGTATGTCCTAGTGACCAAAACCAACATACATTGCATTATTATATATTAAATCAAATACCGCTCGGACCTCTATGTATAACTAATGTCTATGACATGCGCATAGAAAGTCCTAGTATTAGATATCGCCATCTTGAGTAGTGGGAGTGTTTGCCCTTCAAAAAGAAAAAGAAGAAGCTAACTCGGGTGTAACGGGACGAGGACGATCCCAAGGGACTCGCGGAGAAGAGAAACGTAGGAGGGTCCACCAGTGAGGAGTATTGTCATCACACACGATCTCTCATTGCCCAATGGCCAAGAAGTACGTGTCAGTCCATTCCGGATCATTCATTATCCTCATGTGGCACCAACTTCAGCGCAGTAATACACTCCGGAGTTAACCGTATATCAGGAAGGTCCCAAATTCATGTCCCTTAATCCATCCGAGGAAGACACTATGGTATAGAATAACAAAAGGCGAATTACTATATACGATTGTTCCACTTATAATACAGATTACGTGTTCACTTTAGGGGGTTCAATATTACACATATTGGTCTGGCAATTCGTACCAGAACTGGTATGTCACTAAACGGGGATGTGTATGTAGATACAGATGGGATCATAAGGACGGAATTGAGAAAGTATTAAAAATACAAGAAAAGTTTTAAAAGGCATTTTGATATTCAATTTAGTATTTTATTTCAGTTGGATCGTACTCTTACACTCATGCTTGGGTGCAGGGACTTAATTTAGTATCCATGTGACCTCTTCGTTTTAATGTAAGTTCTTATTACCTCCTATTTTTGTGGGGGAATCCTATCAACAATCATGAACCTAAGGTCTCCACTCGATCTCAGCTTCTGAAAAATGGAACGGCCACCGGGAAATCTAATTTTTTAGTTCGTATACTCATTTGTGGTTATTTAATCTTAATCTACATTCGGTTGTGGTTTCACCCACATATAGGTGTTACATGGACACTGGAGCACATAAAAGATAATCACTCCTGCAGGGGAAGACAAAAAATTGATCTTGAGAGGAGGATCCGTAATTGGATGAATAAAGGTGTCCCCTTCATCATCAAGGAGCAATTATCGCAAGACATACAGGGGATGCTACCTGTACGGGTTAGTTCTTCTTTGATAGGACCGTACATCGGTTTTAACCAATAGATCTCTCAAAATAAGTCCTCTTTCATAGGAGGAAAAAGGGCGCGGGGGATTGAAATGTTGAATCTGTTTGTAATAAGTGCTTTAAAATACACCAATTTTTCGAATAATCGCCTGCGATTTTATGGCTATGGAAGCCAAATGTGGAAATCATAGGTATACGGGTAGTGTTTTTAGTAGTTCCTTTAGATAATAGTGTGGATCTTTCTAGGGTCTGTCCTTCTCCATATGTTTAGCGGATGAGTGTTTTGGGGAACCCTCTTAATGAATTTTTTACCCATCTTGTAATCCCTTTTCCTGTTCATTCTCATTATCCACTATTCTTTTAACCCTCACAATCGACTGAAGGGCAGAGAGCGTATCAATCCCCCGTGGATATGTGGCTATCCATTTTCAACAAAGTGTTACAATCTGTCGGTTTACATACAGTTAGTTTTAAGAGGTGTTATCCTGTATATACACATCAGTGTCTAAAATTGTAAATGAGAAGTCAGAAAACCACCATAGTGAATTTGATTCCGGACGATGTTATTCATATCAAAAAAAACAAATCCAAAGGGGACGGTCACCCAGCCATTTTGTAAATATGTCTCTAAATAACGCACCACTTCAGTACATGAACCAAAGTGGGGCGATATATAGACGTCGTTTCCTCAAGGTCGCCATAACAATATGCGCGATGTGGGGGCCACGTTGGAACCCCATGGCCGTCGCGCAGTTGTAATAAAACTCCCGTTTAAATGAAAAATATTACAAGTCAAAATGATTTCCAATAGGGTACAGATAAATTCTTGCCCCCATGGTATAGTCCGACCCCTCAGTGTCCTTGCCACACACTTGCCAAACCTCGTAATGGTAATGGAGAGTGTATAGGCTGGTGATCAAAAGACACCAGTAGTGCACCTGGGGGGAAAAAAATGTCAGAAATTTTGTTCAGAAAATCAGTGGTATCCTGAATATAAGATCTAGCATCAACGCTAAGGGTCTGAGGAATTTATCTAAAAAAATGGCTGCTGGGCTAAATAAAGATTCGGTCAGACCAACAATCGGTCTCTACCGGTGGTTGAGGTCACAATTTGTGAAATTGGGTAGACATATAGTAAGGCAATTTCGGAAACTTAGTAATAGATGTCAGCAGATCTTCATCTATCACATCAGTGCATAAGCATGATCCACCAGAACCCTCAGCCTCTTAGAAAAGGCCGGTTGTGGGTCCATCTCAACCTTATTGTAAACACTAACATCATTAAGTTGTCTAGAACTTCATCCATATATTAGGCGTCCATACGACGATCCCCCTTTATCAGCGGGTTGTGATGAGATCGTCGTTATGGGCCATCCATCCAAACCCTTTTCTCATCAAGGGTTAAATATTCCTCTGTATGCATTTATGACAGATTCCTTATATAATTCAACATCTCTGGGACCGCGTGATAAAAGAGTCTATTAGCGGGAGAGTTGGCAGGTGGACAAAGTTACTTTTCAGGAAAAGAACCACATTCTTTCAAGTTAAAGTACAGAAAACTCCCTATGGGGGGTATCATCACTCACCGTTGGCGGTTTCCCCAGGAACCAGGTCTTTAACTTGATGGATCTAAAAAAAGCATTTAATCAATGTCAAGGTCCAACCAATGGTGGACGTTGTAGGGCAAAAAGACAATCCTTGCTTAAACTTTCCGTTCAACATCAGACAGACTGTAGGAAGAGATGTTCACCAACGGGTTGATCCTTCCCTTCTTCTTCACCATGGGGTCTTCATCTAGTTGCCACTTTGGTTTTTTGTCGTGTCTGTTGTGCTTGCGTCCTCACTCTTCGCTTCCTTGTTTGCTATTATATCCTGTGGATTCCCTGAGGGACCCCTAAAAAATCACTTGTCGTTGGTTTACGAACAGGTGTGGTGTTGTGCGCTCCTCGTTGTCGCTTAGTCGTAATGATTGTACGTCTCCTCACGCTGCCACGTGTAGATACGACCCGAGCGTAATCTTCATTATCTCTTGTCCATTAGTCGTTTGGTTTCCTCTGTCCTTACGAAACTTGAGAGGATAGAGGAGGTCTTTTTTTATAGGTATGAATTCAGTCTCATCATTATACTTTGTAGTTCATTTTCCACTTCAACCAGTTTAGGTTGGCCCGATTTCAACTCCAACTGAATGAACTCTATGTTAAGTAAAATGATGTCCAGGGCATATTATTGGACAAACCCTCGAACCTCGTACAGAAACTCTGTATTTGTCGGAACAGGTTAGGTCTAAGTTGAGATTCTGAGTCAAAGAGGAATTATATTTTGTTTATAATAATTGAACATAGGAGGGCCAAATGAAGTTCAAAGTAATGAGTCTTCTTGAGAGAGATTCAAACTACGTTAAGTCAATCTTGGCTGAAGTCCAGAAAGGTGCCATCACCTAAAGAACCACTAGGATCCTGTTCACATCATCCTCCGTGTATGCAAAAAGATTCGGTGGTGGAGCAGATGTTCCATGTTTCAGGTAATCACACGTGCAAAGCTTCCTAGTTTCAACGCTATCAGACAGAGAATAAGGTGTGGAGCAGCACCCGTGCGAGGGTAACGTGGGTGCAAATCTTCCAAACGGGTTCAGACACCACCCACCACGGTATCAAAACAGCGATGAAGCAGCACTCCATATAGTGAAAAACTTGAGTTTTTATTCCACCATAGTGACCATGCAACTTCACCTTATCAGAAAGGCATTTCAAGCATACAGAGTGAACAAACTGAGTGGTTTATATAGAGGGTGAGTTATCACCACAGCATGTGGCATAAGTGACATCATAATTATTCCTAAAAAAAGAGTTTCCGTGAATTTAAAATTTAAAGTGAACCAGTATTAACGACATACGTGTATCCGTAGGCATCAATTGTGTGGTGTTATACAAAGCCATCAAATACAGTTTAAATGCAAGCAAAATAAGGGAGACACGTACTAGCTATGTGTCTCATGGTGATGATGACTCCTCCTGGTGTGCATTTGTGGGAATCAAGTCCAGTTTTGGAGTCTCAGCAAAGTGTGATAGTGCAAAAAATTTTTAAAAAACCGATGTAAACTCCTATATGTGGGTGAAACCACAACCGAATGTAGATTAAGATTAAATAACCACAAATCGGTATACGAAACTAAAAAATTAGATTTACCGTGCCGTTCCATTTTTCAGAAGCTGGACATAGAGTGGAGGGCCTTAGGTTCATGATGTGTTGATAGGATTCCCCACAAAAAGAGGAGGTAATAGAGAACTTACATAAAACGAAGAGAGGTCCAATGGATACATAAATTAAAGTCCCTGCACCCACAGTGGTTAAACAGGGATTTTCCGTTAATGTATTCTTGTAATGGTTGAAATGTCTAGAGTCCTACCTTAGTGATACCATCGTGGATCACTACATAATCCCGTTTAGTGACATACCATGTTCTGTACGAAATTGACAGACCAATATGTGTAAGATTGAACACACTAAAGTTGACACGTGATTGTATCATAAGTGGAACAATACGATATATAGTAATTCGCCTTTGTTATTTTATACCATAGTGCTTCCTGGATGGATTAAGGGACATGAATTTGGGACCTTCCTGGATACGGTGAACTCCGGAGTGTAATACTGCGCTGAAGTTGTGGCCACATGAGGAGATGAAGATTCCGGATGGGACTGTGAACACGTACTTCTGGGCATTGGGCAGAGGAGATCGTGTGTGATGCACATATCTCCTCACTGGTGGACGCTCCTCGACGGTTCATCCGCTGAAGTCCCTGTGGATCGTCCTCTCCCGTTACACCCGAGTTAGCTCCTTCTTTTTTCTTTTGAATAGGGGCAAACACTCCACTACTCAAGATGGCGATATCTAATACTAGGACTTTCTATGCGCATGTCCATAGACATAGTTTACACATAGAGGTCCGAGCGTGGTATTTGATTTAATATATAAATGCAATGTATGTTGTGTTTGGTCAACTAGGACAATACGTCTGTGTGTTGCAAATCGGTTTTTAAAATATTTTTGCACTATCCACACTTTGGCTGAGACTCCAAACTGGATTGTTCCCACAAATGCACACCAGGAGGAGTCATCATCACCATGGAGACAAATAGCTAGTACGTGTCTCCCTTATTTTTGCTTGTATAACTGTTTTGATGGCTTTGTATAATCACCACACAATTGTATGCCATACGGATACAACGTATGGCGTTATACTGGTTCACTTTTAAAATTTTAAATTCCCGGAAACTTTGTTTTTAAGGAAATAATTATGATGTCACTTATGCACACATGCTGTGTTGATTAACTCACCCTCTATATAAAACCACTCAGTTGTTCACTCTGTATCTGGTGAAAAGACTTTATTGATAAGGTGAAACGTTGCATGGTCACTATGGTGGAATAAAAACTCAAGATTTTTCACTATATGGAGTGCTGGCTTCATCGCTGTTTTGATACCGTGGTGGGTGTGGTCTGAACCGTTTGGAAGATTTTTGCCCCCAATTTACCCCTCGCACGGTGCTGCTCCACACCTGATTCTCTGTCTGATAGGTTGGACTAGGAGCTTTGCACGTGTGATTTACCTGAAACATGGATACAATCTGCTCCACCACCGAATCTTTTGCATACACGGAGGATGAGTGAACAGGATCCTAGGTGGGTCTTTAGGTGATGGCAACTTTCGGATATCCAGCCAAGATTGACTTAAAACGTAAGTTTAGAATCTCTCTCAAGAGACTCATTAACTTTGAACTCATCTTGGCCCTCCTAGTCAATATTAGTAAACAAAATATAATTCACTCGTGGACTCAGATCTCAACGTTAGGACTACCTGTTCCCACAAATGACAGAGTTCTGTACGAGGTTCGAGTGTTTGTCACATAAATATGCCCTACATACTTTTACTTAACAATAGAGTTACATTCAGTTGGAGTGAAATCGGGCAACCAAACTGGTTGAAGGTGGAAAATGAACTACAAAAGTTAATGAAAGAGACTGAATTCAATACGACTATAAAGAAAGACCGCCGATCTATCCTCATCAGTTTCGAAGAACAGGAGGAACCAACAACATAAATGGACAGAGATTAAGGAAGATGTAAGCATCGGGTCGTATCGACACGCTGGGGGGGGGGGCAGCGTGAGGAGACCAGTACCATACAGTAAGACAGATAGATTAATCTACATTCGGTTGTGGTTTCACCCACATATAGGAGTTTACATGGACACTGGAGCACATAAATGACATAATCACTCCTGCAGGTAAGACAAAAATTGATCTTGAAGGAGGATCCCGTAATTGGATGAATAAAGGTGTCCCCCTTCATCATCAAGGAGCAATTATCGCAAGACATACAGGGGATGCTACCTGTACGGGTTAGTCTTTCTTTGATAGGACCCGTTACATCGGTTTTAACCAATAGATCTCTCAAATTACGTCCTCTTCTATAGGAGAAAAGGGGCGGGGATTGAAAATGTTGAATCTGTTTGTAATAAGTGCTTAAAATACACCAATTTTTGCGAATAATCGCTGCGATTTTATGGCTATGGAAGCCATATGTGGAAATCATAGGTATACGGGTAGATGTTTTATTAGTAGTTCCTTTAGATAATAGTGTGGATCTTTCTAGGGTCTGTACCTTCTCCATATGTTTAGCGATGAGTGTTTTGGGGTAACCCCTCTTAATGAATTTTTTACCCATCTCTGTTAATCCCTTTTCCTGTTCATTCTCATTATCCACTATTCTTTTAACCCTCAACATCTGACTGAAGGGCAGAGAGCGTATCATCCCCCGTGGATGTTGGCTATCATATTTCAACAAAGTGTTACAATCTGTCGGTTTTACATACAGTTTAGTTTTAAGAGTGTTATCCTGTATATACACATCAGTGTCTAAAAATTGTAAATGAGAGTCAGAAACCACCATAGTGAATTTGATCTCCGGATCGATGTTATTCAAATATTCAAAAAACAAATCCAAAGAGGGACGGTCACCCAGCCATATTGTAAATATGTCGTCTATATAACGCCACCACTTCAGTACTGAACCAAAGTGGGGCGATATATAGACGTACGTTTCCTCAAGGTCGGCCATAACAATATTCGCGTATGTGGGGGCCACGTTGGACCCCATGGCCGTCCCGCGCAGTTGTACATAAAACTCCTCGTTAAATGAAAAAAAGTTACAAGTCAAAATGATTTCCAATAGGGTACAGATAAATTCCTTGCCCTCATTGGTATAGTCCGACCCCCTCAGTGCCTTGCACACACTTGCCAAACCTCGATCATGGTTAATGGACGTGTATAGGCTGGTTACGTCAAAAGACACCAGTAGTGCACCTGGGGGGAAAAAAATGTCAGAAATTTTGTTCAGAAAATCAGTGGTATCCTGAATATAAGATCTAGCATCAACTGCAAAGGGTCTGAGGACTTTATCTAAAAAAATGGCTGCTGGGCTAAATAAAGATTCGCGTCCAGACACAATCGGTCTACCCGGTGGTGAGGTCACACTTTTGTGAATTTTGGGTAGACAATATAGTAAGGGCAATTTCGGAAACTTAGGTAATAGATAGTCATGCAGATCTCCATCTATCACATCATGTGCATAAGCATGATCCACCAGAACCCTCAGCCTCTTAGAAAAGGCCGGTGTAGGGTCCATCTCAACCTTCTTGTAAACACTAACATCATTAAGTTGTCTATACACTTCATCCATATATTTAGTTCGGTCCATAACGACGATCCCTCCCCCTTTATCAGCGGGTTTGATAATGAGATCGTCGTTATGGGCCAATCCATCCAAAGCCCTTTTCTCATCAAGGGTTAAATTATTCCTCTGTATGCCATTTATGACAGATTCCTTATATAATTCAACATCTCTGAGGACCGCCGTGATAAAAGAGTCTATAGCGGGAGAGTTGGCAGGTGGACAAAAGTTACTTTTCAGAAAAAGACCACATTCTTTCAAGTTAAAGTCACAGAAACTCCCCCTATTGGGGGTATCATCACTCACCGTTGGCGGTTTCCCCAGGAACCAGGTCTTTAACTTGATGGATCTAAAAAAAGCGTTTAGATCAATGTCAAGGTCCAACCAATTGGTGGACGTTGTAGGGCAAAAAGACAATCCCTTGCTTAGAACTTTCAGTTCAACATCAGACAGACTGTAGGAAGAGATGTTCACCACCGGGTGATCCTTCACTTCTTCTTCACCATTGGGGTCTTCATCGTCTTGCCACTTCTGGTTTTTTGTCCGTCTGTTGTGCTTGCGTCCTCCTCTTCGCTTCCTCTGTTTGCTATTATATCCTGTGGATTCCCTTGAGGAACCCCTAAAAAATCACTTGTCGTTGGTTTACGAACAGGTGTGTTGTTGTTGCGCTTCCTCGTGTCTCGCTTAGTCTTACTGTATTGTACTGTCTCCTCACGCTGCCACGTGTAGATACGACCCGATGCGTAATCTTCCTTATCTCTTGTCCATTTATGTCGTTTGGTTTCCTCCTGTTCCTTACGAAACTTGATGAGGATAGAGGAGGTCTTTTCTTTATAGGTATTGAATTCAGTCTCATTCATTATACTTTGTAGTTCATTTTCCACTTCAACCAGTTTAGGTTGGCCCGATTTCAACTCCAACTGAATGAACTCTATGTTAAGTAAAATGATGTCCAGGGCATATTTATTGGACAAACCCTCGAACCTCGTACAGAACTCTGTATTTGTCGGGAACAGGTTAGGTCTAAGTTGAGATCTGAGTCCACGAGGAATTATATTTTGTTTATAATATTGACATAGGAGGGCCAAATGAAGTTCAAAGTTAATGAGTCTTCTTGAGAGAGATTCAAACTTACGTTTTAAGTCAATCTTGGCTGGAATGTCCAGAAAGGTGCCATCACCTAAAGAACCACCTAGGATCCTGTTCACATCATCCTCCGTGTATGCAAAAAGATTCGGTGGTGGAGCAGATGTATCCATGTTTCAGGTAAATCACACGTGCAAAGCTCCTAGTCCAACGCTATCAGACAGAGAATCAGGTGTGGAGCAGCACCGTGCGAGGGGTAAAGTTGGGTGCAAAAATCTTCCAAACGGGTTCAGACACAACCCACCACGGTAATCAAAACAGCGATGAAGCAGCACTCCATATAGTGAAAAAATCTTGAGTTTTTATTCCACCATAGTGACCATGCAACGTTTCACCTTATCAATAAAGGCATTTTCAAGCATACAGAGTGAACAACTGAGTGGTTTATATAGAGGGTGAGTTAATCACCACAGCATGTGTGCATAAGTGACATCATAATTATTTCCTTAAAAACAGAGTTTCCGTGAATTTAAAATTTTAAAAGTGAACCAGTATAACGACATACGTGTATCCGTATGGCATACAATTGTGTGTGATTATACAAAGCCATCAAATACAGTTAAATACAAGCAAAAATAAGGGAGACACGTACTAGCTATGTGTCTCCATGGTGATGATGACTCCTCCTGGTGTGCATTTGTGGGAATCAAGTCCAGTTTTGGAGTCTCAGCAAAGTGTGATAGTGCAAAAAATTTTTAAAAAACCGATTATCAACAATCATGAACCTAAGGTCCTCCTACTCGTATGCGTCGCAGTTCTGTCTGAAAATGGGAACGGCACAACGGGACAGTAATAACTATTTTAGTTGTATACTCGTTTGTGGTTATTTATAATCCTGGTTAATACATTGTTGTGGTTCAACACCACATATGAAGGGTTACCATGGACACTGGAGCGCTCCAGTGTCCATTGTTTAGTAACTCCTATCTATATGTGGGTGAACCACAAACCGATGTGATTCCAAGGATTTTAAATAACCACAAATCGGTATACGAAACTAAAAAGCATTTGTACCTGTGCCGTTTCTCCCATTTCTAGATCAGAAGCTGCGACATAGAGTAGGAGGAGCTTAGGTTCATGATGTTGATAGGTTCCACACACAAAAAGAGGAGGAATAAGAGAACTTACCATAAAACGAAGAGAGGTCCAATGGATACAAAATTTAAAGTCCCCTACACCCACAGGTATTTTTTAAAACAGGGATTTTCCGTTTGTTTTTGAATGTATTCCTGTATGGTTGAAATGTTTAGAGTGTCACCTTAGTGAGTCCATCGTGGGATATCACTCACACAAATCCCCAGTTTAGTGACATACCAGTCTCTGTACGAAATGAAGACCAATATGTGTTACATTGAACACACTGATGTTGACACGGTGATAGGATTATAAGTGGACAATACGATATAAGTAATCCTTTTTGTTATTTTATACCATAGTGCTTCCTGGATGGTTAAGGGACATTGAATTTGGGACCTTCTGGATACGGTGAACTCCGGAAGTGTAATACTGCGCTGAAGTTGTGGCCACATGAGGAGAATGAACGATTCCGGATGGGACTGAACACGTACTTCTTGGGCATTGGGCAAATGAGAGATCGTGTGTGATGACACATATCTCCTCACTGGTGGACGCTCCTCGACGTTCTCCGCGAAGTCCCTGTGGATCGTCCTCTCCCGTTACACCCGAGTCAGCTCTTCTTTTTTCTTTTGAATAGGGGCAAACACTCCACTACTCAAGATGGCGATATCTAATACTAGGACTTTCTATGCGCATGTCATAGACATTTAGTGTATAATAGAGGTCCGGCGGTGGTAGTGATTAATATATAAATGCAATGTAGTTGTGTTGGTCACTAGGACAATACGTCCTGTGTGTTCAAAAATCGTTTTTAAAAATTTTTGCACTATCCCACTTTGCTGAGATCCCAAAACTGGATGATTCCCACCAAATGCACACCAGGAGGAGTCATCATCACCATGGAGACACATAGCTAGTACGTGTCTCCCTTATTTTGCTTGTATAACTGTTTTGATGGCTTTGTATAATCACCAACAATGTATGCCATACGGATTACAAGTTGTCGTTATACTGTGTTCACTTTTAAATTTTTAAATTACCGGAAACTTTGTTTTTAAAGGAAAGTAATTATGATGTCATCTATGCACACATGCTGTGTTGATAATCACCTCTATATAACACCTCAGTTGTTCCCTCTGTATGCTTGAAAATGCCTTTTATTGCATAAGTGTGAAAACGTTGCATGGTCACTAATGTGGAATAAAAACTCAAGATTTTTTCACTATATGGAGTTGCTGTCATCGCTGTTTTGATTACCGGGTGGGTGTTGTCTGAACCGTTTGGAAGATTTTTGACCCCCAAATTTACCCCTCGCACGGTGCTGCTCCACACCTGATTCTCTGTTCTGTAGGTGGACTAGGAGCTTTGACGGTGAATTTACCCTGAACCATTGGTACATCTGCTCCACCAACGCGAATACTTTTGCATTACACGGGGATGAGGTGACAGGGATCTAGGTGGTTCTTAGGTGATGGCAACTTTGGAATATCCAGCCAAGATTGACTTAAAAGTAAGTTTGAATCTCTCTCAAGAGACTTCATTGTAACTTTGAAACTTCATTGGCGCCCTCCTTATGCAATATTTAAACAAAATATATATTCTCGTGACTCAGATCTCAACTTAGGACTAACCTGTTCCACGACCAAACATACAGAGTTCTGTACGAGGTTCGAGGGTTTGTCCAATAAAATGCCCTGAGAATATTTTACTAAGACTGATTTCATTCCAGTTGGAGTGAATCGCGGCCAACCAAAACTGGTTGAAGTGGAAATTGAGAACTACAAAGTATAATGAAAGAGACTGAATTACATCGCTATAAAAGAAAAGAACTCTCCGATATCCTATCAAGTTTCGTAAGAACAGGCAGGAAACCAAACACAACATTAAGATGGACAAGAGATAAGGAAAGATTAGCATCGGGGTCGTATTCGACACGTGGGCGGGGGCGCGTGAGGAGAACCAGTACATGACAGTAAGACAGATAGAATGTAAACTCCTATATGTGGGTGAAACCACAACCGAATGTAGATTAAGATTAAATAACCACAAATCGAGTATACGAACTAAAAAATTAGATTTACCGGTGCCGTTCCATTTTTCAGAAGCTGGACATAGAGTGGAGGACCTTAGGTTCATGATTGTTGATAGGATTCCCCCACAAAAAAGAGGAGGTAATAGAGAACTTACATTAAAACGAAGAGAGGTCCAATGGATACATAAATTAAAGTCCCTGCACCCACATGGTTTAAACAGGGATTTTCCGTTAAATGTATTCTTGTAATGGTTGAAATTGTCTAGATGTCCTACCTTAGTGATACCATCGTGGATCACTACATACAATCCCCGTTTAGTGACATACCAGTTCTGGTACGAAATTGACAGACCAATATGTGTAATATTGAACACACTAAAGTTGACACGTGATCTGTATTCATAAGTGGAACAATACGATATATAGTAATTCGCCTTTTGTTATTCTTATACCATAGTGCTTCCTCGGGATGGATTAAGGGACATGAATTTGGGACCTTCCTGGATACGGTGAACTCCGGAGTGTAATACTGCGCTGAAGTTGTGGCCACATGAGGAGAATGAATGATTCCGGATGGGACTGAACACGTACTTCTTGGCCATTGGGCAATGAGAGATCGTGTGTGATGACAATATCTCCTCACTGGTGGACCGCTCCTCGACGTTCTCCGCTGAGTCCCGTGTGGATCGTCCTCGTCCCGTTACACCCGAGTTAGCTTCTTCTTTTTTCTTTTTGAATAGGGGCAAACACTCCACTACTCAAGATGGCGATATCTAATACTAGGACTTTCTATGCGCATGTCCATAGACATTAGTTTATACATAGAGGTCCGAGCGGTATTTGATTTAATATATAATATGCAATGTATGTTGTGTTTGGTCACTAGGACATACGTCTGTGTGTTCAAATCGGTTTTTTAAAAATTTTTTGCACTATCACACTTTGCTGAGACTCCAGCTAGCTCGTGCTGCGCGCCCTCCGTCCGCTCCTATCCTGCCGTGCGCATGCGAGAACAGCAGGCCCGCGCCTGCGCGGTCACTGCTCTAAGCGGGCTGCACAGGCGCGGGCCTGCTGTTCTGCGCATGCGCAGACGGCAGGATCGGGGGACGAGGGCGCGCAGCTACGAGCAGCTGCGCGCCGAACATGGTGAGTAGGAGGGGGGTAAGTGGCTACGGGGCGTGGAGTAGCGCCTCGGTAATTCGATTTGCGGCTACTCCACGCCAGTAGACCACATAACAAAATTAACATATTCGAGTAATAAAAGTTTACAAAAAAGTGGGGGGACGTGAGGGTTAAGCCCTTAAAAGGGGCTATCCTCACGTCCATTGATTCACCTACCACCCGATCTACTTTATTAGGTAGATTTGTGGGGGTAGGTTTCCTTTAAAGGAAATTTACCAACAAAATCAAACATGATAAAGCAGAGACAATTACTCATAGATCAAGACACTGTACTGTAGTAATCTTCTTATATTTGCTATGCATGGCCTCCTTCCTTCTAAAATCAACTTTTAAAATTATTCTAATGAGCCAGAAGGGCTGGTACTTGGTGCTGGAACTGATCATGGCAGTTTTGACAGTGACCTCTAAGAGCGCTGCCAGGGGGCACTTCCATCTGGGATTGGCTGATTGGCGCCCCCAGTCTCATAGACTGCCAATGGAAGGCTAGTAGAGATCAGCAGTAACATTACAATATACTGCAACACATTAGTATTGCAGTATCCCGGCAGTCCCCGGGTGACGTACAGGATAGGTTCTGAAGGTTTGTTCTCAAGTTGAACTTGTATGTATGTTGAAACTGTATATTTTATAATTGTAACCTCAGCCAAAATTTTTTTGGTCTCGATGACAACAGGATTTTAAAAATTTGGGGTCGTTAGAAGAACGAGGATTAACAATAAAGCTTCATTACAGACACCTGTAATAACTGATCATTGTAGCCTAGGGCTAAAGTACAGTAAATTACCAACATCCAGAGGTCCGTTTGTAACTAGGGGTTGTCTGTAAGTCAGGTTTTCTTAAGTCGGGGACCCCCTGTATTGTATGAGCGGTCAAAGTACCCCAAAATATAAAACGATTATTCTTGGATTTGAACACCATAACGGAAAATAGCACCAAATTGTCTGAATCAATAATTTTTCAGCCTTTTTCTTTACACAAAAAATTTTATACAAAATGATCAAACAGTCATATACATCCCAAATTCATATAGATGAAAATGTCAGTGTGTTCATAGGCTGAACTATGAAGGCCTCAGAATTTAGAAAAATGGCAATTTTTTTGGTACAAAAGATTAAAATTTTTATGAATGTACTATAACACAATAAAACCTGTATACATTTTGGTATCCCTGTGATCACACCGATCCACAGAATAAACAGTAGGTGTCAATGAAAGTTGTAAAAACAGAGCCCACAAGAAAACGCTGCAAATGCATTTATTTCAGTGCACTTGGAATTTTTTTTTCCAGCTTTCCGGTACATAGCATGGAACAAAAAAAAAAGCAAAAATGTACAGTGCAGATAACAAGCCCATATACATCTCTGTAAACAGAAAAGTTCCTGGCGTTTGGGAAGAGGGAAGTACAAAACAAAAACATGAAAATAAAAAAAGGGCTGAGTAATGAAAGGGTTAATATTTAATTAGCATCTGGCACCATTAATATGGTTAAGCAGAGGACACCACAAATGAACGGATCTTTATCTGAACTAGATATAACAAATAAATTCCAGATGCCACCTGCTATAAAGAGCAACACTAACCAATAAGTGACAGCGTAGACAGCATTTAGCCACCAGACAAATCCAATTGTGCGCTATTTTTTTTTTTTGGTTTCCAAGTAGGACAGAATGTAACAGGATGTAATCTGTCTGACACTTGTCTTCTGGTCCTGGACACTAAATTGACTAGACTTAGGGCTTTAGTACTGCAGAAGATCACTACCAGCTGTGACACAGTTTAGATTAAAAGCCAGACAAATCTACAGTCACAGATTACACAAGAACACAGGGCGGCAGCCGATGCTCTCATTTCAGGGACAACTTCCAATATATCTGTGGAGATAAAGCCCATAAAAGATATAAAGAATGTAGAAATTATGGATGCACATTAATGATACTGGACCTATTGGTCCACATTTATTAACCAGTTAAGGACCGGGCCCTTTCCTGTTGTTGCATGCCCATTTTTCACTCCCCACCTTCAAAAATCTATAACTTTTTTATTTTTACACATAAAGAGCTGTGTGGCAGGTTGTTTTTTGCGTAACAAATTGCACTTCATAGTGATTGTATTAAATATTCCATGCCATGTACTCGGAAGCGGGAAAAAAACTCCAAATGCAGTGAAAATGGTGAAAAAACGCATTTGCGCCATTTTCTTGTGGGCTTGGATATTACGTCTTTCACTGAGCGCCCCAAATGACATATCTCCTTTATTCTTTGGGTTGGTGCGATTACGGGGATAACAAATTTGTATAGGTTTTATAATGTTTTCATACATTTACAAAAATTAAAACCTCCTGTACAAAAATTATTTTTTTGATTTTGCCAAATTCTGGCGCTAATAACTTTTTTATACTTTGGTGTACGGAGCTGTGGGTGGTGTCATTTTTTGTGAAATTTGATAATGTTTTCAATGATATCATTTTTAGGACTGTACGACCTTTTGATCAATTATTTCTAAATTTTTTGATTATTTTCAAACATGGCAAAAAAGTGCCATTTTTGACTTGGGCGCTATTTTTCGTTACGGGGTTAAACTCATTGAAAACCGTAAATAATTTGATAGATCAAGCATTTTCGGACGCATTGATACCTAATGTGTTTAGATTTTTACTGTATTTATATTATGTCAGTTCTAGGGAAGGGGGGTGATTTGAATTTTTAGTTTTTGTTTATTAAATAATTTTTTTTAAACTTTTATTTTTTTTATTTATTTTTTACTATTTTTCAGACTCCCTAGGGTACTTTAACCCTAAGTTGTCTGATCCATCCTATCATATACTGCCATACTACACTATGGCAGTATATGGGGATTTTCCTCCTCATTCATTACAATGTGCTATGAGCACATTGTAATGAATGGGTTAAAACGAAATAGCCTCGGGTCTTCGGAAGACCCGAGGCTACAATGGCGACCCCAGGTAAGATGGCGGTGCCCATGCGCTGCTATCTTTTTGAGGCTGCCGGCAGCTTTGAGGCTACACGGCGGGCGGTCGCGAACTGGTTAATTTAATGTACTTGATAATGTGTCTAACCAGTGGATTTATCTAATGTGGCGCAGGACCCATTCTTTTGTTTGTAGCTTTCAGCCCAATTGTAACATTTCATAAATAACACGGTAACAAATTTAATTGTATGATTATTAAAAAATGGAGTATTACAGAAAAATAATTAAAAGGCGTCTATCATCCCCCAAATCAGCTCAGAACAGCATCATTTGGGGAATTTTTTAAGCTCTACAGAATAACCTTTCCGATTTCTCAAGGATCTTTCATTACAGATTTATGTTATAGTACACCAAGTGCTAAGGTCTTCCTAGTTTTTTGTGACCAAAATGGCCTTAAACCAAGGCTGAACCTAAAAAGCTCCAAGATCACGCTGTGTCTTCAGGTTCCTTTTATTTTGTCCCCAGACTTGTATTCATTCTCCTCGCTTCCATTTATTAAATTTGTGTTATTCTAGCTTTCTTATCTTGCCAACAACATAGAACAAAGTTAACAATTTCTAGAAAAATCCTTATAGGTAAAAAATAAGGCTTTGTTCCCATAAAGCCAGTGGTTTATGTTTTCTTTCATTATAGGACGATAACATGGAGACAAAATACTAATTAAAATGGGATAATTTGATACAGAATGGGGGATAGTATACCAATGGATAGACCAATGTTGCCACCCCTACTGATCACAAGAATAGAGGTTCTGGTTTTCTGAATTAATAAAGTGGTAGTTTGAGCTTGCAGCCAAATGATACATTCATTTTGTAAGGTGACTGTGCTTGACCCTGTACAGTAGTGCCATAGACACTGGCCCAGATTTTTTTTTTTCTTTTTGTGCAAACTGCTTGCTTGTGTATTTAAGATTAACATATGTGTCACAGCTGCATTATACCAGACACAAAATTGTGAAAGGGGCGTTCTGATGCAGTCAGACCATGTAGAGTCCGAGAGAATGGTGTTGCATGCCCTCTGTTAATGGGTTCAGGAATTTTTGGGTTTTTTATTTTTTTATTTTTTTCAACTTTTTTATTTTTACTATTTTTCAGACTCCCTAGGGTACTCTAACCCTAGGTTGTCTGATCGATCCTATCATATACTGCCATACTACAGTATGGCAGTATATGGGAATTTTCCTCCTCATTCATTACAAAGTGCTTATAGCACATTGTAATGAAGGGGTTAACACAAGTCAGCCTCGGGTCTGACCCAAGGCTGTCATGGCGACGGATCGCCTCTCCCCGATGACGTCAAGGGGATAACAAAGACTTACCGGCTATGGAGAGGGCTCAGCCCATGAGCCCTTTCCATGCACCAGGACCTGACCCCCATTGTGAATACACGGCAGGCGGTCGAGAACCGGTTAAAGGTGAAACAAAAAGTTGGTGAACTCTGTTGGAGCAGTGCAGGGGGTGCCAGTTTTCATGAAGACAATTCCTAAATCTGGTGCACCCTGCTCAGGGGGTGAGCCCTCTTCAGAGGTGGAGGTTTGGTGCATATTACAGCAAACCCCCACCCCCACGTAGGTTCAGTACTTGCATGAACAGTGCAAGGATGTATATGGTGACCAGCCTGGCAGCTTCCATCACATGGAGGAGCAGGGAACATGTAATGAAAAAAATCATAACCAAACCAGTTACATGAAGTGTATAGCCTGTGAGGTGTGAACACTAAGGGTTAATAGCTTATCTGCAGAGTGCACAAAGTGCTCACTGCAAAGTGGGGAAAGGCTGCAGCATGAGGTGCAGAGAGAGAGAGACCAAGAAAGTTCTGTAGAATTACAGACTGGGATGGAGGGACTGATTGGGGACAGGAAAGATCTTGTACCTCACTATTCTATGCAGGAGACATCCATATAAACAGTCTTGGAACACATCCAGCTCTGCTACATACACAGAGATCTCTGTCACATGAACTCCTCCTCCTCTGTTGTGAGTTTGTAGATTTGTTTATAATATGGACTCTAGGTCTTGTTCTCAAAGACATTGCAGCACTCGGATAATCTGAGGGGTATAGCAAAGAAACTACAGTACTGGATTTAGGTAACAAAGATAATAGGCAAAGTTGTTTTACATCACAAAAGCTATTGTGGGGAAAAAAAACCTTTAATCCCCATATACTGCCATACTGTAGTATGGCAGTATATGAGGATTTTCCTCCTCATTCATTACAATGTGCTATCAGCACATTGTAATGAAGGGGTTAAAACGAAATAGCCTCGGGTCTTCGGAAGACCCGAGGCTACCATGGAGACGGATCGCCGCTCCCCGATGACGTCACGGGGAGCGGCGATCCCAGGTAAGATGGGTGATAACACCCGCGATCCGTACTAGCACTGATCGTGGGTGTTGCCGGTAAGTCTTTGCTGCAATATGCAGCAAACACTTACCGGCTATGGAAAGGGCTCAGCCCGTGAGCCCCCTCCATGCAGTGCGACTAGTTAAAGTGTTCGCGCCAGTTTTCTGTCTGACTGTTTACTAGATTGAATGTGTAAACTTCTTGTACGTGTATTTATAAAGTGTTTGCGCCAGTTTTGTGTAGGGGCTGCACTGTCCAACAAGACAGAAAAGGGGCTTGTTACTGCTTAATTGGACCGTGCACCACAATTCTGCAGCATGAACAAAGTGCCCCCCAATAAAGGCTGCACACTTCCCAAGCAGTGCAGGGAGCACCAGATTAATGAAGATTGTGCACCAGTTTTGATTAATCTGCCGGCCTCTGCACACTTCACAGGCAACTGCACATGGTACAGACTGCACTAAATTTGATAATGTGATCCAATAATTTATCAAAACCAGTGCAGTCTGTACCATGTGCAGTTTGGCTGTGGAGTATGCAGAGGGCGGCAGATTCATCAAAACTGGAGCACGATCTTCATGAAATTGGTGCTCCCTGCACTGCTCGGGAAGTGTGCACCATTTTTTGGGGGGCACTTTGTCCATGCTGCAGAATTGTGGCGCATATTGGAGAGAAGTGTGGCGCAAACTCTGACTAAGCAATAACTCGCCTCTTTTGGTGCACATTTATTCTGTTTTATTGGACAAAGTGCAGCCACCACTCAAAACTACACAGACACAACGGTTTAAGAAATGTGGGCCATTGTGTCAATATTTTATGCCAAGATTTTCTTAGTTTTTGCTTTTCTAATTTTTTTAACAGGCATGTGTAGTTTGCTATTAATTTCTGCCAAGTACTGGAGTTACTATAGTTCATATATAGATAGTAGACACATGGAAAATCAATTTCGAAAGATTCTTGGCAAAACAGTCAATACATATCAGAATAGATGGATGAAGGGGTTGTTCATTTTCAGCAAATAATTCTTTGTGTAATGAAAAGTTATACAATTTTCCATTATGCTTTCTATAGCAATTCCCCATGGTTTTCTAGATTGCAGCCGTGTACCCAGGGCATAACTTGAGGGGGTGCAAAGGTAGCGGCCGCACCAAGGCCCAAGAGGTTTAGGGGGCCCTTATGGTGTCACCGACATTAGTATTAGTACATCTTTTAGATGCTGCAGAAGGTTGTGTCATGGAGAAGAATTCATGGAATTAAATCACTGACTGTTGTACTGCAAATGTGATACCGGCAGCTACCAGGATAAGAAGGGTCATTTATGGAAAGTGCTTTTACTAAACAAAAGATTTTGGGGCCAATGATTCTAATAGAAATGGAATCACAAGAAATACAGCATGAAATTCAGAGTTTGGAGAGTTATAAGGATGTTAGAGAAGTTGATTTTTTGTTCAACGATAAATGCAAATTATTGTTCATGGAAAAATAAGACATCCCCTGTCTTATTTTCAGGGGAAACAGGGTACTATTAACGATACATTATAGTCGGGGGCCTGGCACAGACTTTGCACTGGGCCCATCAGCTTCTAGTTACGCCACTGTGTGCACCTGTGTGACATCACATGACCGTAGACTGGTGTTTATCCACAGGAAGTGAACAATGAAGCTTCCTGTTGAATGACAGTAAGCAGAGATCTAGAAAAGCATGAATAATTGATACAGAAAGTATATTGGAAACTTTTATAAGTTTAATTAAACAGACAATAATTCAAGTTATTCCTCTTGGGGATGTAAAAACAATTTTACAACTTTCGCATTTTTATCAGGCTTTGCCCCTGTATAGACCGCACCAACCGGAGCACGCCTCCGACGGACCGTGGTGCTGGACACACTAGGTACTTCTATTCTATTCACATAGTGAACTTGACAATAACTGTTTTGTAATAAATAATAATAATTCCTTTATTTATATACTACACAGATTGCCAAATCACTCCCTGCCCCCATGGGGATCACAATCTAGCCAACCTACCAGTATGTTTTGGAGTGTGGGAGGACCCAGAGGACCCAGAGGAAACCCATGCAAACACGGAGAGAACATACAAACACTTTGCAGATATTGACCTGGATGGTACTTGAACCTAGGACCCTAGTGCTATCCTGTTGTTTGTAGCATTCATAGATAGTAAACTTCTACTTTAAAGTTATACATAAAATTAGATAACTTTTTCTACCCTGGTTGCTATCTATAGGTAATGCATCCATCTGTTAGGTCGACAGTAAACCATATTAGCAATGCTATTACATTCACCTCGTTGGCAATGTATCTTAAGATTTCTTTCATATGATTTCTTGTGTGAAGTGGAAATGAGTTTGAGAATTATTTTTTTGAAATTGAATACATTTTTTGTGATATTAAGAAAAGTGCAAACCAATTTATATTGTATGTATCACTCAATGTATGAGAATTGAAATTGGCAGGTGCAGTATTTTATGATCTGTTTTGTATTCAGAATAGATATCTTGAGATCTTCAAAGGGATGCTCTGAACAAAAAAGCTGATTTCCTCTTTTATTTGTTATTTTTGTATTTTAACCGCTTCATGACCAGCCTATTTTACTCCTTAGTGACCAAACTATCTGGCATTTTCTGCATGGTTTATAAAAAGCTCTCCTTTTCTTGTTATCTTTAATGTAACAGTATGACGACTTTCATTTTGCATTACAAGATGTAGTTTAATGTCATAATTTTGGGGTACATATATCTTATTGGCTCATTTTTTAAAAATGTTTTAGGAAGTGCATATTCAGACAGCAGCAGATATACTATATACAACATTTCTTCAATTAGACATTACAAAAAAAACATCACTGTGTAAAGTTCAAGACAGTGACACCAAGGTTAGTCCAAAACAGGTCTCGCCTGCGTTTATTGCAGCAAAAGTAAATAAAACAGCCTTCACATTCAGGCTCCAAACAAAATAATATCCTACCCGTCAGGTGGCTAACTAACATAGGTTCTCTGACTCACCGCTAACAAAACCATACTCCCAACATTTGGGAAAGGAAAAGAGGGAAAGAATGGGCGCACGCGTAGCGTGCCGCGGCAATCCCCCTAAGCCACACCCCAATCACTCCCTGGCCACGCCCAAATTTTTACACCATATTAAAAATAATAAAAACTCATAATTTAAAAAAAAAAAAAAAATTATCCTCATTGGATTGAACCAGAAGCTTAGGTCCATGTACATAATAACACAAGCGCCCAACCCACTGAGCTATATACCCAGTGATTAACGATGGGACGAAGTTTGGGTATCTAAGACTATATACTGACTTGGTATATATGGAGGATTTCTCAGATGTTTGTTACAAATTATGAGACTATTATTATTCATTAATTATTGAGAGATGATTATTATTATTTTTACCATTATTAATAATCAGCTCCATAATATAAAATTATAATACTAATAATAATAATAGTCTGATATTACAATATAATCTCTGAGAATCCCCATCTATATTTCAGTGCAGCTGTCGGTGTCACAGTGTAACTGGCAATAAACATGTCGTTACTTACCAAACTCTCAGCTCTCTAACCGGTCTTACTCGCTGTTAGTTAGCTCCTGTCCTGAGTGCCACAGGTCCCAGGTTCGAATTCTCGCCTGGCCACAACTTTATTTATTAATTATTATAAGAAGCTTGTGTTCTGGGAAGCCCTGGGACCATATATGGACAGATATGATCTGAAGCTGATGACGTGGGTCCCTGCTCTCCGCTGAGCCGACACTTCTCTGAAAAGGATTCCCTGCCCGACTGTCTGCTCGGGGAACCCTAGGAGATGCAAGTGACCATAATGGACCCGATCTGGAAGCTGATGACGTCGGTCCCTGGCTCTGCGCTAGCCGACACTCTCTGAAAATGATGCCCTGCCCGATGTATGTAGAAGCCCATTCTGTACTGTTGAGTTCAGACTTTCAAAGGTCATTTACTATGCGTACACACAGCGCCGGACAACAGCGGGGGACCTGGGGGAAAATCGTGACATATATAGCTGCCGTGACGTCGGGCAGGGGTAGAAAAGCGGGAAAGTCCGGCAAAAACGTGACGGTTGGGAGCTATTCAAAACACTTTGTTGCTCCAGGCCCAGAGAACAAGGCTGCATCTCCCCAGCCTCCTGCCGAGAGAGACAACAACTTCATCTCGTGCTGAGTGATTTTATCCAGCTATAGGCTGTTCCCATCACCTGTGTCCAAGGTGCTGGACAAACCCACCTCAGCACTAAGGCCTTGCATAGAAGCAAAACCTAGGGGAAACATACCGCCCATCCACATTAACCCCTTCAGTGTCTCACAATTAGAGACATACAATGTGAGAAGTCAAAATCAGTACACAAACCCCTCATATATAGCACAGAATTAAAAAAAGATTAATTATTAAACCTGGTCGCTGAACACTAATAACAACCCACCAAAAATTATGATTTTTTTTACCTTTTTCATCCCACAAAAATACAAAGGAGTGAATAAAAAAAAACTAGTGTACTCCAAAGGATGTGCAAAACGTCCCCAAAAATCAAGCCATCACCAGTCCGTAGCAAAAAAAGTTACAAATTTTTATGTCACTGTGAAGACGTCATGCAAAAAAATGTAGATTTTCTTTCACGGCCCATGTAGGTTTTTTTTTTTTTTTAAATTAAGTAAACCCATAAGAAAAAATATGAAAAAAAAGTAGGCATCGAACGTGATGTACTGACCCTAGAAGTGGAATAAGTAAACCGAATAAGGCTAAATGGTGACACACGAAAAAAAAAAGTAGAAAATCCGATACAGAACAATGCTTTTCTACCCCTGCCCTCAAAAAATTACAATAGGGGATACCACCCCCAAATAGAAACACTGGGAAAAAGCATCTCATTCCGCAAAACAAATGCCGTCACATGGCCCCAATAACAAAAAAAAACTAATAATTTTAATCAGCCTACAAGGGCCAATGAGGAAGAACTAAAAATCCGGCAGCTTCAGGTCCCTCCTTCCCTTCTGCCCCTTGCTGTGCCCCCATCAAACAAGGAACGTCACATGGTGGGGTGTCTCGTACTCGGGAGAAATAACAAACCATTGGGCAGGTATTTACCTTACCCGGTCCATTCGCGATCACAGCGCGCGTTCTCTGGGAGGATTCGGTCCGCCCGGGAATTTATAAGGTATTTCCTACCGTCTGTCCACCGGATGGGCGCTGCTGCGCTGAAAAGCATAGGAACGCACTGGAGTTAACGAGCCGGACTAGTGCAGGTAAGTGCAAGCTCCGCGGACAGATTTTTTGTTTTTAAATTGGCCGGTTTTTCTCGCGATCGTCGGTTTTCGTTTTGCTAACCCCCCCGATTTCCGTCGCGTGATGCCAGCGCCAGTGCCACATCCATCGTGTGCGCCAAAATCCCTGGGGGGGAATTCAGGGGAAGGAATTCAGGCGAAAGCGGGGGAAAGCGAAATATCGGGTAACAGTCGGGGAAACGCCAGAATCGGGCCCTTAGTAAGTGACCCCCAATTTGACCATTCTAAATTTCACCTCCATTTGGGATTTGAAGGTTAAGGGGTTTACAATCTCCTAAAAGCTGTTTCTGATATTTGAGGGGGGACAGATTTTGAAAAAGGTTGATGTATATGGTGTTTTAATTGTTTATATAAAAATTTCTGTATCAAAACAGTAAGATCCCAAAATAATAAATTCTGAAATCTCCTTGGAAAATACGTGAAAAAGCGATATTCGATTTGTAGCCGCGTGACATCAAAATAATTAACCGACATTTCAAAAATGATGAATTAATGTAAAGAGACATATGGGAAATGTTAGTTCAGCAACTTATTAGTGGATAATCTTCTGCCTGAAAAACGCGGTGATTTTGAATTTTTGAAAACCGGTCAAATTTTTCAAAAAATGGCATCTGTTTTTCTTTTGTTTATAAAATACTTAAAACTAATCAGCCGAAAATTTCCACTATATGAAGCACGAAATGTGGGGAAAAAGGTTTTCTCAAATGGCTTTGATAATTAACAGATGTCAAAGTTTAACCATATAAAGCGAGACAGGTCAGAAATCCGGAAAATGGGACTGAGCCATTAAGGGGTATTCCATGCCATTAATACAAGTGCTGATATGTACTGGATACACAACAACACATTGGGGGTCAATACTAAGGGCAGAATGTGTTTTTCGTCGGGTATCTGAATATTACCGTTTTGCACCAATTTTCCCTGTTGCCCGGGTCGATGGGCCATTGCCGCTGCATGCACTCAGTTAAATCACTTAAATAGTTTAAGGAAAGGTACTAACACCAGCGATATTCTGGGGAGGCCATTAGAGGTATCTAAACATAGACAAAAAATGTTTTGGGACAAAAAAAGATAAATGTGAAAAGCATTCTCCTCTAACCCCATCTTTGTACGAAATATGCAGGAGGTCACTGGATGTCAAAAAATAATAGAGAACATTGGCATCTCAATAACAGGATCCCGGTGGTTAAGTGAAGTGTTCACCGCGAGACCAAAAAAAAAAAAAAAAAAAACAAAAACAGAAAAAAAAAAAAAAAAAAAAAGAAAAAAAAAAAAGCTCCTTTAACCCTTACGCTCTGCGCGTAGCTCTACTGCGCAGAGGTATAAGGAAGTATGAAGAGTCTCACGGGCCCTGAGTCATTTCATATCAGAGGTGGGGGTTTTTGATTTTGCACACAAACCCCCACCGTATAATACCGCGGCGTGCTTGCACGATCGCGGCTATTAACCACGTAACGCTCCGCCCGCAAAGTCTCGGGCGTTTAAAGACGCGGCGCGTGGGCGACCGCCATCCTTTTTTTGCGATGCCCGCCCCCTAACGTATCGTGGGGAGGCGACTGTTACCATGTCCTCGGGTCTCTTCTCTTGACACGAGGCTACATGGTTTTGCAGGTTCGTTACAATGAGCCAGTGGCTCATTGTTAATGTAAGCCTGCAAAACGCCATATATTGCAATACTGTAGTATTGCAGTATATGGTAGGAGCGATCTGATCATCTAGGGTTATGTACCCTAGATGGTCTAAAAAATGTGAAAAAAAAGAAAAAACAAAGTTTAAAAAATAAAAAAAATTAATAAAATATTAAAAGTTCAAATCACCCCCTTTCCCTAGAACGGATATAAAACATAAAAACAGTAAAAATCACAGACCTATTAGGTTCGCCGCGTCCCAAAATGCCCGATCTATCAAAATATAAAAACGGTTCGGCCGGCGGTGACCTCCGAGGCGGGAAATGGCGCCCAAATGTCCGAAATGCGACTTTTACACCTTTTTACATAACATAAAATGAAATAAAAAATGATAAAATGTCGCACAGACCTCAAATGGTAGCAATGAAACGTCGCCTCATTTCGCAAAAATGACCCCTACACATTTCCGTGCGCCAAATTATGAAAAAGTTATTAGCGTCAGAAGATGGCAAAAAAATTTTTTTTCTTTTGTACACATTCGTTAATTGTTGAAAATGTATTAAAACAAATAAACCTATATAAATTTGTATCACCCGATCGCACCTACAAAGATAAAGTGAGGCGTGTTATTTGGAGCGAAGAGAGTGAAAGTCGTAAAAAACTGAGCCCAAGAACGTGACGCACGTGCGTTTTTTTTCAATTTTTCCACATTTGGAATTTTTTTTCAGCTTCGCAGTACACGATCTGTTAAAATAAATAACATTACGGGAAAGTAAAATTTGTTACCGCACAAAATAAGCCCTCACACAGGTCTGTACACGTAAAATGAAAAAGTTTGGATTTTTGAAGTTGGAGAGCGAGAAATGAGCCGGAAACTCCGTCCTTAAGGGTTAAAGAGCACATAACTATTAGGGATTAGTCACCTCAAGCTTTGGGAGTGAGAGCGTGAACACAAAGGGTCCAGGGATGCAAGGATTCTATAGTGCAAAAAATGTCAGGGATGCAATATGAAGTTGGGGATAAGGGGTAGTAAAGGAATTCAAATGATAGGAACTCACCCCAATAACAAGATAAAAGAGTTTATAATTGTGACTTGCGCCATTATTATTTGATTGTTTGCCCATTGTGACTGAACTGCATCACAGCACCCCGTTACCACAGTCTCTACTGGGCCAAAACCCCACATATGGTGGAGGATGCGGGCAGTTCAAAAGACACACACCTGAAAGGCTCGCTACATCCTGCAACATTGCATGGCCTGGGTGAAAGCAGCAGGCAAATTGCAGGATAAAGCCAAGATGGAGGACTTTATTAAATACCTGCAAGAGGAGGCCAGAGCTAATCGGCAGCAGCAGCAGGAAGAGTCCCAGGCTAATCGGCAGCAGCAGCAGGCCATGCTCCAGCAGCAGGAGGAGAGGTCCCGCCAGCAGCAGGAAGAATCCCAGGCTAATCGACAGCTGCAGCAAGCCATGCTCCAGCAGCAGGAGGAGAGGTTCCGCCAGCAGCAGGAAGAGTCCCAGGCTAATCGACAGCTGCAGCAAGCCATGCTCCAGCAGCAGGAGGAGAGGTCCCGCCAGCAGCAGGAGGAGAGGTCCCGTCAGCAGCAAGCCATGTTCCAGCAGCAGGAGGAGAGGTCCCGCCAGCAGCAAGCCATGCTCCAGCAACAGCAGGAAGAGTCCCGAGCCATGTTCCAGCTGATGATGGAAAAGTTTTCTGGCGTTATGGCAGCACCGCAAGCGACGACTACTCAGGGGTCCCATACTGGTTTGCAAGGGTACCCGGTTGTCCAGCATTCCGCACGGGCTGCAGTGCAGAAGGCTTTACAAAAGATGACGGCGACCGACGACGTGGAGGCGTATCTCACTGTGTTCGAGCGAGTAGCTGAGCGAGAGGAGTTACCGGCTGAGCAGTGGGCAGATGTCCTGGCACCGTTCCTGACAGGCGAGTCGCAGAAGGCTTACTACGACCTGAGTGAAACGGAGGCCCGTGAGTACCCCCAGCTAAAGGCGGAGATTCTGGCTCGTCTTGGGGTCACCGTTCAAGTTCGTTCCAGCCGGGTCCACCAGTGGGCATACTCTGAAAAACTACCCCCGCGCTCCCAAATGCATGACCTGATCCATCTTGTCCGGAAGTGGCTACAACCCGAGGACTGCACCCCAGCACAGATGGTCGAGAGAGTGGTTCTTGACAAGTTCACCCGTTCTCTGCCCTCTCGGCTCCAGCGGTGGGTTGGACAGGCCGGTCCCACAAATGCTGAGGAACTTGTGTCCCTAGTAGAGAGATATCGGGCTACGGAGGATCTTCTACTTATCCCTCCCACACGAAGCAGTGCCAGTGACAAGGCCATTAAACCATCTGGTAAGACTGCTACTGCAGAAAAAGGGAAACAGGTCAGGTTGGGAGGGGGTACACTGGGGGGCTTGGATACACAGAAACCCAGTGAGGCTCGTGACAGAGGTCATAGCCGTATCCAGTGCTGGCGATGCCATGAAATGGGCCATATTGCTGCCAACTGTCCCCTGTCAGTGGAGCCAATGGACTGCAACCAGACCCGGCGAATGTCACTGTTTGCCCGGCCGGTTCTGGCAGCCGAGTCAGTCACGGATGCAGAACCCCAAGTGTGTATGGTCACAATCGGTGGTCACACGGTGGAAGCCTTGCTAGACTCAGGGAGTCTGGTTACCCTGGTGCGGGGAACTTTGGTTGATCCTGGACTGTACAGTGGGCGTAAAGTGGGAGTGTTATGTATACATGGGGACACTCGCGAATATCCCACTGCTGTCATCAACCTACATACCCCTTGTGGTACTATGACCCATGAAGTGGGGGTGGTGGGGACCCTGTTTCATGAGGCTATTATCGGCAGAGACTTACCAGTGTTTTGGGACCTCTGGAGACGAAGACCCACCTCAGGTGCTGTTGCAGATAATGGACGTCAGGTATGTCCGGCCTTGGCCCCTGAACCCTTTGAGGCCGATGTACCCACACCAGCAGTAGGGGTGACCCCATGTGATGAATTCTCTCCCCTAGAGGTCCTAGCTGGTGAGGTCGAGGGCCACGAGGAGATGGCCGACATGCTGGACCTTGAGTTTTCCCGTGAGAATTTTGGGGCTGCACAGCTACAGGACCCTACCTTGGTTAAAGCACGGGAGAATGTTAAGGTGGTAAATGGGGTACTCCAAATACCAGGGGCTGATAAAATATACCCCCGAATGGTGATTATTGGGGAACTGTTGTACAGGGTCGACCAGATACGGGGTGAGGAGGTTGAGCAACTTGTAGTACCCCAATCTCACCGTAGGCTGGTGCTAGAGTTGGCACACAAACATGTGCTGGGAGGGCACTTAGGTGCTGAGAAGACCCGAGAGAGGATCCTGCAGCGATTTTTCTGGCCCGGGGTGTGGGAGGAGGTAAACCGGTATTGTAGCTCCTGCCCTGAGTGTCAACTTACTGCCCCGGTGTCCCACTTCAGGAGTCCTTTGGTCCCGCTACCAATCATAGAAGTGCCCTTTGAACGGATTGCAATGGATCTGGTTGGCCCCATAGTCAAATCCTCCAGGGGGCACCAATACATCCTAGTTATCCTGGACTACGCTACGCGGTATCCCGAGGCGATTCCATTAAGGAACACCTCCTCCAAGAATATTGCTAGGGAGCTGTTCCAGGTGTTCTCACGCACCGGCCTCCCCAAGGAAATCTTGACTGACCAGGGTACCCCATTTATGTCTAGGGTAATGAAGGAGATGTGTAAGTTACTACAGGTAAAACAGCTCCGCACCTCTGTGTATCATCCTCAGACAGATGGCCTGGTCGAGAGGTTTAATAAGACCTTGAAGGGGATGCTTAAGAGGGTGGTCAGCAAAGATGGGAAGGTTTGGGATTGTTTGTTGCCCTATTTGATGTTTGCCATACGGGAAGTTCCCCAGTCCTCCACGGGTTTCTCACCCTTTGAGCTGTTATATGGCCGTTCCCCACGTGGGCTTTTGGATATAGCCAAGGAGACCTGGGAACAGGAGAGGACCCCCCACCGTAGTGTGATAGAACACGTCTCCCTTATGCAGGACCGCATAGCGGCGGTAATGCCCCTTGTAAAGGAGCACATGACAAGGGCACAAGAGGCCCAGTCTAGGGTCTACAATAGGTCAGCCAGACTCAGGACCTTTAACCCAGGCGACAGAGTGCTAGTTCTGGTGCCCACCGTGGAGAGCAAGTTCTTGGCCAAATGGCAAGGACCATATGAGGTCATGGAGAGAGTGGGGAAGGTAACCTACAGGGTATCTCAGCCGGGGAGGAGGAAACCCGAACAGATATACCACGTGAACCTCCTAAAGCCATGGAGGGAAAGAGAGTCCCTGGTGGCCATGGGAGTAGAGAAGGCGTCTGTCTCCAAGAAGGGGACACCGGAGGTAGGTGTACCCGATGCCAAGGTGCCTGAAGTACGGATCTCGGAGTCCCTCTCCAGGGCCCAGATTCAGGAAGCGAAGGAGTTTGTGCTCCGAAATATGGATGTGTTCTCTAAGTTACCGGGACGTACTTCAGTCATCAAGCATGACATCATAACCGAACCCCACATCCGGGTACACCAAAAACCTTACCAGGTCCCTGAAGCGCGCCGGCTTGCCATATCCGAAGAAGTCAGGCAGATGTTAGACCTGGGGGTTATCGAGGAATCTAAAAGTGACTGGTCGAGTCCTATTGTGTTGATTCCCAAACCTGATGGTTCCCTACGGTTCTGCAATGATTTTAGGAAGTTGAACGAGGTGTCCAAATTTGATTCCTATCCCATGCCCAGGGTTGACGAGTTGATAGAACGACTTGGACAGGCTAGGTTCTTCTCCACCCTTGACCTGACGAAAGGGTATTGGCAGGTACCCCTGACTGACAGGGCTAAAGAGAAGACCGCTTTTGTTACCCCTGATGGGCTTTTTCAGTACGTGGTACTTCCCTTTGGGCTACATGGGGCTCCCGCCACATTCCAGAGGTTAATGGATCTCGTGCTAAAACCTCACCGGAGTTATGCCTCGGCCTACTTAGATGACATCATAGTCTATAGTAACGACTGGGAGAGTCATCTAGCCAAAGTACAAGCAGTGGTAGACTCCCTGAGGGCAGCAGGGCTGACAGCGAACCCTCAAAAGTGTGCACTGGGTCTGGAAGAGGCCCGTTACCTGGGGTACCGTATTGGGCGAGGGGTCATCAAACCCCAAGTAAATAAAGTGGAGGCGATCCAGCAGTGGCCACGACCTTTGAGCAAGAAGCAAGTGAGGGCTTTTCTGGGCATAGTGGGCTATTATCGCCGATTTATCCCCGATTTTGCGACAATAGCGACACCCCTGACTGACCTGACTAAGGGTAGCAGGGCGGTGATGGTAAAGTGGAGTGAAGAGGCTGAGGGGGCGTTTCAGCGACTTAAGACGGTTTTGTGTGAGGGACCGATACTGATCACCCCTAACTTCACCAAGACCTTTATTGTCCAGACTGACGCTTCTGACGTGGGCTTAGGGGCTGTCCTGTCCCAAGTAGTGGAGGGTGAGGAACATCCCGTGACATTCCTGAGCCGCAAGCTCACACCTCCTGAAAAGAACTATAGTATAGTTGAGAGGGAGTGCTTGGCGATCAAATGGGCTCTGGAATCCCTGAGGTATTATCTGGTAGGGCGGCAGTTTACACTAGTGACTGATCACTCTCCCCTAACCTGGATGAGTCAGGCCAAAGAGAGGAACGCCAGGGTCACAAGGTGGTTCCTAATGCTCCAGAATTTCAAATTCACGGTGGAACATCGAGCAGGAAAGCTGCATGGGAATGCCGATGCCCTATCCCGTACCCACTGTCTGATGGCCAAAAGTGTTCGTCCCCACAGGGTCAAACAGAGGGGGAGGGTATGTGAGACACTGAAGGGGTTAACTGTGGATGGGCGGTATGTTTCCCCTAGGTTTTGCTTCTATGCAAGGCCTTAGTGCTGAGGTGGGTTTGTCCAGCACCTTGGACACAGGTGAGGGGAACAGCCTAATCAGCCTGGATAAAATCACTCAGCAGAGCTGAAGTTGTTGTCTCTCTCTGGCAGGAGGCTGGGGAGCATGCAGCCTTGTTCTCTGGGCCTGGAGCAACAAAAGTGTTTTGTTAGCGGTGAGTCAGAGAACCTATGTTTAGTTAGCACCCTGACGGGTGGTAGGTATTATTTTGTTTGGATGCCTGAATGTGAAGGCTGTTTATTTTACTTTTTGCTGCAATAAACGCAGGCGAGACTGTTTTGGACTAAACCTTGGTGTCACTGTCTTGAACTGCATCACAGCACCCCGTTACCACAGTCTCTACTGGGCCAAATCCCCACAGCTATTACATTCACCTCGTTGGCAATGTATCTTAAGATTTCTTTCATATGATTTCTTGTGTGAAGTGGAAATGAGTTTGAGCATTATTTTTTTTCTAAATTGAATACATTTTTTGTGATATTAAGAAAAGTGCAAACCAATTTATATTGTATGTATCACTCAATGTATGAGAATGACATTGGCAGGTGCAGTATTTTATGATCTGTTTTGTATTCAGAATAGATATCTTGAGATCTTCAAGGTATGCTCTGAAAAAAAGCTGATTTCTAGAGTGAGCGACATGCTCGTCCGAGGCTTGATGCTCGTTCGAGCATTAGCGTACTCGGAAACGCTCGTTTGCTCGGACGAATACTTCGCGCCGCTCGGAGAGAAAAATGGAGCTCCCGCCGTTGGTTTTTTGGCGGCCAAGAAACAGAGCCAATCACAAGCCCAGGAGAGACTCTGCACTCCACCCAGCATGACGTGGTACCCTTAACGTCTGATAGCAGTGGTTGGCTGGCCAGATCAGGTGACCCGGGATAGACTAGCGCTGCCGGCGCTGCTCGGTCATTCTGTGTCTGGATGCCGCTAGGGAGAGAGCTGCTGCTGGTCAGGGGAAAGCGTTAGGGTTTCTATTAGCTTACTGTTAGGCAGGAGTGTTCTCCAAGAACCCACAGCCCTCTTAGGGCTACAATAACGTTCTACTCTTTTTTTTTTTTTATTTGCATCTAGTACCATTTTGTGAGGAATTAGCAGGGGGACTTGCTACCGTTGTGTTTAGCTCTTAGTGGCACACATATCCACCTAAAACACCAAATGGGGAACATTTAGTAGGGGTTGGATTTCAATTAGGCACAGTCTGCCATTTTTCCTTTTTATTTTACGTTTATTGTGTTAATAACTCAGCGTCATCTCATCTGGCATAGTAGTGTGCTTTCATACTTGGCTAGAAAAAGCCATAAGAGAATCCAACGGCTTACGCTACAGTAGCGTTATATATTTGATTCTGGTTGATTGCTGGTGGCTGTACTTGCTGCAGTGCATCTACTAGCCAATTGTGAGCAATTTGTAGTGAGACTTGCGACCGCTGTGTTTTGCGTGTGACGCAATATCCATTGCAAAGACCGAGAAGTGGAAAATTTAGTAGGGGTTGGATTCAATAGGCACAGTCGCCATTTTCCTTTTTATTTTACGTTTATTTGTTTATAAATCCCTCATTTTTAATATATACTCAGCGTTCATCTCATCTGGATAGTAGTGTGCTTTCATCTTGGCTAGAAAATAGCCATAGGGAATCCAAAAGGCTTACGCTACAGTAGCGTATATATTGATTTCATGGTTGATCTGCTGGTGGCTGTACTTGCTGCAGTGCATCTACTAGCCAATTGTGAGCAATTGTAGTGAGACTTGCGACCGCGTGTTTTGCGCTTAGTGACGCACATATCCATTGCCAAAGACCCGAAGTGGGAAAATTTAGTAGGGGTTGGATTTCAATAGGCACAGTCTGCCATTTGCTTCTTTTTTATTTACGTTATTTGTTTAAAAACCAGCGTTCATCTCATCTGGCATGTAGTGTGCTTTCATACTTGGCTAGAAAATGCATGGAGAATCCAAAACGGCTTACGCCTACAGTAGCGGTATATTTGATTTCTGGTTGATCTGTGTGGCTGTTGTACTTGCTGCAGTGCATATCTACTAGCCAATTGTGCGAGCAATTGTAGTGAGACTTGCGACCGCTGTGTGTGCGCTTAGTGACGACATATCCTTGCAAAGACCGAAGTGGGAAAATTTAGTAGGGTTGAGGATTTACATTAGGCACAGGCTGCCATTTGTCCTTTTTATTTTACGTTTATTTTGTTTAATAACATCAGCGTCATCTCATCTGGCATGTAGTGTGCTTTCATACTTGGCTAGAAATAGCCATAGGAGAATCAAACGGCTTACGCCTACAGTAGCGTTATAATATTTGATTTCTGGTTGATCTGCTGGTGGCCTGTACTTGCTGCAGTGCATCTACTAGCCAATTGTGAGCAATTTGTAGTGAGACTTGCGACCGCTTGTGCTTTGCGTTAGTGACGCACATATCCATTGCAAAGACCGAAGTGGGAAATTTAGTAGGGGTTGGATTTCAATTAGGCACAGTTGCCATTTGTCCTTTTTATTTTACGTTTATTTTGTTTAATAACTCAGCGTCATCTCATCTGGCATAGTAGTGTGCTTTCATACTTGGCTAGAAAATAGCCATAGGAGAATCCAAACGGCTTACGCCTACAGTTAGCGTTATATATTTGATTTCTTGGTTGATCTGCTGGTGGCTGTACTGCTGCAGTGCATCTACTAGCCAATTGTGAGAATTTGTGTGAGACTTGCGACCGCTTTGTGTTTTGCGCTAGTGACGCACATATCCATTGCAAAGACCGAAGTGGGAAATTTAGTAGGGGTTGGATTTCAATTAGGCACAGTCTGCCATTTGTCCTTTTTATTTTGACGTTATTTTGTTTAATAACTCAGTGTCATCTCATCTGGCCATAGTAGTGTGCTTTCATACTTGGCTAGAAAAATAGCCCATAGCAATAGGATAGCATTGTTTGGTTTAAAAAATCAAAAACACCAAAAAAAAAAAAAAACACAAAAAAAGAGGTATAAAAAAAATTAAAGCTATAACTCTCATTTAAAAATGTTTAACCGAGGGCTAGGGGTTAGAGGACGGAGGGCGGGGGACGTGGGCGTCCAACTACTGCAGGGGTCAGAGGCCGTGGTCTGGCCGGGGTGAGACACCACTGCTGCTTATGAGGGAGCGAGGGAACGCCGCAGAGCTACACTCCCTAGTTCATGTCTGAAGTTTACTGGGACTGTGGTAGAGCACTGTGAGGCCAGAAACAGTGCAAACAGGTGATGTAGTGGATTGCTGACAATTCTTCGAGCAATTTGTCCACCAGTCAGTCTTCCACGCCAGTCCCACCCATGTCACCGAAAAATCGCCCACTCGCCAGCTCCTGCACTCAGCCCTCCTCCCCCCCAGTCTGCCCCCTCCAGGAAAATTTGGCATTTGAACCGGGCAATTACTCTGAGGAACTGTTTTCTGAGACCCTTCCCACAGTCACCAAACCACTTGTCCGGGTGCTGTGAGTCAATTTTCCGATGCCCAGGTTTTCCACAGTCACAGTCTGTGGGTGATGATGACCTTCTTGACGTAGTGGAAGTGTGTAAAAGGAGGTGTCCGACGATGGAGGAGACACGGTTGTCAGACAGTGGGGAAGTGTTGTCAGGGCAGGAAGTCCGGGGGGGGAGCAGACTGAGGGTATCGGAGGATGATGAGGTGACAGACCCAAGCTGGGTTGAGAGGGGGCCGGGTGAACACACAGTGTTCTGAGACGGAGGCGAGTCTCTCGACCAGAACAGGTTTGGAAGAGGCAGTGTCGAGTGGGGGGCCAGACGGAGAGGGCAGGGCAGAGTGGTGATCCAGCGCCAAAGTCGTCAACTAGTGAAGCTCCCGTGCGAGGGCTCTTGCGGCGAGGGCTAGATCTTCAGAAGTCTGGAGGTTCTTAGGAAACACCGGATTGACCGACGGACTGTGGTGTGCAACATTTGCCCAAACCAGGCTCAGCAGGGGTTCCACCACTACTAGCTTAACTACCACCAGTATGAGAGGCATATGAATGCTAAAAACCCCACTCAGTGGCAACAAGCCGTTCACCTCCGGCCGTGCACACCACTGCTGCTTCCCCTGTGTCAGCTGATAGTCAGCCCCTGCCCAGGACCCTGCCACAAACACCATCGTCGCCTCACGATCCTCCACAGCATCCACCGCGTTTTCAGCTCTCATACCCAGACGCTGGGAGCGGAAAACGCAAATATAGTGCAACCCACCCGCACGCCCAGCCTTAATGTGCAACTCTCCAGATTGCTTAGCCTGGAGATGCTGCCCTATAGGATAGTGAGAAACCGGAGGCCTTTCGCAAACCTCAATGGCGGCGGCCGCCCTCGGTATTCGGTCCCCAGCCGCCACTACTTTTTCCCGATGTGCCGTCCCAGCCCTGCACCAGCAAGTGTCAGACAACACATCACTGTGCCCTGACCAACGCCGTTTCTGACAAGGTCCACCTGACCACGGACACGTGGACGAGTGCTGCCGGGCGGGCCACTATATCGCTGACGGCACATTGGGGTTTAACTTGGTGGAGGGCGGGACCGAGGTCTGACGGCCTGGGGCTGCGTTATATATGGCGACGCGAGGATGAGGGGCTACCTCGGTCAGGTGTTTCAGGCCTACTATGCCTCCTCCTCTCCACCCCCTCCACTCCTCCTCCGAACTACCATCCGTGGGCATGGCGCACAGTCGGTAGCTCTAGGCACAGCAGCAGTGCCGTGCTAAGCGGACAGCAGGCTGGTGCTCAAAACTGCTGAGCTAGGCGAAAAGGCACACCGCCCAAGAGCTATTACAGGGCATCACGGCCAGGACTGATCTGTGGCTGGGCACCGCTGAACTGAAGCCAGGCATGGTTGTGTGTGAAACGGCCATAACCTGGTGGCGGTCTGCAAAATCGGAGACTGACACATGTGCCATGCCTTGCCCAGTGTTAAATCTGATAGTTCGCGTTTCCTCAAGACAACCCCAATCTGTCTAGTTTGCTCACGAAGGTGCGGCCGCATCTGTGCGCATTTCAGGAAGTCCAGCCAGATGCTGCCACTCTCAGGGCAGCGCAGCGCCGCCTCCAACTGCCCGCTCACCGACTGTTGTGCGAGTGCCCAAGAGGTGGATTCAACACTGACCATGTTATCCAGAGTTACCAGCAGCGCCGAGCCATTGTAGACTGCAGATGTCAACTTCCACCAGAAAACTGGTAGTCAGGTCAGTCAGCTTCCTCAAGTCTACAATGAGGAGTGGACTGGTTGATGTCTGAATTGTGGCTGAGTAACTTTGAGGAGTCAACACAGATGGTCAGTGGCGATGCCGCCATCATCAGCTCACCATCCCGCTGCTTGGCTGTTGAAAACTCTCTGATGCGCATGAAGTCGGAAGCTTTGCGCTGTCACAAGAGACGGGGAAGAAGATTCCCTTGTTGATAGCCAAGCACCTTAGGTCTGTTTCTCACGCATATCGGAGGGGTGGAGGTGGAGGAGATGAGGAGGAAGAGGAGGAGAATGTTGGCGAGACACAAGAGGGACCATGTTGGAGTCCTTCACTGTTCAGCGTTTGTATGGGCAGAGAAGAGGAGTTGGAGGAGTGAGGTGGGAGGAGGAAATGGACAGTGCAGGCCAGTGAGGAGGGGAAAGTACGTTGATCTTACGTCTGGTACGCGCATATGGCAGATTCTATGCTAGGCTGCCTATCCCGTGACCCTGCGTTCAAAGAATTTATTCCAGCACCGATTACTGGGTTGTTCACTCTCCTGGAACCCACGGTACAAGCAAAATCTTTCACTCTCATCCCTGCAGAGGAAAAAGGAGTGGAGAATGCATGAATACCAGCAGGCCCTGGTGCACAAGCTGAAACAGTATTTCCCTTCTGACAGCGCTAGCGGCAGAGTGCGTTAGTTCTGCGGGACAAGTAGCGAGGAGGAGTAGGCGAGCAGGCAGCTTGTCCAGCACTGGCAAGGGTACGCTTACAAGGCTTTGCAGCTTTATGTCCACCCGCAGACACACTGTCACTGTCCCAGTCTCGGCCAGAGTAGGGCTGATCTTTACAGAAAGATGGTGAGGGAGTACCGTAGCTGACCATACCATCGTCCCTAAATGATCACCACAGCTCCCTACAACTAGGTTTCAAAGCTGACATGTGGCAACGATGCGCTGTACGCCTTGGAGGTTCTTGCCTGCCCTGCCGCTAGCGTCTTGTCCGAGCGTGGTTTTCAGTGCAGCTGGTGGTCACTCACCGATAAGGTACAGCCTGTCGACTGACAGCGTTGACAGGCTGACGATAAAATGATAAAAGGCGGGATTCTCCAATTTTCCAATCTCCACCAGGTGAGGAAGCTCAACCTGAATTAATGATCCACTCCTTCTTAAAGTTTGGGATATGGCGGGTGGGTGGAATGTCAACAATCGCAAGAACGCATGATGCGCATGGAGCTGCGCTCCGCTGCAGGCGAGCTTTCCGCCAATCCAAGCCCCTTCTCTCTAGCCTACTCTCCAAATCAGCACTTCTAAGAACCTTTTGTATAAGATCAAGTGGTAGTAGTCGCTTATAGTTTAGGATATGCCGGGTGAGGGAGATGTAAACGAATACGCTAAGAGCGCAAGAAATACTATCGGTAATAGATTAAAGAGTTGTTCCAGTATTTTTGTGGATACACAGCGAGTTGCGACAAAGTTAACGAATTTGATGGGACTCCATGCAACCCTATTTCTGGAACACTCGTTCATGGGGACGAGTCAGGGGTGCCTAGCCTAGAGCTAGCATTTGGGAGCCGTGCGTCAATGAGACACGTGTAGCTGCTGCTATGACTAATAGATTTGTGGATGCATGCCTAGGATGGCAATCCTCGAGAGAAGTGGAGGAGGTTGGGTCAATAGGCCTTTAGAGCCGAGGTAGGCCCCTCCAGAATAAATACTCTGAGTGCGTATGAGACTCAGCGCCAGTCAGGCAGAACCTCCAGGCTACGCCCAAAGTTCGTGCCACATGTCCAGCTTTAAACCCATGTAGTTGTAGGAGCTGGTGATCATTAGACGATGGTATGGTCAGCTACGTACCCCTCCCTCTTCTCTTAAAGATCAGCCCTACTCTGCCGCGAACTGGGGCAGGTACAGTGTCCTTGCGGGGTGACATAAGCTGGCAAAAGCCTTGTAAGCGTACCCTTGCCAGTGCTGGACAAGCTGCCTGCTCTCGCCTACTCTCCCCTCGCTCCTTGTCCCGCAGAACTACGCACTCTGCCGCTAGCGCTGTCAGAAGGGAAATACTGTTTCATCTTGTACCAGGGCCTGCTGGTATTCATGCATTCTCACTCCTTTCCTCTCTCGGGATGAGAGTGAAAGATTTGCTTGTACCGTGGGTTCCAGGAGAGTTAACACCCAGTTCGGTGCTGGAAAATCCTTTGAACGCGAGGGTCACGGATAGCGCCTAGCATGAAATCTGCCATATCCAGAGTACCAACGCGTAGAATTCACTCCCCTCACTGCCTGACTGCCCATTTCCCTCCCCTCCAACTCCTCCAACTCCTCTTCTTCTGCCCTACCGCTGAACAGTGAAGACTCAACAATGGTCCCCTCTTTGTCTCGCCACATTCTCCTCCTCTTCCTCTCATCCTCCTCCCCTCCACCTCCTCCGATATGCGCTGAGAAACAGACCCAAGGGTGCTTGGCTATCAACAAGGAATCTTCTTCCCCCTCTCTTGTGACGAGCGCAAAGCTTCCGACTTCAATGCTGATCAGAGAGTTTTTTCAACAGCCAAGCAGCGGGATGGTGAGGCTGATGATGGCGGCATCGCACTGACCATCTGTGTTGACTCCTCAAAGTTACTCAGCCCCTGACAGATTCAACATCCACGTCACTCCTCATTGTAGACTTGAGGAAGCTGACTGACCTGACTACCGTTCTGGTGGAAGTTGACATCTGGCAGTCTACAATCGCTCGGCGCTGCTGGTAACTCTGGATACATGGTCAGTGTTTGAATTCCACCTCGTGGGCACGTCGCACAACGTCGGTGAGCGGGCAGTTGGAGGCGGCGCTGCGCTGCCCTGAAGTGGCAGCATCTGTGCTGAACTTCCTGACAATGCGCACAGATGCGGCGCACCTTCGTGAGCAAATCGACGATGTGGGTATGTCTTGAGGAAACGCTGAACTATCATTTAACACATGGGCCGCGCATGGCACATGTGTCAGTCTGCCGAGTGCAGAGCCGCCACCAGTTACGGCCGTTGTCACACCACAACCATGCTGGCTTCAGTTTCAGCGGTCCAGCCACAGATCTTCGCGCCGTGATGCCCTGTAATAGTCTTGGGCGGTGTGCCTTTTATCGCCTAGGCTCAGCAGTTTGACACCCCTGCTGTCGGTTACGACGCACTGCTGCTGCTGTGCCTAGAGCTACCGACTGATGGCGCCATGCCCACGATGGTAGTTCGGAGGAGGAGGGGAGGAGGGGTGGGAGGAGGAGGAGGCATAGTAGGCCCTGAAACACCTGACCAGGTAGGCCCCGCAATCCTCGGCGTCGGCAGTATATGACCAGCCCAGGGTCAGACTCGGTCCCAGCCTCCACCAGTTAACCCATGTGCCGTCAGCGATACATATAAGTGGCCCTGCCCGTCAGCACTCGTCCACGTTCCGTGTCATGGTGACTTGCAGAAACGCGTTGTCAGGGCACGGATGATGTTGTCTGACCCGTGCTGTGCAGGGCTGGACGGCACAATCGGAAAGTAGTGGCGGCTGGGGACCGAATACCGAGGGGCGGCCGCCGCCATGAGGTTGCGAAAGGCCTCGTCTCTACTAGCCTATAGGGCAGCACTTCTCACAGGCTAAGCAATCTGGAGATGTGACATTAAGGGCTTTGGGCGTGCGGTGGGTTGCACATATTTGCGTTTCCGCTCACCAGCGTCTGGGGTATGGAGAGCTGAACGCTGGTGGATCTTGTGAGGATCGTGGAGGCACGATGGGGTTTTTGTGGCAGGGTCCTGGGCAGGGGCTGACTATCAGCTGACACAGGGGAAGGAGCAGTGGTGTGCACGCCGAGAGGTGAACGGTTTGTTGCCACTGAGTGGGGTGTTTAGCATTCTATGCCTCGCATACTGGTGGTAGTTAGCTGTAGTGGTGGCCCCCCTGCTGACCTGGTTTGGGCAAATGTTGCACACCACAGTCCGTCGGTCATCCGGTGTTTCCTTAAAAACCTCCAGACTTCTGAAAATCTAGCCCTCGCCGCAAGAGCCCTCGCCACGGAGCTTCACTAGTTGACACATTTGTGCTGATGCACCAGCTCTGGCCCTGCCTCTCCGTCTGGCCCCACCACTGCCTCTTCCAACCTGTTCTGGCGAGGACTCTCCTCTGCTCAGAAGCACTGTGTTCACCGTCACCCGCCCTACACCAGCTTGGGTCTGTCACCTCTCATCCTCCGTCCGATCCTCAGTCTGCTCCCCCCTCGGACTTCCTGCCCTGACAACAACTTCCCCAACTGTCTGACAACGTGTCCTCCTCATCGTCGGACACCTCTTTACACCTTCCACTACGTCAAAGAACATCATCACCCACAGACTGGGACTGGTGGAAACCTGCATCGGAAAATTGCTCAGCAGCAACCGAACAAGTGGTTGTGTGCTGTGGGAAGGGTCAGAAAACAGTTTCCTCAGAGTAGCCGGTTCAAATGCCAAATTTCCTGGGAGGGGCAGACTGGGGGAAGGCTGAGGTGCAGGAGCTGGAGAGTGCCGATTTCGGTGACATGGTGGACTGCGAGAAGACTGACTGGTGGACAAATTGCTCGAAGCATTGGCAATCCACGACATCACCTGTTCGCACGTTCTGGCCTCAACAGTGCTCTACCACGAGTCCCAGTAACTTCAGACATGAACCTAGGAGTGTACTCTGCGCGTTTCCCCTGCTCCCTCATAAGCAGGTGGTGTCTCACCCCGCCAGGACCACGGCCTTCGACCCCTGCAGTAGTTTGGACGCCCACGTCCCCCGCCCTCGTCCTCTACCCCTAGCCCTCGGTTAAACATTTTAAATGAGAGTTTAACTTTATATTTTTTTTTTAACTTTTTGTGTTGTTTTTTGTTTTTTTGTGTTTTTTGTTTTTAAAACAAACGATGCGATCCTATGCTATGGCTATTTTCTAGCCAAGTATGAAAGCACCTACTATGCCAGATGAGATACGCTGAGTTATTAAAAAATAAACGTAAATAAAAAGGACAATGGCAGACTGTGCCTAATTGAAACCAACCCTATAAATTTTCCCTTCGGTCTTTGCATGGATATGTGCGTCACAGCGCAAAACACAGCGGTCGCAGTCCTCACTACAATTGCTCACATTTGGTTAGTAGATGCACTGCAGCAAGACAGCCACCAGCAGATCAACAGAAATCAATATATAACGCTACTGTAGGCGTAGTAAGCCGTTTGGATTCTCCATGGCATTTTCTAGCCAAGTATGAAACACATCTATTGCCAGATAGATTGACCGAGTTAATAAAAAAATAACGTAAAATAAAAAGAATGGCAGACTGTGCCTAATTATCCAACCCCTATAAATTTTCCCACTTCGGTCTTTGCATGGATAGTGCGTCACAAGCGCAAAACACGGGGTCGCATTCTCACTACAATGCTCACAATTGGCTAGTAGATGCACTGCAGCAATACAGCCACCATCAGATCAAACCAGAAATCAAATATATAACGCTACTGTAGGCGTAGTAAGCCGTTTGGATTCTCCTATGGCTATTTCTAGCCACTCATAGAAAGCACACTCTATGCCCTAGATGAGACGCTGAGTTTATAAACAAAATAACGTAAAATAAAAAGGAAATGGCGAACTGTGCCTAATTGAAATCCAACCCCTAAAATTTCCCACTTCGTCTTGTGCATGGATTGTGCGTCACTAAGCGCAAAACACAGGGTCGCAAGTCTCACTACAAAGGCTCACAATTGCTAGTAGATGCCGCCAGCAAGTAGCCCACCAGCAGATCAACCAGAAATCAAATATATAACGCTCACTGTAGCGGTAATCCGTTGTTTGGATCCCTATGGCTATTTTCTAGCCAGTATGAAAGCACACTCTATGCCAATGAGATGACGCTGATTATAAAAAATAAACGTAAAAAAAAAAAGGAATGGCAGACTGTGCCATATTGAAATCCAACCCCTAATAATTTTTCCCACTTCGGTCTTTGCAAGGATATGTGCGTCACTAAGCGCAAAACACAGCGGTCCGCAAGTCTCCTACAAATTGCTCACAATTTGCTAGTAGATGCACTGCAGCAAGTACGCCACCAGCAGATCAACCAGAAATCAATATATATAACGCTACTGTAGGCGAATAAGCCGTTTGATTCTCCTATGGCTATTTTCCTAGCCAAGTAATAAGCACAACTCTATGCCAGATGAGATGACCTGGTATTAAAAAATAAACGTAAATAAAAAGAAATGGCAGACTGTGCCTATTGAATCACAACCCTATAAATTTCCCACTTTGGTGTGTTGATGTGGATTGTGTGTCACTAAGAGCTAAACACAACGTAGCAAGTCCCCCTGCAAATTCCTCCACAATGGTACTAGTGCCACTCGAGTGCACAAGCCACCACAACAACAAAAAAAGTATAACGTTTATTGTAGCCCAAGAGGGCTGTTGGGTCTTGTGAATCACTCTCTCCTGCCTAGACACTATCTATAGAACCCCTATAACGCTTGTCCCTGGACCAGCAGCAGCTCCCTTGCTCCTACTTAGGGCATGCCGCAGACAACAGAATGATATCCGAGCGCGGAGCGCTAGCGGTATCTATCCAGGGTCACGATTGGCCAGCCAACACTCACTGTAATCGCGTGTAAGGGTACCACGCTTACCATGGTGGCGTGAGGACAGGTCTCCTGGCTTGTGATTGGCTCTGTGTTGGCCACCAAAAGCAAAACGTGCGGGAGCTGCCTTTTCTCGACCGCGGGCACGAGATTCTCCGGCAACGAGCCATTTTCGATTACGCAATTCTCCGACGGAGCATCAAGCCTGCGACAGTATGTCGCTCATCTCTAATGACATCACCTTGACTCTGAAAATGTTGGTACTATACAGACATCATGGTTGCTCACTACAAACTAAATTCCAGATTCCTCAATCATCACCCCTCTAAAACCCCCCCTCTCCACACTACCACCCCCTCCTGACAGTGCTAAAAGGTGTTTTGATAAATATGTTTTTTAAAATTTTGAACAATATGTTTTGGTCAGTATGGCCCAAGGAAGTACACTTTGGTCCAGCATAAAATATTTTTTTCCTAGAGCTCAAGCTTGCAAACTATCCAATGCAACTTTACATAGAGAGAATAGCTTTTTTATGGCGGTGTGGAATGGTTTTCATGGTTGCGCTATTTTTTCTAATGATACTGTCATCAAAGTAACCATTCTGTGTACTGCTTCTGAGCCCGTATAATCTGAAGGTGTTCCTGAATTTTGGGCTATTTCCAAATTCACGGTGGAACATCGAGCAGGAAAGCTGCATGGGAATGCCGATGCCCTATCCCGTACCCACTGTCTGATGGCCAAAAGTGTTCGTCCCCACAGGGTCAAACAGAGGGGGAGAGTATGTGAGACACTGAAGGGGTTAACTGTGGATGGGCGGTATGTTTCCCCTAGGTTTTGCTTCTATGCAAGGCCTTAGTGCTGAGGTGGGTTTGTCCAGCACCTTGGACACAGGTGATGGGAACAGCCTAATCAGCCTGGATAAAATCACTCAGCAGAGCTGAAGTTGTTGTCTCTCTCTGGCAGGAGGCTGGGGAGCATGCAGCCTTGTTCTCTGGGCCTGGAGCAACAAAAGTGTTTTGTTAGCGGTGAGTCAGAGAACCCATGTTTAGTTAGCACCCTGACGGGTAGGATATTATTTTGTTTGGATGCCTGAATGTGAAGGCTGTTTTATTTTACTTTTGCTGCAATAAACGCAGGCGAGACCTGTTTTGGACTAAACCTTGGTGTCACTGTCTTGAACTGCATCACAGCACCCCGTTACCACAGTCTCTACTGGGCCAAATCCCCACATAAGGGACATGTATGGTGGTAGCGAGCTCCCTTTACATGCAAAAGAGAAAGAAAAGGGTTTATTCCATTTTTTTTATAAACATAGATCTTCCACCTGAGGACACTTACATGAAGCCGTGTGCCTACTGATCCTGGAGATCATCATTAGCCCTGAAATCATCAGTATTTTGTGTAATTTGAGTTTTAGAAATATATCGTAATTAGGCTCAGGGGCTACGGTCTATGTCACAGTAGCCACTTTTTGCTCCGTGTTTTGCTAATTGTTCCCGCATCTTGCAGGCGTCTATGCCCTCCTCCTCCCTCCTCTTCCTCTGCCAGCAAGCTGTTGACGAAAGCCAACTCACAGAATTTGGTGCGCATGATAGTGCTCTCTCTTGGAATGCAGCTTTTGGACAGGGGGAGGGGTGAAAGGGGGAGTCATGGGAGTCTTCAAGAGTGAAAAATTATTGAGAGCCCCTGAGTTTTATTAGCATATTTTGAAAACTCAAATTACTTAAAACTGAAACATTTAACCCGGGGACTGCCTGTATTGTGCAAAGAAATTTGATGTTGCTATCTAGAGATGAGCGAACATGCTCGTCCGAGCTTGATGCTCGTTCGAGCATTAGCGTACTCGAAACTGCTCGTTGCTCGGACGAATACTTCGCCCGCTCGAGAAAATGGCAGCTCCCGCCGTTTTGCTTTTTGGCGGCCAGAAACAGAGCCAATCACAAGCCAGGAGACTCTGCACTCCACCCAGCATGACGTGGTACCCTTACACGTCGATAGCAGTGGTTGGCTGGCCAGATCAGGTGACCCTGGGATAGACTAGCCGCTGCCCGCGCTGCTCGGATCATTCTGTGTCTGGATGCCGCTAGGGAGAGAGCTGCTGCTGGTCAGGGAAAGCGTTAGGGTGTTCTATTAGCTTACTGTTAGGCAGGAGTGATTCTCCAAGAACCCAACAGCCCTTCTTAGGGCTACAATAACGTTCTACTTTTTTTTTTTTTTTATTTGCATCTAGTACCATTTTGTGAGGAATTAGCAGGGGGTTTACGTTTATTTTGTTTAATAACTCAGCGTCATCTCATCTGGCATAATAGTGTGCTTTCATACTTGGCTAGAAAATAGCCATAAGAGAATCCAAACGGCTTACGCCTACAGTAGCGTTATATATTTGATTTAGCATTATACAGAGCTTTATGGATGAGGGTTATTATTATTTTAAACTATTCGAAAGGAGACTGGCAGCAAGTGCAGCGACTGGCATGAACTGTAAGCATACATGGTCCCCTTATCAAACGAGCTGTGTCAGGCAGAATTTTGGATTGTTTTCATGGCTTCCATGTTAACTTTGTCGCCACCCTGCTGTGTAATCCACAAAATATACTGGCAAACTTTATCATGTACCGATATTATTTGAGCGCTTCTTGCTCACCTCCTTTGGTTCCTCTCTGCCACCCATTGGTTTGAAGCCTGAGTCCATTTAGGGTATGTTGCCATGACACTCTCTAGCCTGCCGCTGCTGCCGCTGCCGCTGCCTCTGCATGCCGTCCCCTATAGTGTCAGGGTCAATTATTGGATGTTTTAGATGCTATCTAGCCTCATTCGGTCACTCTGTCATGGCCATGCTGTTGCCCATAATTTTGGCATAATGGTGCGATTAAGCAGCCTCAGAGGCATCCATGCATGCTGCCCCTGCTGTTTCCTGTCCATTTCCGTGGTGTTTCCATCCTTTTCTAGGTTTCCAGTGTTTGGCCAAGCTTCCCTGGGCGAGGCCTTTGTTCCCCTTGAAAAATGCTCGAGTCATCCCATCTGACTTTCAATGTTCCGGGATTCGTTTATCGAGACGAGGCTGATCCTCGAGCATTCAGGATCAAATGTTCTTCCCGGACTCACGAATTACCCGACCATTGTTAGTGGTTTCGCTCCCTAGATTTGCACATTCATCTCGTAATTCATAATCCATTAGCCTATCCAGTATGTAGCATCCACCTCGCATGCTACTTTCAGAGTATACTGTTCACCGCCCGAGACGCTCCGAATCTACAAAATGAGCTTTGACATTGGAGGAACATCATAGCAACTGAACTATCAGCAGAGTCAACCTCACGTTTATACCTTTCGGACGCTTGGGGTCTTTATGAAAGTCAGTTTTAGGGGTTTTAATCTAAACCTCACAAGCTAAATAGTGCCCCATATGACAGCTTAGCAACACACTCGACATCCCGGCAAACCATACACACGTGGAAGATTTCATGGTGCCCACCCATGGCTCCCCCAAATATATTACACGAGAAGCACCACACACTCCGGGAGTGCCTGATCATTGACCACACAGCTCTGCACAATCCTTCACTCCAGAACTGCTGTTACTAACCAGCAACACATGCAGCCACGGCTAACCAACCACCAGCACACACCCGTACTTCGCTTATACATACCCCTCAATCACAGTACGCAACATGTTATAGGCACACAAGCCAACACACCCCAGCACTGCTCCCACACTCCACAAAAGGCATCACCACAGAAGCATCCTGCTATGCATCCCAGCAAACAACACCCAGAACTCTGCTATACACAAACATACCCAGCAACACCTTAGAAACCATACTTCCGTCACTGATAAACACACTAGCAACACCCATGTCCCCTGCCAACTCAGCACTTGGCTATAATACACATGCACACAACGTCGCCTTACCAAAACAAGATCACAACCTGGCAAGCATGAGAGCACCTTAGCAATGAGGCATGGAAGCAGTTGATAGTGCGCCCAAATGCTTTCATCATCACATCAGATCCGGCAGAATCCTTTGTTTGGGACAGCAGTGAGAATGAGACTCGGTGCGGAGACGAGATTGGGTTATAATGCTTATATCACTCCTCACCCGATCTCTAGTAGAGCAGTCAGAGGGTCTTGTAGTGCTCTTATAAAGACCGCTTACTAAATAATAGGATGAGGCGGCGATGCCCTGCTGAACCCATACCTGATGCAAGGCGCTGTTATCAATAAACAATAAGTGGGGCCCCACAGAATAGTTGGGACAGGCATCTCACAAACAAACCCCTTTAAAGTCAGGGGTTAGTGAGAATGTTTCTATAACAATACATTTCCCAGCAGCGTTCTTATTATTGTTCCATTTTTTGGGTAAGATAATTGAATCGTTTGGATATTTTATAACCCTGCTGTCTCTAAGTTTGCCGGTTAATATTCCTGTAAAATGTGTGCAGTATCTTCAGCTTGCATCCCCGAGACGACGTCACAGTGACTTCCGTGTCCGTCCTTACATCAGGTTCGGCCATCTTTGGGCTGCAGGTGCGACGAACGGGTTAAACGCAAAACTTTGAAGGGGAATGATACATGAAAGAACATACTTCGGAATTATTCGGAAACCGGCGCGATATTCATAAAGAAATGATCTTATGGCCGTGTCTGGGGAAATTGGACCTGCCTGGGCTCGACAGTTGCACGCGGGTATTAATCAAAGCAAATCGCCGAATTAGGTTCTCTCGCATACTGTAGAACTAAATAATGTTTAATTATCCGGCTCTCGCCATCCCATCGCCTAGCCTTTATCCCAAGTGTGGACGACGTTGGCGTGGAAAATAATAGTCCTTCCTGTAATGTAAAATAGTCTCCGTGGAACGCGGAAAGAGTCAGTGCGCGGAACAATAGATGTTTTCTTCTCATGGATGATTCTGTTTTTTCCAATTCCAGTATGCCAGTGAAAATAGGCCCGCATTGATCGGTGTCATTTAGTATTTTACACAATGATATAATCACTTACACAACTATAATTGAGGGTAACAAAAAAAGGGACTCATCATTTGGGCTTTTTCTCATCTGCCATAACATTCATTTAGCTCGATAACGGTAACCACATATATACATGTTGCAGGAGGACTCGTTATGCGTAACTGAAAACAATCGAAACGGGAAACGTACTCGACCAGGCACTTTTATAAACTAAGGCGCAAGTAATGGCTTTCAAAAGCCCGTCCTGGGGAAGCGTCCCCCATAGGAGCGGAATTGGGGTTATTTTTGTATATTTTGGAGAGGATTAAAGGTCGCCATTAGGAAACTAAAGTTGGTCGCATGGGAGGGCTTATTTCCCTTTGTCACTGGACTAAGATATGCCCTAAGTGCGTGCAAGATACCTTTTATTAATTGGGATAAAAAAAGGGGTTTAAAGCTATAGGTTATGGAATAATATCAACTCATCCCAAACAATATTGATCACATGATCATAATCCATTATCCTACCAGTATGTCATCCACCCGGGAAGTGTCCGTAGACTTTCAGAGTATGAGGCGGTTCCCTACTTAAAACAAACACCAACTTACGACTACCCCAATGTACAAACTGACCTCTGGATGTTTGGTAATTTCCTGTACTTTTAGCTTAGACCCTCCATAATCAGCTGTAACCGATATCACAGGTGTCCCTGTAAGAATCTTTGTGTTACTCCTGGTTCTTAATGAAAATCCCAACATTTTTACAAAATACCATTCGTCCACAGAGACCTCGTAAAATAATTCTCCGGCTGGGATTACCATGAGTAAAATATACGTTTTCTCCGACTTACATACAACCAACTTAGAACAGAAGGTTCTTCGACCTTTGCGTCTGGGCTTAATGCTTAAGGTAGTGGCCAGGAATTAAGATTAAAAATCCACCTTTTTAAACGGAATCTACCATGAAAATAAAGCTTGACAACCCAGGAACACTTAATCATAGATCCAGGCACTATGACTATGGTAATCCTTCTTAGTATTTATTAGCCATGGCCTCCTTCCTTCCAGAATTCAAACTTGACAATTATGCTAATGCACCATAAGAGCCTCCTAGCCCCACTCCGTGATCCACCTTTACGGACTGTTACTTATCTCAACGCCGCCCTTCGACCCATAGTTTTTTTTCTTCCCTGGGGTCTTTTTCCTCGTGGTATTGTGGGATATTATTTTTGATATTCCCAATATTTTATTCAACTTCTTCAAATCATTCTACTGATCCTGAAAGGCTGCTGGCGGGCCGTTCCATAGACCCCCCGTAATGCCAGAGCCGGTACCCATCACTGTGTACCTTGGCAAAGTGTCAGGGTGCAGAGCTGCTGAGGCCCACATAAGGCTATCTACATAAGGGAGGCTTAATCTAACTTAATTCATACGGGGGTGAGGGGGGCTTTAATATAAAATAACAATGACGTGGATGCGTGGGTGATAAACTATGAATATTTTATATACCGCAGGTGACTTGTTTTTTAGAGTTTCTAAATTTTTAATGTCCGTCCAAGAGAAATAAATTTCACACCTATTGAAGGTGTAAATTTTGTGTTACTTGTATAGTCTTGATAGCAGCGAATGGACAAAGAGCAAATACAAAGAGAGAAGGAAAGAAGGAAAGAAAGAGAAAAGAAGGAAAGAAAGCGACAGAAGGTAAGAAATAGAGAAAGAAAGGAAGGATCAGAAAGAGAGAAAGAAGGAGGAAGGAACGAAGAAAGAAAGAAAGAGAGAAAGAATTCCCTCCTCCCCGCCTTCCCTCCCTCTTCCCTCCTTCCCTCCCACTCTCTCCTTGTCTCTCTCCCTCCCTCCTCCCCCTCCCTCCCTCATCGCTCCCCCCCCTTCCGCCCTCTCCCTCCCCTCCTCCCGCCCTCCCGCCCTCTCCCCCCTGCCTTGCCGCCCTCCCCTCCCTCGGCTTCCGCCCCTCCCTCTCCTCGCTCTCCCTCTCCTCCCCTCCCTCCTTACTCCCTCCCTCCCTCCCGCCCCGACTCTCTCTCCTCCCCCTCCCGCCCGCCTCCCTCCTCCTCCCTCCCTCCCTCCCGCCCTCCCTCCCGCGCCCTCCGCCCCCCCCCTCCCTCCTTCCCTACCTAAAGGAAGCTATCGATGGCTATGACAATACAAAGACAGAGATCTATAAAAAGACAGAATCGAGAGTGTGTATAGTGTGAAAGAGAAACTATTGATATGTAGAGATAAAAAGTAAATAGAAATGAGAGACAGAACCTTGGAGACATAAGACAGAATAGAATGCAAACAGCACATATAGAGATATAATTGACAACACTGAGGTGGAAAACAATGGGGTTATATTTAGGGCTACTTCGTCAATGTGTTTTTTCTAGGGCAGCGCCCATTGAGATCTATGTATCAAATCCTCATGTAAATGTTCTACTTTCCCGAAAGGCTCCTCTACTCATTTTCTAGCAGCGGAGTATTAACTCTCTGATCACAGACATGTTATAATCGTCGCGCATTCCCTCTCCCCTCTCGCCTCCTCTCCATGTAGATGATAAATATTCTACAGCTGCCCGTATCCCATCACTGTCCTCCTTCCTCAATGAACCGTAATCATTTACCATGTTCCCCAATCACTCCTCACAATACAGACAAGAAGGTATTTATTTTAGGCTACGCGGGAAGGCCTTCCCCAGGTAGACATATTCACGGGCGAGGCCTTCGCCAGTAAGCCCACATGATCTCCACTAATGAATATGCCACACCGTAGATTCATTGATAGCACGAATTTGTGGAGGGAAACGAATTAAATTAATTGCTACTGCTATAGCCACAAACCCGCGTGCACTACTGGAAGGACGTGACCGTGCCAGGTGCGTGCGCCGGGCACTGTTCATATATTCCTCATACCAGACACAAAATTAAGAATAGACAATAAATATTTGGTGACGTGAGAAAACTGAAAGGTACTGAAATAAATACTGGCGTAATTATAAGATTACATGTGACATATAAGATAAGATAAGATAGATAGATAAGATGAAGATGATAGATAGATAATGATAGAGCTGATAGCTATCAGATCGGATACGTATTGATAAGATATAATGATAGGATACGATAATAGAACTAGATGATGATCAATAGATAGAACGATAGATAGCACTAGATGATAAGATAGAATAGATACTGGCTGGATCAGCAGAAGAGTAGATAGTGATAATAGAGGATAAAGATATATAGGGTTACGAATTACAGTAGGGAATAGAGTTAGATCCAATAGATAGATGATCGATAATAGATAGATAGATAGATAGATAGATTGGAGTAGAGAGATAATAGATAGATAGAGGAAGATGATATATGAACAGATAGATAGATAATGATTAATTAGCATAGCTTAGATAGATAGATAGACTAAGATAGGATAGAAGCCTAGTGATACGACTATAATAGATAGATGATAGATAGATGTGATAGATAGATGATAGATAGATGATCGATAGTATAGATGATAGAGAATAAAGAGATAAAGATAGATAGTTACATTAGATAGATCGATAGATAGATGATAGGATAAGATAGACAGAGATAGATTAACGATAGATAGATATATACTCTGATAGAGGAAGATAGATAGATGATAGTAGATAATGGAAATGATAGTGAAGATATATGAATCAGGCCACATATACTGTATAGATAACGCACTAGATAGACTCTAGATGATATCATACACGCAACTATAAGATAGATAGATATATAGATGGATAGAAGATGATAGATGATAGATATATAGAGAGAAAAGAGAGATTAATACAGTTGAGGACAGTGGGGGCGACGCGTGAAGGGCCATTAGGGTGGAAGGCTGCTGTATACCACAGCACAGGGTTGGGGGCTTGTCTCGGGCATGGGGCGTTACTGACTCATTCCCGCACTGAGGGGTGTGGCTTTGTGCCGTCCCACGTCAATTACTAAAGGCTGTACCTATCTTTAAACAGTCTCTCCTCATGTCCTTCAAGATATTTCCCCAATTTCCCCAAAAATTGTCCTACGTAATCTGTCATTTTTCTCTCTCACCCGAGCTCTTTCCTTCCCATCTTTCCTGTCCGGCGACTTTTCACTTGAGAGAAGTCGCCGGCTGTGTTTATTTCTCCATGAAGCTCTGCTTCTGGATGTAATCCGTTACGTGCTCGCAAGACATTGTAGAGGCAGGACAATCACGGGGCAGCATGAGCAACCGGCATAATGGATAACCATCCATCCCATTGAAGGGAGACAATAGATTAACATAATTGTTACAATATCGAGATTAGGGCATCAAACCTTATCAGATGTCTTTATGTGGCAAATTTTTATGCGTCTGTACTTAGTAGTGCCAAGAATTGTAGCCCTTTTCCCGACCCACAATATATTTTATTTATGTATACATTAGGGGGGGTATTCCCACATCCATAGTCAATGGGTATAGTAGGGGTCGCCAAGGTGGTGTGTGCACGTGCAGATGGTAGTTGGTGATCTTACTTACGCACTTGACGGGGGGCTCGTTTCCTCCGCTCCACTCATTTAAAACAGAGATCTCCCCTTTTAATATCATACTACTTGCGCCTATTGTTAATAAATTAGGTGTATAGCTTAGCTCTACACCGAACCACTGGCGATGAGCGAATGAATGCTTACGCCAGACTGGATCTGACTATGCTCACATCCCCTTAAAAAAGGGCATCTAACACCAGTATGAAATGACTGTATTCAAATGAGGCCCGCATTTTCCGTCGTTGTATCCTCCAGTTCTCCTCCCTACTCTCCTAGGCCTGTCCTCAATTGATCTTGTATCCTCCCCTACTGTCATATTTCATACCTCGTTCCTGTCCATTTTTTTATAATTTCCTCTACTAGCACCAGGTAAGTTTTAGGCCTATCTGTCCTACATACTAATCTTAATTCTTCATATTTCCAGCTATAACAAAAAAATTACAATTTCTATGCTTTCCAAAACCTGATCACTAGCCAAATAAGGATCTTAATAGAACGTTACACCTGTGGTTTCTATTTTGTGTGAATATTTTTCTCCTCGATTATCCGAAAGTTTTACGACTTTTCATACGTGGGATAACTGCAAATCAAGATATGTCCATTCTCAGCCATATGGTGGTGCGTAGGTTATACGGCCTTCGATTATGGTCCCTTTTACAGGGAGACGTGGCATTGAGGTGCACCACATTGCGGCCTACACAACATACCATTCCGGAGCCAACTATTTATTCATATTTTACACAAACAATATACCATGTGCCTATCTTTTCACGGCGCGTGACTATACACAAAGTGCTGTCCAGCATATTTCGCTTATTTCTATAGCACCCCCTGGGTACCAAAGTTGTGGCAGAATGGGCGGGGTGATGCATGTGCTGCTCACTCTCCTCCTTTATCTGTGCGCTGCTTATGTGCTCTCGCCTGTGCTATACGGGACGGGATTAGCGGCAACAAAATGCTTACCGCCAGTGTGCATGTAGACCATTAGGATACTTGTTCTCAAATAAGCAGTACAAGTTCAATGGCCGTAAATTTCCACATTTGGCTAGTATCCGTGGGGCTGTCAGCTTTCTCCAGATAGACAACTTTCAATACGACAGCTTTTTGGTTCCCTTCGACTGGAGTACAAGACCGATGTATATGGTTCATTATTTTCGTTACGTTTGATGTTGGGGAGTAAATACAACATAAACCATGGTGGCCAGGCCCCAGCTGGTACATAGACGATATCAAGTGGCAATTGATCGTCTATTTTTTTGGTCGTCTCCTCATTTAAGTTACAGTATGGCGCAGACTATTTAACTTGTACCGCTCTCGGTTATAAATCTATGCAGACCTCATATTCTGCTTGATGGCTGAAGGGGCGAATGACCAACGGACTGACGCACCGCGTTCTCACCATACTTCGTTGAACAGGAATTCGGGTCCGGACGGGATTTATGAAGTAGTTCCTCCACGTCCACTCATCGTGGCGCTTTCGGCGCGTACAAAATCATCCTGAATGCGCCGGGAATATACTGAACTCGAGGTTACCCTGGACCAGTTGAAGGTAAAGAGTTTCCCAGCGACCACACAAAAAATGTATTTTGTCTGATTTAAGTTTTCATAGTTTTCTAATAATTATTAATCTGGTTACAGTAAATCCAGTTTATCGATGCCCTTTGCCGGTTTTAAATTCTGGCGGTTTTTTCCGACTCTCTGTTATTCAGTAGGCGTGTTTTGGCTTACTGCTAGTCAGGGCCCCCCAATTTCCTCGGACTTCCGTTTGCGTGCTTGCCAGCGCTCGATGCGGCTCCATACACAATCCGAATCCTCTTGCAATTCAGGTACAACCATCGCGCAAATCGGAATATTTATTCGGTAACACGTCGTAAAAAAAACGGCGAATAACAGACGCACCTATATGTTAACTGACTTATTCCCCAATTATTTTTGCATAAAAACCGTGAATCATGGACTATTGATGTATTCGTTATCGTATAAAGGTCAGAATGGAGAATAGGGCGAAATTTTTGTTTTCAAAAATTTGGTTTCATTTTTAAAGCATCAGGTAAAAAAAAAAAATACCTACGAAAACCAACAAATTGGACAACCAAGTCTACCATACTTTCAACTATCACAGGGCTTGCTATCGCCCTGAACAAGTCGTTAGCACCCATTGACTCACGAGCTCATCACATTGACCATCATGTCGTTCAGCCCATTCAGTACTTCCCATTCGAAATGTCGTTGAGGCATAATCTGATAGACGCACAGAACACAGAGCTCTCCTGGTTCCCTCATTCTGCGCATTGGTACACACAGTCCTGGGAACTGGTGGAAATCGAAATAAGATCGGCCTGGGTTTAGTGATTCTTCAAGCATGGGCTTGATGCTCGGCAACAGTCTGCCTGAACGAGGCAATATGAAGTACCGTGTGAGCCGGTGCAGGCCGTATTGTACTTAATGAAATTGCAGTTTGCGTTTGTAACAACTTCTAATTACTTGGGCCGTCCCGAAAACAGTATATTTGTCGCTAATGTAATAGTATTATTGCTTAGGAGTACTATCCCCGAATCCCTACAAGAGAGGAAATATCCCAGAAAAATCCAAAATGACATTCCGAAAGTTGACTGAAGAAAATGTCGTTTGCTGTACGCAGCTAATTAGTGATTGGTGGTATTTATGTTGTTTGCAAGGTATGTAAATCAATAACCTAAAAGAGAACACACAACAAAAATAAACAAAAGAAAATACGCAGCCCTCATTTACTTACTCCGGTTAAAAAAATCGATGTAATTCAATTGATTCCTGTCGGATGATCCATCCAGCGGCGCGCCATTCTCAGCGTCAAGGCATATTATCGTGTCTTCCATGTAATGCTTCCCTTCCTTTTCTTTCCGTAACTTACCCGTCTCCCAGCATCGTCCAACTTTAACAGGTGTCGCTAAACTAGCACGCATGCTTTTTAATTTTTCTTGCGGATTACCGAGTTCAGTCCGATAGTTCACCATTTTATTCTGCGTGCATGTGATTGATTGATTTTGCAGCAACACCACACAATTCTTTTGCTTTGTCTAACATTTACATTTATCACGACATTGTATTTCAAATCACCTTCGTGTTTGCTCCGATGTGCCTACGCCCCAACCTAAAAATTATTCTGAACCAATCACTGTTGAAATCCTATCTTTTCAACGAACTGCACTCCTAACTCTGTAGGCAAACATCCACAGTGTGCGTTAGAATTCCTTAACTAGAAGATGGTACATCTATTCGAAAGGAGACTGGCAGCCAGTGCAGCGACTGGCATGAACTGTAAGCATACATGGTCCCCTTATCAAACGAGCTGTGTCAGGCAGAATTTTGGGTTGTTTTCATGGCTTCCACAACAAACTTGTTAACTTTGTCGCCACCCTGCTGTGTAATCCACAAAAAATACTGGCAAACTTTTATCATTTACCGATATTATTTCTGCCTCAGAGGCATCCATGCATGCTGCCCCTGCTGTTTCCTGTCCATTTCCGTGGTGTTTCCATCCTTTTCTGAGGTTCCCAGGTGTTTGGCCAAGCTTCCCTGTGCAGAGCCTTGGTCCCCTTGAAAAATGCTCGAGTCTCCCATTGACTTCAATGGGGCTCGTTATTCGAGACGAGCACCTGCTGCCGCTGCCTCTGCATGCCGTCCCCTATAGTGTCAGGGTCAATTATTGGATGTTTTAGATGCTATCTAGCTTCATTCTGTCACTCTGTCATGGCCATGCTGTTGCCCATAATTTTGGCATAATGGTGCGATTAAGCAGCCTCAGAGGCATCCATGCATGCTGCCCCTGCTGTTTCCTGTCCATTTCCGTGGTGTTTCCATCCTTTTCTGAGGTTCCCAGGTGTTTGGCCAAGCTTCCCTGTGCAGAGCCTTGGTCCCCTTGAAAAATGCTCGAGTCTCCCATTGACTTCAATGGGGTTCGTTATTCGAGACGAGCACTCGAGCATCGGGAAAAGTTCGTCTCGAATAACGAGTACCCGAGCATTTTAGTGCTCGCTCATCTCTACTGATTTCCTCTTTTATTTGTTATTTTTGTATTTTAACCGCTTCATGACCAGCCTATTTTACTCCTTAGTGACCAAACTATCTGGCATTTTCTGCATGGTTTATAAAAAGCCCTCTTTTTCTTGTTATCTTTAATGTAACAGTATGACGGCTTTCATTTTGCATTACAAGATGTAGTTTAATGTCATAATTTTGGGGTACATATATCTTATTGGCTCATTTTTAGGAAGTGCATATTCAGACAGCAGCAGATATCATATACCATATACAAACATTTCTTCAATTAGACATTACAAAAAAAACATCACTGTGTAAAGATAATTTCCTATAAATGTAGTCATATTGTTCCTTAGAGACAAGATAGCTGTTCTTGGACACGACCACCCCCGCACTCTGGCAAACATACCCTTTTGTGTCCTGCTGGGCCACCTCGATTTAACAGGATGGCTGTGGAACGTTTTCCTTGAATAAATTACAAAGTTTATTATCACCTTGAAATTAAAAAAGGCTTCAAAAGTTTAGTAACTGTTAAGGTAAACATGGATTAAACAATAAAAAATGTTTTCAGCTGCTGAATTTTTTATTTTTTTTTCTGCCAATGGTATTTCTGCAATAGCAATTTGCAATGGCATTTCATGGGTGAAAATAAGGGTAGTTACATACAGATGGAGCCCCTTTCCTCTAAAATTACTTGGAGTTGCCATGGATTGAGCCATCTAAGAGGTTAAAGAAAAGTCATCATCAAGAACAGGCACACTAATCCCACCCCTGGGCCTTTTTTGAAAAGTGCAGTGCAGGTGTCCCAGCTTAAATCTGCCTCTCCCCACCAGTAAAATGGCTCCCCAAACTTTTTACACCTTTGCCTGTGTTGGCTCCTCCCACCGCTGCTTGGCTGCACTCGCCACAGTTTGGCTCTGCTCATTGCAGGGATGCGTGAAATAGTGACAAGATCTGCGGCTTCCCACACAGTGCTGACTGCTAAATTCACCATGCCATGAGTGGAACATAATTCTGGTATTCACAGGAAGTAGACCGGGAGAGAACTTCCTGTCTGCCCTGGCTGAAGTCTGAAGAGATACTGAGCTGTCAATAAAAAGAAGGAGATGTGGTTCAATGGCAGCCTGGAGAAAACATGAATCTTCTCTTCAGAACTGACTCTTTGTCTTCTAATTTGCATATCAGAAAATTGGCTGTAATTAAGGAACAGAGCCTCAGTGGCAGATAATTTTGGATGACGTGGGAAGAACTTTTACCCGTTTACTAGCAGGTATTGCTGATGTGAGGGGTAAAATTCTGGTGACAGATCTTCTTTAAATACTCAGGATCAGTGTTTCTCCATTCTCCCTCCAATCTCTTTAATGCTGAGAGGAAAAAAGAGCTTATAGAGTAATAACATATTTAAAAGTTTAGTGGTCTTTTGAGTTTAGGTTTGCTGACCTTAAAAAGATATGCTCAACACCGGCATAACTGTGTTTTCTTTTATGTTAATGAGTGGCAGGCATTTGGCCAAATTAGAATATCCAGACTGGTTGCCAACCAATTTGGATATAGTGAGAGATTCAACATTGTTGATTTAAAGGCGCAAAAGGAACTGGATGCAGATGTGGTTTGTCATATAATAAAGTCTGTGCACCACCAGCTAGTCAGAAACACCACAGTTGTGTCCCTCCAAAATCAATAATGACTTCTTTTATGTTGGTGAAATTTCATTTCAACCCCTTCTCTCCGCAGCAATTTGAAAAGAATGCAACAGTTTCCATATAGATGGTATGATACAGTATCCATCCTTGACAGACGGTTCTGTGATAGTATCATCAAAGTACTTCTGCATAAAGCAACAATTTTAATTTATTCTAAAATCAACAGTGTATATAACAAATTAAAAAGGACACAAGAAATGTTCCCTGAGGTTCTCCAACAATGCATACAACTTCACTAGATATTGTAAAATACAGTTGTAAACTCCTAAGAGGCCTTCAATTGATCAACAACGAAAAAGCCATTTGCCATGACGGGACGGATATCGAATACAATGTCATCATAACGGTTTAATGACCTCTACCACAGTTGAAGCCACACTTTTACTGGCCTGAACATATGAGGTTCTCCTATGGTTGCCATTGCTTTAGGCTCACACATGGTGACATTCTTTCTCGTTGCAGTATTTTTGGAGCATTGTTTCCATTTAACTTTTTTTACACTGTATTCCATGACATCCAACATTCCAAGCTCATTTAAACATGTACAAAAGTCCATCATGAGGATGCAATAGTGACTTCAAAGAGTCCATAGATGTTGACGACAGCTCCGTGAAGTAGCTATTCAGACTAAAGTCACAAAAGGTATGTAACATTTTAAACAAAATACTGTATATACTCGAGTATAAGCCGACCCGAGTATAAGCCGAGACCCCTAATTTTACCACCAAAAACTGGAAAAACCTATTGACTCAAGTATAAGCCGAGGGTGGGAAATGCCCCCAGTAGTATACAGCCTGCCCCCAGTAGTATACAGCCTGCCCAGCTTGCCCCCAGTGGTATACAGCTTGCCCCCAGTAGTATACAGCTGTATTTCTGCAATAGCAATTTGCAATGGCATTTCATGGGTGAAAATAGGGGTAGTTACATACAGATGGAGCCCTTTCCTCTAAAATTACTTGCAGTTGCCATGGATTGAGCCATCTAAGAGGTTAAAGAGAAGTCATCATCAAGAATAGGCACACTAATCCCACCCCTGGGCCTTTGCTGAAAAGTGCAGTGCAGGTGTCCCAGCTTAAATCTGCCTCTCCCCACCAGTAAAATGGCTCCCCAAACTTTTTACACCTTTGCCTGTGTTGGCTCCTCCCACCGCTGCTTGGCTGCACTCGCCACAGTTTGGCTCTGCCCATTGCAGGGATGCATGAAATAGTGACAAGACCTGCAGCTTCCCACACAGTGCTGACTGCTAAATTCACCACGCCATGAGAGGAACATAATTCTGGTATTCACAGGAAGTAGACCGGGAGAGAACTTCCTGTCTGCCCTGGCTGAAGTCTGAAGAGATACTGAGCTGTCAATAAAAAGAAGGAGATGTGGTTCAATGGCAGCCTGGAGAAAACGTGAATCTTCTCTTCAGAACTGACTCTTTGGGGGTCATTTACTAAGGGCCCGATTCGCGTTTTCCCGACGTGTTACCCGAATATTTCCGATTTGCGTCGATTTCCCCTGAATTACCCCGGGATTTTGGCACACGCGATCGAATTGTGGCGCATCGGCGCCGGCATGCATGCGACGGACAAATCGGGGGGGGGGGGGGGGGGGGGGGGGGGGGGGGTCGTGGGCCGACGTGCACCCTGCCGGCTTCCGAACACACGAACACGCCCCGCGCATCCCCATTTAAAAAAAGAAATGTGTCGCTTGGGACGCGCTTACCTTCACTCAGCCCGAGCCGGTGAACTCCAGCGCGTTCAGATGCTTTTCAGCACAGCAGCGCCACCTGGTGGAGGAACTACATTGATGAATCCCGGCCGGACCCGAATCCAGCGCAGAGAACGCGCCGCTGGATCGCGAACGGACCGGGTAAGTAAATCTGGCCCTTTGTCTTCTAATTTGCATATCAGAAAATTGGCTGTAATTAAGGAACAGAGCCTCAGTGGCAGATAATTTTGGATGACATGGGAAGAACCTTTACCAGTTTACTAGCAGGTATTACTGATGTGAGGGGTAAAATTCTGGTGACAGATCTTCTTTAAATACTCTGGATCAGTGTTTCTCCATTCTCCCTCCAATCTCTTTAATGCTGAGAGGAAAAAAGAGCTTATAGAGTAATAACATATTTAAAAGTTAAGTGGTCTTTTGAGTTTAGGTTTGCTGACCTTAAAAAGATATACTCAACACTGGCATAACTGTGTTTTCTTTTATGTTAATGAGTGGCAGGCATTTGGCCAAATTAGAATATCCAGACTGGTTGCCAACCAATTTGGATATAGTGAGAGATTCAACATTGTTGATTTAAAGGCGCAAAAGGAACTGGGTGCAGATGTGGTTTGTCATATAATAAAGTCTGTGCACCACCAGCTAGTTAACAGCTAGTCAGAAACACCACAGTTGTGTCCCTCCAAAATCAATAATGACTTCTTTGGGTGAAGACACACATGGCGTTTTTGGGCCGTTTTTGGGCCGTTTTTACTAAGTGTGTTTTCAGATCGTTAAAAACGCATGCGTTAAAAAACGCATGCGTTTTTTAAAAACGCATGCGTTTTTTGATAACGCATGCGTTTTTGACCGTTTTTCCGAAATTGCGCAATGAAAAACGGACAAAAACGCATGCGTTTTTAAAAAACGGATGCATTTTTTAACGCATACCTTTTTAACGATCTGAAAACGCACTTAGTAAAAACGGCCCAAAAACGCCATGTGTGTCTTCACCCTTTTATGTTGGTGAAATTTCATTTCAACCCCTTCTCTCCACAGCAATTTGAAAAGAATGCAACAGTTTCCATATAGATGGTATGATACAG
>CM033645.1:39239100-39706192 GCA_019512145.1 Engystomops pustulosus | reverse complement strand
TGCCCCCAGTAGTATACAGCCTGCCCCAGTAGTATACAGCCAGTCCCCAGTAGTATACAGCACTGCCCCCAGTAGTATACAGCACTGCCCCCAGTAGTATACAGCACTGCCCCCAGTAGTATACAGCACTGCCCCCAGTAGTATACAGCACTACCCCCAGTAGTATACAGCCTGCCCCAGTAGTATACAGCCTGCCCCAGTAGCATACAGCCTGCCCAGAATTAAAAAAACAAACAAAAAACTTATATACTCACCCTCCGGTGGCCCCGATGTGCAGCGCTGCTCCCCCGATGTCCGCACGGCTCGTCTTCTGGCTTCCCGGCTCCTCTTCTTGCTTCAGCGCCCGTCTTCTGTCTTCTCTAACATCGTGGTGAGCGCCGCCATTGCTCTTTCCGCCGCTGCTGACGTCATACTAGGCGCCAGTATTGACTCGTGTATAAGCCGAGGGGACGTTTTTCAGCACATTTTTTGTGCTGAAAAACTAGGCTTATACACGAGTATATACGGTAAAAATAAAAGAAGACAACATCACATCTAAGTCTCTGGGATTTCAAAAGAAATTAGCATTACACGCGCATATATGTATAGAACCTTTGAAAATTCAATTGGACCAATAGACCGTCCTTTACTGAAGGCGTAGATAGTGGGCCATTCACTCAAGAGAATTAGGATTGGAAAGTTTTGCATTTATCTTTTAGATTGCTATCATTTGGTGAACTTTTTCTTGTGCGTATTGGTATTGTTTCTATTTCTGTATAATAGGCTGGGTCACATCATGTTTTTTGCCATACGTTGCAAGGACACATCAGGAGGATTCCTTACAACATATGGCACAGACATATCCCACTATATGTCTATACAGTGGGATATGTCACCTGGGAATCCCCCTTCTCCCTGAATGTGGCGGGAGGAGTGCTGCTACCGATGAACTTGATGGTACAGACCTAATATGGACAGTCAGGTCCCCCCCCATTACAAAAAACAGTAAGTGAACCCAGCCTTACGTGTATCCAATTATAATGGGTATTTTTTCATGATTGTAACCATTTAACTTGCACATCCTTATGAGGATATTGTCTTATTTACACTCTTATTTACCTTATATGATATGTACATTTATATTTTTATGGGGTTGATTCTATCTTACATGATTCTATTTGTGGTGAGCCAAAGGTTTTCTAGGACTCACTCTGGGTAGGTTGGTTCACTGTGACCACCCCACTGTATGATGTATATTGCATACAGTATTTTTAAGTGATGTTAAACTGTTTTAAAAACTGTTTAAATATTATTCAATACAGGCAGTCCCCGGGTTACATACAAGATAGGGTCTGGAGGTTTGTTCTTAAGTTGAATTTGTATGTAAGTCGAAACTGTATATTTTATAATGGAAGTTCTAGACAATTTTTTTTCTTTTGCCCCAGTGACAATTGGAGTTTCAAAATTTTTGGTGTAATTGGACCAATAATTATCAATAAAGCTTCATTACATACATCTTACAGCTGATCAATGCAGTCTGGGACTATAGTAAAGCATCCAGAGAGCTTCACCAGAGGTCACAGTGGGCAGAGGGGTCCGTCTGTAACTATGGGTTGTCTGTAAGTCGGGTGTCCTTAAGTAGGGGACCGCCTGTACACCTCTTTCCCAGATCTTTAAAATCTGATACAATCTCCAGTGTACCCTAAGAAAGGCAGCTTTACACTCATGCCCGTCTTATACTTGTAAGAGCTGATTGTAATGTATTTTGCTTATTTTTTATAGACATGTTAAAATCAATCACAAGTTAAACATCTCATCTTAGGGTACATTCACACGCCGTGCGGGCATACCGCCGTGTGCTGGAGGTGAGGAGGAGGTGACCCCTCCTCCCTCCATAGGAAATAGTGGCACACTAATACTTTTTAACAAAATTTAAGAAAGTTAAAAAACAATAGAAACCAAAGATACCAAAAAAGTTTAAAATAAGAATTAATTGCAATCATTAGAGCCTTGAACAGGTATTAAGTTTTTCCCTGGGCTAGAACACTGTCCTATAAATACATCAAAACAAGTTCATTGGAATTTTGAGTTTTCTTCCATTTTTACTTACTGATACAACAGAACAATAAGTGCAAGAATCCAGTTCCCCCAAGAATTATTATCTGCTGGCAGCATGTTATAAAGAAATGCAATAACCTTCACAAAAATCTAACTTTAATCCTAATGCTAATGAAGCATTAGTGCACCTATCTACTATATTCTTAGTACCCGGAGCACTGCTTTTCCTGCCAGGACCACTACCCATCAGAAAAGCAGGAAGTGATTTAGATAGGAAGGACCTGACCATGGTGCACCAACTTCCTCATTAGCATATGGCTTCAACTGGGAATGTCTTGGAAATGGTGTAAATAACAGAAATAATAATGTTATGTTTGAAATCACAGTGCAACATCCACAACATACATCCAGCAGAATATAGCTTGTAAAGGTGGTAGATCCCTTTTAAGTGATCCACAGCACTCAGTATCGATTTTGCTGATATTAAAGACTACTATGTAGGAGATACAGTATTTAGCCATAAACATATACATGTGATTAATAGTTTTCAACTATCATCTTTGCCAATTTACATAAAAACTAATTTTAGATGCCCTTGTTTTGTTTGAGAATTATGGTCCGTGTGCCAGCTGCATTTCCTGGACCAACCACGTCTGTGTGAACCTTAAAAGGAAGCGCTCACCAAATTTTTCACAAACCCAGCTAACGGCAGGTGCTCATAGAGCCTTATTAACTAAATGCCACCCTTATTTTGGTAAAAATTGTTTTCCTCACTTCCCCATAAAATCAACTTTATGTCATCCTACCTGGCATCAGAGGGGCGTGTCCTGCTTGGACACCCCTCCCATCTACTCCTCCCTATGCCATATGCCTCCTCACAATTCAGCACTTCATGTCATGTGACCATGGTGATGTGATCTAAGGTCCTTTACGCTGTAACATTTGCAAAGTCTTCCCCATGTACAGTATGTATTTGATCACATGAAATCACAGCAGCCTCCATGGACTTCTACTCCGCCCCATGCCTCCATGGACTTCTACTCCTCCCCATGCCTCCATGGACTTCTACTCCTCCCCATGCCTCCAGGCATGCAGTTACAAGGAGACAGGGCAGTGCATTTAATATGCAAGACCCCATTGCATATAAGTTTATAAACTGATTTTTAAACAATGCAGTCATAGAAAGGAACCTTATAGGGATAAGGGCAATGTTTTTTTAATTAAATTTTTTTTAATGAAGTAGTTATTTTGGATGGGTTCATAAGGGTAAGGGTTGTCAAGTTCCCTTTAAGGGCTCATTCACACTCTCATCTGTGGGGATGTACATGCGGCTGTAAATTTGCGGCCACATACACTCCCCCATAGACGGCAATGGCGGCCCAGCGGCGGTGCATTGCCACACATGTGTGGCACCAATCCGCACCGTACACCTGGAAAAGGTAGAGCATGCTCTATATTTTCCTGTGTGTGCATCCTTGCGCCGCTGTTTTCTATGGAGGGGGGGGGGTCTCCTCCGCTCCAGCATACCTCCATGTGAATGTACCTTAACTCTCTGTAGTTAGTTATGATAAAGTATGAATCTATAACTCACTATGATGTAATCATAGTCTATGTATATTTATTCATTTTTCTTTGACAATGAATGTGGATGTATGGTACTGCAGGCCTATACAGTAGCCTCTGGTTGAGGTATACATTGGTCATGAATACTAAATTGGCTTTAGTCCCAGCTGTGTTTTCTTCTGCTACTTGTAATCCTGGAGGCTACCATGAACAGCCATTAGACTGCACCAATCTAAACTTTTGGACCTATGGATAAGTCATAAATATACATTACCTGGAAAATTCTGCACTTTAGAATACAAATATTTTGCTATTTGTATGTACATCAGCACATTAAAGGCGATGTTCAGGATTATAGTAATTTGGCTAAGACTAGGAAAGTCGTTAATATAACAGCCATCTTTAAGTAAGACCCATAAAGATGATCATCATGTGATAATAGCTTAGAAGACAATATAAAAACATGAAAACATTTAAAGGCACTTGTGATAATCACAAAGTTCAGCAAACTGTACGTTATGTCTTACTATATATCCCTCCTTCTCTGCGATATCTTGAGCTGACACATTTCACGCAACTATAACGTGCACCTTTTGAGAAGGGCGCTATATCCTCTGGACAACAGTACTGGTTGTACAGTCGGGAGTGGGAGCTATTTATGAAACTCGAAGTCCTGTAACTTTAACAGTGGATATGCTAGTTATTTGGACTTGTATGATATTAAAAGGTAGATTCTCCTTTTCTAAAATGACACTCATGTGTTTCTTTGTGCCATGGTCTAGAGGATAAAGCTCTTTGAAGTGTACCCCTTTATGCTTAAAAGTTGAAAAATATCAAAAAGTCACATGGATGGCCAAAAAAGAAGAAAAGTGTCAGGTTTTTTTAAGCTGCTTTTTGGTGGTGCAATATTGCAACTTTTTTGCTACTTTCTAAAAAGTTGCAAGCGATAAATTAGGCACAAATAAAAAGCACTCAAAACCAAGCCCATAAAAACGGTAAAGAAATGGGTGCATGAGGCTCAAAATGGTGGAAAAAGGTAACCCCAAAGCAGACAAATAATACCCAATGGCCAAAACAGTCACAAAAACTGGTATAAGAAGAATAATACATTGGGCTCTATTTGTTTTGGCAGTCAGATATGCACTTCCTATCAGTATATATTACAATAGACAGAACTAGAAGCTCCCATGCGCTCAACCTCCAATATAAGAAGTCAAGTATTTATTTTATTTCCTACATTATAACATTACTGTTTTAATCACCATCTATTAAACTCAGACTGTATTTGTAGACAAAGAAATCACAAAATACTATAGCAAATATATTGTATGCCAAAGTATGGTATAAGTCTTCTGGTAAAGATGGGACTACAGAAAATAAACACTATAATAATATTGAGCATTTACAAATGTATTCATAGAGCTACATACTTTGTCTAATTTACTGTAAATACCATATGCAGTTATGTGGTTATATGTAGTAAAGTGCAAAAATGTAACATTGCTAACAATGTAATAGTTTTACCTATTTTGTATAATTAACTCTAAATACTGTAAATGAAAACTTTTATGTAGTTAAAGTGCAAACATTTTAGATGGATTTACCCATAAATTCCACATATGAAAGCAATAAAGAATGTAAATTATAGGTAATTGTTTTACCTAGAACTTTTAATAATTAATGGTGTTGTGATTATCTATGTGTGTGCATAACAGAAATAGTTATTACAATGACATTGATGATGATGATAATAATAATATAAACAATAATACTATTGAAAACGATATATATATATATATATAAATAAATATGGCTCTTAAATTAAATTAATAAAAATCAATCGTTAAAATACACATAATAAAACAAAAGTACACAGTTAACTATATCAAAATAATCATAGAATGCCTAAGCATGACATAACGAGATAGCAGTCTATAAAAACTATAGATTTTACGATTCTTACCTTACAAATCTGTAACATGTCCTTGTGATTTTCCTCCTCATTTCCATGCTTCTGATTTTTGCCCACCCGGAAAGTCGCAGCATATCTCCGTGCTCGAAGTGGAAACAGGAACTGCCTCCACATTGGAAAACCACGGCCTGGGAAGCACTAGGCCTTTCTTCCTCGGGAATATAAAAGTCACAAAAATGAAATATACTGTGGAAATCTTTTGTGAAGATCAAATCTCAGCAGTCGGCATGGTGGATAATCTTCTACTAATACATTGCTGGCAAAAAGGATTCTTGCATTTTGCCAGCTCTTTTGTTTCTCTGTTTACAGACATGATGAAGGCATAAGGGATTATCTTCCAGCCTATGTACCAGTGCCTTACTTACTCTGGGAGCATTAGTAAAGTGTTCCGGCTTACAGATTAAAGCTATTACATTGAATGCCTCAGTCTAGCAAGGCTAGCCACAAAAATAAAATATTGCACAATGCGAGTCTACAAGGAGGTTGTATCATAGGACACAATGCACAACAGGCTAAGAAACAATTGTATTTTTACCTCCTTAGACCAAAACTCACCCTGAGCGCAAAGAAGTTCTAGGCTTCTCTATGTCTCATTGATGTGTCTGTGTTCAGACAGATGGCCCATTCTACAATATAATCCTTTCTGCCTCAGTGAAAATAACATTTTAGCTGAATTAGTGAAGGGTTAGTCTTCAAACTTCTAATTATCATGACACAAGCTCTGCTCTCCATGCAATCTCATATTATGAGATGGATTCATACTGACAGATCCTTGTGTTTTCCTAATCAACATTTGCGTTCTTTGTCTTCCAAATATACAGCGCTCAGTGGGTAAATAATATTTATGAAGGGAAAACATTTCATGGTTGTGAAAACAGCTATTCTCTCAAACCATGAAGTAAGAAATAATGTGTGTTCCAGGCTATAATTTATAATTCTAAAGACTCCACAGTAACCTGGATACAAACTAGTCCCCCTAGTGGCTGAAATGGCCAACGGCAAATCGACAAGTAGATAAAGACATCATATCGCTATTACTCTGTATTTCAGAAGTGGCACTAGGAATAATTTCAATTAGACATTTCTTAGAAATCTAGGTCATCATCAAATGTAAGTAGATTTTAATTTCTCAGGGAATATATTTTTATCTCTATGGCCATTTCTGTGAAAGGTTTAGTTTTTTGCTTTACAGGAAGTATTATTTTACACTGTAAATCACACTGGGGCAGATTTACTTACCCGGTCCATTCGCGATTCAGCGGCGGGTTCTCTATGGAGTATTCGGGTCTTCCAGTGATTCACTAAGGTAGTGCGCCCGATGTCCACCAGGTGTCGCTGCTGCACTGAATTCCGTTGGAGTTCACTGAAGTTCACCGTCCTGCGCTGGGTGCAGGTAAGCGCGTGTCAAGCGCTTTTTTTAACCAATTGCTATCATGAATGGAAGTGCATATGTCCATAATTTTAATAATGTATGCAGGAAGCCTTACTAAGCATTTCAGCTGTAACCTAATAGCCATTGGATTCATATAGCTCAGTGATGGCGAACCTATGGCACTGGTGACAGAGGTGGCACTCAGAGCCCTTTCTGTGGGCACCCAGGCCATCAGTCCAGGACAGAGTTCACCAAACAGGAACAAATTCATTAAATCTTCCTGCAGTCCTAGGCAACTCATGAGATGCTGCGCTCAGCACTATTTTACAGCGACACTTCATTGACTGTTTGGAACTGCTTGAGAAGTGAGAAGGTGTTGAAAGAAGTGAATTATCTTTGGAGGTCCCCCTGCTGGACCCATCATTCTTTCTAAACAGAGAGAAGCTACAAAGATAGTCTGAATTTGCCCACCTTGATTCAATTGTATTGGTGGCCTCAGGCGGCTGATACAATTAAAGAAGTGGAAGAACCGTTAGCAATAAGTTACTATTTAAAGTGGCACATTGGCACATCAGGGTAAATAAGTGGATTTTGGTTGTAGTTTGGGCACTCGGTCTCTAAAAGGTTCGCCAACACTGATATAGCTGAACTACATGGTACAAGTGTATAATCAATACTGTATAATATGCTGCCATGGGCTTTTGTATTGAGACACATGTAGTTCTGTATAATTTTCTCTTCCTCCTTTTACTTGATTTCCACTGAGAAAAAAGAAATAAGCATTAAAGGAAATCTACCATCAGGATCATGGTTTATAAACTAAGTACACTTACATGCTGGTGTGCGCCCCCTTTATCAGGATCTGCTCTTCTTTTAACTTCTTATGCTTATGATTTTTAAGAAAATATGCTTTAAAAACTATGTAAAATGACCTTGAGGGGCTCCAGGCTTTATTAACTTCTATGGAGCATGGAGCCCCTCAGGCTCATTTTGAAGCCGTTTTTTGTAAAAACAAAGGCATATAAAGCTTAAAGAAGAGCGGGTCCTGACAAAGGGGCCACACACCCGCATGTAAGTGTGCTTGGTTTATAATCCATAATCCTGATCAGAGCCGGATCATAGGGGGGGCTCGCGGGGCGAGTGCCCGGGGCCCCCACCACTTCACCTTTAAAGGGGCCCCCACCAAATTGGGGCGATTCGGGCGGTCGCATGGCCGCCCAAATCGCCAACAGTATATTCGTTGCCGGGCTTCCCGGGCTGCGGGCCATATGCCACTGGTATGTCTGCCTTAAATCTATGGCAGAGCGAGGGAACAATAAGTTCCCTGCTCTGCCATAGACGATCGAAATAAATAAAGATGGCGGCGCCCTGCCGCTCGGTGACGACGCAGAGTGTGACGTCACCGCGTGTGACGTCACCGTGCCGCGACTCACGGCGCGTCTGTAGCAGGGCGCCGCCATCTTTGTTTACATCCATCCGACACCGCGAGGGAGGATGAGGACGGCGCGCATCCTGGGAACTATGGAGGGTGAGTACAATTTTAGTATTTTATGTAGGACTGTATATAGTTGATGAAATGCCCTGCAGCCAGTCCCCCCATTGATGAAATGCCCTGAAGCCAGCCCCCCACTTATGAAATGCATTGCAACCTGCCCCCCACTTATGAAATTCCCTGTAGGTAGCTCCACCACCGATGAAATGGCCTGCAGCGGGGCCCCCCACTATGAAATGCCCCGCAGCGGGCCCCCCACCAATAAAATGCCCTGCAGCCAGTCCCCCCATTGATGAAATGCCCTGCAGCCAGTCCCCCCATTGATGAAATGCCCTGCAGCCAGTCCCCCCATTGATGAAATGCCCTGCAGCCAGTCCCCCCATTGATGAAATGCCCTGCAGCCAGTCCCCCCATTGATGAAATGCCCTGCAGCCTGCCCCCCACTTATGAAATGCCCTGCAGCCCCTTAGTGTATAAAAAAATAAACTATGAGGCCTCTTTCACCCTTGCATTTTTCACACGAGTGTTCTGGGCGTGCTTGTAATGCGCAGAACTTGCATTGCACTCTGACCCATTGCAATCAATGGGTTTTTTAAGACTTGCATTTCTCTTCACGCACACACCTGCATGTTTTTTTTACAATGCATTTAATTCTCAGCATGCTCTACTTTTGCTTGTCAAGCGCGTGAAAAACGCACCAAACGAGTCTATGGAGATGCATCAAAACCACATCACACTTTGAGACACATGCAAGTCCAATGCAAGTGCAATGTGTTTTTCAAGCATCACTTGCCATAGAAAAGTTAGAGCTCAGTCCTGAGTCCATTATCTGCGCATGAAAAACGCATTGAAATTGCACTGAAAACGCGTGTGAAAAACTGAGACACTGAACAAACTGACTGAAAAATGATTGAAAAAATGCAAAATGTCAGTTTTTCACTGACCAAACCCTGATCGCCCCCTGATCAGACTCTGACGTGATCTGCAAAGCAAGTGTGGAAGAGGCCTTATACTCACCAGCGGCGCTCTCCAATGCTTTCCCAGTGGTTCCTCTTGATCTGTAACAAAGCAGGCAGAGACACTTCCACATGCTTAGCACCTGGGACACAGCTATATAAGAACAAAATACATGTAATAGATTTATGTATACTAGTTTTGACCTTCAATTTTCTGGAAATAATTTTCCTTCTGGTCATGTTTTAGGCATGCCTTTTAACCCACAGCTCATTTTCACCTTTAGGACACGGCACGATTTTTCAAATATGCTTGTGTCACGATATGCAGTTAGAACTTTGGAACGCTTTATCTTACCGAGTTTATTTTCAGACTGTTTTATGACATGCTTTACATCACAATAGTGCTATATTTTATTTTACATTTTTTGCAAAAATGGAAATTTGGTAAATTTGAACAGTAGATTCTTTTTAAAAAGTTAATTTCAGATTCGGGTGCCATTACACATTCATCACATTCATCAATGGTTAGACTTCTGTAATTGACACTTTCACCCTCTACTAACATTACTCTTTTCCTCTCTGTTCTGCCCAGATCTCAGAATTTTGACCCATGGCATAGTTAAGAATTATATAATTAAGAATTATAAAAATTATATATAAAAGAAAAATATTTACTTAAATTAAACTTTGAAAGTAAGAAGTTCTGGTAAGTATGGTAAAGTGGTGATATCAGTCATGTTAGATTGTGGGTAACACAGTTGCATTGAGTACTGGGAGTCTTGGCTCTAATCCAACCATGGGCAATATCTGCATGGTGTTTTTATATGCTCCGTGTTTGTGCCCCCCTTTCAGGTCTGCCCTCACCTCGAATTTGATTAAGGTGTAGTTTCATTAAAAGTTAGGCAGATTTGGGCATGCATTATTTTGAGTGATCATAATCTCTGGACAGTGCTGTATTAATGAATAAACTCACTTTGTCAACTGTATGGTATATTAGAAATTAACATACTGCATATACTCAAGTAGAAGTTGACCCAAGTATAAGCCGAGGCCCCTAGTTTTGCCACAAATAACTGGGAAAACTTACTGACTCGGGTATATAAGCATACGGTGGGAAACCCATTGGTAACAGCTTTCTCGAGTAATGAAATGTCAAGTGACCTCTCCCAGTAATGAAATGCCCTACAGCAGAGCCCCTAGTAATGAAATGCCCTGCTGCCAGCCCCCCCTTTGATGAAATGCCCTGTAGCCATCCCCCCACCTATGAAATGCCCTGCAGCCAGCCACCCACCTATGAAATGCCCTGCAGCCAGCCACCCACCTATGAAATGCCCTGCAGCAAGGCCCCCCACTATGAAATGCCCTGCAGCGAGCCCCCCAATAAAATGCCCTGCAGCTAGTCCCCCCATTGATGAAATGCCCTGCAGCCAGTCCCCCCATTGATGAAATGCCCTGAAGCCAGCCCCCCACTTATGAAATGCATTGCAACCTGCCCCCCACTTATGAAATTCCCTGTAGGTAGCTCCACCACCGATGAAATGCCCTGCAGCGAGGCCCCCCACTATGAAATGCCCTGCAGCGAGCCCCCCACCAATAAAATGCCCTGCAGCCAGTCCCCCCATTGATGAAATGCCCTGCAGCCAGTCCCCCCATTGATGAAATTCCCTGCAGCCTGCCCCCCACTTATGAAATTCCCTGTAGGTAGATCCACCACTGATGAAATGGCCTGCAGCCCCTGCGTGTTCTTGCCGTGCTTTTAATGCGCAGAACTTGCATTGCACTCTGACCCATTGCAATCAATGGGTTTTTTCAGACTTGCATTTCTTTTCACGCACACACCTGCGTGTTTTTTAAAGCGTGTTTAATTCTCAGCATTTTCTACTTTTGCTAGACAAGCGCGTGAAAAACACACCAAACAAGTCTATAGAGATGCACTCTGAGACACATGCAAGTCCAATGCAAGTGCAATGCGTTTTTCAAGCATTAATTGCCATAGAAAAGTTAGAGCTCAGTCCTGAGTCCTTTTCATTTGCGTTATCTGCGCATGAAAAACGCATTGAAATTGCATTGAAACACTGCACAAACTGACTGAAAACTGATTGAAAAAATGCAAAATGTCAGTTTTTCACTGACCAAACCCTGATTGCACCCTGATCAGACTCTGACGTGATCTGCAACGCAAGTGTGGAAGGGGCCTTATACTCACCTAACGGCGCTCCCCAATGCTCCCCGTGACTCCTCTTGATCTGTAACAAAGCGGGCAGAGACACTTCCACGTGCTTAGCACCTGGGACACAGCTAAATAAGAACAAAATACATGTAATAGATTTATGTATAGTAGTTTTGATCTTCAATTTTCTGGAAATAATTTTCCTTCTGGTCATGTTCTAGGCATATGCCTTTTAACCCCTTAAGGACACAGCTCATTTTCACCTTTAGGACACAGCACGATTTTTCAAATCTTCCTGTGTCACGATATGCAGTTGGAACTTTGGAACGCTTTATCTTAACGAGTTTATTTTCAGGACAACTCATATTCATAAGGGTTTTCAAAGTTCCATTTATTAGAAAGCTTGGTAAGCTTGTTAACCCTTTAAGCATCTCACAAGAATTAAAACAAATGGAGGTTCTATTTGGAATTTTTAAATTTTCACAATACAATGATTATTTAGTCCTAAAATTTACATGTTCATGCAGGATACCCCACATGTCAATGTAAACTACTTTAGGGGCCCACAGCAGAGCGCAGAATGGAAGGAGGCATTGAGCTTTTAGAGGGCAGATTTTGATGTTGTTGTTTTCGGGTGCCATTACACATTCATCAATGGTTAACCTTCTGTAATTGACACTTTCACCCTCTACTAACCTTACTCTTTTCCTCTCTGTTCTGCCCAGATCTCAGAATTTTGACCCAACACTGCTGGGGTCAGCCTCTGATATGACTTAAAGGGGTGTTCCCATTTCAGCAAATTTATGCTATTGTTTGTATTATAAAAAGTAAAGGAATCATGAAGTGTCTGCTTAGAGAGTCCCTGCCCACACTCTGAAATTAACACTGACCATTACTGAGTGATAGGTAAAATGTAAGAACTTTCTTTCATGGGCAAACCCCTTAAAACTAAAAAGAAATCTATATTAGCCCCCGGCTTCTTCTCCCTGCTGCTCCGTCTTCTTCTCCTCTTGGCAAAGTGGGCAGAGGCACGTTTAAGCACTCTGCCCACACACATATACTATATTATAAGTTTTGTGCCCCTCATATATTTTTGCCCCCTTTTTTCCTCCTCATATTTTGTGCTTCACCAATCCTCCTTCCTACCCCCTTATATGTTTTGTGCCACCTTACCGTTTTTCCCCAGATGAGTGTCATGGGTCAGGTACTGTGCAGTCTGTAGGAGATGTGTTGGTGTCACTTTATCGCAATACTGGGGTTGTGATGCAGATTTCCCTGCACTGTCTTCAGCTTGTGCTAACTTAATGCACCATTCTGTGCCAAAGCTTTCAACATTATTGCATCCTTTGGAAACAAGGCTTTTACTGGATCCTTGCTCCGATGCTCCCTCGAACAGGATTGCAGCAGGTCTAGAGCAGGCACTTCAATGATAAGTCAGCACTCGGGACCCACACTTGAGTATAAAATGAGAGGGGCGCTTTAAGCCAAAAAAAATGTGCTGAAAAACTTGGCTTATACATGTAAGTACGGTAAATTATAGTCACAATGCAAGACATCTGCTCTTTATACCCTTCCTGACATTATGACTTACAGGATCAAATGTTGAGAAGGGGTTATACAGTCAAATTCCTATCTGCACATTATCACAAAACATGTGTTTTTCACCAAAAATTGGCTATAAGGCCAGTTGACCATGATGTCTTCATGATTTCTAGATCGCCAAGCTTCTTCCTTGAGTGCTTGAAAATCTGACAGCACTAGGATGGCATCTGAGCACCGTCCACATCACCGTCCACATTCACACATCAGTTGAGTGGAATGGGTGAGTTTCATGCATGAATTGAATGTTGAAAAAACATTCAGCAATCCTGAAAACAGAACTCTCCCTGGCTAGAGAATTTTCAGATAAACCCCTAATGACAGCATGGAGAAGAAGAAACTTTAGAGAATTCCTAGTCAAGAGTCACAATGTACCACACACTTCCAATTATTTCAATTCAAAAGGCCCTCCACATGGATGCTACACTTGCGGAAATTGTGTGGCTTATGCAAATATATATATATATATATTATATATGGAGGGCAGCTTAGGGCCCTAGATGTAAATCTTACCTTTCTTCAGAATGCTTTGGTTACTAATAGACAATGGCCCACATTTACTAAAAACAGTGTAGTCTGTGCTATGTGCACTTTGCCTGTGTAATGTGCAGGGGTGCCAGGTTCATGATTTCATATTTTTGTTGTGTGCACCACAATTGTGTCCAGGACACTTCTCAAATACCTGCGCAAGTAGTTTGCACTGTAAAGAACGTGCAAAGTCTGACAAAAAACTGGTGCACGGCCTTTAATAAATATGGTCCAATGAATGAGTCTTGGTCATGTGGATCAGAAAATTATAAGTGGTGAAGGGACCTAACAGATATGTGGATGCTAGGTGGGATCATTCCATCAGTTATAACATTAAAGAGACATATAGTAGGTTTCTTCAAAAATGTTTTTACACTTTTAAAGGGAACCTGTCATCAGCAATTGGACTAATGAACCACTACCAGTATATTATCAAACAACATAACACCTTCTAGTTTTTGTTTCTTTCAAGGTCAAGTGTGATCATCCAGCAAACCCACTTTGAAGTGAGATATAAATTGGTTATATAAAGTCAAGGAGGAGGAGAGTTCAACACTGAAGTCAAGGTGGAGAGCTCTGAACATCTTCTCCTCTGTGATTGATATCATGCATCATACTTCAGAAGATCTGGTTAGTGATGTCTCTGGATGAAGGACCGTTAATTATATTGAGGAAGAGAGAGCTTGACTTCAGTGTTTTGAAATGTCTGGATAGTTTATTTTGATGTCAGGTGGCTTACAAATTGGATATCGGTTATCCGAAATTTTCAGGATAGACCATATTTGGGGATAAACAATGTTTTACATATTTAACATCAAAAACCCCGTTATAGTCAACCCATTTTCAAATCTGCACTCCTCAAAATCAGAAACAGCTTTTAGGAAGATTGTTAACCCCTTCAGATCTTCATAGTAATTAAATTTACATGGGTCAAATTTTGTTGGTTATACGTTTATTTAGCCCTAAAATTTAAACATTTCCTAGTGATAAAAAGAGAAAACCCACCTTACTATTTGTTATGCAATTTCTCCCAAGTACAGAGACCCCCCAGATGTGGTTGTTAATTGTTTTATGGGCGCACAGGAGATGCAGAGGGAGCGGCCTGCAGCTGCCAGGATTTTAGTTTTCTCATTGGCTCCTTTTGTAGGCTAAAAAATTTTAGCTCTTTCGTTATTGGGGCCATGTGATGGCATTTTTTGCGGGATGAGATGCTTTTTCCATTGTTACCATTTTGGGGTTGGTATTCCCTATTGTTGAAAATTTATGAACTTTACTTTGAGAGCAAGAGTAGAAAAGAATTTACTGTTATTCTACGGGTTGTTACGGACGCGGTGATACTATATATGTGGGGGGTTTGTTATGATATAGGCTTTTCTGCGTTATATGTCTCTATATATGTTATGGGGCTTATGGGCATTTTTATTAATTTATTTTTTATTGAATAACTTTTTTTTAAACTTTTTTATTAGATCCACCATGGGACATGAACAAGCAATCATTAGCTTGTTCATGATAATACTTTGCAATACTGATGGTATTAGCTATGTCAGCCTATGCACGTACATAGGCTGACACTGTGCCTTTAAGATGATAAGAACTATCGGCACCCCCCCGAAGCGGATCCCTGCCAAACTGACATACAATTTCTATTGATGTCAATGGGATTTTTAACTGATACGTTAAACCTCCGTTAAACCTCCATTCTTTATTTTTGTAAAAGAGGAAAGGAGTGGAGGGAAGGAACAGTAGTGTGTCCAGCTGAATTAATCCAGCTGAGCATGTCAAGTATTATAATAGACAAATTATTATCTGTTATGCAGTCCTTCCCTAAGTGGAATGCCACTGGTTAAGATGATCTAGAAATGAAGCTGGGGAATGGAACTTGTAAATATTTATACGTTTTATAATTAGAAATTCTGTTAATGTAACAGCAAATTATATACATATTTCATAGCATAAATGTTACATGATATATCCTGCAATAAAATGCACAATACATTTGGAAGCACTGGGACTATATTTCCTATATGTATATTAATGGATAATGACAGATAAATCAGTAAAGGTCAGAAAGCCTGAGAGATTTACAAGTGGATAATATTTTCCAGTTCATGAACATAATCTCCCAGTGATGAATTCCCTGTGCTCACTATTTGCATATGAATCTTGTCATTCCATCTGACCATCAATCTCCAGGATTTGTCCCTATTTATTGGTAAAACGTCAATAATTTAAGAATATTACGAACTGTGCTGAGTCTTGCAAAGATTGATTTGTTTCTACTAGTTATTGAGTAGGTAAAGCGCATTTATAATTTCTACAAGTAGATTTGTTTTGACAATGTGATTCCTTAGGAAATTTACTCGAAATTTAATCTCCATCAGTTCCATAGACAGTGAATGGAGTGGCAGCAAGCATGTCACTCTATTCATTTGGGGTAAAATACGTGTACAGCGAGTTATCCCGTATACTGTGAATAAGTGATAATTTGTTAAGACAGGACAAAACTTAACAAACCTGAGGGGCTCTGGGGGTGTTCCCAGAGCCTCTCAGTGATGTCTTTTCATGAACTGTTACATTGAGCTGAGCAGGTCTCCCCTCTCCTTGCACTTCCTTTATAAACAAAAAAGCATAGAGAGACAGATAATAGTCATAAATGTAACAAATCAAATGACACTAAGAAACACTAAAAACCATTAGCTGGACTTGCTGACTGTGGACTCATTGCAAAGACTTAAAACTGATAATGGTAAAGATAGTGAGATCTACACAAATGACATTAACAATAGGCATTGCACAATATGGGTCTGCAGAGATGGATGATCCCCTTCACTTTGTTAGTTTTACCTTGAAGAGGCAAAGTACACTGATACATTTTGGCTGGAGCTTAAAAAACTTACTAAACTTTCTAAAGTGGGGGAGATGATGGGGGCCACAAAATGAAGGTGAGATATGGGGCCCACCATATGGGGGGGAGGCACAATATGAGGTGGGTGATGGGGGCCATAATATGAGAAGTGAGATTAGGGGACACTTTGCAATGGGGCCACAAAGTGAAGGAGAGATGAGGGGGAGGTGAGTGGAGCCCAAAATATAAGGTGGAGCCATTGGAGGCACTGATTGCTTTTATTAAGAAGTCCTAACTAATTTTGGACCCAATGGCCATGTTTACACGATTGAATTGCAGTTTGAAATACATTTCTAGCACATCTGGAGACTATTCTCCCCTATGTGTTTAGACCTAGACCAAGCATTTAGGTCTAAACACATACATGTTCGGTAGGAAATATTCCAAATTCAATTGAAATGTATTTTAAAACGCAATTCAAGTCTATCTCGTGAACATAGTCTTAGGTTGCGTTCACTCAGATCTATTAAACTGGCTGTGCCATTTATCTGTTGTACTTTGCACTGAGAAGAACATACAAACTGCTTGCACATGTATTTAAGAAGTGTCTGCGTCATTTTTGTGGTGTGGCTGCACTGTATGTGTTGCACCACAAAGGGGCGTTCCGGTTCTGGTTCAGACAGTGCAACACATAAGTTATAGCTTTGTGACATAATTGTGGCGCACACCTGTCAAACGATTGGCGCACACAGTTTGCACTACAATTGATAAATTTGGCCCACTGTGTTTGCATTGCATTTTAAAGCTCATTGCAAAAACAACGGGAAAAACGCAACTTAAAATAAATCAGCGTTTTTACCATCATTAATAACAGTGGGGCTTACTTACTAAGGGTCCCGCGGCCGCATTTGCGTCGGGTTTTCCGTTGATTTGGGGTACTCGCCACTGGGACAGGTAGTAGGCGGTTGTGTTGCATGCAATCGTATTTAGTAACAAATCGGGGGGCGGGCCATAAGACGATCCAACGGATTCAGACAAACCGTGGGATTTAACTTAAACAGGGCGGACCTGATCAGGGAAGCGACACATTCAGGAAATCGGGCGCACAATCTTCTTGAATCGTGGCACAGTGCAGTGTCGTTAGACATTGCACTTTTGGGATCTCCTCCAGACCGGGTGAGTAAATGTGCCCCAGTGTGTTTTGGAATTTGTTTTACCTAATGCCTTTGCAATGTGTTACAAAACACAATAAAAATGCATTGGGCGAATGTTGCCCAAAAATGTATAGGTAATATTTCCATGTAGTAGTAGGTGGGTCACCCAGAATCTATTCCACCATTTGCCGGTGGACACTGGCTTTTTCCACACATTTCACTTGTATTGCCACATCTCAAATATGCATAAAGACGCTTTGGGCCAGATTTGGACCGATATGTGCAGTTTGTCTTGCGACTGTGCAGGGTGCAGCAGGTTATTAAATACTGGAGCACGGTTTTCAATTATCTGGTGCACCCTGCACTGTTGGGAAAGTGTCCCCTATCTTTTTTTGTGTGTACCTTTAATCCCTTATCATCGACGCTTGTTTTCAGCTTAGTGACCAGACTCGATTTTTAGAATCTGACGTGTGTCAAGATATTTGATTATAACTTCGGAACGCTTTAACATATCCAGGTGATTTTGAGACACATTGGGGGCCATTTACTAAGGGCCCGATTCGCGTTTTCCCGACGTGTTACCCGAATATTTCCGATTTGCGACGATTTCCCCTGAATTGCCCCGGGATTTTGGCGCACGCGATCGGATTGTGGCGCATCGGCGCTGGCATGCACACGACGGAAATCGGGGGAGTGGCCGAACGAAAACCCGACGGATTCGGAAAAACCGTCGCATTTAAAAAAAAAAATCTGTCGTGGAGCTTGCACTTACCTTCACTTAGCCCGGCTCGGTGAACTCCAGCGCGTTCCGATGCTTTTCAGCGCAGCAGCGCCACCTGGTGGACGGCAGAGGAACTACCTTAATGAATCCCGGCCGGACCCGAATCCAGCGCAGAGAACGCGCCGCTGGGTTGCGAATGGACCGGGTAAGTAAATCTGCCCCATTGGGTCACAATTACCTACCCGATCCTGTCGCAATCCCCGAGGTGCGTTGTCCAACGAGGATGAAGTCACTAAGATTGTGCGCCCGATTGCGACACAATTTGAATTTTAAATTCCGCGCTTAGTCCGAATCAGTTGGGTTGTCCGACGGCCTGCCCCCCAATTTGTGTCGCATGAAAGTCAAAATCCGATCACATGCGCCAAAAACCCCCGTTAAATGAGTCGCAAATCGGAAATAGTCGGGAAACCCGACAGAAATGCGGTGTGCGGACCCTTAGTAAATGTGCCCCATTGTACTTCATGTTAGTTGCAAATATATGTTTATGATATATATGATAAGTTTTGTGTTTCATTCTGAAAAAAAATTTAAATATTGCAAAAGTTCAGAAAAATTCTTCACTTTCATATTTTGAAATGTTCTGCTTTCTAGGCAAAATACCTAAAAAGCTTGATAACTAACATTTCTGGAATGTTTCCTTTATGTTGGAATGATATTTTATGTGTCCTCTCATTTTTCTAGGATGTGATGAGAGATGTTCTTTTACTGTGAAATCACAACAAAAACACATTTTACACTAGCAATCTGCTTTTTCCATTGACCCTTTCATGCCCTGATTGTGTAGCTATATACATACACATTAATTCTTTCTTTCTACAATTTTTTTCTAAGTGTTCTTGTATGTGTTATATAGATATATACACACAGTAACTAATAGAAAAGTGTATATTAGTATATAGTGTATAGTATAGAGCAGGGGTCGGGAACCTATGGCTAGCTTGATGTGGCTCTTTTGATGGCCGCATCTGGCTCCCAGACAGGGCTCCTATCTGTCAATAGGATGGATGCCGTGCTCCAATGGGCTGCTGGTGGTGCATGCTGGTATTGGTAGTTTTCGGCTGGTCTGGTCCCCATTGGCGGCAGTGATACGTGGCACGGTGCTCAGACTACATTTCTGCTTCACTGACTCAGCACCTGCGACCAGCCTCGAAAAGCACCATTTGGATCTGCCTGCAGGACACTCCAGAACGCCCTGGCTGGGCTGCTGCTCTGCAGTAGCATATAACTGCAGATATAAAGGTGATTATTATAGCCGGCATGAATCCTGGACCCACCATTCACCTCAGGATGTGTCATTATACACAGAGTTGTGAAATCACCGCTGATTTAGTACCAATTCAGTGGCCAAGTACTATGGAGAGAAGTATTTATCTTCTTTTCCTAGACAGATGCCTCAAAATGTAAATGTATTTTGAGTTCCTAACACAATGATCTTCTTTTCATAGGCTAAACATGAATGTCTGCAGAATATTTGTTATGTTATGTATAGCTAAACCATTTATAGGCTCCTATAAGTAACAGTTGACTATACAATTGAGGCCACAGTGTATATCATGGACTCCATGGTATCTATAGCATGTGTATATCATGTACTACATGGTATATATATATATCATGTGTATATCATGTACTACATGGTATATATATATCATGTGTATATCATGGACTCCATGGTATCTATATCATGTGTATATCATGGACTCAATGGCATCTATATCATGTGTATATCATGGACTCCATGGTATCTATATCATGTACCCGTTACTAGCATGGTGTACCTAATAAAGTGGCCGGTGAGTGTATTTTAAAACGCAATTCAAGTATATCTCGTGAACATAGTCTTAGGTTGCGTTTACTCTATGGTCCAGATCTATTAAACTGGCTGCGACATTTTTCTGTTGTACTTTCCACTGAGAAGAACATACAAACTGCTTGCACATGTATTTAAGAAGAGTCTGCGTCATTTTTGTGGTGCGGCTGCACTATATGTGTTGCACCATAAATTTCTGCACACAAAGGGGCGTTACGATTCTGGTTCAGACCGTGCAACACATTAGTTATAGCGATTGTGGCGCACACCCATTAAACGATTGGCGCACACAGTTTGCACTACTATCGATAAATTTGGCATTTCCGTCAGGTTTTCTGTTGTTTTGGGGTTCGTGCCGCTGGGACAGGTAGTAGGCGGTTGTGTGGCAAACCATCAGACGATCCAACGGATTTAGACAAGCCGCAAGCCATGCACTTACATACACTGGGAGGAAGATGGTGAACTCCAGCGGACCTCATTGGGAAAGCGACACATTCAGGAAATCGGACGCACAATCTTCTTGAATCGCGGAACTTTCGGGATCTCCTCTGGACCGGATAAGTAAATGCCTCAGTGTGTTTTGGGATTTGTTTTATCTAATGCCTTTGCAATGTGTTACAAAACACAATAAAAATGCATTGGGTGAATGTTGTCCAAAAATGTACAGGTAATATTTCCATGTAGTAAGTAGTAGGTGGGTCAACCAGAATCTATTTCACCAGTGTGCCGGTGGACACTGGCTTTTTCCACACATTTCACTTGTATTGCCACATCTCAAATATACATAAAGATGCTTTGGGCCAGATTTGGCCCGATATGTTCAGTTTGTCTTGTGACTGTGCAGGGTGCAGCAGGTTATTGAATACTGGAGCACAGTTTTAAATGATCTGGTGCACTCTGCACCGTTGGGAAAGTGTCCCCTATCTTTTTTTTGTGCACCTTTAACCCCTTATCATCGACGCTTGTTTGCAGCTTAGTGACCAGACTCGATTTTTAAAATCTGACGTGTGTCAAGATATTTGGTTATAACTTCGGAACGCTTTAACATATCCAGCTGATTTTGAGGCTGTTTTCTTGAGACACATTGGGGCACATTTACTTACCCGATCCTGTCGCCATCCCCGAGGTGCGTTGTCCAACGAGGATGAAGTCCGGCGCGATTCACTAAGATTGTGCGCCCGATATCCTGCATGTGTCGCTGGCCCCCCCGAGGTCCGCCGGAGTTCACCTTCTTCTTCCCGGTGTATGTGAGTAAATTTTAAATCCCGTGCTTAGTCCGAATCAGTCGGGTTGTCCAACAGCCACGCCACCCGATTTGTGCCGCATGAAATTCGGCGCGATTGCGCCAAAATCCGGTCACATGTTAAATCCGGTCCTGTTAAATGGGTCGCAAATCGGAAATAGTCGGGAAACCCAACAGAAATGCGGTGTGCTGACCGTTAGTAAATGTGCCCCATTGTACTTCATGTTAGTTGCAAATATATGTTTATGATATATATGAGTGTTTCATTCTGAAAAAAAATTAAAATATTGCAAAAGTTCTGAAAAATTCTTCACTTTCATATTTTGAAATGTTCTGCTTTCCAGGCAAAATACCTAAAAAGCTTTATAACTAACATTTCTGGAATATCTCATTTATGTTGGAATTATATTTTATGTGTCCTCTCATTTTTCTAGGATGTGATGAGAGATGTTCTTTTACTGTGAAATCACACCAAAAACACATTTTACACTAGCAATCCGCTTTTTCCATTGACACTTCCATACTCTGATTGTGTAGCTTTATACATACACATTAATTCTTTCTACAAGTTTTTTCTAAGACATCTTGTATGTGTTATTTAGATATATCCACACAGTAACTAATAGAAAAGTGTATATTAGTATATAGTATAGAGCAGGGGTCGGGAACCTATGGCTTGTGAGCCAGATGTGGCTCTTTTGATGGCCAGATGTGGCTCTTTGTCTGGATTGCAGACATGGCTCCCATCTGTCAATGCCGCCGCGCTCCAACGAGCTGCTCGTGGTGCATGTTGGTATTGGTAGTTGTTGGCTGGTCTGGTCCCCATTGGCGGCAGTGATGAGTGGCACGGTGCTCAGACTACATTTCTCATCACTCCCTCCATAGTCCTACCACCTGCTTCAATGACTCGGCCCCTGCTTCCAGCCACGAAAAGCACCATTTCCATCTGTCTTCAGGACACTCCAGAACCCCCTGGCTGGGCTGCTGCTCTGCAGTAGCATATAACTGCAGATATAAAGGTGATTATTATAGCTGGCATGAATCCTGGACCCATGGTTCACCTCAGGATGTGTCATTATACACAGAGTTGTGAAATCACCTCAGCGGCAGATTATAATCTATACAGTGTTTCCCCCTAAAAGCCCCCTGAAACACCCCCGAAAAACAACAAAATATACAACCTCCCCCAAAAGTAAGGCCTTTATTCTGGGGGAGCCCTGGGTGAGGCCTGTTGAAGGGGTCTTATTTACGGAAAAAAGCGGTACGGCTACGCTCACCCTGTACAGCAGATTTTATCTGCCGCTGATTTAGCACCAATTCAGTGGCCAAGTACTATGGAGAGAAGTATTTATCAGATGCCTCAAAATGTAAATGTATTTTGAGTTCTTAACACAATGATCTTCTTTTCATAGGCTAAACATGAATTTCTGCAGAATATTTGTTATGTTATGTATAGCTAAGCCATTTATAGGCTCCTATAAGTAACAGTTTACTATTACTTGAAGCCACAGTGTATATCATGGACTCCATGGTATCTATATCATGTGTGTATCATGGAATCCATGGTATCTATATCATGTATATATCATGGAATCAATGGTATCTATAGCATGTGTATATCATGGACTCCATGGTATCTATATCATGTGTATATCATGAATCAGTATCGTGGCCTGCAGTTCACCAAACAATTAGAAATATGGGAGAAATTTGGATTTATCGCTCCCTCACAGGGTGACCCCTGAGAGACAGAGTCAGGGACCAGGAGAAGGAGCTCAAATGGACAATCATCTCATAGCCACACCTTCTCGATCCTCCTGCTAGTCGGCACCCAAAGATGTCATTTAAAATAGCGCCGAGCATGGACCGCATCCTGGGCTGTATTGGACCACAGGAGGAAGCTTTGGTCTTACTATGAGCAAACTATGTACCTGGGAGTGAGGCATGGGGCCCCAGAAAAGGGCTCCGAGCAGTATCCTCTGGCACCGCTGCCAGTAGGTTCGCCACCAATGGTGTAGTCTGTACTATGTGCCCTCTTCCCCTGGGTAGTGTGCAGCAGGCGTGCCAGGTCCATGATTCATATTTTGTTGTGCGCAACCACAATTGTGTCCAGGACACTTCTACAAATACCGCGCAAGCAGTTTGCACTTGTAAAGCAAAGGCAAAGTCTGAACAGGAAAATGGTGCAACGCGCTCTTTAGTAAATTGGTCACAATGATGAGTCTTGGCTCATGTAGATCAGAATTAAAGGTGAGGGAAGAGGAGACCTAAACAGATATGGTGATGCAGCGTGGATCATCCATCAGTTAATACATTAAAGAGAATCATTAGTATGGTTTCTTCAAAAATGTTTTCACTTTTAAGGGATAACCTGTCATCAGCAATGCGACCTAATAACCACTACCAGTATATTATCAAAAACAGAAAACCTCTCTAGTTTTGTTTTACTTTCAAGCGTCAAGGCGAGTCATCCAGCAAAACCCACTTTGAAGTGGAGATACAATATGGTTATATAAAGAAGTTTTTTCAGGGAGCAGAGAGTTCAACATGAAGTCAAGGTGCGAGAGCTCTGAAGTCTTCTCCTATGATGATGATATCATTGCATCAGTACTTCAGAAGATCTGTAGTGATGTCTCGGGATGGGCAGGACCGCAATTATATGAGGAGAGAGAGAGCTTGAATTCAGTGTTTGAATGTCTGGATAATTTTTTGATGTCAGGAGGCTATCGAAATTTTCAGGATAGACCATATTTGCTGGGGATAACAGTTTTTACAATTTAACATCACAAAACCCCCTTATAATCAATCCCATTTTCAAATATGCACTCTTCAAAATCAGAAACAGCTTTTAGGAAGATTGTTAACACCTTCAGATTCTTCATAGATATTAATTAAATTTAGATGTGTCAAAATTTTGTTGGTAAGGTTTATTTAGCCTAAAAGTTTAACATTTCCTAGTGATTAAAAGAGAGAAACCCACCCTTACTATTTGTTAGCAAGTCTCCAAGTACACGAGACCCAGCCAGATGTGGTTGTTGTTATTGTTTTGGCGGCGCACAGGAGAGCGAGGGAGGGACGACTGCAGTTACAGTATTTAGTGTTCTCTGGCTCCTTTTGTGGACCATAAAAATTTTTAGTCTTTTGTATTGGGCCATGGATGCCGATATTTTGGGGATGAGATGCTTTTTCCATGTGTACCATTTGGGGTGGTTTCCTATTGTTGAAAACTTTTCTTTGAGCACCGCAAGAGTAGGAAAAGAATTACGGTATATCTACGGGTGTTACTGGATGCTGGTGATTACTATATATGTGGGGTTTGTTATGATTTAGACTTTATGCCTTATAGTCTCTTTTTATATGTTTTTTTTAGTTGGGGATTATGGCATTTTTATTATTTTATTTTTTATTGAATAACTTTTTTTAAACTTTTTTATTAGATCCACCATGGGACATGAACAAGCAATCATAAGCTGTCATGTAATACTTTGCAATACTGATGTATGAGTGGACAGCCTCATGCACATACATAGCTGGACACTGTGCCTTAAGATGATGCTCATAGACGCCATCTCAAGGCCTTGGTCCTGACCAGACCTCAAGGCTCCATAAGAACAATCGGAACCCCAGAAAGCGGATCCTGCCAAAACTGAACATACAATTTCTATGATGTCTCCATGCGCGGATTTAACTGATACGTTGAAACTCCATATAAACTCCATTTTATTTTTGATGAAAGAGGAAAGAGGTGACGAGCGGAAAGAACGGTAGTGTGAATTAGCCTTACAGAGGATGTACTATGCCAGCGTGAGGATTAATCCAGCATGAGCCATGTCAAGTATTATAATAGACAAATCATTATCTGATTATGCATCCCCCCTTCCTAAGTGGAATTGGCAACTGGTAAAAGATCATCAGAAATGAAAGCGGGGAAGGCGACTGTAATATTAACGTTTTATAATTAGACAATTACTGTTAATTAACAGCAAATTATACATATTTCATTAGAGTAAATGTTACATTGATATATTATGCGTAAAAATGCACAATAATCATGGGAAGCACTGGGAACTATATTTCCTATGTACTTAATTGGTATGAAGATAATCAGTAACAGGTCAGAAGCTGAGAGATGTACAAGTGGATAATATTTTCAGTCAGACATAATCTCCACAGTGATGAATTCCCTGTGCTCATATTTGCCATATGAATCTTGTCATTACAATCTGACCATCAATCTCCAGGATTGTCCCTATTATTGCGTCTTAAAAACGTCATAATTTAAGAATATTACGAACTGTGCTGAGTTTGCAAAGATTGACTTGTTTTTACCTAAGAGTTATGATGAGTAGGTAAAGCGCATTTATAATTTCTACAAGTAGATTGTTTGGACAATTTATGGATTTCTTAGGAAATTTACTCGAAATTAATCCCATCAGTTCCATAGAAGTGAATGAGTAGCAGTGGCAGCAAGAATGTCACTCTATTCATCTTTGCGAGGTGTTAAAATAGTGTGTACAGCGAGTTATCCGTTTACTGCTGAAAAGTAGATAATTTGTAGAACAGACAACTAACCAAACCTGCGAGGGGCTCTGGGGTGTCTCCCGAGACCTCCAGTGATGTATCTTTCAGAACTGTTACATTGAGATGAGCAGGGTCTCCCTCTCCTTGCACTACTTTAAACAAAAAAGATAGAGAGACAGATAATAGTCATAAATGTACAAATCCAAATGACATAGAAACACTAAAAACCATTAGCTGGATGCTGACTGGGCGACTCATTGCAAAGACTTAAAAATGAAATGGTGAAAGATAGTGAGATTACACAAATGACATTATTAACAAATAGGCATTGCCCACAATATGGGGTCTGCAGAGATGGTGATCCCCTTCACTTGTTAGTTTTTACATGAAGAGGCAAAGTACACTGAGTACCATTTTGGTGGAGCTTAAAAAACATTACTAAAATTACTAAAGTGGGGGACGATGCCAGGGGAACACAAAATGAAGGTGAGATATGGGGCCCCACATATGGGGGGGGAGGCACAATATAGGTAGCGGTGATGGGCCGGGCCATAATATGAGAAAGTGAGATTAGGGCGACACTTTGCAATGCGGGCCACAAAGTGAAGGAGAGATGAGGGGGAGGGAGTGGAGCCCAAAAATATAAGGTCGCAGCCATTGGAGGACTGTGGCTTTTTTTAAGAAGTCCTAACTAATTTTGGGACCCAATGGCAAGGTTACACGGATGAATTGCAGTTTTGATACATTCTAGCACAGCTGGCAGACTATTCTCCCATATGTTTTAGACTAGACCAAGCATATAGGTCTAAACAAATAACATGTTCGGTAGTCGAAATATTTCCAAATTCAATTGAAATGCTATTTAAAAACGCAATTCAAGTCTATCCCGTGGAACATAGTGCTTAGGTTGCGGTCACACAGATCTAATTAAATGGCATGATGCCCATTATTCGTTGTACTTTGCCACTGAAGAAGGAACATACAACTGTTGCAATGTCATTAAGAAGTGTCATGCGTCATTTGTGTGGTGTGTGCTGACACTGTATGTGTTGCCACCACAAAGGGGCGTTCCGGTCTGGTTCAGAACAGTGCAACACACTAAGTAGAGCTTTGTGACACTAAATTGTGGCGCACACGTCAAACACGATTGGCGCACACAGGTTTGCCACTACAATGATAAAAATTTGGCCCACTGTGTTTGCATTGCCATTTAAGCTACATTGCCAAAAACAACGAGAAAAACGCCAACTTAAAATAAATCAAGCGTTTTTAACATCATTAAAACAGTGCGGGATCTTACTACTAACGGTCACGCGGCCGCATTTGCGACGGGTTGTTCGTTGATTTGGGCGGTACTCGCCACTGCGGACAGGTAGTAGGCGGTGTGTTGAATGCAATCGTATTTATGTAACAATACGGGGGTGCGGGCCATAAGACATCCAACGGATTCAGACAAACCGTGGGATTTTTACTAAACAGGGGGAACTTGATCAGGGAAGCGAACACATTCAGGAAATCCGGAGCGCACAATTTCTGGAATAGTGGCACAGTGCAGTTGTCGTTAGACATTGCAATTTTGGGATTCCTCCAGAACCGGGTGAGTGAAATGTGCCCCAGTGTGTTTTGAGAATTGTTTTACCTAATGCCTTTGCCCCAATGTGATTACAAAACACTAATAAAAGCATTGGCGAATGTTGCCCAAAAATGAATATAGGTAATAGTCTCCTGTAGTAGTAGGTGGGCTCACCCAGGAATCTATCTACACCATTTGACCGTGGACACTGGCTTTTTCCACACATTTCACTTGTAATTGCCACATCTCAAATATGCCTAATAAAGACGCTTTGGGCCAGATTTGGGACGAAGTGCAGTTTGTGTCTTGCGACTGTGAGGGTGCGCAGGGTATTAAATACTGGAGCACGAGTTCTTTCATTATTGCGGTGCACCATGACACGGTGGGAAAGTGTCCCCTATCTTTTTTTGGTGTACCTTAATTCCCTATCATGACGACTTGATTTTCAGCTTAGTGACCAGACTCGATTTTTAGAATCGACGAGGTGTAAGATTATTGATTATAACTTCGGAACGCTTTAACATATCCAGGGTGATTTTGAGACACTGGGGGCCCATTTATAAGGGCCCGATTTTTTCAGTTTTCCGACGTGTTGTTACCCGAATATTTCCGATTTGCGACTATTTCCCCTGAATTGCCCCGGGATTTGGCGCACGCCAGATAGGATTGTGGCCAAGCTCACGGCGCTGGCCATGCACACGACGGAAATCGGGAGAGTGGACGCGAACGAAACCACGACGGATTCGGAAAAACGTCGCATTTAAAAAAAAAATATGTGTGGAGCTTGCACTTACCTTCACTAGCCCGCTCGGTGAACTCCAGCAGCGTTCCGAGCTTTTCAGGCAGCAGCGCCACTGGGGACGGCAGAGGAACATACCTTAATGAATCCCGGCCGCGACCGAATACCAGCGCAGAGAACGACGCGACGCTGGGTTGCCCGAATGGACCGGTAAGTAAATCGGCCCATTGAGGTCACAATTACCTAACCGATCCTGTCGCAATCACCGAGGTGCGCTGTCAACGCGGAATGAAGTCACTAAGATTGTGCGCCCGTATTGCGACACAATTGAATTTTAAATTCCGGCGCTTAGTCCGAATCAGTTAGGTTGTCCCGGGCCTGCCCCCCAATTTGTGTCGCCATGAAAGTCAAAAATCCGATCACATGCGCCAAAAAACCCCTAAAGAGTGCAAATCGGAAATAGTCGCGGAGAACCCGACAGAAATGCGGTGTGCGGACCCTTAGTAAATTTGCCCCATGTACTTCATGTTAGTTTGACCAAATATATGTTTATGATATATATGATAAGTTTTGCTGTTTCATTCTGAAAAAAAATTTCAATATGCCAAAAGTTCAGAAAAATTCTTCACTTTATATTGAATGTTCTGCCTTTCAGGCCAAAATACCTAACAAGCTTCGATCAACTACCATTTCGGAATGTTTCTTGTATGTGTGGATGTATTTATTGATGTCCTCTCATTTTCAGGAGTTTGAGGAGAAGCATGTTCTTTTACTGTGAAATCACAACAAAACACAATTGGTACACTAGCCAATCGGCTTTTTCATTGACCACTTTCATGCCCTGATTGTGTAGCTATACATACACATTACATTCTTCTTTCTTACCAATTTTTGTCTAAGTGTTCGTTGATGTGTTTATATAGATAATAACACACAGTGAAACTAATAGAAAAGTGTATATTAGTATATAGTGTAATAGTAAGAGCAGGGGTCGGGAGAGGAACCTATGGCTAGCATGAGTGTGGTCTTTGATGCCGCCATCTGCGCCTCCCCAGGAAGGGCTCTCTTTGTCAATAGAGGATGCACGTGCTCAATGGGCTGCTGGTGGTGTACATGCTGGTATTGTAGTTTACGGCATGGTCTGGTCACCATTGGCGGCAGTGATACGTGGCACGGATGGCCCTCCGATACATTCTGCTTCACTGACTCAGACACCTGCGACCAGCCTGAAAAGCACAATTTGGATCTGCCTGAAGGGAACTCCAGACGCACTGACTGGGAACTGCCTGACTTGAGTAGCTTATAAGCAGATAAAAGGTTGATTATTTAGCGGCATGAATCCTGACCCAACCATTCACCTCAGGATGGTGTCATTATAACAGAGTGTGAAAATGCACCGCATTGATTTAGTACCATTCAGTGGACCAGTACATATGGAGAGGAAGATTCTTATTTACTTCTTTTCCTAGACAGATGTCCCTCAAAAGAAATGTATTTGAGGTCCAACACAATGACTTCTTCTTTCATAGGCTTAAAATGAATGTCTGACATGAATATTTGTATGTATGTATAGCAACCACCATTTATAGGCTCCTATAAGATAACAGGGAAATATACAATTGAGGCACACGTGTATATCATGGACTCCATCGGTATCTATCGCATGTGTATATCATGTACTACTGTATATATAGATATCATGTGTATATCATGTACGACATGGTATATATATGATCATGTGTATATAATGGACTCCATGGTATCTATATTCAGTGTATTCATGGACTCAATGGCACTATATCATGCGTATATCATGGACTCCATTTGGTATCTATATCAGTGGTATATCATGGACTCCATGGTATCTATAGCATGTGTAAATCATGGACTCCATGGTATCTATATCATGTGTATATCATGGACTCCATGGTATCTATATCATGTGTACATCATGGACTCCATGGTATCAATATCATCTGTATATCATGGACTCCATGGTATCTATATTCATGTGTATATCATGGACTCCATGGTATCTATAGCATGTGTATATCATGGACTCCATGGTATCTATAGCATGTGTATATCATGGACTCCATGGCATCTATATCATGTGTATATCATGGATCAAAGATGTCTTTAGTAAAATTGCCTATATTACTAATGGCAACCAATCAGAGAACAGCTTTCATATTCTATAGCAGTTGCATGAATATACATTAAACCTGTGCTCTGATTGGTTGCTATGGACACAGTTGGTTGCTATGGGCACAGCTGACAACATCACAATGGTTGTAGCGTTCTGCATAGTGAAATTTGGTGAGCACAGCCATCATACCAGACCAGGGGCAGAGGATCCTCCAGGCCGGGGATAGAAGACCTTCAGTAATCCCAGGATAATCCCCCCAGAGCTTGGAGGGACCTCTCCAGATGTGTATCCTCTCCTGTCCGGTAGGGAGCGGCTGGCATCATGTTGTATACACCATATACTGTACATACTGCTGGAGGGGATGTGTCAGAGACCTCGTCCTCCCCATACTGCCGTACTTATAATGTACCTGCCCAGAGAGAAGGACCTGTCATGATGTCATGAGGAAGAGATAAAGGTCCATGTAGTTACACAGGTGCAGAACACTGTCTACAGGGTGTGAACATGTAATGAAGTGTAAACCTACATGAGCTCTGTGTGTGCTTATAGCGTATGTAGCAGAAGTGTATATGTGTACTATGGGGTTATATATATGCAGCGGAGCTGTACATGTGTAGTGTGTGCTTATAGCGTATGTAGCAGAAGTGTATATGTGTACTATGGGGTTATATATATGCAGCGGAGCTGTACATGTGTAGTGTATGCTTATAGCGTATGTAGCAGAAGTGTATATGTGTACTATGGGGTTATAGTATATACAGCAGGGTTGTACATGTGTGGTTATACTTTATGTAGTAGGGCTGTATATGTGTTATGTGTTGTTATAGTGTATGTAGCACAGCTATATATGTGTGCTGCATATTTATAATATATGCAGCAGAGCTGTATATGTGTACTATGTGCTTATAGTATATGCAGCAGACTTGTATAGGTGTACTTGGGTTTTGCAGCCAGATCTTGTTGCAGTGAGCTCTGCAGATTTTTGAGGTAGATAACCTTTAAAAAAAAGCATCATAAAAGCGAGTGGACGAGCTTGGCGGCGAGTGTGCATTGATCCTCAGTGTGTGCAGTGTCTTAAGTGTGACTTAGGTTTAAGGGACTTAAGTTTGAGGGGCTTTAGCAGGTAACTGCTGTATTTTGTGTTACTTTGACTGTAGATTCTTCTTTCTGTGCATATTTCTATTGTAATCCCCATTAGAACAATGGACTCCATAAGTGGCATTGCTACACGGTGTACATCCTGTGCCATGTATGCTTTCCTTGAACAGCCGTTCGAGGGGGAATACTGCTGTGTGGGGTGTGTGAAAATTGCTCACCTGGAAGCCCAGATTCTGGATCTAAATGAGCAAGTTTCAAGGCTGCGGGCAATTGATAATATGGAACGAAGTTTTCTGCTCCTGGAGCACAAACTCTCTGGGGAAGATGGGTGTGGGGAGGGAAGTATGGAGGTGCAGAGTGAGGGGGCAGCTAGTTGGGTAACATGTAGAAGGCGGGGTAGAGGGAAGAGTTGTAGGGAGTCTAGTCCTGATCTGGTACACCCCAATAAGTTTGCCAGGCTGGTGGATGAGGGGGATATCAGCTCTGGGGTAGCAATGCTGCAGAAAGACGTGGCCTCTAGCAACCAGGGGACTGTCTGCTCCAGTAAGAAGGGTAATGGGAGCACAGGCAAGGTCAGACAGGTGCTGGTAGTGGGAGATTCGATTATTAGGGGAACAGACAGGGCAATCTGTCACAAAGACCGTGCATACCGAACAGTGTGTTGTTTGCCGGGTGCTCGGGTTCGGCATGTTGCGGATCGGGTTGACGGATTACTGGGAGGGGCTGGTGAGGAACCAGCGGTCATGGTCCACATTGGCACTAATGACAAAGTAACAGGTAGATGGAAGGTCCTTAAAAATGATTTCAGAGATTTAGGCCATAAGCTCAGGGCAAGGACCTCAAAGGTAATTTTCTCCGAAATACTGCCTGTACCACGTGCCACACCAGAAAGGCAGCGGGAGATAAAGGAGATAAATAAGTGGCTCAAAAGTTGGTGTAGGAAGGAGGGTTTTGGGTTCATGGAGAACTGGGCTGACTTTTCTGTCGGCTACAGGCTCTACAGTAGGGATGGGCTGCACCTCAATGGGGAGGGGGCCGCTGTTTTAGGGGAAAAAATGGCTAGAAGGTTGGAGGAGTGTTTAAACTAGAGACCTGGGGGGAGGGCAACTACACTTGTGCAGGGCAAATAGACAGTGTACATAGAGAGCTGGGAAGAGTCATAGTCCATGGGGGAGGAAGGGGGGCTGGAATGAGATTGGGGAATAAGGACAAAAGGAATACGGACAGGGAAAACCATATAAAGTGTATGTACACAAATGCCAGAAGCCTCACAAACAAAATGGAGGAACTGGAACTCTTGATGTTGGAGCGGAAATATGATATAGTGGGTATCAGCGAGACATGGCTGGACAGTAGCTATGACTGGGCTGTTACTATAGATGGTTATAGTCTTTTTAGAAAGGATCGTATAAATAAAAAAGGTGGAGGGGTTTGTATATATGTGAATTCTTGCCTCAAGCCCGTCCTGCGAGATGACATCAGTAACGCAAATGTGGAGTCCCTATGGGTGGAGATAAGGGGAGGGAAAAAGAATAATAAAATATTATTAGGGGTTTGCTATAAGGCTCCAAATATAATGGAGGTAGCAGAGGAAATGCTGATAAGTGAAATGGATGAGGCTTCAAAGCATGGTGAAGTACTTATCATGGGGGACTTCAATTACCCAGATATCGACTGGGGGGCAGAAACCTGCAGGTTCAAAGGCAGCAGGTTCTTGTCAACAACAAAAGACAATTACCTGTCGCAACTAGTCCTGGAGCCAACAAGAGGGGGGGCACTGCTGGACCTTATCCTAACCAACAGACCTGATAGGGTATAAAAACTACAGGTTGGGGGGAACCTGGGGAATAGTGATCATAATATCATTGATTTTGTATTACGCTTTACTAAGAGCGTTAGTGAAGGGGCAACCAACACTCTAAACTTCAGGAGGGCAAATTTTCAGCAACTAAGGGAAGACCTTAAAGGCATAGACTGGGATAATGTTCTCAAAGACAAAAGCCCCCCCCAAAAATGGGACTTTTTCTCATATATTCTGAAAAAGTCCTGTGAGAAACACATACCTTATGGGAAAAAGCATAAAAGGAACAAGAAAAACCCGATGTGGCTAACTAGTCTTGTAAGGAAAGCAATAAGCGAGAAAGATAAAGCGTTTAAGGTGCTAAAACGTGAAGGTAGTGATGAGGCATTACAGGATTATAGAGAGAAAAATAAATCCTGTAAAAAGCAGATAAAGGCCGCAAAAATAGAGAGAAATATTGCCAGGGAGAGCAAAAATAATCCCAAATTATTTTTCAAGTATATAAATGATAAGAAACTAAAAACAGAGAGTGTGGGTCCCCTTAGAAATAACATGGGGGTCATGGTGGAAGGAGATGAGGAAAGGGCCAATCTACTGAATGTCGCCTTCTCAACTGTCTTTACCCAGGAAAATCCCCTGGTGGAAGACACAATGAGGAATAATGTAAATTCTTTTTATAATGTCAACAGTTTAACCCAGGAAGAGGTACGGCGCCGCCTCGCAACCACTAAGATAGATAAATCACCGGGGCCAGATGGCATACACCCCCGGGTTCTGCATGAATTATGTACGGTGATAGACAAACCTTTATTTTTAATATTTGAAGATTCACTGAGGACTGGTTAGGTTCCACAGGAATGGCGCATAGCAAATGTGGTACCAATATACAAAAAAGGATCAAATAGCGATCCTGGAAACTACAGACCCGTGAGTCTAACTGCTGTGGTGGGGAAAATATTTGAGGGGTTTATTAGAGATGCTATCCTGGAGTATCTCACTGTGCGCAACCTTATAACTCAGCGTCAGCATGGGTTTATGAGAGATCGGTCCTGTCAGACTAATCTGAGGTAAGTTCCAGACTGGATCTGGGGGACGCTGTGGATGTTGTATATCTGGACTTTTCAAAGGCATTTGACACCGTGCCACATAAAAGGTTGGTATATAAAATGAGACTGCTGGGAATAGGGGAAAATCTGTGTATTTGGGTAAGTAATTGGCTTAGTGATAAAAAACAGAGGGTGGTCATTAATGGCACATTCTCAGATTGGGTTTATGTTACCAGTGGAGTGCCACAGGGGTCAGTATTGCCGGGACCACTTCTTAATATTTTTATTAAGGACCTTGTGTGGGTTTACACAGTCAAGTTTCAATATTTGCAGATGATACTAAGCTGTGTAAAGTAATAAATACTGAGGTCGATAGTTTAGCCATGTGCCAGAGGGATTGGAGGAAGCTTGAGGGATGGGCCAGAGAACTGGTGATGAGGGTGTATGTGATAAATGTAAAGTATGCACTGGCACCATGGTACAAAAAGATATAATTATGTTCTAAACGCCGCTCAAATTACTTAGTAAAAATGATGAAGCTGAAAAAGCGACTGTGGGGGGTATTGGTGATGGCTTAAACTAATTTTAGTGACAGAGCCAGGCGGCCCTAATGCGACTAAAGCAAATAAAATACGGGATGCTATCAAGAGAGGAAAGATATCATGAAAAGAGCATAGTTTTGACCCTTCTACAAATCCCTGGTCAGAAACACATGGAATATTGTGCCTACAGTTTTGGCACCAGTGATTATAAAAAGGATTATAGTAGAGATGTGGAACGGGTGCAGAGGAGAGCCAACCAGGATTATTAGGGGAAGGGGGAACTAGAATACAATGACAGATTACAAATTTGGGATTATTCCGTTAGAAAAAAGACGACTGAGGGGAGACTCATACAATGTACAAATACTGCAACGGAGACGTACAAGGATCTCTCCAAAGACTCTTATACCTCGCCGTGACCAGGAAAAGGGGGATCATATACGCTAGAGGAGAGGGCGATTTACCATCAACATAGACAAAGGTTCTTTGTTCGGAGAGCAGTGGACTATGAACTCTTGCCGCAGGAGGTTGTTATGGGGACTCTATGTACATGTTTCAAAGAGAGGCATGGATTGCCTGTCTGTGGAAGGAAAAAATATCAAGGGTTAAGGGGATTAAACATTTATTGAATCTTAAAGGTGGACTTGAGGAACTTGCGTCTCCCTTCCAGCCTTATATACTATGATACTATGATACTATGTGGCTATAGTATATGCAGCAAACTTGTATAGGTGTACTATGGGGCTATAGTATATGCAGCAGTGCTGTATATGTGTGCTGTGTGGTCACAGTATATGCAGAAGACTTGTATAGATGTTCTATGTGGTTATAGTATATGCAGCAAGCTTGTATAGATGTACTATGTGGTTATAGTATATGCAGCAGACTTGTATAGGTGTACTATGTGGTTATAGTATATACAGCAGACTTGTATGTGGTTATACTTGTATATGTGGACTATGTGGCTATGGTATATGCAGCAGAGCTGTATATGTGTGCTGTCTGGTCACAGTATATGCAGCAGGCTTGTATAGGTGTATTTACTTATGTGCTTATAGTATATGCAGCAGGATGGATGAGGTGTCTATGTTGGGTTTTTTTATAGTGATAGGAATGCAGCAAAACTGGTATAGGGGTACTATGGGGCTATAGATATGCAGCAGTGCGTATATGTGCTTGGTGGTACAGTATATGCAGAAGACTGTATAGAGGTTCTATGGGGGGGTCTATAGTATATGCCGTTCTTGTTCTTTTTTCCTTGTTTTTGAGCAGCTGTATAGATGTTAACTAGGGGTATAGTATATGCAGCAAACTTGTATAGATGTACTATGTGGTTATAGTATATGCAGCAGACTTGTATAGGTGTACTATGTGGTTATAGTATATACAGCAGACTTGTATAGGTGTACAAGGTGGTTATATTATATGCAAAAGATCTGTGTATGTGTGCTGTGTGGTTATAGTATATAGTACTTGGGGTACTTGGCTGGCTATATACTGGGGGACAGACTGGCTGCATACTGGGGGGCTGGCTATATACTGGGGGGGCTGACTGGCTGTATACAGAGGGGGCTGGCTATATACTGGGGGGGTCTGGCTGGCTATATACAGGGTACTAGCTGGCTATATACTGGGGGGCTGGCTATATACGGGGAGGCATGGGCTGGCTGTATACTGGGGAATTGGCTGGCCATATACTGGGGGGGACTGGCTGGCTGTATCCGGGGGGGGGGCTGGTTATATACTGGGGGGCTGGCTGGCTATATACTTGGGGGACTAGCTAACTATATACTGGGTGATTAGCTTGCTTTATACTGGGGGGACTGGCTGGCTATATACTGGGGTGTTGTCTGGCTATATACTGGGGGGGTGGCTTTCTTCAGAGGACTGGCTCGCTGTATACAGGGGGCTGGTGGCTATATACTTTGGGGACTGTCTGGCTATATACTTGGGGGACTGTCTGGCTATATACTGGGGGACTGGCTGGCTATATACTGGGGTGCAGGCAGGCTTTATACTGGTGGGATGGCTATATACTGGGGGGCTGGCTGTATACAGGGGGGCTTGCTATATACTGGGGGGACTGGCTATATACTGGGGGATTGGCTGGCTATATACTAGGGGAACTGGCTGGCTATATACTGGGTGACTTACTGGCTTTATACTGGGGGGACTGGCTGGCTATATACTGGGGGGTTGGCTGGATATATACTTGGGGGGCTGGCTGGCTTTCCACAGTGATCTGGCTCGTTGTATACAGGGGGCTTTTGGCTATATACTGGGAGGACTGGCTGGCTATATACTAGGGGGGTTGGCTGGCTATATACTGGGGGTCATGGGCTGGCTGTATACTGGGGAACTTGCTGGCTTTATACTAGGGGCTGGTTAAATACTGGGGGAATGGCTGGCTATATACTTGGGGGACTGTCTGGCTATATACTTGGGGTACTGGCTGGCTGTATACTGGGGGACTGGCCGGCTACACACTGGGGGGCAGCCTGGCTGTATACTGGGGGCGCTGGCTATATATTGGGGGGCTGGCTGTATACAGAGGGGCATGGCTATATACTGGGGGGACTGGCTGGATATATACTGGGGGGACTTGCTGCCTATATATTGGGGGGACTGGCTAGCTATATACTGGGGGGGAGGCTGGGTGGCTTTCTTCAGGGGACTGGCTCGCTGTATACAGGGGACTAGTGGCTATATACTGGGGGGACTGGCTGGCTATATATTGGGGGGCTGGCTGGCTATATACTTGGGGGGGGCTGAGTGGCTGGCGGTGTTATATGACATAGTAGTACTAATAGTAGTTATATTCCTCTACATTATTATTATATATTATATATATAATTATATATATAATTATTATTATACATTATACAGTATTATAGTAGTTATATTCTTGTACATAGGGGCAGTATTATAGTAGTTATATTCTTGTACATAGGGAGCAGTATTATAGTAGTTATATTCTTGTACATAGGGAGCAGTATTAGAGTAGTTATATTCTTGTACATATGAGAAGTATTATAGTAGTTATATCCCTGTACATAGGGGGCAGTATTATAGTAGTTATATCCCTGTACATATGAGAAGTATTATAGTAGTTATATCCCTGTACATAGGGGGCAGTATTATAGTAGTTATAAGAGAAGAAAAACGAAAAAAATATTATGGTAACGACTCACCAATCGCAGGCTGCGGTTTTCTTGTGGAGTGTGCACTGGCCGGGTGCGCGGAATGTTCCCCAAACACTGATCCAGAGATCCAATTGTTGATAATGGAGATGAAGCAAAGGGAGAGAAGGCGGGGATCCAGCACCAAAAAAAAAGTTGTGCTATAGAGCTTTAAACATAGCTAAGTCTAGATCAACCTATCTACTACCCAAAAATACAGTACCTCAAAATAAGCCCAGACTTACATTTAGCACTGAATTCAGCACTCAATTCTATGACATCACAAAGATTTTGAAAAAACATTTACCTATCTTAGAACACGACTCTATTCTGAAACATATTTTATCAGAAGGTGTCTCGTTTGTCTCCACCAGAGCCAGAACTCTGGGTAATATTTTGTCCCCTAACACATTCATGTCCAGTGCCCCCATTAAATCGTGGCTGCAGACCAAAGGTAGCTATTGCTGCGGAGGTGCAAGATGTAATATATGTAAATTTATCCACAAAAGTACTTGCAACATCCCCCACCGGGGCCTAGCCTTTTCTTGGGGCCTGGAGACAGCCTGGACCCGCAGTACCTGAGTGGCTGGCGGTTGCGGCCTAAGTACGCTTGTGTCACGGTGCTTGGTATGGGGAACCGGAGGGCTGTCCTACAGCCTGGCAGGTCTCCAGCAAGGTGGTGTTGGCAAGAAATGATGAGGGAGAGGCTGCTATAGCGGATCTCCCTGGGGCAACCCTTTGGTGTCTAGAGTATAAGTCTCTGTGTAGTGGACAGGGTGCCTGTGATGATGGCAGCCAAAGTAGCAGGGACCAGACGGAGGCAGAGGTTGAACAAAAACAACTTACAGTTCTTTATTGGAACCGACAGGAACCGCAGCAACGTGCCTTAACAAAATGGTGGAGTGCTGAGATGCATTTGGAGGGAGCCACAGGAGGGATCATCAGCCTGGATGCAATGGCAGGCTGGGAGATAGCTGTGTCCTAGTAGGATGCTTTAGCTGGGTTGCTTCAGGTATCACCCTGGAAGGTAGGATGATACCCCTTTCCTCTCACTGACTAATTCACTACACTCTACTGTCTCACTGCTTGGTCTGACTGGCTAGTCTTTCTGACTGAATCCTGTCAGACTCACTTCTCTGACTGAACTGACTGTTGGAAATCTCCAACCGTCACTTTTTCTCAGCTCTTGGTCATGTGGTGGTTACTCCTCCAATTACATCCCAGCTTACAATACATTAGGATAATACATGTGATTGGATGACACATTTTACATCACATAAAGCAATTAACTCCTGCCTTGCCAGGCAGGATCTACCACTGCAATACTCATCTGTGTTATCTAGTGTTATGTAGTGACATGCTGTGGGGCTAATCAGACCCTACACAGGCTGCAAGCTACATGGTGGAACGTATTTGCAAACACAGCTCTGCCTTGCATCGGCGAGGGTGTTGCATACTTCTTTTGCATCTATGATTACTCACATTTCTTATCCCATCAAATCTTACATGAACTGTGAGACTTCACAAAATGCTCCCTTCAATACGTGGGCTGCACTGTTAGAAAGCTGAAAGATTGTATCAGCGAGCACATAACAGGTGCTAATCCCACCACTGTCTCTAGCTCACGAAACTTATCTGGCATTTCGCGACACTTTAAGGACATTCACACCGGGAGCATGAAAGGTATGACAGCCACAGCCATTGAACACGTCAGACGTCCAAACAGGGGGGGAAATTGGAAGAAACTACTATTAACCCGTGAAGCTTTTTGGATTTTGAGTCTTGAGACACGTTTCCCAAAAGGTCTCAACTATAAACAAGATTTGCTTTACATTTACTAAAACTATTCTCACAGACCGAACGTAGCTCATTCAGGACACACCTCTCTTAGGGCGTCGGAAGCATCTTAATTTAAACTCTCAGCGGGCTACAGCAAACAAGGTATGACTAAGGACTGACATACAGATAGTCCAAAACGCGTTACCGCTGTATATGGTGTCCTGTCCTGCACGTGCTTTTGTCTCTTTTTGCATCCATGCCTTGCATTTTGGCATTTTTAACATGAAGAATACATTTTTGAATATGTTTTAACTGCTTGTTTTTCCCTTGGAACATTTTTTGGTGCTGGATCCCCACCTTCTCTCCCTTTGCTTCATCATTATAGTAGTTATACTCTTGTACATAGGGGGTAGTATTATAGTAGTCTGGCTGTATGCCAGGTAAGATAACAAAGTTGATTTTATGGGGATGTGAGGAAAACAACTTTTAGCTTTTTAACTGTGGGGACAAGTTCCTTTTAAAGAGGGTTCTCCAGAATATTGTTAACAATTATATACTCGTAGGTATAAGTGATTAATTTATTTTTTTTTAACCAAGGTCCAACAACTTAAGTTGTTACTTAAATTGGTTTTGGTCAAGCAGCCTGTTTGCAGCTCGATCCCATACAAATGAATAGGGGGAACTTCCTCGTTGAGGTTTCTACTACATAGCTGTACATCACATTCTAGAGGTTTAATAATTGCCACAAGTTGGCCATTAGACTTTAGAGGTCTAGTGGTGACTGCAGACACTTGGATTTTATCTGTAACTATGTCTATGCAGGGGATTGGAGCTGTGTACGCAAAAAATAAAACTTTTGCTACTATAAAAACCAACATTAGAATATATAAAACATATAATATTGGTGTTCAACCCCTTCCCAGCGCACTCCATACTATTAGGGCACAGCGTCGTATGAAAGCAGGTATGGAGAGGGCTCACGGGCTGAGGCTTCTGTATACGGGTTGGGTGTTTGCTGCATATTGCAGGAAGCACCCACCAGTATCACCCGCTTTTGGCGCTGGCATGGGCATCAACCATTTAAATGCCTCTGGTTCCACAATCTTGGATTCACCCCTGTGAGGTCATCGGGTGACAACTCAGAATCTTTACTAGACTCCCAGACATGTCAATTAACCGGATCTCTAAGTGTCTGACGAAGCAAAACTGTAATGTACTCCATTACTGTTATATTATTACAATATAGTATTGCAGTATATGGTAGAAGCGATCAGACCCACAAGGGTTAAAGTACCCTTGGGGTGTCTAAAAAGTAGCAATAAAAGGTAAAAAAAAATTCAAAAGAATAAAAACCTAAAAGTTTAAATCACCCCCTTCCCCTAGAACTGTCATAAAAGGAAACCAAAAAAAGAAACATGTTAGGTATCGCCGTGTCCTAAAATTCCTGATCTATCAGAATATAAGTGAAACCCGTAACCGAAAATAGCGCCCAAATGTCCAAACCGCCACTTATTTGTCTTTTTGCAACCCATAAAAATTAGAATTAAAATGTAAAGAGAAGATCATACAGTAAGCATGGCAGCAATTAAAACATTATCACATCCCGCAAAAAATGAGACCTACACAGCTCTGTACGCTGTAGTCTGGAAAAGTTATTGGCATCAGAATATGGTGAAATGAATACATTTTTCTACAAATGGTTTTATTTTTTTTCAAATCTATTAAAACATATTAACACCTGTATAAATGTTGTACCCCCATTATTGCGCCAACCCAAGGAATAAATTAGAAGTGTCATTTGGAATAAAAATTGAAAGGTGTAAATACAAAGTCCACCAAAAAATTGTGCAAATGCAATTTTTTTGGCCAATTTCACATTTTCATTTTTGGAATATTTTCCTGCTTCCCAGTACACGGCATGGAATATTAAATACTGTCACTCGAAAGTACAATTTATTATGCAAAAAACAAGCCCTCATAGAGTTATGTACATGGAAAGATAAAAAATTGTGGATTTTTGAAGGTAGGGAGCAAAAAATGGAAACATAAAAGGGCCAAGTCGTTGAGGGGTTAAGGTTGGACAATCATCGGAACAGAGGAGCAGAATTCATCCGTGTCGAGAGTAAGAGGGAAAATCTAGGACAAAAAGCAAGATCTAACAGAAATACAATAACGATCCATACTAAGAGGAACACTTAGAAGAACTGAAGACCTCTGAGAACTCCTCCGAGAAGATGCTGAAGGTTCTCAAGATCTTAGCCCTTAGAGGTGAATCACTGTATCACAGACATCTTCAGTAAGTCAAGTATCTGCAGATCTCGAGGCGTAAGCGTCTTCATTATTGGATCTTATCTCCAGCGCTGACTGTTAGTTTTACACGTTGTCAATAAGGAGACGCGAGGAATTGACCTCACTGAGTGGATGGAAAGTGATCATCAATGAAGACGGTCCAGGTCCTGCTGAAACATTGATCCAGATGGAGATATTGTCATCGTGTCTCACTTCAGGGATGCGGTGCCCGTCCTTGTTATAAAGAAGAATATGAAATCAATGTCATGTCAAATGTATCTACATAATAGACTGGATATTAGAACAAGCGGAGATGAATAATTAGCGCTGTCCAAAGCCATGGATGAGACAGACGTAAAAGAAAGGGTTAAAGACACATAAAATTCCACAGGTTCCACCACATCCTTATGGACCCAAATGAGATCTCTGATCCATACAATTAGGAAACAATGATCCCCTCTAGTGCTTACCAGAATGGTAAGTTGAGGGGGTTCGAGGGTATAGTTGAAACCGGACCCAAGAAGCCTAGGGGGCTCATATGGTATAACTTTCCTATATGTACTAGTGCTATAAACCATACATTAGGGGCCTGGCACACATTTTGTACTGGGGCCCATCAGCTTCAAGTTATGTCACTGACCCCCCAACTTCTAAACCTAAAAGAAGAAATTGCACAAAAAATTGCTTTGCAGCATTTGTTAATGGTTTCTATGGCATGTGCCTAATTTAAAACGGTAGGCCACTAGTACAAAAGTTTACCAAGGTAAGTATAAGACCATGTAAACATTTTCTGTAGTCTACGGAAGCCATGGGTCACGCGAACCACCAGCGGCAGGACTCAGGTCTTCCTGTGATGACTTGTGTCTGTTCTGCTTCTGGTGGATGGAGGAGGCCGTGACTGAACGGCCTCCTCCATAATACCTAAATCAGCAGGACATCACAGTAAGTCCTGTGTCCTGCTGCCCAGGGGTCATGTGACCTGCTCCACTTGCCAACTACAGAGAAAGGTTATTGGGGTAAGTATGATACGGGTGACCCAATTAGGGTCTTGAACTTATCCTGTATTAGTAACCAACACCTTTGAGATGATTAATTTTTCCCAATTTTTTTACTACATTGTCACTCTTCAGTCTACAAAAATGGGTGTGTCTTACTCCTGAACTGTTTTAAGATTGTTTTTTTCAATTGTGACTTTTTACATTTAAAATTTTTGTACTAAACATGGGGCATGTATTGTTCCCCTTTTGGAGTAAAAAAGGAACACACATCCCCCCCCCCCCCCTTCTTGGCCCAAATGGAGTTTTTTCACCACCCTTGGGCAATTCAAATCAGTGTGGTAAAGGCGAGGCCATTGACCGATGTCAAAATTATCAGTCATCCCAGAAAACTTTGTCAGACATCACTGAAATCTAGTCCCTGCTGGATCGTTTGGTGAGAGACCGGATAAATTAGGACAAAGGGGTATATGTCCCCCAATAAGAGCCACTTTGCAAATTTAAGGTGCAGTTTGAACTCCTCCTCGATCTCTGAACATTCCGGAACAATCAGTGTTGATAGTTTTGATTCCCAACATTCTAATTAGATTTTCTTCTGCCAGATGGGCGGCGTCAGCCTCTTTTCTGTAGCGACATTCCACCCACTTGACTATAGAGACTAATTAGCATATTTTATCCTAAAAACTGATGGCTCAGGAATGATGGGAACTAAAAAACACATTTCAACTGCACCAGAATCAGTATTGGGACTATTAAAGGAGGCAAAGGGTTGGGGTCAGTGATGGTGGTGAGAGATCTCCTGTATAAGTGGTATCTTACTAATATACAGATAACCTCCATACATTAAAGTACAGATCCCAGTTGGGCTTGTGAACATTAGGTGTTGGTATTATGGCAGAATTATCTGTCCACATTCCCCATGAATATCATGTACTAATATATGATTGATGTTTCGGGTCTGGATTTATATTAATCGGGGGGCAGGGGAGGGGGAGCTGTCTGATTTCATTGATTTAGGACCTGTATCATACACCTCCTGGAAGTCGCAGCCTACACAACTAGCTACTCCGCTCACTCCCCTTACACCACAACACATGCCGCGCAGATACAGCAGATGGAAATGCTATTAGATAATAGAGAATCAGGGGCTGCAGCCAGAAAAGAATCAGTTAGACAGGTCCAAAGATGTTTTCTATCTAACTGAGAAATAAACCCCACACAGGAGAGAAACCGAAATGTACAAGACTAGAAGTCAGGAGGCGAAGAGGACATCGGGGGACAGTATGTGGTGGAGAGGAGGAGAGATACATAGATAGATAGATAGATAGATAGATAGATAGATGATAGATAGATAGATACATAGATAGATAGATATGAGATAGATAGATAGATAGATAGATATGAGATAGCTAGATAGATAGATAGATAGATAGATAGATAGATAGATAGGAGATAGATAGGTAGGATATATGCAACATCCCCCACCGGGGCCTAGCCTTTTCTCGGGGCCTGGAGTCAGCCGGGGCCCGCAGTACCTGAGTGGCTGGCGGTTGCGGCCTAGGCACGCTAGTGTCACGGTGCTTGGTATGGGGGAACCGGAGGGCTGTCCTACAGCCTGGCAGGTCTCCAGCAGGGTGGTGTTGGCAAGAAATGATGAGGGAGAGACTGCTGTAGCGGATCTCCCTGGGGCAACCCTTTGGGGTCTAGAGTATAAGTCTCTGTGTAGTGGACAGGGTGCCTGTGATGATGGCAGCCGAAGTAGCAGGGACCAGACGGAGGCAGAGGTTGAACAAAAACAACTTACAGTTCTTTATTGGAACCGACAGGAACCGCAGCAACATGCCTTAACAAAATGGTGGAGTGCTGAGATGCAGTCGGAGGGAGCCACGGGAGGTAGATCGCCAGCCTGGATGCAATGGCAGGCTGGGAGATAGCTGTGTCCTAGTAGGATGCTTCAGCTTGTCCTGGAGTGCTTCAGATATCACCCTGGAAGGTAGGATGATACCCCTTTCCTCTCACTGACTAATTCACTACACTCTACTGTCTCACTGCTTGGTCTGACTGGCTAGTCTTTCTGACTGAATCCTGTCAGACTCACTTCTCTGACTGAACTGACTGTTGGAAATCTCCAACCGTCACTTTTTCTCAGCTCTTGGTCATGTGGTGGTTACTCCTCCAATTACATCCCAGCTTACAATACATTAGGATAATACATGTGATTGGATGACACATTTTACATCACATAAAGCAATTAATTCCTGCCTTGCCAGGCAGGATCTACCACTGCAATACTCATCTGTGTTATCTAGTGTTATGTAGTGACATGCTGTGGGGCTAATCAGACCCTACACAGGCTGCAAGCTACATGGTGGGACGTATTTGCAAACACAGCTCTGCCTTGCATCGGCGAGGGTGTTGCATACCCCCGGGGCAATTGAAAGAGCCGCCCTCGGCTCGACTACAGACTGATTGGGGCGCAGAGGTAGATAGGGGCACTTCTGTGAAGTGCAGGCTACATGATCTGTAGGGACAAACCGCCCATGGTCCTGGAGACAGGCATCTGGGTTGGTGTCGGACTAAGACAAGGACATGTGTGACAGTTGGTTGCTGACGCCATTAAACCAAACTGTACAGTAGGAAAGGTGTGGTGTCATGTACTGTAATCCACTCCTTGCACCGGGGCCTGTATATTTGTTATATAAACACTTCTTCCCTGGCGACAAACATATAGTGTATATATGCATTACATTGGCATATGTGACAAAATAAAACATTGTACAATGTACAAGTACCTGCCGACTGACATTCTTACTCTTGTGTGAGTGGCATCCAGGTGCTATATCTTTAACACCCCCGGTCCCCTAAGGACCCGCAGTTTACGGACTACCCCCACTTGCAAAGCTTTGGTTTGAGGCATAAGATAGCGGTCAAGGTTTACAGATTAGACGGTCCGACACAGCCACACTACAATCTGAAAAGCCTATAAAAGGTTAGTGCAAACTACAGACATAAATTGACAGTGTGCAAACATTTTGTAAACTCACATTGGCTTAGGAGCCCAATGGGTACACATCTTATAACATTACAAACGTTACAGATAGTTAGGCTACTCAGGGTAGCAGCATAGAATGTCTCTTTACCTGAAAAGGAAAGGCATAAAGAGTGCATGTAGAATGTCCGTACCTAAAAGGAAGGCATTAAGTGCAATATAAAAATAAATAAAGTAGCAACTTTTCCTTGAGGTTGGCAAAAGTCTCACAGAAGGTCTTTAATAGCAAAGTCCATCTTCTGGGCACAGCCCTTGAAGTGGGAAAAGTGCAATAAAGATGCAAAGGGTCTCCTCTATGTGTAGAGGGACAGAGTCCTTTGTAGGGGTGCTATCATAGCACATGACAGTGGGTAGTTCAAGGTATGTCTCTTGACTGAAATAAATAAATAGGGGTGAGAGTCCCAGGAAAGTCTCTGGCTCTTGTGGAATAGCGGGCGCTCAGCCCAAATGGGATAGCAGTAATAATATTTACAATATGTACAATAAGCAGAGTACCTGGTAAGGCTTTCAGCCCATCAGGGGTTACTCAGTATCTTCTTCGGTGGTAAGTACTTCGGTGTCAGAAAAGCGTACCTGCCTCCTCCTTCTGTGTGACACCAGTTGGTACTCCTGCAGGTACGCAGGAGCTTTACCTTTTGTCTCCCTTTGAGACCTCCGAAGTTCCGGCCTGGAGAAGATAGCAACCTCCTCATCGTCCTCCTCTGAGTCAGGCGCTGGAGTCGGAGTCTCAGCTGCCTCTGATGCTTCAGGGGTTGCAGACACTGGAGCCGGATCATCCTCCACAGGCAGCAGTATTGGAGACTGCGGTGGGGATGATGGTCTCTCTGGGGTACCTCTTACTGGAGTGGAAACAACAAAACAGAGTTGAGGCACAGTCACAAGTTCTAAGAAACTGGGGGTAGGTGAACACAAGGAGGTCTGTAAGTTGGGGGTCGAGGTGAGAGGTGTGGACATAGGGGCAAAAGGACGAAGACATCTCTTCAGCCGGTTCCTATGTACCCGGAGTAGTGGACGGTCTCCTCTTGAAATCTCGTAGACTTCAGGGGAGAGACTGTCCCTAACTAGGTATGGCTCACACTCCCAACGCCCATCTAGCTTACTGGTGGGATGGTTGTTGCGCAGCCACACTCGATCTCCTGGGGCAAGAGGCTCAGCACAGGCATTACGATCGAAGTCTCTTTTTTGTTTCTCTCGGGCCTCTTCCAACCGCAGATCCACAACTTCTCTGGCATCCGCCAGGCGCCTCTGGTGTTCGTGAACCCAGTCAGTCTGGGGGAGTAAAGACTGGGAATCAGGGGACTCCATGTCCCAGGTCATATCAGCAGGGAGATGGCCGTGTCTCCCGAACATCAGATAATACGGGGTGTATCCTGTGGAGCAATGAGTGGTATTGTTGTACAGGTACACTAATTCGGGCAACAGTTTTGGCCAGTCAGCCCTTTTTGCAGGGGTCAGAGTCCTCAGCATGTTGATTAGAGTCTGATTCATCTTTTCACAAAGCCCGTTGCCTTGGGGATGATAGGCTGTGGTCCTCAGCTTTTTACAGCCATATAGAGTGCACAGCTCTTGGAAGACTTGGGACTCAAATGCTGTTCCTTGGTCCGTAAGGATCTGGTCCGGACAGCCATAGGGGAGGATGAAGCTCTTCCACAGGGCCGTTGCGGTGGTCCTTGCAGATAAGTCTCTGACAGGTACTGCAACCACAAATTTGGTATAGTGGTCGATGATCGTGAGAGTATAACTGTGACCGGATCTGCTGGGCTCCAACTTCACATGATCCAATGCCAGGATCTCTAAGGGCCGTTGGCTCACAATGGGATGTAGAGGGGCCCTTTGATTGTGTCGCTCTCCTCGAGCGATGGCGCAGGCTGGGCATTCCCGACACCAGGCTTCGATGTCGGGCTTCATGTTGACCCAGTAGAAGCGCCTTCGGAGGGTGGCTTCAGTCTTCTGAGCGCCAAAGTGTTCGGACTGGTCATGGTACATATCCAGTACTATCTTGGCGTCCCTCCTGGGAATCACAATCTGGTACAGCCGGTCATAAGTGATAGGGTCCAGAGTTCTTCTCTTTAACAGACCCTGATGCATGTTCAGAGTCTTTCTCTGGCGCCACAATTGAGACAGTTCTCCATCAGCTCTTCTGCGGCGGATTCTTTCAGGCACTCGCCCACTAGAGAGATAGTCCATTACTTCTCCTATGGCGCGGCTATCAGCCTGAAGACTTATCCAGAGGTCCTTTTCCGCAGGGGGCTCTGACTCTTCTTGAGGAGTAGCTGGCGCTGCCTCTGACGGTAAGGAGTAAACTCTCTGGGCATCTTGACGCACAAACCGGGCATAGAACGCTGGCATCTCGACATCTTCCCACTGAGCATCCGTGGAGGGTCCCTCCCACTGGTCAGGGAGATGGGACAGAGCGTCGGCGTTGTCATTGGTCTTACCAGCCCGGTACTTGATGGTAAAGTTGAAGTTGGCAAGTCTGGAGGCCCACCGTTGTTCCAGTGCTCCAAGACGAGCGGTGTTCAGATGCGCCAAGGGATTATTGTCTGTGAAGACAGTGAAGAAGGATGCAGCCAGGTAGTCCTTGAACTTTTCGGTCACAGCCCAGACTAACGCCAGAAACTCCAACTTGAAGGAACTGTAGTTCTGGTCGTTTTGCTCCGGTTCTCGGAGGGAACGGCTGGCGTAGGCTATGACCCTTTCAGTTCCGTTTTGGAGCTGGGATAGTACAGCCCCTAGGCCTTGCTTGCTGGCATCAGTGTATAGGGTGAAAGGCAGACTGTAGTCTGGATATCCCAACACTGGAGGCTCAGTCAACCGTTGCTTGAGCATCTGGAAGGCAGCTTCTCGTTCGGCTGTCCACTCAATGGATACTCGGGAACGTTGGCTCTCTTTTGGCAGGCCCCTTAGAAGTTCTTACAGGGGAGCCGCCAGCTGGGCAAACTTCGTGATGAAACGCCTGTAATAACTGGCAAATCCCGGAAGCTTTTGATGTCCCGTATGGTTGATGGGGTAGGCCAGTCGTGGACAGCTGCAATCTTCTCTGGATCTGGCTCAATTCCATGAGCGCTCACCACATGTCCCAGGTACTTGACGCTAGGTTGTAGCAGGTGGCACTTGGATGGCTTGACCTTCAACCCATGTTGGGTCAGGATTTGGAAGACTTCAGCCAGATGGTGGAGGGGGTCTTCATAAGTCTTGGAGTAGATGATAATGTCGTCCAAATATAGCAGGACGGTCTCGAAGTTGCGATGACCCAAACATCTCTCCATCAGCCGTTGAAATGTGCCTGGGGCGTTGCATAGCCCGAACGGCATGTTGTTGAACTCGAACAGGCCCATTGGGGTGGTGAAAGCCGTCTTCTCTCTGTCTTCCGGCGCCATGGCCACTTGCCAGTAGCCACTGGTCAGGTCCAGGGTAGAGAAGTAGGCAGCCGACCCTAGGGCTGCGAGGGATTCCTCGATTCGAGGCAGAGGATAGGTGTCCTTGTGGGTGATATTGTTGATCTTCCTATAGTCAACACAGAATCGAAGGGTTCCATCCTTCTTCTTCACAAGGACCAGCGGGGCAGCCCATGGGCTGTGACTCTCCCGGATAACGTTGGCTGTCTTCATCTCTTGTACCAGCTTTTTCACCTCTTGGTAGCGGGCTGGAGGTATGGGCCGGTATCGCTCCTTGATAGGGGGGTGAGAGCCAGTAGGGATGGTATGTTGGATCAGGGTAGTCTGCCCAAAATCCAGTGGGTGTTTGCTGAAGGCCTGGTGGTGCTTCATAACGACATCCAGGACACCTTGTACTTGGTCTGCAGGAGTAAAATCATCGTCTCCAATATTGAGCTCAAGCCACCAGGATTGCTCGGCAGGCTCACCTTCAGCACTTTGCTTCAGTTCCAACTGTTGGGAGGCAGACAGAGAGGTTTCCACCAAGTCTTCAGGATGGACGCTGAAGAGAGTGGCTACGGCTTGGTACTTTCTCAGATCCACTGGGGAGTCTCCCACATTTAGTAGTCGAATGGGTACTTGTCATCGGGATACAGTGAATAGGCTCCTGGCGGCTAGAATGGGCAGGTCTTCATCAGCTGGTAGAGGTTCTACTATCGCCTGGTAGTCTTGACCTTGGACGCCCATGCAGGCTCGACACCATACTAACGTCTCAGTCCCAGGTTGAAGGCGGACAGGTTGGGGATCCTTGATCCGGGCTCTGCAGATTTCACCATTAGGGCCAGCAAACTTCTGTTGCGCCGCTAGAACCTGCATAGTCTCCTGAATTACCTTCCGGGAACCGTTGGGCAATGTTGGCAGGGAGTCGTGGAGAGCCTTCAGCACTTCAGGGTAGCAGTTGCGGAGGACATTGGTACCCAGTACCATGGAGAAGTTACCGTTTTCGGGCACTCGTGTCACCACTACGCCCTGTCTGGTTAACTCAGTGTCTCCAATGGTTAGCGTGGGCTCCCAGTAGCCACGGATGGGTATGGGTTTTCCGTTCGTAGCAATAATGTTCAAGTAAGCCTTGGGAGGCTGGACTAAGGATGCTCCTCCTCGGCATTTCTCGAAGGCAGCACAGCGGAGGGTGGTCACTTGAGAGCCGGTATCAATTAAGGCCTGTAGGGTAACTCCGTTGATGGTTACATGAACCATGGGGCGAGTCCCCACGAACCTGGGCATCCAGTTGGCATCTCGGGGACTTACAGGTCCTTCCCTTGGAGGTCGTCCCTTAGCTCCAAGGGTTTGTCGTTTAACTGACGACATCCATCTTCTTCATGCCCATATTTATGGCAGTAGCTGCACCGCTGGCGGGGTTCCTTCTGACTCCAGGTGCTTAACGACTTCGCTTCTCTTGGGCGCTGTTTGGCCGGGGAGTCACGAGGGGTAGTTCACCGTACAGAGTTCTCTGAAGGTTTCTTCCTCATAGCGGAGACAGTCACTTCCAACTGGGTCAACCGATCGAGAATTTTATGCAGGGTGTCCGCCAGATTAGAGACCTGTCCTGCTAAGCCAGCAACTTCCGTAGCCGCAGGAGTAGGTGATGTCGACTGCGTTGGATGGCAAGCTAGAGCAGATTCCTCCATTTCCACGGATTCAGGCTCTTTCTGCGGTCCAGTAGGCGGTCGGTCCCCTAATATGTCAATGGCAATTTCCTTAAACTCAAGAAAGGAGGCCTGGGCATGTTGAGAAGAGATGATCTTTAGTTGACACCTTTGATTTCTATCAACAAGTCCATTAATGAATTGTTCCCTCAGGGTTTGATCAGAGGTTTCAGCGTCTTTGGGATCAAGACTGGTTATGGCCTTCCATGTCTCTTGTAGGGAGAGGGCAAAGTCTCGGAGGGACTCTTGGGGCTCCTGTCTTTTCCCGAAGAATTGCTGCTTCAACTCTGAGGCAGTACACTTGTCAAAGGTGTTGCGCAGCCTATCAAGAATTTGGACCACATTCTGACACTGTTCTCGGGGCCAAGACTTGACTTCCCTGAGAGCGGGTCCTTTCAACTGCCCGGTTAGGATGCCCACTTTCTGTTCCTCTGTGAACGGGTACAGGGCGAAGGTGGCTAACAACTTGTCCCTGAATTCAGGGAGAGTGTGTGATTCTCCTTCGTAGTGGGGTAACCAGGGGGCCCCCGGATAGTATGGCATAGTCAGAGGCATAATGGTGGGGGTCACAGGGCCACTAGCATTAGCAGGGCTGAAGGGACTCTCTGGAGGACTTAACATGCTCCGGTACCCTGAGGAGGGACCAGGGGACGGGACTTGTTCCCGTCCCGTATCTTCGTCCTGGGCGGACATGACTGGCCTAGCTGAGGGAAGTCTGTAGGGTTACACAATGTCCGTTGCTATGGGCGATGGCTAGAATGGGACATGGGCACTTCAAGACACAGTCACTATTCCCTGGGAGGTGAGCCAATAACCTAGCGTCGGAAACAATCTCTACCCCCCTTTAACTTCCCCAGCGGTACTCACTCAGGATCAGCCGCGGTGACAGGACAGCTCCGGTGCATGAAGGACTCCGTTCCCGATGTCCGGCAGGCAGCAGGGGCTCGGTGATGCTCAGCGGTGTTTTCCTCCAGTCGCAGGACACGTGCGCCGGAACTCCGGATGAGGCGCACGCTGCTGGCAGGCTTCAGGCGCGGCCTGCGCCGAAATCCAAGATGGCCGATTAACCCTCTTCGTTGCCGGCCGCACACGCTCCAGCTCCTCCTCCACGGTGCTTCGCGCCACTCGCGCAGGGGGCGGAGCCTAGTGACGACTCTGGAGTTCCCGCCAGTGAGGATTTGGCGGGCTGGAAATACTTGCTGCGCCACAGCCTTGTGAGGTAAATGCTTCAACCGTTCTGCACCAACTGTAGTTGAGCTAACAGAGTCCGTTGGCAGGGATTAACCCCCTGATTGCTGGAGTGATGCTTGACAGCGCTTGGCAGCAGTAATCCCCCACCGGGGCCTAGCCTTTTCTCGGGGCCTGTAGTCAGCCGGGGCCCGCAGTACCTGAGTGGCTGGCGGTTGCGGCCTAGGCACGCTAGTGTCACGGTGCTTGGTATGGGGAACCGGAGGGCTGTCCTACAGCCTGGCAGGTCTCCAGCAGGGTATACTCTTGTACATAGGGGGTAGTATTATAGTAGTTATATTCTTGTAGATGGGGGGCAGTATTATAGTAGTTATATTCTTGTACATATGAGAAGTATTATAGTATTTATGTTCCTGTACATAGGAGGCAGTATTATAGTTATATCCTTTTACATAAGGGAGCAGATTTATAGTATATTTTTGTACATAGGGGGCAGTATTATAGTAGTTATATTTTTGACCTCACTCCTATTGTTCCATATGACTGTAACTCTGTAATGTAATATTATACTTGTATAAGCCCCCTATGATTTGTAAAGTGCTACAAAATTCGATGCTGCTATATAAATGAAGATTATTATTATTATATGGCCTCCAGTTCTTGATTTCACTATGCTCTTTCCTCTTGGCCAGCAGATTAACGATAGACAATCATGGATATGGAAGGCCGGTATAGCTGTATCATAGGAGAATGAATGGGACCACGGACTCAAGCATTCCCTGATGTACTGACCCCTGTTCCTGCTGTGGGGGATTTGTGGGCTGGTGGATCACTGCCTAGGCCCTGATGACCACCCGACATGGGGCTCTTGCTGCCTGTTGGTGGACTAGTGGGGGGGGGAACTCCTCATGCTGTTTGTTGATGTCCTCCTCACCCTCCACACAACTACAAGTGCATCCTGCGGTCACCACTGCCATAGATTGGTACCTAGGATGACTTTCCCAGCTGGACACTATCATGCACAAACATCAGAAATATTAGAACCCAACCACAATATTAAGGCACATCAGCAGCATCATTACATCAGCTTAACCCTTGCACAGCACAGTCCTGAATGTCCTTCCCATACACATCTACACAGCTAAGTCCTTTGTAGAACACCCTGGGGTGCCATGTGTTACCTTCCGGAGGGCGCGTTCACATGTTTCCGCTAGCGCCAAGTTCATAACGCGACGCTAGCGCACAGGGTGCGGAGTTTTGGGCGATTGCTATGCCGTTTTCCAATATTAATCGCATGCGTTTCCGCAGGAAACGCATATCATCGGCCCGAGCCCCGCCCACTGTGCTCTAGTGTGGCGTTATGAACTCACTATAGCGGAACGTGGAACGCGCCCTGATGTGCGGTCCTGATCCGCCTGCAGTTTGCCCCGCCTCCAGGGATTTGTGTGTTTGCACAACACTTCATTAACCCACTGCTGTCATCAGGTTCCGCTTACTGCTGGGACTTGTGTGCCATCAGCCAGGGTTTCTTGGGACTATGTCGTAGCCGCGCTCACCGTGTTGATGTGTACTTGTTTTGTATGCTTCCCCCTCCTCAAACACTGGGGGGACTTGCTGCCTATATATTGGGGGGACTGGCTGGCTATATACTGCGGGGGAAGCTGGGTGGCTTTCTTCAGGGGACTGCCTCGCTGTATACAGGGGACTGGTGGCTATATACTGGGGGGACTGGCCGGCTATATATTGGGGGGCTGTCTGGTTATATACTTGGGGGCGTGGGCTGACTGGCAGGCGGTGTTATATGACATAGTAGTACTAATAGTAGTTATATTCCTCTACATAGGGGCCAGTATTATAGTAGTTTTGTTCCTGTAAATAGGGGGCAGTATTATAGTAGTTATATTCTTGTACATAGGGGGCAGTATTATAATAGTTATATTCTTGTACATAGGGGGCAGTATTATAGTAGTTATATTCTTGTACATAGGGGGCAATTTTTATTAGAATAAAACAAACAAATACAGAAATACTTTTTCCATCAAAATAAATCATAGATCATTCAGTATAAATCATACATGTTCATAAAAATAAAATTTATATTAAATCTAACTTAAGAGTCCATTTTGGAAATAAAGAAAAACATAAGAACACAAATGCATCCACATTATATAATCGGACATATTTATGATATAGATATATTTATATTCTAGATGAATATTCCTCCAAAATCTTATATTCTGCCCCTTTTTCCTGACCTCCAATGACTGGATCCACCTGAGCTCTGACATGATGAGGCTTATGGCTTTATTATGATGGAATGGCTCGCTATGTATGGACACTCTGGTTCTCATGTGCCAGTGATAATACTTGATGACCTGGATCACTATGTACATGGTCTCCTGGTCGATGTTACTTATGTTAGGGGTCACGCCATAGAGGATCTCGGTGTACCTAAGGGACTGCAGTGATGGGATTCTTAGCTTGGTGGATATGTCACGCCAGAGGTTACGTCCACCCCAGCACTCTGATATAAAGTGGACCATAGTCTCCTCCTGCTGACACCCGAGGGGACACATACGATCTGCCACACTTAGGAATTTTAGATTTCCCCTGACAAAGAGCTTCCCCTGTAATGACAGCCAGGCGATGTCACAGAACTTATGGGGCAGCCTCCGACCATTCAGAAACCTCAAACTGTCCTGTAGGGTGGTGGTTGGACAATCTGGAAGTGCCAGTTGTAAGCAATAGAAAGTCCTACAGACTCTGGAGTACAGATCTTTTCTGGTCTTAGTTTCTATGAAAGACTTTTCAATGCCCCATTTCCTTAAACACAGTATCCCATACTCCAGATACTGGGGGCGGAAGCCAGGAGTCCATCGGCCCCTCTTGAGACTTCCGTCTCGCACCCAAGATTCTGCAAAAGGCAATATCCAGTCCCTGACACTACTTACCCACAGGAGACCATTATTTGAGCCCAGGCAACCAAAATTTACTTTCAGAAACATGGAGTCAAAGAAAACCCTTGGATTTAAGATATCCAGTCCACCCTCTCTCCTCTGCAGGTAGGTGATACCTCTTTTTACTGGGTTCAACCTGTTCCCCCATAAAAGCTGGAAGAACAGGCTAAAGAGCCTAGTGGAGAAAGATTCTGGCAAAGGAAAGACGACAGAGACGTAGAGGAAGACAGGGACCAGGTAAGTCTTCAGCACAGTAACCCTTTCTCTATAGGTCAGCCTCCAGTTCTTCCATCCCTGTACCTTTACATTTCCGGTTTCCAGCTTATCCTCCCAATTTAGTGTGGAATTGTCTTCCCTCCCAAATTTAACCCCAAGAATTTTAATATGGGTGGAGGCCTTGGCGAATTGTGGCAAATCAAAGCCAGGAGCAGTATCCTCTTCTCAAGGTTGACCAGAGATCCGGAGGCCTCTGAGTAACTTCTGATGGCTGAAGACAACATCTCCACCTCACGAGGCTCAGATATCACCACAGTAACATCATCCGCGTAGGCAACAACATCCAGGGGCAAGCAATGGGGGACCGGCACCCCCTGAAATTCACACCCCTGCAGTAATCTCAGGAACGGATCGATGGCAAACACATACAGCAGTGGACTCAGGGGACAGCCCTGTCGCACCCTCGCCTCTACCCTGAAAGTGCCCCCTGCCAACCACTGATCAGAGGAAAGCTCTCAGTCTCTCTATACAAAGTCCTGAGCCAATCCAAAAATTGTCCCGGAATACCGTACTTTGATAAAGTTGCCCATAGATAATCATGGTCAATCCTATCAAAGGCTTTAGCCTGGTCCAGACCTACAACATATCTCCCACACCTCAGAGCTTTACATCTCTCAAACATCTCCCTTATCGAGATGACTGCTCCAGAGATGTTCCGTCCTTTTACTGTGCCGTACTGAGAGCCTGCCAACAGTGCCGGGGACAAACAGACTAACCAAGAGAATAGAATTTTTGCCAGAATTTTCCTATCAACATTCAAGAGGGCGACCAGGTGGCGCTGCTGCGCTGAGGTTCCCCGGAATGCACTGATCTTCACCAAGCCGGATTGAGTGAGGGTAAGGGCAAGTCCCGCAACACTTTTTTTTTTTTTTTTAATGCGGCGGTTTTTCCGAACCCATCGGGTTTTCGTTCGGCCACGCCCCCCCCATTTCCGTCGCGTGCATGCCAGCGCCGATGCGCCACAATCTGATCGCGTGCGCCAAAATCCCGGTGCAATTCAGGGTAAATCGGCGCAAATTGTAAATATTCGGGTAACACGTCGGGAAAACGTGAATTGGGCCCTTAGAAAATGACCCCCAATATGTTAAAAGTGCAATATAGATTTTTTTTTCCATGCATGAATATGAGAGTATATGACTAGAGTTGAGCGAACATACTCGTCCGAGCTTGATGCTCGTTCGAGCATTGGCGTACTCGAAACTGCTTGTTGCTCGGACGAATATTTCGCCAGCTCGAGAAAATTGCATCTCCCGCCGTTTTGATTTTTGGCAGCCAGAAACATAGCCAATCACAAGCCTGGAGACTCTGCAATACACGCATCACGTGGTACACTTACATGTCGATAGCAGTGGTTGGCAGGCCTGATCAGGTGACCCTGGAATAGACTAGCCCCTGCCCGCACTGCTTGGTTCATTCTCTGTCTGGATGCCGTTAGGGAGAGAGCTGCTGCTGGTCAGGGATATCGTTAGGGTGTTTTATTAGATTACTGTTAGGCAGGAGTGATTCTACAAGAACCCAACAGCCCTTCTTAGGGCTACAATAGTGTTATATATATTTTTTTTTTATTTGCTTGTGGCTGGGCTTGCTGGCACTAGTAGTGCAGCTAGTACCATATTGTGACGAATTTGCAGGGAGACTTGTGAACATTCTATTTAGCTCTTAGTGACACACATATCCATCTCAAACACCTAAGTGGGACAATTTATTAGGGGTTTAATTGAATTAGACACAGTCTGCCGATTTTTTTTTTTTTTTCAAAACTGAAAGTCACAGGCACAGCACAAAATCCGGTTGTGTGCTGTCAGTGTAGGTTAGAAACTAGCCATAGCAATCATCATCTTCTGTGGTTGCTGAGTGATTTCTTCTGCACATTTTGTTCTATAAAAAAAATAAATAAATAAATTTTTTTTTTTAAAAAAACACAAAAAACCCACAAAAAAAACACAAAGAAAATTTACAGTTTGTATTTCTGTTTTGTATATACAATAGACTTCAATTTTGAATATGTTGAACCCAAGGGCTAGGGTAGAGGACGAGGGCGTGGGCGTCCAACTACTGCAGGGGTCAGAGGCCGTGGTCCTGGGTAGGGTGAGACACCACCTGCTGATGAGCGAGCAGGGGAACGCCGCAGAGCTACACTCCCTAGCTTCATGTCTCAAGTTACTGGGACTCATGGTAGAGCACTGTTGAGGCCAGAACAGTGCGAACAGGTGATGTCGTGGATTGCGGACAATGCTTCTAGCCATTTGTCCACCAGTCAGTCTTCCACGCAGTCCACCCATGTCACCGAAATCGGCACTCCTCCAGCTCCTCCACCTCAGCCTCCTTCCCCCCAGTCTGCCCCCTCCCAGGAAAATTTGGCATTTGAACTGGCATACTCTGAGGAACTGTTTTCTGGACCCTTCCCAGAGTCACAAACCACTTGTCCGGTTGCTGCTGAGCTCTTTTCCGATGCCCAGGTTTTCCACCGGTCGCAGTCTGTGGGTGATGATGACATTGTTGACGTAGTGGAAAAAGTGTGTAAAGAGGTGTCGGACGATGAGGAGACATGGTTGTCAGACAGTGGTGAAGTTGTTGTCAGGGCAGGAAGTCCGAGGGGGGGAGCAGACTGAGGGATCGGAGGATGATGAGGTGACAGACCCAAGCTGGGATGATAGGCCGGGTGAAGACAGTGCTTCTGAGATGGAGGCGAGTCCTCGACGAGAACAGGTTGGAAGAGGCAGTGGTGGGGCCAGACGGAGAGGCAGGGCCAGAGCTGGTGCATCAGCGGCAAATGTTTCACGTAGTGAAGCTCCCGTGGTGAGGGCTAGATTTTCAGAGGTCTGGAGGTTCTTTAAAGAAACACCGGATGACCGACAGACTGTGGTGTGCAACCTGTGCCACACCAGGATCAGCAGGGGTTCCACCACTACTAGCTTAACCACTACCAGTATGCGCAGGCATACGACTGCTAAACAACCCATTCAATGGCACCAAGGCCGTTCACCTCCGGCCGGGCACACCACTGCTCCTTCCCCTGTGTCATCTGCGGCCTCTGCTAGTCAGCCCCCTTCCCAGGACCCCGGCCCAAACATCTCCCGTGCGAAAACCACACCTTCGCCTCCACGATCCTTCACAGCATCCACCAATGTCTCCATGCGCATTGTTCAGCTGTCTATTTCCCAGACGCTGGAGCGCAAGAGGAAATACAGTTCCAAACCAACCACACGCCCAAGCCCTCAACGTCCATATGCCTGCTCCTCTTCCCACTCCACCTCCTCCTCCGAATTACCATCCGTGGGCATGGCGCCATCAGTCGGTAGCTCTAGGCACAGCAGCAGTGCCGTTGCTAAGCGACAGCAGGCGGTGCTCAAACTGCTGAGTCTAGGCGATAAAAGACACACCGCCCAAGAGCTATTACAGGGCATCACGGCGCAGAGTGATCTGTGGCTGGCACCGCTGTGGCATGGTTGTGTGTGACAATGGCTGTAACCTGGTGGCGGCTCTGCAACTCGGCAGACTGACACATGCGCCATGCCTGGCCCATGTGTTACATCTCATAGTTCAGCGGTTCCTCAAGACATACCCCAATCTGTCTGATTTGCTCAAGAAGGTGCGCCGCATATGTGCGCTTTTCAGGAAGTCCAGCACAGATGCTGCCACTCTCAGGGCATCGCAGAGCTGCCTCCAACTGCCCGCTCACTGACAGTTGTGCGATGTGCCCACGAGGTGGAATTCAACATTAACCATGTTATCCAGAGTTTACCAGCAGCGCAGAGCGATTGTAGACTGCCAGATGTCAACTTCCACCAGAACTGGTAGTCAGGTCAGTCAGCTTCCTCAAGTCTACAATGAGGAGTGGACGTGGATGTCTGATATCTGTCAGGTGCTGAGTAACTTTGAGGAGTCAACACAGATGGTCAGTGGCGATGCCGCCATCATCAGCCTCACCATCCCGCTGCTTGGCCTGTTGAAAAACTCTCTGATCAGCATGAAGTCGGAAGCTTTGCGCTCGTCACAAGAGACGGGGGAAGAAGATTCCCTTGTTGATAGCCAAAGCACCCTTAGGTCTGTTTCTCAGCGCATATCGGAGGAGGTGGAGGTGGAGGAGGATGAGGAGGAAGAGGAGGAGAATGTTGGCGAGACACAAGAGGGGACCATTGTTGAGTCCTTCACTGTTCAGCGTGTATGGGCAGAAGAAGAGGAGTTGGAGGAGTTGGAGGAGGAGGAAATGGACAGTCAGGCCAGTGAGGGGAGTGAATTCTTACGCGTTGGTACTCTGGCGCATATGGCAGATTTCATGCTAGGCTGCCTATCCCGTGACCCTCGCGTTCAAAGAATTTATTCCAGCACCGATTACTGGGTGTTCACTCTCCTGGACCCACGGTACAAGCAAAATCTTTCCACTCTCATCCCTGCAGAGGAAAGGAGTGTGAGAATGCATGAATACCAGCAGGCCCTGGTGCACAAGCTGAAACAGTATTTCCCTTCTGACAGCGCTAGCGGCAGAGTGCGTAGTTCTGCGGGACAAGTAGCGAGGGAGAGTAGGCGAGCAGGCAGCTTGTCCAGCACTGGCAAGGGTACGCTTTACAAGGCTTTTGCCAGCTTTATGTCACCCCAGCAAGACACTGTCACCTGTCCCCAGTCTCGGCAGAGTAGGGCTGATCTTTACAGAAAGATGGTGGGGGAGTACGTAGGTGACCATACAATCGTCCTAAATGATCACACAGCTCCCTACAACTACTGGGCTTCAAAGCTGGATATGTGGCCCGAACTGGCGCTGTACGCCTTGGAGGTTCTTGCCTGCCCTGCCGCTAGTGTTTTTTCTGAGCGGGTTTTCAGTGCATCATCACCGATAAGCGTACACGCCTGTTGACTGACAGCGCTGACAGGCTGACGCTTATCAAGATGAATAAAGCCTGGATTTCTCAGGATTTCCATTCTCCACCAGGTGAAAGAAGCTCAACCTAAATAATGTATGCACTCCTCCTCCTCATTTTCCTCCTTCTCCTCCTCTTTGTACACTAAAGCAGAGGAAGCTGGCTATTTTTTGCCAGGGCCAACTGGCTCTAGCTATAGCACTCTATGTATTTAATTTTTCGGGAAGGCCACCTACCCGGTCCTCTGTTTTAAACTATTTTTGGGAGTGCCACATACAGGTACTCTATGTATTTAATTTTTCTGGAGGACCACCTACCTGCTCCTCTGGTTTGAAAACTTTTTTGGACTGCCACATACAGGCACTATCCAAATTTAATTGTCTCCATAGCAGCTTCCAAACGTCGTCTTTATAGCTGCCTCCACACGTTGTCTCCATTGCTACCTCCACACGTCATCTCCATAGCTGCCTCCAAAAGTCGTCCATATAGCTGCCTCCATACATCATCCCCGAAGCAAACGAACTGTGTCAGGCAGAATTTTGGGTTGTTTTCATGGCTTCCACATCAAACTTGTTAACTTTGTCGCCACCCTGCTGTGTTATCCACAAAATATACCGCCACACTTTTATCTTCAACCTATATTATTTCGGAACTACTTGCGCATGTGTTTACGTTCCCCTCCCCCGCCATAACCAGGCCAATTACTTATAAGGTGGAGCAATGAGTGGTATTGTTGTACAGGTACACTAATTCGGGCAACAGTTTTGGCCAGTCAGCCCTTTTTGCAGGGGTCAGAGTCCTCAGCATGTTAATTAGAGTCTGATTCATCTTTTCCCAAAGCCCGTTGCCTTGGGGATGATAGGCTGTGGTCCTCAGCTTTTTATAGCCATATAGAGTGCACAGCTCTTGGAAGACTTGGAACTCAAATGCTGTTCCTTGGTCCGTAAGGATCTGGTCCGGACAGCCATAGGGGACGACGAAGCTCTTCCATAGGGCCGTTGCGGTGGTCCTTGCAGATAGGTCTCTGACAGTTACTGCAACCACAAATTTGGTATAGTGGTCGATGATCGTGAGAGCATAACGGTGACCGGATCTGCTGGGCTCCAACTTCACATGATCCAATGCCAGGATCTCTAAGGGCCGTTGGCTCACAATGGGATGTAGAGGGGCCCTTTGATTGTGTCGCTCTCCTCGAGCGATGGCACAGGCTGGGCATTCCCGACACCAGGCTTCGATGTCGGGCTTCATGTTGACCCAGTAGAAGCGCCTTCGGAGGGTGGCTTCAGTCTTCTGAGCGCCAAAGTGTCCGGACTGGTCATGGTACATATCCGGTACTATCTTGGCGTCCCTCCTGGGAATCACAATCTGGTACAGCCGGTCATAAGTGATAGGGTCCAGAGTTCTTCTCTTTAACAGGCCCTGATGCATGTTCAGAGTCTTTCTCTGGCGCCACAATTGAGACAATTCTCCATCAGCTCTTCTCCGGCGGATTCTTTCAGGCACTCGCCCACTAGAGAGATAGTCCATTACTTCTCCTATGGCGCGGCTATCAGCCTGAAGACTTATCCAGAGGTCCTTTTCCGCAGGGGGCTCTGACTCTTCTTGAGGAGTAGCTGGCGCTGCCTCTGACGGTAAGGAGTAAACTCTCTGGGCATCTTGACGCACAAACCGGGCATAGAACGCTGGCATCTCCACATCTTCCCACTGAGCATCCGTGGAGGGTCCCTCCCACTGGTCAGGGAGACGTGACAGAGCATCGGCGTTGTCATTGGTCTTACTAGCCCGGTACTTGATGGTAAAGTTGAAGTTGGCAAGTCTGGAGGCCCACCGTTGTTCCAGTGCGCCAAGACGAGCGGTGTTCAGATGCGCCAAGGGATTATTGTCTGTAAAAGCCTGTCTGCCATAGTGTAGCCTGTGTGCCATAGTGTAGCCTGTGTGACATATATGCTTTATAGATAGGTAGGTAGAAGGTTATTGTCTTGGAAAACTAAATATTCTATAGAAAACTTGGAAATGTAACTGGGATAAGAATATATTTGTACCCTCTCACCATTGAGCACTTATAGGAAAGATCACCAACATTACAGCATGTTATTCTTGAAGATTTTCATGGATGCATAAATTCCTGAACAATACAATAAAAAATGCACACAGTCCTTAGTGTAGCCTGTGTGCCGTAGTGTAGCCTGTGTGCCGTAGTGTAGCCTGTGTGCCACAGTGTAGCCTGTGTGCCATAGTGTAGCCTGTGTGCCATAGTGTAGCCTGTGTGCCATAGTGTAGCCTGTCTGCCATAGTGTAGCCTGTGTGCCATAGTGTAGCCTGTGTACCATAGTGTAAACTGCTGCCATCGTGGTGCCTGTGTGCCATAGTGAACTGTGTGCCATAGTGTAGCTGTGTGCCATAGTGTATCCTGTCTGCCATAGTTAGCCGTGTGCCATAGTGGAACCTGTCTGCCATAGTGTAGCCAGTGCTCATAGTGTAGCCTGTCTGCATAGGTAGCCGTCTGCCATGTGTAGCCTGTGTGCTGCCATAGTGTGACTGTGTGCATAGTGTAACCTGTCTGCATCGTATAGCCTGTGTGCCATAGTGTAGCCTGTTTGCCATTAGGGTAACCTTGTGTGCCATAGTTTAACCTGTGTGCAATAGTGTAGCCTGTCTGCCATAGTGTAGCCTGTCTGCCATAGTGTAGCGTGTGGCCAGGTAGCTGTGTGCCATAGTGTAACCTGTCTGCCATCGTATAGCTGTGTGCCTAGTGTAGGCCTTGGCCATAGTGTAACCTGTGTGCCATAGTGTAACCTGTGTGTGCCATAGTGTAGCCTGTGTGCCATAGTGTAAACTGTCTGCCATAGTGTAGCCTGTGTGCCATAGTGTAGCCTGTGCCATAGTGTATGCTGTGTGCCATAGTGTAGCTGTGTTGCCATAGTGTAACATGTCTGCCATAGTGTTAGCCTGTGTGCCGTGTGCTGGTGCATAGTGTAGCCTATGTGCCCTAGTGTAGTCTGCCATGTCTGCCATAGTGTAGCCTGTGTGCCATAGTGTAACCTGTGTGCCATAGTGTAGTCTGTGTGCCATAGTGTATCCTGTATGCCATAGTGTAGCCTGTGTGCCATAGTGTAACCTGTCTACCATAGTGTAGCCAGTCTGCCATAGTGTAGCCTGTGTGCCATAGTGTAGCCTGTGTGCCATAGTGTAACCTGTCTGCCATAGTGTAGCCTGTGTGCCATAGTGTAGCCTGTGTGCCATAGTGTAACCTGTCTGCCATAGTGTAGCCTGTGTGCCATAGTGTAGCCTGTGTGTCATAGTGTAGCCTGACTGCCATAGTGTAGCCTGTGTGCCATAGTATAACCTGTGTGCCATAGTGTAGCCTGTGTGCCATAGTGTAGCCTGTGTGCCATAGTGTAGCCTGTCTGCCATAGTGTAGCCTGACTGCCATAGTGTAGCCTGTGTGCCATAGTGTAACCTGTCTGCCATAGTGTAGCCTGTGTGCCATAGTGTAACCTGTCTGCCATAGTGTAGCATGTGTGCCATAGTGTAACCTGTTAGCCTGTGTGCTATAATCTCCTGTATTTTGTCCTCACAGCCTCAGGATCATCTGGTTTGCATTCTGTGAGCTAAGCAACTACATCAGTATCCTTTAATCCAGTTCAACCCCCATTTAAGCTAATTCTTTATTGGATATGAGGTGGGTTTATCCATGTCCACCGTGGGAACTTAGACATGTCCATAGCTTATCCATGTCCACTTTCATCACAATGTCATAATGCAACATTGCCATTAAATTTCATTTAAAGTGGAATGGTAAAGTGTAAGGTATTGAGTCCAGTTCTGGTGGTTGTTTTATAAACTGAGGTTGGTTCCAGTACTTTATTTCTGTACAGAATAGGTTTCTGGTACTGTATTGCTATATGGACAACATTTTGTGATGCTGTATTTGTATACTGAGCTCAGTTCTAGTACAATATATTTCTACACATTTCTGGTACTGTATTTGTATATGAGATAGGTTTCTGGGGCTATATTGCTAAATGGAATACATTTGTATACTTATTATATATTTATGCTGTGTTTGTATACTGAGCTCAATTCAATACGATATGTACTGAGGTACTGATGATTTTCAGCTACTGGGCTATGATGATTAATTCAGACATATACTAAAGTTCTTACAAAAGTCTATGGGTGTATGATTATTGTGACTACCGGTAGCCATCATGTAGCTGTATATAGGGGGCCTTAAAAAGGTAGAAAAAAAGAAATTTCTTAATAAATAAATTAACACATCTAATCTCATATCAAGTCTTAACTTCTTAGATATGGACAGTCTCATATGTGATATGAATACAATAGGATATGGGATTAAGTAGAGAGCCTCCATACCCAGCTCCCTCCTCTATAGTGACGGAGCTGCTGTACTGTTACTTAGATTACAGCCAACGTTGTTGTTTGAGATTCAATAGCAAACAAAAGTTCAGTTTTCCTCTCCTCTTTATATGCTATTGTCTAAAATAAATGATATGGGAACTAATACAGATCCGTAATTCTAATACTATTTTCGGAAATTATAACACTGCAGACGAGAGACAAATGAGTTATTAAGGAAAAGTGTGGGAGGCACGAGTCATCAAGGAAAGGTAGTGTGAATACAGTAAGGAAATGAAATCATTGCTTCTGGGACAGCGAGGCAGCCTTGAGCGTTGTGTGTAGTGCAAACAGAGGCCACCTACTCTGTGACCTTCTGCAGAGTCCTCGAGAAGCCATCTAAACAAAGAGCGGAGGTATCTCAGGCTTCTTAACATTGTAAAGTAGACCATAAATCTGGCCATACACATAAGATCTGGGACTCAATTTTTTGTGACTTGGAGAAGTAGAGCTTTTCCCCCAACACCTTCTCATGGTTAGATTGTAGAAGGAAGAAGGAACTGTGAATGTATGAAATGTGTTGGACTGATCATAGACATTGGTAAATTTCCTTTAGGTCAATAGCACATAGGGACAGATTTATCAAGTGTCTGAAACTCAGAATTTCTAGTTGCCCATGGCAACCAATCACAGCTCCCTTTAAAATTTCATGAGCACTGATAAAATGAAAGCTGAGCTGTGATTGGTTGCCATTGGCAACTAGAAATATTCTGGCTTTCAGACACTTGATAAATCTGCCCCATAATGTGACATTGTTGTCATTCAGGACACCCATATTGCGCTGTAGTCTAAACCAAAATGGATTTCATATATCTGCCCCTGTAAATGATGATCACCACAACCATATATTGTTCTCATAAAATCTGATTTATCACCTCTCATGACATTTCTTTGTTTTTTTATAAAAAAGAAATGATTTATTTTTAAAGAGGCAAAGGCAAATCATTGATGACAATTGTAAGACTTTGGGGTCACAGATTTTTGAAACATGAATTGTAAGACCCATTTATCAATTTTTCATACATTTTTCTGAAAGGGTTTACCATAAAAAAAAAAGAACACATACTTACACCGCTCATAAATCATTCACTATTTATCCAATATAAAAACAATGTTTCAAAAGGGAGCAGGATAGTAGAAAGCTCACATCTGACTCATTTTGGTATATACTTAGGGGTAATGATACCAGAAATGGAGCAGATGTGAGCCCTCTGCTATCCTGTTTGCTTAAATGTGTAACATTAAAGGGGTATTCTCGTCTGGGCATTCACATCCAGATTCATTATGCCATATGTAAACATTTCTTCAATAGATGTTATTAAAAAAATGTTCCTGTGTGAAGATATTTTCTCATAAATGTAGTCTTATGTTCCCTTAGAAACAAGACTGTGTCCCTGGATACGGCCACTCTGCGGAGGGATTGCACAAGAAAAACAAAGTTTGAATATTAAAATGTCCGAGAGGTACTGTATTGATTACAGTCGTCCTCTGGTAATGAACCCTTAATCCAGGAGGTCAGACAGGACTCAATAGCGCATGTCTGGCCACCGCTGCCAAAATGTGAGGTGGTCGTATCCGTGGGAAGCTATCTCGTTTCTAAGGGACAACATGGCGAACATTATGAAAAAATTATCTTTCCACAGGAACATTTTTTTTAATAACATCCAATGAAGAAATGTTTACATATGGGCAAATAATTTTAAATTAAATGTGAATGCCCAGATGGGAAAACCCCTTTAACGTAACATTATTTATTAGTATATTGGAATAAATAAATCAATGAGGAGAAGCGGTCCACAGTTCCAGTTATTGATGAAAACAAGTTTAATTTAATGGGATCTGATGGGAAATCAACAAACTGGGGAAAGACTGAACTCAAAGTGTGTAGAAGAAGTCAGTGAAAGGTGGTAGATAAAGTGTCATGGTTTAGGGAATGTTTTCTGCAGCAGAAGTTGGACCTTCTCGTACAGCTACATGGCAGATTGAATGCAAGTGTGTATCCAAACTTTTCAGCAACACGTTGTTTTTTCCTTGCATTCAATACTCAATCAGCCAGCAATTTTCATGCAGGGCGGGATCCCTGTCAGACAGCAAAAGGGTAAAGCAGTTCTATAAAACCGAAAAACATTGAAACAAGAAATGGCCAACGCCTGATTCCTCATCTTAACCCAATAGAAAAACTCTAGAAAATCCTTGGGGACAAATTTACGGCAAGAAATCCTCAACAGCCACAGAATTGTGAAAGAGACTGGAAGAAGAGTGGACCACCAGAGCAGTGTGAGAGACTAGTGATGTCCTGTGTGCTGAGATGTGTGAAGTCATCAGAGCAAAGTCCTGTGCACTTCCTAATGATGGTGTATCTTGTAACCCTCAGAAAATGTAATAATAATCTTTGACTGATCTACAGTCATTGAGTTCTTTAATTATATCACTTTTTTGCAAAATAAAGGTTTTATGTTGATGTACCCCTTACAAAAAATCTATCAAATGTTGATCATGGACATAACATTATTTCTGAAAAAAGTCAAGTGATTACATGGCATTTATTATTTTGGGGGCAGGGTGGTGCAGGAAGTGTACTATAATTATAAGTGTGATTTAAGTTTGTGGCGCAAGGGATTAATGATTTGGCGCACACAACCAAAGATTAAGAATTGTCTACATTCCTGAGTGATGAAATAAGAACTCCCTAGACCAGTGATGGCAAACCTTTTAGAGGACGGTGCCCAAACTACAACAAAGACCCACTTATTATCACAAAGTGCCAACACAGAAGTAATTTGTGACTTATACTCCCTTCTCTGTCACATGTTTCATTGATACCAGCACCTGAGGACACCAATAAAGCAGAAAATAGTCCCAGGTACAGCTGTCACTTTAAAATAGCTCTGTGTACAGCAAGTCCTGGGCTGACTGGGACTGCAGGAAGATAACCTGGAGTCTCTCTGGTGATGGCCTGAGTGCCCACAAGAAGGGTCTGAGTGCCAACTCTGGCACCAGTGCCATAGGTTAGCCATCACTGCCCTAGACAACTTTTAAATGCTTATAGGGTGCCAAAAATTGTGCTACAAAACCAGTTGGAAAAATAGAAGCACGGAAGAAGGAAAAAGTGTTGGATTTACAAAAGTCAACCCAATTTGTGTGTGTATGAGCGTCGGTAAACCACCAAAATTGTGGCGCCAACCCTTCAAAATAAGGCGCAAGAGGGACAGCAAGGAGAAAAAAAATTTCGCCACTTTTCCATTTGTAAGTTGATGACAAATGCCCCTCGTTCTTCTCTAATTTTCGATCTCCAGTGTACATGCATGCAGGTCTGGCCGAAAGAAGAGAGCTAACGGTTCAAGTCAATGTTTAATAGTAGACATCTATCTTAAGTACATAGATGCTTTTCGCTGGGGGGATTGATACCTTGTTGCTCTCGCCTCTTGGTCTAAATCACCCCTACTTATAGCTACATATTATATAGCAAGACCAGATTAAGAGGTTCAGACAAACATCTAAAGAGTTCTGTCCCCAGACAGACTTCTCTCTATAATTCCATTAGATATACTGTACTTACACTTAGAACATTTAAGGTTAGAACAATGTAGAGCTACACCATTGATTACAGTGGCTCCATGTGGAGTAGACCAATGTGACTCTGGGAACAAATAAAAGACCCACTGCCAGGAAAACTAATCCCAAGCACAGTCTTATCAGTACAATCTTGGTGATAGAAGTGTAAGATTAGATGTACAGTACATACAGGGTCAGGCATACTGGCACAATAAGCAGTCTCCAGGGAACGTCCTCTCTGTGAAAAGGAAGCCATGGTTCCTGCAGATTTCACTCATGTTTATGAATGGTTTTGTATCCCTGGTGAAAGACATGGCTACAATATGTCATCAACAATTGGAATATATTTTGAGTATAATGCAACCATTAAGGCACAGTGATTCCTTACTTGCCCTGCATAAAGGAAATCGACCATCAAAATCAAGATAATAAGGAGACACTTACTCATGATCCAGGCACTGTGACATGTGGGTATCTCCACTGATATTTGTTATACGTGGCCTCCTTCCTTCTAAAATCAGTTTTTAAAAGTATGTGCTCGGCTTTACAAACTATAACACTGTTCACCCTCCCCCTGGTTGTATAAGGGGTTCTTTCTGCTGTATTTCAGTGCTGAGAGAGCAGGGGAGGAGGGGCAACAGTGTAACACATCAGTAAACCAGATAACAAAGGAGCGAGGTAGTTCATTAGAATAATTTTAAAGGTTGTTTTAGAAGGAAGGCGGCCATGGATAACAAATATAAGAAAATTGCCAGTCAGCATGCTTGGAACTTATGAGTGTTCTGGCAGGGCCATGATGAGGGAGGTGTGGGTGCTACCTATATACTGCTGGGGCATGTGAGAGGGTTACCTATATACTGCTGGGGCATGTGTGGGAGCTACTTATATACTGATGGACATGTGTGGGGGCTACCTATATACTGCTGGGGCATGTGTAGGGGTTACTATATACTGCTGGGCATGTGGGGAGCTACTTATATCTGATGGACATGTGTGGGGGCTACCTGTAAACTGCTGGGGCATGGTGTGGAGCTACTTATATACTGATGGGCATGTGTGGGGCTACCTATTTATGCTGGGGCATGTGTGGAGCTACTTATATACTGATGGGCATGTGTGGGGGGTACCTATATACTGCTGGGGCAGGTGTGGGGGCTACCTATATACTGTGGACCATGTGTGGGGGTTATCTATATACTGATGGGGCAGTGGTGGTGGCTACCTGCATATGATGGAGCGTGTGTGGGGGCTACCTATCACTAACAGGGCATGTGTGGGGGCTACCTAAATAACCACTGGGGCATATATGGGGGCGTACCTATATGTGGCTGGGGCATGTGTGAGGAATACACTATATATTGGAGGGCATGTGTGGGCTACCTATATACTGATGGGGCAATGCGTGGGAATTACGTATTAGGTACATTTTAGGTAACAATCCATAGGAATGCAAAAACATCAACGTGTTTCAAGCGGAACCCCCCCCCCCCCTTTAATCATGACTGCAATATACAATCAAAACTACCTATATACTGAGGGGCATGTGTTGGGCTATCTACTGAATTGGAGTGAGGACATGTGTTGGGGCAACTATAGTATGTTAGGGCATGTGTGGGGGCTACCATATTGCTTGATGGGGTATGTGTGGGGCTGCTTACTGTATAAAGTGATGGGGTATGTGTGGGGGCTACCTGCTGTATATAGTGATGGGGCATGTGTGGGGGTACTACTGTATATAGTGATTAGGGTATGTGTTGGGGATACCTATACACTGCTGTGGCATGTGTGGGGACTATCATATTATTATATTGTTAAATAGGAATTAAAGAAGGGAGAAGCATACAGTGGCATATATTAGAATATATTGAGAGGTCGCAGTGTAGTATCTGTATATGCCAGGGGACATATTGTGAAACATATAGCATAGATTCATTAAGAGCATGCGCCACAATTCCTGAATTCGGAGCCTCCTGCACCACTACACATGCAAGCTGCACATAGCAATTTTGCATGTCTGACTAGGCACCAAAATGTCTGTCCTGGCCCTGGTCCCTGGTCTATCATGCTTTATTTTGATGGTAGATTTCTTAAAAGCCAACTACAGTACATTAACTAGTGAGAACCCCATCTTTAGTTTAGTATATGTTTTATTGAGGAGAGGACTAAAGAAACAGGTTCCAAATGTGCAGGAAATCAATTGTGGAGCCCCACTAAAAGATGCAAGAACTAGAGTAGGTGGCAAAAAACATGACTTAGGAGTTGGACTCCTAAGCCGAATGAACAGACATATGAATAACTAGTAGAGATGAGCGAGTATACTCGTCCGAGCTTGATGCTCCTTCGAGTATTAAGGTACTCGAAACGGCTCGTGCTCGGAGAGTATTTCCCTGCTCGAGATCGAGCATTTAATAAAAAAACACAGTGAAGAACAATGAAGAATAGAATAAAAAACAGTGAACACGGTGAACACAGGATTCATTTAAGTGAAAAAACACAGTGAAAAACACAGTGAAGAATAGATTACGATGTCGGCACATCTGCTTACTTGTGGAAGATACGCGCGGAACGGTGCGAACAAATAGTATGTGAAGAACAATATAATGTGTGAAGAACACTTTGAAAGAACACGGTGAGCAGGACAGAGTCATCGGGGAACATGACAGAGACATGGGGAACAGGAAGAGACACCGGGAGCAGGGACAGAGACACCGGGGGGGAGCAGGAACCAGAGACATCGGGGGAGCAGGACAGAGACACCGGGGAGCAGGAAGAGACTCCGGGGAGCAGCACAGAAAATCAGGGAGCAGCACAGAAACATTGGGGAGCAGCGCAGAGGCATCGGGGAGCAGCGCAGAGGCATCGGGGAGCAGCGCAGAGGCAATGGGGAGCAGCGCAGAGGCATCGGGGAGAAGCACAGAGGCATCGGGGGAGACTCAGTGGAAGAAGAGGAGCGGAACACCAGGACAGGTATCTCCACGACAAGTAAGCACGATGTGCCGAACATCTGAATCTATCTTCATGTGTTTTTCACTGCGTTTTTTTAAATGATCCTGTGTTCATGTATTTATTCTATTCTCACTGTTCTTCACATCTGCTAACTTGTCGGGAGTAATATACACGCGGAACAGTGAAGAATAGATTGCAGATGTTGAATACATCTGCTAACTTATCACAAGACATTCTTTTCAATTAAATAACACATTTTATTTGAACCATGGTCCCTTTGAAAAAAATGCTCGAGTCTCCCATTGAATTCAATGGGGCTGTTATTCAAACGAGCACTCGAGCATCAGGAAAAGTTTGTCTGAATAACGAGCACCCGAGCATTTTAGTGCTCCCTCATCTCAATAACTAGTCATACAGAATCTTTTCCACCAAACTTTATACCAGTCATTGAGTTCCCCAAGTCTATAATATAATGACCCACATTTATCCAAAACAGTGTGCAAACGCTCTGCCTGTGTAGTGCAGGGTAAGTTACATTCCTGAACATTGGCCACGCTCTTTATGAATCTGGTGCTCCCGACACTGCTCCGACAGAGTAGTACACCAACTTTTTTCGTGCACCTTTAACATACAGCGTGCCACAATTCTGCCAGACACGCATGTAAATGTGGTGCATGGTCCGACTGGGACACAGCTTTCAGTGCAGAATTTTGAGTGGGTATAGAGCAGCCATGACCAAATGTATAAATAAGTGGCACGCAGTTGGCACTGAAAAGAATGTGCAAACCAAACAAAATACGGTGTGCAGATGCTTTAGTAAATGTGAGCAATGACTGCAGACTTGACTCTGGTACTATCTGCTCTGCTCCGCCACCTGGTCATAACATGCTGCCTGCAGGTAGGTCAATATGTACAAAAATGCTACACTTTGTGAAAACCCAGCTCGTGCACCGCTCTATAACATGCTCGCCCGAGTTAGGACACTATGTACAATCCACTCAGATCTTACTGCTCTATATCATACTGCTGCTAGATGGAGCACAAATATGCTCAGCTATCCTGCTCTCTAACATGCTGCCGAGGAGTATAGGACACTATGTATATCTGCTCCGATCTTGACCAAGGCAGCGTGCCGATATGTGTCGGAGTGTCAGTCTTGAGTGGAATGGGGCATACAGCACTATAGGTATATATGCACATGGCACTTTAATCTATATGTGTTGTTTAGGTGAGCAGGCTGTAAAGATTATAGGGCTATTTACTAAGGTTTTGGAATTTTGACTTGGGACAGTATTAACTGGGATTGTGTCGACGCGATGGATTTTGGCCAGCTACGCTGGCTTTCATGCGACAAAATCAGGGACAGGCCGTCGGACGATCCGACTGATTCGGACTGAGCGCGGGATTTTAAGATTCAATTTGGTCGTAAGACAATGCACGTACTATACACCAAGAAGAATAAGGTGTACTCCGGCGACATGGGCGGGGAAGTGACAGATGCAGGATCTTGAGCGCACGACCTCCTGAATCGCAGCGATGTGCATTCCGGTTGGACAATGCACTTTGGGATCGCGCAGGGACTGGTAAGTAAATTTGCCAATAGTTTATGAGTATTTATATGCTCTCTTTAGCCTTTGTTGACAATCACACGTTATTGTGTACATTTTTCAACCTGAGAGTAGCCTATAAACTTCATAATTATAACAAGGGTTGAACTATTTTTGCCTATTACTAGGGATAATAGGTTTTGCTTTGTGATGCCAGTTAGGAAATTAGTCAACAGAGTGGAGTTATAACAAAATCATGATGTAAACTAGTGTAATTGGACAGCAATCCTCCTTGTGAGGTTGTTCCATTTTTGTTTCTCAGATTTTGCCAGCCCTATATCATACTGCTGATAGATAGGACACTATCTACAATATGCTCCGTCCTCTGCTGTATAACATGCTGCCGGAGTATAGTACACTATATACAATTGCTCAGATCTTACTGCTCTTAAATAACATCTTTGTGCTGCTAGATAGGACACTATCTTACCTATGAGGGGGGTTGAATACGAACTTCCAGCCCAATTGGATGCAACATGATACATTTGAAGCAAATCAGATTGTACAGAAAATGTTAAGTACTAGAGAGCCAGACAAGCTGAAGATGCTACACTTACCATATGTATATTCTTACCTGCTATTCTAATCAGTATTACACAAACTTGATAAGTCTATCACAGCAATATGAAATAATCAATGCTTTATTAATGTTCTCACATTTTTCAAATAGCTGCTGACGGAAAATCCTTTATCTTAAGACTAAGAATCATCTGCCAACAATATACTGTCACTTATACCATTGATGCAGCTTCTGTGTACCTGTGCTATTCCCTTATGTCATCTAACTACAGGAATGTGAAAGTTATTTATTTTCAAAGTTCATTTTTACTGTAATATCATGGACTTCTGGGCTCATCCGATTATTCTGGACTAAAATGTGTACATTTATTGCTAATCCTTTAAGTTCCGTTTAAAAAAGGAAAGGAGTCTTTGTATCAACCACTTGAGAAGTTCTTAATTGTGCAGTAAATGTATGCCAGATTTTTTTTAGGAATAGGAAATTTGCAATATTTGTAAACTCACTTAACTAACAAGCAGATTCCAATATCTGGTTTTGTATATATTCCTTGAACATTTACTTTGGACAGTGAAACTTCTCCAACATTTGTTCTTTGAGTAGACATCCACCCCTGAGACCAGAGTTAAGAAAGTTCTCACCACCCCTTTAATGAAGGCCTCCTTTTTAGAGAATATTCTTATGTCATTTTTGGTGGCCAACTAAAAAAGTGCAAAATAAAAGTTAAAGGGATTTTTCTGTTTCAACATTTTTTCAACACCAACAACAGATCCTCTGGCAGGTCCCCCAATAACTCCATAAGGCCCACCAATTGGTGCTGGGGATAACTTTGCGATTCATCATCGTTTGCAATGACCAATATGCTCTGGCACAGACTCCCAAATATCTTACAGGCAACTAATCTTTTGGGGTGGGCATAATGTGGCATGGATCAATGTTGTATTGCAGATGTTCAAGAATCCAGGTCCTGATTAAATTAAAAATGGGAAATGTAAAAAAGGACCCAAAAGCTCAGCAAATAATGCCGTTTACTTCCATTGTGCATAATTGATCATAACTAGGTTGGCAGACCCGAAACCGCTAGTCTCAGTCTAAGCAAAATTTGCATATTTGGCCCCAAACCTGTATGAACTTTAGTCAGTTTAAATGACAGGTTTGGCTCAACACCATTGGGGGCATTTAAATTAATGTTGTGCATTCAGGCATTCAGGCGCTGTTCCATTTTGTAGCAGGATTTTTGCTTCTCTCTTCCCTAAAATGATGGCACCCTGCGATGCGCCACAGTGATTTAGATGTACCCAGTGGCTTTTGCAAAGGCAAAACATGACCATTTCTGCACAATGCAAAAGAAAAAGAAAAAATCAAATCTTCCAATGCATCTCATGCAAAAAAATATTGGATCCATATCCATGCATGCCTAATGGGAAATCAAGGCACTTGAACACATCCATGGGGAATAGATGTCTATTAAGGTCATAATAGTGGATTTTAATTGCCAGATCCTTTTGCTCTCCGGAGAGATAACTACAGATAGGAAGTTGGAGCGACTTCTCTTCTCTTTTCAAGATCTTTTACTTTTAATACTTTAGTATTTTTTCTACTTTTCAGCTGCGTGGTGAGTGTTATGGTGTATTGGGGGACTCCTAGGAATAGTGAACTAGAAAAAAAGTTAATTCTTTCATTTTTCTGAAAAGATTTTATAGAATCACCACTGTGTCTCCTTCATTTCTTCCTGAGCTTCTTCATTATCGTACATGTCAGCATACGAAACGAGACACAAAAACGGAGGTTTCAAAATGGATAGATGTGACCATTTACATGTAAAACAATTTTATACTGGGAAATTAAAGCAAAACATAATTATATTGGACCTTTCGTAGTTAAACAACATGGAGAGAAGGTGTGAAAGATTGCGAATGCGAGCCAACCAATACGTGCCAAATACCCGGGTGATTAGAAGTAGATGTGAGCCCATTTAACGTAAAAGCGGGAGGTATATAAGTGTGAAAAACAACAGTAGAGGACTAACATGGACTAAATATAACACTTCCATCCAGTTCTCCAATATTTATTTATTTATTGAAAATCAACTACTACAGGCAGGCCCCTACTGTAGGACACCCAACGTCTACGAGCCAACCCTAGTTCAACAGATGGAACCCCTGCCCACTGGACTACTGGTGAAGCTTTCTGGCACGCTTCACTTTAGTCCAAATGAATTAACAAGCTGGAAGTGCTGATAATGAAGTGTATGGTAATCCTTGTCGCACATTACAACCAAACAAACTATAAAAAAATTCCACGTCTCCACTGGGGCAAAAAAACAAATTTTGTGACTAGATCACAATATACGCTTTGACTTACGATACATATTTAACTTAAGAACAAACCTATGGAACCGATCTTGTACGTTAACCGGGGGTAACCTGTAAGTATAACCTTTGTCTGCTAGTACATATTTAGATCAGACAGTCCAATTATCTCTATGGCACATTGGAGGCAAGTGCTGCTAGATAATGCTATACCAGCATGGATCTAGTGAAATTACTGGAATAAGCTTTACATTGTCTCTAGATTTTCGATATAAGCAGGCATCAGCAAAAACACTCTAGAATCGTGAACAATAACAGTCAGTCCCCTACTAAGAAGATCGATTTACAGACGACCCCTCAGTTACAACGGACCTCTGGATTGTTGGTATTCACGTTAAGATAACCCTCGGGCATACAATAATCAGCGTATGTTAGGAGTTATAAAAGGCGTCTGCAATAAGCTTAGTTGAATTCTGGTTCTTTATGACAACTCAACAATTTTAAAAATCAATTGTCACAGAGACAAAAAAACTGGCTTAGGGTTTTTTTTAAGGACATAAATATGCAGTTCCCTTACATACAAACAATAACTTAAGAACAAATCTACAACCCCAGAACCAGTCTTGGACGTAACATGGGGATGCCTGTACACAGATATTTAAGCCCAAAATTCTTTCTTGTGTAGTTTAATAAACCCTCCCCAATAACAAACCATAACCTCTAGATCTTGTGTTTTCTTGTCAATGACAATCAAAACTGATAAATGATAAAGTGTACTAAGTACAGCCTGAAACATGACAGCAAAAAGCACAACCAACATGGAATAATAAAAAACTTTATTGATTTAGCACGTTATTCATCAGCCCTGACCAATGGGTTCACTGTCTGTGATTTCTGAAGTAGCACTTTAGTGTTTACGCCCCCAACTGCAAAAGATTTTCGATTCATGCTGCAGGTGGATCGCAAATAAACATTCAATCAGGGGGGATTTAAGACTGCCATGGATCCCCTGTGCGGTTGTGAATCAAGGCCTCTACCAAGTTCTGAAATCACTTCCTACATATGGTATTTATAATAACGCTTCTATTGAGGATGTTGCGTTCCTTCTCGCCTGCTTTCCATCGGCGTTTCAAAACTTTTGGAGGACTTTCAAGGGTCCTGAAATGGATCTGTGTGTATTGAGGAGCACAGAACAGCATTGTACAAGGATTTTTGGGGCGTGGTGAATGAATGGAAGGCCCTTTCCACTAACATTTGGTGGTGTTTGGGTGGCCATGGCCCCCTAGAATAACTGGGCCCCAGGCTACTCCCACCTATATTATAATCCACTACGCCACACAACTTACGTAGTCTTTGAAAGTCAAAAGTCCTTTTTTATGTTTCTTATATACCATAAAAACTAAAGGATATATAAAATATAATTTTCCATTTGTATGGTAATGGTCCCGAGTATGTGTGAAATCTGCGCTCTCTAAGGAGAGTAACGTTCTCCTTATTCTTTTTTTGTAGGACAAATTATTTACCTAATGTGGTAAAAGGTGTAAAGAAGGAAAAGATTCTTCGACCAAAATGATTATCTTTTTATGCTTTAAAGACTTTTTGTTTTCGATCTTTAAGACTATAAAAACTGTGATACAGGACTATAAGGGCGTACAATTAGTTGAGCAATTAAAATATCTAACACTATATTTCAGCGCAATCTTTGTTTTTTATATTTATCTGTACTGGAAACAGACCAAAGTATCGAATACACATTTGATAGATTGAATACAGGTGTGAAATGAGAGTATTAGACCACGTTTAATAACCAAGACGTGAGATATCTTGCAGAGGGGGTACCTGACCAAGATTTCGACCAAGTTATACTGGCAATTTCATGTCTAGGAGAACACCTCTATTGTCCATGTCTCCACAAATTCCTAATAACATAGAATTGCAATTCATGTGTAGAAATGTCCATGGGACACTGAACTCATTCTGTATAATATTTCCTTCTTAATTGTGTTGATAGATTATTATCTTACATACTTCATTTGAGTAATAGACAGATTATATAGATATGCGTAGAGCTATACTACATCTATGCCTTATATAGCCTCTGTATGACAAGGGACTACTGGTCTAATAAACATGGTCATCATGTCAGGCATATAGGCTAGTTATCAGAAAGCAAACTGGTAATGGAAGCCCATTGGGCTTGCCAAAACCACACAGGCGTTCTTAGCAACGGCCACGCAAAGTTTTATGGTATTTTGAATGTCTTTAAAATTTCTTATGTATATGCCTACAGTCACAACAAACTTATAATATATAATATTACGATAGGACGGAAATGGGCACCGCAGGGGGCTCCAGGTTTAGTCGGGACTCTTAGTGGGCCGCCCTCCAGTGTACAACCTCCTCCCCTGCTCCCCCGGACGGACACACTGACCCGCCCACATCCCCTGCAGACACACTGACCCACCCCTTTCCCTGTTGGACGAACTACTGACCCCCTCTCCCCTCCCTGGGACACACGACCCCCCCTCCCTTACCTGCGGGACACTGAACACCCCTCCCCCTGGAACATACATACCCCCTAGCCCTGCGGACATATGACACACCCTCCCCCCCTGCTTATACCAATGGGCACGCCTCCCCTACCCCATGTATACACACAGACCGACCCCCCCCCACCCCTTATTCACACTGCAACACACGTTACCGTTCCGTAGCCGAGAAATTAAGGGGACATGCCCTTCTTGTGCCCGCAATACGGGCCATGTGCCATATATTGCTATGGAGAGGGTCAGGGTGTTTCAGACTCACGCCGTCCTCTCTCCCACAGCGCTAAATGTGTCGCCGTACTCATGGTGGCAAAGAGTGAGCTCATAGCCTATGGAGTAGGCATAGCCATGAAACAGGAGTAGCTTCAAGCCATGTTAGTTGTGTATCCACGGGATAAAGATAAACTGAAAATAGTAAGTAGAACCATATGCATGCCATAATATTCTTTGGAGTATATAACACACTCTTTTGTTTGTCTACAGAGAGATTTACGGGGCCATTGCTTTTGCAGATCCTTATGATGGTCACCATGCATGTAGGCCTGGGTAGGTGGGGTCGGAAGCCACAACCCTATGCCGCCTAAGTGTCACCTCAGATCTTCTATAATCATCCAGGGCGTTAAAGACGAACTGTCACAGGAAATCTAATTTTTAGCTGGGACAGGTTTCCAATAGCCTCGCTATGCTGATGTTTAAAAATACCTTGTCAGCATATCGAAATCCTTTCAGAATGACTTTAAATAAAGTATATCACATATCGGATCCCGCGTGGTTGTGTTCCTAGTAATTCTTTTCTCCTCACAATCACTCCCCCTCCCCTGCTGTCAATGCACATGCAAAACACTTTGAGGGGGATAGTCGTAATGACTATGGGCACTCAGTTTGTTCACTGTGGACTGCCCACAATAATTTACACTAAAAATGTAGGGAGTAGATGGAAAGAAGCAGTTCGTACATAAAAACATGTATATCCCAGAGACGTTCATATGCAGAGTAGGAAGCGACGACAGCAATGTATGACATGAGATACATTTAATGCACAAAAGTTAAATAAAAACAAAAACGGAATGAAAGATCTCCATTATAAGGAGAGTAGGGCCAGATTTATAGGAACTAGGGGAGAAGTGTAAATAATAAATTTTTAAGAAATGAAAAAAGGAGAATTATATGCTAGAGAATGGGAGAGTCTAGGATAATAAATTTGGGTGGACCGGCGTGATGAACTAGTATGTCACCAGCGCTATGGGCATCCATAGTAAAATACAGAGAGAGGGATGTATTATTTTTGGTGCAGATGCACTAGAGTCCATTTTATTATTTGTATGTTTAACTTCATTGAGTCATACATGAGAAAAAGGAGAGATTAATACGTCATAAATATGATCATACAGGTTAAACAGACAGGTTATTTTGGGGGGGATGGGATGGATTTCACGATATTTGGCGCTAGCAAGACGTGGCGGGGGAGATCAGTACGCGCGAGCAAAGCCCACAGCGTCAGGTGTATTAAAGTGGCGCACGGCTTGTAGTAATAATGGTTAAACGGTAATAATCAGTCGTGTGCGCCATAAAAATGCGACCGCAATGAGATTGTGCGCCAAAATTCTTATAGGACTGCGCCTTCATTGCTCTTTGACCATTTGTTCCTGGTCTATTGTGCCACCAAAAAGTGTGCCTAAAAATGCTGACAAAATACACAGAAAATGGTGACGGAGATGTGGAAAAGTTAGGACGCACGCCACTTGCCGCCAAAAAAGATTTGGAGGGGGCGGGGATAGTGGAAATATCAGTTTTTTCTGGCGCAAACTCATTATAAATGTTGTGCCACCAACAATTCTGCCGACCAAACAAAAAAAAACAAAAGATCCGTCATTTTTTAGGCGCAGATGACGATTAATACATGTCCCCCATTGTGTACTATGGGAGAGAGGCAGAGACTGGGAATGATGAGGCCTCCTAATATTGTTCTTATATGGGGAGGAATGAAACGAAATGAGAGGAAAAGGATATTCATTATAGGGGGAGGGGGTTTGGTTATTATGGCATTTAGGGGGGTTATGTTATATGGGGAAGGGGCGGCAAGCAGGCTTAGTTGTACTGGTTTTCAGTGGCAAGGTTATATCATATAGAGATGGAAAACAGATTATTAGGCATATAGGGGAGATACGTTGATAGAAAAGCATTTAGCCATTTAGGGATGATGGTAAGAACTGGAATGATATGATATGCAGGACTGGAATTAAAGAAGAAGAGAGGTAATAATGGTACACATGACTCGCATAGCCGTGGCGCAGTCCTGCCTTTCTCCTTTCACACCGGGAACTGACAATCCACTATGAGCCTCTGCCACAGGACAGAGGACAGTCTCGCTGTGCGTCACTAGAGAGTGTTCACACTTCGTAATATCGCGGATACTCCCTGAGATGTCCGCATTAACCCCAGTGTTTCCCCAGCAGCGGGTTGAATACACATCCCTGTATAAACGGACACCTTGTGGTGTGAAGGGGACGAAAATGACTACAACATTACAAATAGTCTGGCTCCTCCTCACAGCTGGAGCCGAGGGCATCGTCCAAAAACGCGCCCCCTACAGGCTCACAAAGAGTATTCAGGGTTGAGCTCTTCAGAACTCAACGGTTATGTTACTGATAATAAAGAAGATCAGAATCGCAGAATATATGGCGAGTTTAAGTAAGAAAATAGACATTCTAGTAGTCAAGGAAGTTATTCAGATGTTGCTTTCAGCTTTCTTGGCAATTGTCCTATAAAATGATGTTTTGCTATCATATGATATTGTGTTGTTGTGTAAGTGCAGTGTAACTACCAACAATAAGGAAGTATAGAAATAGTTTAAAGCATAATAATAATTAATATTTTTATTGTTATATTTTAATAAACTATATGTATGTTCTAATTTGTAAAACATTAAAAAAAGTTAATATCTGTCATCTATGTGTAACATTTATCTCTTGGTTCTATCTATCTGTTATATGATTACATTCCATATACATCTATCTTTCTACTGTTATTATCTAATTTTTTTGATAATTAGATGTATATTATATCTTTACATCTGTTTATCGACCCATTTATCTAATTTATCTTCTGGGTTTCAGGGTTATTCGTGCCCTATATATCGAAACTATGGAGTGGTCTATGACTATCTAGTCAAGGTCTACATACAGGTACTGATCGACAAGGCGTACAAGTTTTCAACGAGTAAATATCACATCTATCTGGTTTCTATTGATCTGCCCCTACAGTCACCCATCTATAAGAGCCATTTATCACCCACCAATCCTATAGTACCATCGTGGTACCTATGTATCGATTTATGGAATCGTATAACGAGCGACGATCTATAGCGTACTATCATATCTATCTATAATCTTTTGATCTACTTCTAAATTGCGCTTCCTTCCCATATATCTTATCATATCCATATTATGATATTAATCTATACACCTTTCAGCTATATATTGTAGATTGTCGTGGGATCTCCGTTAAAATATTAATGTACTATTATCCGCTTATATACATCTTAGCTATTATTGAAATTAAAAACGGAAATCATTGCAACAATCGCCAATAACTTTACTTCACCATTTATAAAGGCATTTTCACCCTACATAAGTTTCCCCTTCTTGTGCATTTATAGTGAAGAAAACTGCTAATGTATCAGTATCCGTTCATGGGCTAGCATTCATACAGCGGTTGAGTCTGTAAGCAAGATCTAAGCCTATAAAATAATCTGGGTGAGGTAATGCAGGAAGGCAGTAGTAGTGAAAAAACCTGTGCAAAAATTTCTATATTGTTTGGACAATACAAAAACCCCCCCACAAAACTAACTAAACTACAAAATGCTTGGATTAAAAGTTACAGTGCTAACTGAGTCATTCTCTGAAATTCTTCATACTTAAGCAGACAAGGGAGTTAATTAAAGCTTGTCCTAATACATAGGACGGTCCTCCGAGTCACATGAAGGGTCCAACTAATCAGTGAGTGGGGCCCCTCCAGGAAGCCAGTGCGGATGCATGGCAGCCTCTAGGTGCGAGTCTTTGTGGTGACCCTGATAAACAGGAGCTGGCACTTTTAACTTCAGGTACTTAAATAGGAAAAAACATTTAGCAGCAAGATTTATATGGCATGATTCGGTGGCATGTTGGTGCCAAGAGGGATGTGATACTATTCAAAGCATTAAGAAGAAGGCGAAGTTGATCATCTCTAAGGTCCTATTAAATCATCATTTATAAGGTCTATTATGGCAAATCTTATGAATCCTCTGAAAAAAAGATGTGTACAAGAGCACTGACTATGGGCAGGGTCTTGAGGACTTCACTGGTATTGTATTTAAAGTTAACTATTACAGGCTTTGATATAGAATCTCCATAGGAAAATAAGATAAGGGCTGGTAACTGTGATGAGAGTGGAGCCTGGTGATCTCTTATCCACATATAATGTATTGTTCCCTCCAAGGCAAACGAAGGAGGACAACTAAGAGGATTGAATCATTAGTGTTATTAATATATCTAAATATTATGGAAAAGCATTATATATATATATATATAAAGAATTATTCAGGTGATCCTATAATTCATATTTGTTGGTACAAATGACTGTAAGTTACAACGTATGAGAGAAACGATATAAAAGAGATGAGCCTCATGATCTAGTCACCCCCCCCTTCTTGCCTTCCCCCCCTCCCCAACCCTCATCACTTCTCCTTGATACCTCTGCCTCTTCACCCCTCCTTCATGCGCACTAACACGTCCTACACGACTATTTACTACCTCCTTCTTTTCACATATGAGCTAAATCTCGCCCCACCACCCACACCTTGTTAACACCCCCCCCCTCTCTACCTTAATCAACAGAAGTCCCCACTCCGTCGAACCCCCCCCACCCACCCCACCCGAACCCTCACCACGCCTACTCACCCCACCTCAGCCGGCCTGCACTCCGCTACCAACCTTCTTAGCCTTAAACCCACCCCTATAAATCCCCCCGTATTCTTTATCCTTTCTTCTTCGCCCCGTCGCGTTCCCATCCACGGATCCATCGCCTTTACTCCCTTCCCGTCGTGTACATAGTAGTCGTTCACAGCAGCATCAGCAACGCTCATAGCTGAGCTTTTCCACTGTTAAACCCTTTACGTACTTCCCAAAGAAAATTTAGCCTTTGTGAAAACGGTGACATTATGCATACAAAAGCATTTTAGATGACTATGCTCTTATGGCGATAGACATTGTTCAGTACTAATTATATAAGAAAGCACATAGAGAGATGTGTATTTCGTTAGGGAATGTAAAGCCGTTGCCCTTTCTATGTTTGCACAGATTTGTCAAGGTTTCTTAAAAACAAAAAAGTTTAACAGGAAAATACCTGGTGGTGTCCAATTCGGCAGTATTTCATTGGTACTGATTTTTTATTAAGGGCTATTGTTCCAGCAGAAATTCAACCTTTAATTGCTCTATAAGTCAAGCAAATAGCAACCAGTGACTGCCAGAAACGACATTGGTAAAAAACAGACCTGAATTAGGTATCCCAATAGCCACAAATCAGTTCTATTCTAAAATTAAGCAGATAATCAATTTAAAGATAAACAAACAGCCGGCTCAAAAAGCGTAAAGAGCAGCACAAAGAGCATGCTCACAGGTTAGAGTTATTCATTGAACGGAATGAGCGACTTACAGTCCAACCAGCTACAGGAGAATTACATCATTTTTTTTCCGTTTTTGCTCTTGTTGTCAGTGCTACACATTTTTGAAATGCTGCGTCAATAATTTGAAGTAATGGATAACATTTATATAATTTTAAAATGGACCAAGTGCTTGGCAAAAGTACTGCATTTTTTCCTATAAAGCTAGTAACTTGATCACAACCATTGTTTGTTTTATAAAAATAAAAAGTTTCCACGACGTTTATCTTGTCAAGAAAATAGATGAAGTGCTGTGTTTAAGCAAGAAGCCAAAGTCTTATTCGGAAGGTCTTAACTGTTTTGACCAAGTGAAATAAAATTTTTCATGAAAAAGTATTTATCTCATACGTAAAACAGTTTTTTTGCTTATCTTATTGTTTAGGGTGTTGTAATATTTTTTCCAACCACCTTTGAATTTTCTTTTTAGTTATATGTTAAGCAGGACCGGAGGAACACAAGCAGCAGTATTTATCAGAAGCTAGGAGTCTCCCTTAGTGTGTGATCAAGAATATCGTAGGATAAGATTCCCTAAATCATGGTAAATTCAAGCAGTTACGTTATTTGGAGTCTATTTTAGTGGATTACATTTTAAAATATTAAACAAGTGTAATAAATAGATTTTTGTTTGTTCTTATCGCCTAATTTGCCAGTGGTGACCTTTCTGTTAAATTATGCCCTCATCACCAAAATGGATTTTTCAGTTTAAAAAAATAAAAAGAAATACATAAGACCCATCTTAGTTTAGACACTAGGCCTAAATATATCACAATAGTAGAGATAATAGGAATCATCCAAAATTCTATTTGTACAAGATTTGTTGTGACCCCTCAAAAGATTGGTTCCGGAGAGAATCCTTTGCTTGAAGCAGTTGTTATATAGGATCCCTGGTCCTAGTATTTGATGGTATATTGCCTGGCTAGCTTCTTTTACTTTGCCTGAGCTATCTTAAGTCTCTATGCCTAACCTGGTCCTATGCACATCCTGCAGCCGTGAGCAGTGGGTAAACAGCTGGAAAGGGGGGGGGTGGGTTCCTCGTCAGAATGTAAAAGCCTAGTGCAGCCACAACACGGAGTCTAAGTGATAACAGCCCATTTAGCTCACTTACCCTATTAGTATAATTAAGAAAAGTTGAGTTTGTAAGGAAGGCGGGGAGAAGATACAAATATAAAAAAAATGGTTACACACTCAAAGTGGGCTAGTATTTTCGTGGTGGTTTAACCCCTACACACACCATTACGTCCTGTGTGGTGTATGAGAGAGTCAAGCCTGGGTATTTTAAATACAGAGATGTGACCCCCGCTCCCGTTATGCTGCGGTCAGTGCTTGGCATTGATCGTGGCAGTTAACCTAATTGCCTTTTGGAGGGAGCCGCCCTCCGTGGATGCCGTGATCACGACGATCGTCCACCCCCAGTGATGCTATTGGGAGGCCTTGCCATGTGCAATGACTATCCAATAGCCTGCAGATTGAGGTTTTTTAGATATCATCATGAAAATTGGTATCTACTGCAATAACAGTAGTTTGTAATCTGATACTATGAGCAATCAGTGGTGGGTGTGAAATTATTGTTCAACATTTTAAAAAATGTAAAAAATGTAATAATTTGATGGTGTGGGTTTTCCCTTAGATCACACCATAACAAATAAATAAGAACAAGTAAAAATCATACATATGTGGAATCGTCACCTCGCAAAGCACCACTTTTGGGCATTTTTATTCCTGAATATTTGAATAAAAATTTATTCAAACAGTCTACATAGGTCCACAAATATATATTCACATAAAACTCCCATCATGACAGCTGCAAAAAGGGACATGTTACACAAAATCATACACCAAAGGTTTAAAAAAGTATTGGCCTCAGAATTTAGCAAAATGGCAAATACAAATATTTTTTTTGGACAAAACACTTCTAATCTTCTAAACCTTATAAAACCTTTATACACATAATTTTGCACAGGTGATCGTATCGACCCAAAGACATAAATAGAATGGAGAAGGCATCATTTGAAGTGCCGAGTGAAGACATAAAAACGCAGAGCCTACAAGAAAACGCGCCAAATGTGTACTTTATTTTTCCCAGTCTATTGCATGTAGATAATAGGTGCCAGCTGAAAAAGTATCAATGTCCTGCATATAACAAGCCCTCTTGAATGAGGGGGGAAGTAAAAAACAGAATGCAAAATCAACAAAAGGGCTGAGTCCTTTAAGGGTTAAAACCTGGTGACAGGGTTCCCTTAAGAATACAAGTTTAAGCCTGAACAAGTGTGGGTCATCTCTTATGTAAATATGTTGAATTTATATGAAGGATTAAGGATACTTATCAGTTGTAATTAAAATAAAGATAGGAAACACTCAACATTTTACCCAAACCACTTGATAAATCGTTCTATACATAAATAAATTTGCACTAATTAATTAAAGTTTACCATATCAACAGAAAATCAGCAGCATCGGGAAACTATCTCAGCTTTCATCTCCAAGGGATAACATTTGCAAAGTGATTTTTTGAATGTGTGGTACTGGCAGGCCCAAACTTAAACGTAACCGAAAAAAATATGCATTTGTAGTATGTAAAATAGTTATTAAATATGAAAAAAAAAATGAGAGAGAGAAATGGTATTATTATTTATTAATAAAATATGAGCATGTTCGAAACTAGAGCCTTTGGATGAATGATGCATTCCCAGCAACAGGAAACAATGCATTTATTTATTCGCTCCAAATAACCATGAATATGGAATCTTTTTTTGTTCAGAATGAAAAAACTTTTATTGGGGGGTGGCGGGCCTCCGAAAAAAAAAAAAGTTATTGAAACAGGATATTCCAAGTTTCGAACCACTTGCTGTCTGCAATTATCTCTTTAGACTCATCGCTTAACTAAAATGATTAAGTAGTCGGGCAAAGGAAATGTACTAAGTTTGCATTAAATTCAAATTTGACATTTTCTTGTGTGTGTAAAGGAAAAAACTTAGAAAACATAAAAGTTAATATTCTTGGTATAGATGATGACCCTAACCTGTATAAAAGGGGATTATAAAAACTTCCAACCTACATAAACATCCAACATTTTACACATATTATAGATACAACTATTATGGTATTTCTAATAATAATGGATTTAAAATTGTAAATGAAGGTCAATGGAAAACCGATTTGTCCATCATAGCCGGTCTAACCGAAAAGAAAAGCATTTAAATAAGTTTAAATGGTGCCTCGGTGGTGGGTGACTGGAACCACCTATATTGGTTTGTAAATCGATTGTAAATCGATGTACGGCATTAAGTGCAGTGGCCGCGCCCCCCCCTAGGTAACATGGCAGAGACAATGGAAAGTAAGTCTAAAGAATCATTGATGACAGCATGAGAGAGGACCCTCCCTAAAATGCAGCAGACAGCCACCAACTGCACGTTCGATATCCACACGATTCAAATGGGTGCCAACAGCAGCAACAGTGGGGGCGGGAGTATGAACAGAACCAAACCCGAAAATATTACACGTGATTTCAGGGTTTCAGGGTGGGTGAGCCCCGCAAAACACAATTTTTCGGTCCAATGAACTGGATGTGCTCCCTCATCTTATCTATGAAATCCAGTTTTGCACAAGTGACAAATGAGGAAATGTAGCTCTGGCGTACCATGCATATTGGCCAGTGATTGCTGAATTATAAATTAGGGATAACCTTCGTAAGTTGTTAAGACTTTTTATGAGATGTGATCATTGTAGTTTCTATTTAGGGCATATAGTGTTCTTCTGTTAACTCAGGTTGAATCCTTAAGGACTGCTTTGGCAATTGTATAGAGGGCTGGGCAATGTAGGCTGGTAATGTGTGGGACAATTTGTATCTGATTGATTGGTTGCATTTAATTTCCATAAGTGTGAATACGTGGAAAGTTGGGAAAAAAAATCGAAATGTTGGTATGTGATCAGATATGGGCCATAAAAAAAAAGCGGCGTCAGCATTTCTTTGTAGGGACTTTTCGTTTTAAATGCTGTTTTGACCTGTTGGGTCGGTGTGCCCAAAAAGTGACATCCCTCGCTTTATTCGTTGGGAAACTGTCGTACTCAGTAAGGAAGATATAATATATAGCGCCTGTTGCCAATATGCAAAGCTAATGTAGTGGATTCCATTAGTATACATTGTTAATATTCTCTTGGTGTAATCACAAAAATACTAAGAAATGTCATATGTATCCTTGGAGACCCCCAAGTTTTGCGAAGTTGGGTTCGTTGTACACTGTCTCACGAGCGCATTTGGATCCGAGGCGACTTCAGAGTTTAAGATACACCAACATATATGATAGAACTTAGGCTACTTGTTCTAAAAAAGAAAAAAAAACTATATTTGGGGCGGTTATAAGATATGTAAAGTCTTACAGGCCCAAGTTCTTTGTAGGCAATTTGGACGTCTGAGCGCTTCGTATGGGACTCATGTCTATGCAGCAAAGTGTTAACCAAGTTTTTTATTTCATTTATTTGTCATCATTGTTATTAGAACCTAACATCTAAATAGTCACAGAAATACAAAACATTAGTGTTTTTTTATGTTCTATAAGGAAATCAACACTCGAAAGAATCAGCAGGTTTCTAAACCAGGAAGCTTGACTCATAGATACAGACACTGAGTGTTGCGGAATCTTCCTATAATCATGTATAATCCGTGGCCTCGTCTTCCTTCTAAAATCAACTTTTAATTATGCCTTGATAGCCTGATGGCACCCTAACCCCTCTGTGATTGTTTAAGAGGGTAACTTACCCTTGTTGTCGGCATTGGATATCTGCCTCGTGCGACTTCAGAATGTTGTTAGGACATCTTCTGACAATCACGAAGGTGAGGACGTTGTCAAGTCCCTTTCTTAAAGGAATGTAGATTGGATTGAGTCACAATTGATGACACCAGAGTGCAGATTAATCAATCCCCCCAATCTGCGTTACACCACCTATTGTATGATCTGGGGCAGCTGAAAAGTCTGTCCTAAACCATATTTATTTGAAGACAGCAGTTCAGGCATTAGATTTGCGCCACAAATAATGATCATGTGCTAGAGTTGTGGTGGCTGCAGGCTTTCTTAATATAAACCATAGACAAAAGATTGGAGGGGGCAAAGTACAAGCAGAGATGAATTTTTGTTTATTCACCTGTTACTAGAAGACATTTATAATCAAAATCAGACACCAGTATATCAACCTGTAGGGTTGTCTCACTACTGCAGACGGTCTGGATACCAGAGGTATTTTTAGAGATTGGCTCAAAGACATGAAGGTCTGCGAATTATATTTTTACAGAAATTTAATTATATTTAGCTACGACCATTTCTACGCTCTGCTCTTGACACAGAATGTAATGTTGGCTATGCTGTCCCAGCACCCCCTTTGTAGCTGCTACTTTGTGTAATTAATTACATAGTTTTCTAAATAGCATGGGGAGTGAAAAGTGAAAGAGAGATGCACCAGCTAGACATGGATTCAACCGCTGATGAACAGAACAGCGACGGGGTTGGATTGCTATCATTCATGAAGCTAAACACAGAATTTTCTCTTAGATATACGAGGGATAGCACATAATGAAAATCCAAATAGTTATTTGCAGATGGAGAAGCAATGAATTGCAGCTCTAAGCAAAAGGTTCTAAGGCAAAAAAAATTTACTAGTGTAATTCTGAACTCTATTTCTACATTAGCATGCCAGGGTTTAAAGAATTTTTTATGACCTCACATAGTGGGGTACAAACAGCTAAGGAAACCCGCATTGGGTTTCTTTCTGCTCTCCTGCCTCCGCGTGTGGTTCCTTTCGCGTAGTAGCAAAACTCAACCAGTCGACATGAACACAAATAACATTACCACTTTAAAGAGCTCTAGTATGACCAAATAAATGCCGTGCACTGTTTCATACACAGCTTATCAGAGAAATCCAAGTGCGTCAAACAGGTATTCAGAATTCTCCCATTTAGTGGTATTAAAATTGTCTCGCATTTCGGGTGCGGTCAACGTGCAGTTAAAACGGCATCACAATCACCTTGAGATGGTTTAGGTGGCAGGTGTTTGTTAATATGGTGGGTACGGAGTGGCTCGGGCCGGTGCTGTGCAGCCGACTCTTGGCTGGGCTGTAGGGTATGGGATACAGGGCGGGAAGAAGTATTTGTGATGAATGCGAACGTGTCTCAGCACAATCACGGGCTGTAAACAACAGAAAATGCAGGTACGGCGCCCGTTCTCAAACATGATGGGTTGAGACGGTGTCGATTAGGGGTCGAGGGACGCTGATATGTGCTGGGGTTGGATCCTCGACATATGAATGAAGCGTGCGGTCGGTGATCGGGCGGCTAGGGACCCAAGGCGACCGGCACGCGTGAGCTCACGAGGGCATCGAAGAACCGTTAGTGGGTAGAGTGGATCGTGTGGAGTATGGGGACATGTCAGGAGAATTGCGTGGTCGCGAACAAATGACCCCACCCTGGTAGGAGAGGTTATGGTTTATGCTGTTTGCGCTTTACCATAACATATTGCGATGATAAATGGATCTCTATAAGAGTGCCCACCTCACTTTACTACACTTGCGCTTAGAAGGAGACTAATGTGCAACAATTGTTTTTAGAGCTTGCTGGTCAACATTGTTGATAGATAATTAAGTTTGAGTATTCAGCATTGCCAGGTTGTAACAAATTGCCCAGTTAGAATTCCAGTTTTTTTGCAATGATTTGAGATAGAGGATGGGCGTCGACAAGCATAGCGGACTCAAGAAGCAGAGACGATCATAGTTCTCCGCGGTTCGGCTTTATATTTGACATACTGTATCAGTTGCAAAGTGACATATTTGTAGGTTTGACTACCTTTTGTCCTTGCAGGGCACCAATGGTTCGCCACCATTCACCAAATGATTTTACGATTATTGACCATTGACTGGAACGATGCTTCTGAAGAAAGAACCGGCCAGTAGCATCAAGGCCACGTGCTCAGAGGAATGAAGGATATGTAGACACATAGCTCTGTGCGGATGGTTTTACCGGTCGGACAAACTTGAATAGTAGCAGTAGTGCAAAGTTTGACACGCGAAAAAAGACAACGCTCACGGTGTACTGGTAACGATCTTCAGTCACACATTGGGAAGGGTATACAAGAGGCAATACAAAAAACTGAGGTGTGGTGTCAGATCAGAGTACAGACACTAGATGTTTGTGTTCGTTTGGTGTGTTGCCAAAAGAGAGAATCACCACTTTTAAAAAACAATGCTAGAAATACTGGTAGCCAGCCGAGTACTGCTCCCTGTCTCGGGTCATTTCTTACTGGCGACGGAGCACCGCTGGGGACACAGAGGGACGGTTGGTCTGGCACGGACGCGGTGTGCTGTGTGAGATCTGAGCCATACCTACGCCACCTTCCTCTCCCATGCTGCCCAACATAGGCCTTTCTATCCCCGTGATAATGGTAAAGTGTGATGTGCTCTTATATGTCTGGCTGGATTAAAAAATTTTATGGGGACCTGGCAGGGCTTGGGGGAGGGGGGGGTAGCGAGGGGTGGTGGGGGCGCCGCGCAAGTTATTTATTTAAAATAAAATAAATCTCATCTCCCTTCATTTTTCCATAGCAGATTCAGCTATGGAAATCCCCTATATCGTGTGGCGCGCAATTCCTGAGCAAAGATTCCAAGACCGTTTTAAATATTTAAATATTTGATTTAGCATAAGAGTGAGGGGTCAGAAAAGTTCCCTAACAGGGGTACTGTGTCTTTTGAAGAGGAAAACACAACTGTGGTCGGAAGCAAGAGATAGAAGGATTGAGTCCAGCAACCATAAATGGTCATTTATAAGAGTTCTGCAGTATCAGACTTCTATTCTTGTTTTGCGACAACTTCCAATCAACTCGATACAAAAAAATTTTCAGATAAACGTTACAATCATGGAGTGTTTGGGCTGGGGTCAATCTTCCATTTGTTTTATTGCTTTAGTCGGTTCGAGGGGGATTCTTTTACAGCATACACTGTAGCTCGTTGGAAGGGACCCCAGGGGTGAGTTGGCCCATTTTTTTTGGATTATATGCGTGGCAGCGCTTATAACGATCCATAGTTTTCCCCTAATATTGCAACCACCCATACCTTACAGCCCCCAGCACCAGGACCCTGTTTGGTAACGCTGTCCTTATTGTTGGTTGCCAGGAACAATGACCGGGTTTGTAGGTAAAAATAAATAAGGAAAAACATGTCTTAAGTTGAATTTGTATTGCAGCTTAATGTGGTGTATCTTTTATTACGCAGTCCAAGAAGCCCAGAAATCTCAAACAGTGCCCATTAATACAGAGCTACCGCAGCGGCGGCGGCCGCAGGTTGGGCGGGTAGGCTATATATAGTTTTAACTCGCGCTTACCTCCTGCCTCTTGGACTGTAGACTTAGAAATGTCTATTGTATATATTTCATTCAAATATTTGAAGTTAATAACTGCAGAGAACTATACGTACAAAGATGAGATATCGCCAATTACGTTTGCCCGTAAGAGCTTGTTCTGATATAATGCTACACCTTAGTATAATTCAATGTCATAGCTGTGACTTGTTGTAAAATTCCAAGAGTGACGAAGGAGGATGGAGATGTGCCAAGCATGCAGCAGGGAAGAGAACAGCTTAGCAGAGGTTGTAAAGCGTTACATTAGTGTCCAGTTTGCTAACAATGGTGGGGGTGATTACTTAAAATGGTTCAGAGTAATCAAGGGGGAGAGTCAGTGAGGCCAGGATTAGAAAGGAATTTACATTGTTTTTAGCATTTGTGGGTAATCACAACACATGCACCAACCTATGCTTGTTAACCTGTTTTGCCAAAAAACGTCGGTGTTCGCAATGCCAAAAAAATACTTTTTGTAAAGTACGAGCGCATATTCATGAGAGGAGAATTGTACTGGAAGCTGTGAATATTTTGTCACACAATTTGAAAATTTGTGTACGTCTCATACAAACAGTACAAGCATCGTGAGCTTACAGCTTCTGTAGAGAGCTCAGATGCTAAACCTGTCTGTGACTTACAGTGCCAGAGCAGAATATAGCTTGTCAGTTTTATTTTGTTACTCATAGAAATATTTTTTTTGTAATAAGAGGTAGTGAGGAAAGTCTTTTAGTTATATACATTGATGTGTTCCTATATATAACCCTTCTTTGTCTATTACAAGATGAAACTTTAAATCTAGTATATCAAAATTTTTCATGACTATTTTGCCATAAAATGCAACCAAAATAAACCCGGCCACAAGGATTGCAATAGGATTCCCCGAATACGCAATAGAGGAAGACAATGAATATTGTTGCAGATCTCTTAAATGCCAGATTAGTTACCTACATAATCAACCACCTTCTGTTATCACTGCACTGACAACTATACATAAATCTAAGTCATACAGTCAAAGTTTTCTGATTTTCCAGAAACAATGTGTCATTGTTTTGTCCTTGTTTTTTGCACATTTTTATTGTTATAAGTAAAGGCAGATGGAATGATTAAAGATCCTATTGGTAAAACATGAGTTTTTAAATCTATCTACGGAAAATTAAAAGAAGCCAGATGTCGACAAATTTGACCCCGGCTAGTGAGAAAGGTTTCCGATAAAGTCTTATTTCAGTGAATGCCAACCCTCTTTTATCTAAAATTTGCTTCCCTCACATCCCCACAAAATCAACTTTGTTATTTACTTAGTCATCATCTAGTTGGTTCCTACCCATTACTCCTCCCCATGCCATAGGCCGTTCCCTTACATTCAACAATTATGTCAGGTCACCCGGGTATTACATCTAAGGGCCTTTTTTGGACTTTACCGTTATATTTGCCAAATGTACACCACAAGTCGTATCAGATTACATGAAATCACAGCATGACCACCTTAGACTTCTATCCTCCCTCCCTACATGGAAGGCATGCTTTAATAGTTACTTTTAAAAAATCTTGGATTATATCATATAGTGCCATCATATTACCAGGGCACTGACAATTCTTGTGATAGAATATAAAAAGTAGAGTTTTGAAATCTTACTGGGTAAAGGAAAGACTTAGAGGACATATCCTCGGTGCATGACATGAGTCGTTCAATGATTGTAACAGAACTCTGCTCAACACTTAGCCGCAAGGTGTAATGTGTAAAACAAATTGACCAGCTATTTACTCTAATAAGTAAACGAGCAAAAGGTGTTCTGTAGTGCGTATTGGCAGATGGTCCTTAACCCCTTCACGCTCCGATGAGCGCACCGGACCATCGGGAAAACGGGGTGCCGGCTGTAACTCATAGAGCGGCACCCAGTGTAACAACCGCGGACGGAGTGGTTCCGAGTCGGCGGGTGCTGCGCGATCGGAGTTGTGTCTCTATTCGGGGCCGGGTGCTAAACCCGTAAATGCCGCGGTCAGCGCGACCGACGGCATCTAAATGCTTCTGGGGGTTTTCCCCCACGAGCGGCCCCCCGAACCTGTTTTTTTTCTATGTTTTGCGGGGGGAGGCGGCGTCGTGCTATCGGAAGTGCTGGGGTCCGATCTGGTCCCCTAGGCACTGACTGCAAGAACTGCCAGTAAGATGGCGTCTGTGAGTAATCTTACTGGCATAGTGCCAGCTATGCAAGTTGCATAGGCTGACACAGATCATACCCGCAGACATGATTATTGCAGAGTATGATCATGAACAAGCAATCAGATGTGATTGCTTGGTCATTTCCATGGGGTGAATGGAAAAAGTGAAAAAGTAGCAAAAAAAAGAAATGTATTCAATAAAAAATAAAGTAATAAAAATCAATAAAATGCCATAAGCCCCATAACATATAAGAGAATCATAACCCAAAAAAGTCTAAATCATACAAAAACCCCACATAAAAAGTTTGTTTTCGGGTTTTTGACATTTTGTACCCCGCGGGTTTTTTCACCCGGTAAACAACCCGAGAATACAAGTAAATCATTATTGAACCCACCAACGATACACGCCGTAAAAAAAAACTGCTATTAAACCTTCCAAAAATTATGATTTTTAGCTATTCAATCCCACAAAAAATGCTACTTGCTATAAAATGTGATCAAAAAACCATGTGTGACTCCGACATGTAAATAATGGTGCAAAGTACAAATGTCCCAGCAAAAATAAGCGATCAACCAGCTCGTAGCCAAAAAAAGTAACAAATGTTATGCCACTGGAAGACAGCGGCAATACATAAAGTGATAGATTTTCCCCACTATTAGGGTTTTGTTTGACAATTTAGTAAAACGTAAGAAAATATATTGAAGTCTGGTATCCCACGTCATCGTTATATCCACCCATTTAGAAGTTAAGAGACATGATGTATAGTTATACGGTTTGAACACCAAAAAAAAAAAAGAGTAAAAAATCCAGTACAGAATTGATGCTTTCTACCTTTACAGCTTTTTGTGTTTTTGGCCCCCCCCCCCCCCCTCAAAAATTAGTGAAGGTAGATCACCGGTAATTCGGTTTCCATCTAGGCCTCCATGACGGATGCCCACAGGAGGATGACCTTGACTCTGTGGGCCAGGAAGCAGAGAGGGTAAAAGCCTCCCCCACATACTACCCAGCAGTGTCTACCAAATAACTACACCGGGAAGATACAACGGATATTTTATTCTGCCGTGTTTGAATCACATAATCAGAATTTACAACAAAGGAAAGAAACATGGGAGGGGATAAAATATATAGGCGTCATGGAGGACTAGAGGGAACCGATGATATACCGGTGAGCTAATTCACAATTTCCATAACGTCCCACATGAAAGGCCCACTAGGAGATCTACAAAATTAGTAGAATTAGTGGTGGGGACTCGACAGCCTGGAGACCTTCTGAACGAAGGCGCGCGACAGAAGGGATCGAGATCATGTGATGTGGGTTAGTCCAGACCGATAATGTTTGCAAAGGTGAGAAGAAGCCCAGGTGGAGCTCTGCCCAGATTTGTTCAAGAGAAGGCCCCTCTTTGTCATGCCAAGGAGGCTGATAGGGCCTCTGGTGGAGATGGGGCTTTCTTTAAGGTAGGAGGGAGGTAACTGCTTTTCCACCTGTTCTGTATAAAAGCGGCTATGGCAGAAGTTTTTTTAACCAGTCTGGCCGATCGTGGTTTTGGATGCCTTTTACCCCTTTGTTCTCCCCTGAAAACTGAACAAAGATGAGATTGTGATCTGTGCACGCACAGGGTGTTTTGGGCTTTAAGTACTCTAAGACAGAGCGCCTTACAGCAGGAGCCGACGCATTTCCTTGCTGAAGAAGGATTCCCGTTAGAATGATGGAAGAATTATTTCTGATTTTGTGAAACCCAGACGCACTTTGGGAACAAAGCTGGATCCAGAGTCAGAGTTATCCTGCTCAGGGAGAGATCACATATAGGGTTCTCTATAGAAATGGCTTGGAGTTCCCCAGACCTTTTAAGATAGAAGTCACAGCTATTAATAGAGAAAGACTTAAAGTGACGTTTTTTATACTTAGCGTCCTTTAAAGGCTCAAAGGGGGCTGGAGGAGAGCATCCAGAACCAGGGAGGGAGAGAGTCCCAGGAGGGAACCACGCTTCAGAATCTGAGGCCTAATTCTATTTGCAGCTGCAATAAATCTTGTGTTTGCCCACCTGTTGGTCCGCAGGGGATGGTGTCGAAGAGAAGCGAAAGCACTCAGAGACGAAATTTGGACTGTTCAGGGGTTGGCTAAAGTAGAAGGACCCAATTTTAGCCTTCGTTCTACAAAAGCACCCCCCCCCACCTTAGGAGGAGAGAGACCCTCTCTTGACCTGACCCCTGTAGGAAGGAAGACACTGGCGGGAAGGATGTGGGGGAGGTGTGAACCTCCTGCTTCCTGTCCCTACAGGGTCAAGGGCATCCTCCTAGTGGGCCGTCACTGGGGGACGTTAGGAAAAGTTCGCCTAAATTTGCAACAATAGGTGATACAAACCCCAAAATGGATAACAAGGAAAAGACATCTCATCGCGCACAAAAAAAAAAGCCATCACATGGCCCCACTAACGAAAAAAGCGAAAAATTTATAGCCCTTCAAATAGGGAGGCAATGAGGACAACTAAAATCCTGGACAAGCGAGTGCCTCCTTCCCTTCTGTGCAATCGCTGGTGCCCCCATAACCAAAGTAATGGGCACATGTGGGGTCTTGTACTTTCCGGGGAAGAAAATCTGCAGAACAAAATTGTATGGTGGTTTATTCTCTTTTATATTTGGAAATGTGTACATTTTAGGGCCTGTGTAAATGAACGTTAAAGGAACATTGACCATTCATAACAATTTCACACCATTTTGAAGTTCAATTACTATGAAGATCTCAAGGGGGGTTAACAATCTTAGTTAAAAGCGGTTTCTGATGAGCATGAGGGGTGAGATTTGAAAATGGGTTGGGTTATAGAGGGTGCTATATGATGCTAAATATGTAAAAGTTCATTCAAACACTCGTATTTATCCCCAAAATAGTCGCAATTGCTTGAAAATCCGGGAAAAAGCGATATTTCTTTTGTAAGCGGTGACATCAAAATATAAATTATCCAAACATTTCAGAAATTATGAAAATGTAAAGTAGACAAAGTGGGAAATGTATTCAGCAACTATTTAGGTAGGTAAATCTATCTGACTGAAAACGCATGATTGTGAAGTTCGAAAAGTGGGCAAATTTAAAAAAATTTATCAATTTCCTTTTTTGTAAGTAAACGCCAAAACTATGCAGCCAAAATTTACCACTAAAATGGAGTACAAACATTTTTTTTGGTGGGGGAAAAAAAACAAAGTCTCGGAATCGCTTTGATAATTAACGTGTTTCAAAAGTTATAACAATATTAAAGCGACGCAGGTCAGAATCCAAAAACTCGGGGCTGAGCCTAAGCGTACCAAAAATGGCTGACAGTCCTTAAGGGTAATAATCGTTGCATGTCCTAAAGCAGCGAGGACATGTCAATGAGGAAACAATGAGGGAGGCACAAATCTTAAATAAATTGGAAGATGCAGGGATCCATTAATAGCAGTGGACTCACCTCAGATGAGGTACAAATAAATTTACGAAACATTTGTTTAGGAACATACTGCAGGCCAGAAAATGGAACATTTACAGATAAAAACTATGGACTTTAAGCATTGCCATTATCACAGTATTTAATTTGTGTGGGTGATTCTAAATGCAGGTTCTCTTTACATTGCTAGGCAGAACTTGATATGAGGAACAGTGCCCGGCATATCTGTAAATTTTCTCCAACCTTTTTATTTTTGTCATTTGGGTAAAACTTGAAAGCTAGAAGAACAACTAGAGAGTATCCATAGATTTTACCGAGCTACGTCAGAGTAAATCCAACAAGAGGAGCAGCACTCCGTGATATAATGGTGATATTTATTGCCACCAGTGAAAAAAGATACAACGGTTTCAGGTACTCAATGTAGCCATTTTCAAGGTATCACGGAGTGCTGCTCATCGTTGTTGGATTTACTTTGCGTAGGGTCTTATGAGCCAGAGTCCCGACGCGTGCCACCCCCCGGGATCTTAATCCAGGATACCACAGTGGTACTCACCAATTCCCCTTTTTTTACCGTATATTACTCATGTAATAAGCCGAGGTTTTCAGCACAAAAAATGTTGCTGAAAAAATCAACTCGCTTATACACGAGTCAATACGAGGTAAAAATAATAAAAAGATGGATCTTAAAAAAATAATAAACTTATATACTCACCCTCGGTGGCCCGATGCGCAGCGCGCTCCCCGATGTCAGAACCGTGGTCCTCTTCTAGCTTCCCGGCTGGGCGCCGCTCAGGGTTTCTCCAGGGTGGCGCCTAGTTATGATGTCCAGCGAGCGGCGTGCATACTAGGTGCCTCCCACAAACCCCCCCCCCCCCCCCAGAAAAAAAACAATGAGGCGCCCGCACGAATGTTAAAGAAGACAGAAGCGCTGAAGCCAAGAGAGGAGCAGACTCACGATGGACATCGAGGGAGCAGCGTGGGCGCATCGGCCATCGGAGGGTTGAGTGGATATAAGTTTTTCTTTTAATTCTGGGACGTATATACTGGGGGCATGTGTATACTACTGGGGACAGGACGGGTGGCTGTAACTAGGACTAGGGGCAGGGTGTATATACTGGGGGCAGCCTGGGGTTGGCTGATACTACTGGGTCACTGCTTGTTACTACTGTGGGGCGCAGGCTGGGTGGGCTGTATACTGTACTGGGGACAGGGCGTATACTACTGGGGCAGGCTAAGTGGCGTATACCTAATAGGGCGACAGGCTGGAATACTGGGGACAGGCTGATATACCCACTGTGGGACAGGCTGTTATACTACGGAGGGGCACGCCTGTGTTATATATGGGGCACGCCGATACTACTGGGAGGGCACGCTGTAACTGACGGAGGCAGGCTGGTATACTGACTGCGGGGGCAGGCTGGATATAGGGGGCAGGTTGTATACTACTGGGGGCAAAGCTGGAAGGGCTGATCTTATAGGGGTGGCGGGCTATATACGGGGGGTTCTGTGACCAATGCTATTTTGCCCACCCTCGGATTAGTACTATTAATTATGTTCTAAACGGTCCAATTACTTAATTAAAATGAGCTGAAAAGGACTTGGGCGTATTGGGTGGAATGGTAAATTAATTTTAGGACCAGAGCCAGGCGGCTGCTGTAAAGCAATATAAATAATGGGAATGTATTCAAGGAGATGAAAGATTCTCATGCTAAAGAACCTAGTTTGCCCTGGTTATAAAATCCCAAACATGGAATATTGGTACAGTTTTGGAGGCCCAGTGTATAAAAATGATATTAATAGACTGGATAGGGTGCAGAGGAGAGCAACCAGGCTTATAGGGGAATGGGGGATTAGAGGGATTAGAGGACAAGGACAAGATTGTACAAAATTTGGGATATTCAGTTTAGAAAAAGAGAAGCTGAGGGGGACCTTCATTACAATGTACAAATACCTGAACAGGACAGTACAAGGATCTCTCAAAGATCTTTTTTATACCTCACGGCCTGTGGACCAGGACAAGGGGGGATACTCTACGCCCTAGAGGAGAGGCGTGTCTACCATCACCATAGACAGAAGGTCTTTACGTAAGAGCAGGTGGATGAGACTATGGAAACTCTCTGCCGCAGGAGTTGTTATGGCCGAATCTATTACTGTTCAAGATGAGGCCTGGAGGCTTTTGGATGAGAGAAAAATATCCGGTTATGGGGATAAAACATTTTATTTAATTCTGAAGGTGGACTTGATGAGACTTGCGTTCCTTCCAGCCCCTTCATATACTATGATACTATGATACTAGTTGAGTTAGATAGTAGACTGGGTTTTACCCACATATTAATACTGAGTACGCAGTAAAATCTTTATGTTCTCTATATATCTACTCATTAAAGCATTTGAAAATTTCTGTATTGATTTTAATTTCCCGTACGGATTGTGCACCATAAGAGCCTCTATGATAAGATTTATTTCAAAGTTAATTGAGATTTGTTGAAAACAAAACTATATGTAGCTGTGTGTAGATGAACAATTTCAGCTTTAGTACCTAAAATGCATTTTTTTTCAAGTAAGGTGAAACATATTTTTTCCCTTTGTTTTATAACTATGTTCATATCAGTGCACTATGAAAAGGGCCTAAGAAAATTTACATCTAAAAACAGCATGATTGAACCAGAGGGAATGTGACGACCAACGGAAATAGTAAAGAGTGACCGGGGGGGAAACAAGAGCTAAAATTATTCATAGTCCAGGCACCAAAACTGTAGGGGTAAAGATCTCACATATTTGTTATCCATGGTTCCTTCCTTAGCAAAATAAAGCCACAGACATTGAGTTAAAGGCTGCTGCAGATCACAGGCCATTATATTCTGAAGCTGCACTTCCCTCTGTTACTGTGTGCTCCCTACTGCCTGTGATTACATGCGTGGCAGGGGAAGGGTGAGACTGGACACATGCTGCTGAAGGTTAACAACAGCTTGTGAGCAAACCACAGATGGCTGCAGGAACATATATACTAATAATAATAATAATAAAATAAAATGATAAACATGTATATTTATAGAAGTAGGAAAGATGATCCCAACAGTCAGCAGTGCCTGGATCTATGGTATATTGTGCCCGCCAGATGATCATGCTTGGCCAAAAGTTATTTAAGGAGGCAAAAAAAAAAGTTTGGTATGCCAAATAGTAGATTACATAGAGTATTTGAAAAATTTAGAACCACCTTTAAGGCCTCAGGCCAAATTGTGAAGGATAATGGCGCAATATTAACTGGTTCGCGACCGCGTGAGTCACGGAGGAAAATAGCGCCCAATGAAAAATATCTAAAAAAAAAAAAACAAAAAAAAAAAAAATCTTAAAAAATTGGGTAAAAGGTCGATACAGTCTAAAAATAATATCAATAAAAAATATTATCAAATTGCAAAAAAGGACACCACCCACAGCTCCGTACACCAAAGTATAAAACATGTTATTCGCACAGAAGTTGGCAAAATCAAAAAAATAATTTTAGTACCGGAAAGGTTTTAATTTTTGTAAATGTATGAAAACATGTATTATAAAACCTATACAAATTTGGTATCCCCTTAATGCGTATCAACCCAAAAGAATAAAGTGGACATGTCATTTGCGGGCCACTCATGTGAAAGACGTAATAATAAGCCCACAAAAAGAAACTGGCCCGGACAAATGCTGGTTGGTCTTTTTGCACTATTTTCACTGCCATGGAATTTTTTTTTCCCGACCTTACGAGTACGGACGGCCATGCGAAATTCACTACAATCCTATTGAAGTGGGGATATATTCCACCGAAAAAACAAGGCACACACAGCGCTTTACGTGTAAATAATAAAAAAGTTCCCATAGATTATACGATTTTTGGGTGGGGAGTGTGAAAAATAGACATGAAAAAAACAGGAAAGGGCCCGGTCTTAACCGGTGTTGTTAAAAGTCAATTAGTAGGGGGTTCAGCAACAAAACACAACTAATCGTTGATCGACCCAGAAGAAACATACTGTAGTTCTATGGTGATTTACCATTTGACACAACTATGACTAAAATGTATTCCTGATGACATAGAAACAAGAAGGTTTATGAAATAGAGAGGAAGAACCTATGTACAGTTGCTCCAAAACAGGCCAATACAATCTTAACCTTTGATGCAATAATCTTGCATTTGATTTAAAGGCAATAGTGCCAGTGTCACTTTAGCGTTGTTGACTGTCGGCCATGGTTTCAATCACATGCGTGGACAACTCTTTACCTTTTCTATTGAAGAGGCCTAATAGTACTGTGAAAGGTTATTTTTTTAAAAAGACCCCCTCCCCACCATACTATGTCCTCCCTCCCAATACCATGTTGTTTCCTTTTTTTGTGTCCCATCTTTCCTTTTTTCGTTAATGCGTTCATAAATATGTGAAAAGAAAAAAGAGAAAGAGAGAAAGAAAAGAGAAAAGAAAAAGACATGAAATAAGGCCAGTGGATTGCTCTAACAAAAAAAAATAAACCTGGTATGCTTTGACAGTCCTCGCCTATACATTAAACAGAGTACAGTAAGAAGCCTAGGAACACTTGCGCATGGTTTAATGCATCAAAAGGTCATATTTCTGCAAACAAAAAGATTAAAGAGGAAAGTGAATATAATGTCCATAGTTTTATATTAGCAATAAATCTAGTCAATACGATGTGCCAAACCTGTGAGTTCTGTTCTAGCAATTAAGACCTCAGACAGAATGGCACAAATAGGAAGAGCAGAAACTATACTTAGGGGATGGAAAGGAAAAAAGTCATATGTGTATTATCATTTAACCCTTTAAGTAGCACATAGTTTGACAGGACAATTTGCCAAGTATAAAACAACTGAATTATAAAAGGTGCTAGCCACCTGTAAAGATCAAATCTGTAGGGGAGTTAACACGCCCCAAAACATTAATATCAGTCTTATTGTTAAGTGTTGTACCCTCCACAAATAGCAAGTAAAAATGCATCAATCTGTAAACATATCAAGGGTGTGGATTTTAGGAGCGGTAATCCAGGGAATCGAATAGAGCTTATACTCCTTTAGCGCTCCCGTTCTTATCTCTGCTGCCATACACATTTAGAATCAGGGCCTATCTTTGAAGGGCAACCTCTCCGCCATCGCAATACTGCCTCGAGTCTCCAACGGGCAAAGGATGGGAAGGGAGTGCTGTCTCTCCTGGCACTGCTGCAGGAGAATGGTAACGAACCTGAGATGGCAAAATTATAAGCTCATTATTTTTACAACCCTCCCTATAGAGCCATTTGGAAAATAAAACCGTTAATTCTTCACAGCGCTTAAAGGGGGTATTCTCATTGGGCATTCACCATGCAGTTTCACTAATCTTCCATATATAAAACATTCTTCAATTGGATGTATTAAAAAAAATGTGTTCCTGTCCCAGGTGTGAAGATAATTTCCTAGGAAAAATATGCATGTTGCCTTAGAACGAGATGCTCCTCGTTACGACCCCGTCACACTCTGGCAAGCGGTGGCCAGCATGACGCTTTATAGAGTCCTGCCGGAACACCAGGATCAGCAATCATAATACAGGACGCGGTGTAGGACCTGCAGTCTCCCGGACCCATTTACCATATACAAAAAACTTTTTGTTTATCTGGCAATTCTCTCAGGCAGGAGGTGGCCGGAGCCGGGGGAAGGAAAGCCCATCTCGTTTCTAAGGGAAATTAAAATGACTACATTTAGGAGAATTATCTTCCACGCACAGGAAACAGTTTTTTTTAAAACATCTAATTGAAGAAATGTTTATATATGGAAGATTATCAAAAGAAATGGAAATGCCCAGACGAGAATACCCTAAGTTTTTGATTTTCTGCTTCATTAAAGTTCATTATACAGATTTAAACATATTAAGTTTTGTTTTTTTTTTTGCATGGTTGATAATATGTAAGCCAACTCCAAATGAGAGAAGGAGCAGCTGCACTCAAGACCAACAAGAGTGCTGTATTAGATGAGTGGAGCAGCTTACAGTTGGGGTGCTCACTCAGAGAGGCTTCACAAAAGAATGAAAGCAAAAAGAGAACACAGGTCGCACTCACCACTAGTATTTTATTAATGGCATATTGGACAAGTAAAAAGACCCAATTCACATCACAGAGGACAACAAGACGTTTTGCACATGCCCTCTTCTTTAGACCCGCTCACTCTGTTATACACAGCCCGGTCATGTGACTAAGCAACATATAAACAAATATAAGTGAGACAAAATAGTCAATAAGCCATTTGACAATAATTCTAACATTACCTGCATCATGCTGCTGGCCTTCTTCCTATCCTGAGATAGTGTGAGGCTAATTAAAGCACGCATCAGAATTTCCTGACTTTGTGTGGGGACGTTATGGTTGTGACATCAGCATAGGTAGTGTGCCAATAGCACTCCGGGCATTCAGTGAATAGTTTCACAAACCAGCTCAGCCATTTCAAGGATACAGAATCAGCACTACTGCAGAGATTAGTCCAGGGCAAGCCATAACGGCATTAAAGAGACGTACTAATCACTTTGAACTTTCAACATACGGAGTGCTGCTATTTTTCTTTAAAAAAAAAAAACAAAAAAAAAATAAATACTATATATATACAAAAATTACTTTTTTTGCAAAGCACTGATTTTTTTTTTGCCATTTACTCAAGGAAGCTGCCTCCTAACCAACCCTTTCCGTTGCAAAGAGATACATGTATGCCAAAGATCGTTGCACTATATATCTGTATATCGTGTGCTGTGTGTACAGATCTATACCATTTATTAGATAGATGGGTAGTCTGAGCTCTTGTCTTATTTGTGCAAATTCACCTTTTCATTACACTACATATTTCTATAATTTTAAACTATCAAACACAAACAGTATGTAATGGTTTGACGTAAAGCATTGTAATTATGGGCTTATCACATTCATTGCAGGTACCGGGAGCCTTTTAACATGACTTTGGTTACTGATATTATCCTGCTACTAAAAGAAAGATGCATATGCTAGTAAACCCCCCATCAACAACCACCCGCCCCTTCTTCTCCCTCCTTCAGGCAAGCAATTTTTTGTTACTTTACAGTTTATCTTTACATTTTTTGATACCTGCCATGGTGGTAGGTTCTCAATGATTTTCTTAAAGAATGGGCGTTCTTCAGAGGATTAAAGTCAGAAAAAAGATGTGAGCACTCCACCACAGACTAGGCAATGACAAAATAGGCTCAGGAAACTCTTTCGTGTTTACAAGCTTAAATTTCATGCAACCTGACCATATTTGAGGCTTCCGCATTGAATATCTAGTGGTGCATTGTTATTGGGGGGGGAGAATGATGCATGAACTATGTGTCATCCAAGCCATGGCAGGCTCAATTCCCTAGGATATTGACAAGGTGAGCCTTGTTCCCCAGTCGAATACAGGCCACAAAGAGGGCCTGATTTTCAAGCACAAATCACATACCTACAGTGTGCATGAGGACCTTTACTAGGTTGTGATCACACAGGTTTGTAAAAAAAAAAAATTAAAAAATACCACCTACAAGCTCCCATGAGATTTCAATGTATTATTAAGGGCCATGGTGCTAGTTAAATGTTGCAGTTTGACCATGTTGATGGATTAGGAATTATTCCTAAACACATTAAAGAAAACATAAAAATTAACTTTTCTGATTGAATGGACTTTCACATAAAAGTAATGTTTAAAAAATGATACATGATACATCGGAGGAAACTCCTTTATCACAATCCTCAAGATCCAGTCTAAATAAAATATGGTTACAACCAAATACTATGATGTCGTTATGAAATGATGTAGGCCTGCTAATTATAGAGTAACAACTATTTTGTTTTATTTACAAACTGGCGTCCATTTGCTCAAATATTTATGTCCGTTGATGTGTTTTTAACAGTTTCGTATGATTTTAATACCACCAGCTGAAGTAAAAATACTCTTTATCAAAATGATGATTTGTCAAATGGCCAGTCAAGAAAAGATCTCAGGATTGCATTGGAATGAGTGTTCACTTCATATTGTGTATGATTGTATATCATGGGATAAAAGAGGGATTTACATTGAGGACTCTAAATATACATTTACATATATGATGTTCATAAATAACCTTGGAATTTACACATTTGTAGGAATCTAGGATTAAATTGATGGTATGTTCGCTGGGATATCAAAAATGATAATTTGCACTAGAAAACAATCAGACAGTTGAGTACAGCTTATGAAAATAGGGCAATGTTGAATATATAAATGTTTTGACTTAGTAGAATTCATTGTTATTGCGAAGTACACTCACCGGCCACTTTATTAGGTACACCGTCCAACTGCTCGTTAAACACTTAAGTTTATATAGCCAATCAACATGGCGGCAACTCAGTGCATTCAGGCAGGTAGACATGGTCAAGACAATACTCCTGGCAGAGTTCTACCGAGCAGCAATCAGTCTGGGGAAGAAAAGAAAGGTGATTTGATGCCTTTGAACGTGGCATGTGTTAGGTGCCAGAAGGGTTGGTCTGATGTGATCTTCAGAAACTGTGATCTACTGGGTATTTCACGCACAAACCCATCTCTAGGGTTACAGAGAATGTTTGAAAAAGAAAAAAAAACCATCTAGGTGGTCGGCGGTTTGTGGGCGGCAAAATGCCTAGTTGATGCCAGAGGTGAGAGTGAGAATGGGCACAGACTGGTTCGACTGCAGCTGACTAGAAAGGCAACAGTGACTCCAAATCAACCACCCGTTGACAACCAAGGTAGGCAGAAGAGCATCTTGAACCCACAGTAAGTCGAACTTGAGGCAGATGGATCACCGCAGCAGAAGACATGCTGGGTGTGCCACTTCCTTTCAGCTCAAGAAAACAGGAGGAAAGGAGGCTACAATCTGCACAAGCTCATCGAATTGCGACAGTTAGAAAATTGGAAAAACGTTGCAGGTCTGATGAGTCTCGAGTTCTGCTGACGAGCATCGGATGGTAGGGTCGATTTGGCAGTCAACAGAATGAAGCATGGATCCATCTGCTTGGGGGAACGGTGGTGGTGGAACGGGAGATTTCGCTCTGGATGTGCAGCCGACAAATCTGCGGCAACTGTGTGATGCCATCATGTCAATATGGACCCAAAATCTCTGAGGAATGACTCCAGAACCGTTGTTGAAATCTATGCCAAAAAGAGTTAAGGCAGTTCTGAAGGCAAAACACAAAAGGGGAGGGTTCAAAAAGGTATTCGTAATTAGAACTTGTCCTTTCATTTGTAAATGTTACGCCACACAAGAAAAAGTTTTTTAGAGCAACACAAATGATCAATATTAGTTAAGTCTCTAAAGGAAAAAGAAAAAAAAAAAAACTATGTTAAGATATTTACCAAATTGCAGGAGATGGGATGTGCCAATGTATTTAGTCACCCTGAGTAAATATATTTTAGCCACACCACCTTTCGCTGCATGGTGGTTGTAATATATTCATTGAGGTATGTCCTGTATTTAGCCATAATCGGGGGTGGAAGAAGGGAGTGAGAAAGTGAGTGCTTCTCACCCCTCCCCTCGCATAGAGAGGCCAGTGCCTGGTCAGCTTGGTTCATAGTTGTGGGCAACGACACAGTGTGCTCATCACAAACATGATTGTGTGACATAGACCTCTGTGGAGGCCATGAGTTGTTCAAACATGTTGGTCCGGGTGACTACACCCACATAACATCACATCGATAAGAGGCCTAACTCTGTCCAGCGTATTAGTCCCTGCTAGCAAAACACCTCCACAATATGAGTTCCCTTCATCGTGCCAAATTCTCATATATAAGAAGAACAATGATACAAATTAGATCAAAAAACTGGGAAAGGAAGATTAATATTTAGCTGAGATATTGTGAAGTTCAAAACTAGTTATTTTAAATATTTTACTTTACTTACCTACACTTTAAGTTTGGGCAGTTTTGCTTAATGAGATTCCTACGTATTATATTCATGTTAGAAATGGCTTATATGGTTCATAGTTTTATCCTGTAATATATATAATAGATATAATCAATATTATATATATATAATATATATATGGTCTTAAACATTGTAAAAATTAAAGCCTGGCAAGAGTGCATCTAAGCTGAGCCTTTAATTAGTAACACTTGGTTACATCTTAGAAAGAATAGCACATGAGCGTATATGAAAACATTTGATCAGATACATCCGAGTCTGGTGAAGGAAAGTGAGTGTGTCATCGCTTGTAATTCGCACAAACGATTCCAAGCCTCGATTCTGAAGCGTTAGACATGTAAATGCCCGGAAGCAGCGCAAAGTCGTTCTAATGAGAATACCACAGACCCAGTTTTTTGCACCTACAGTAAGTGTGATGAAAACGCTAACAATATAGGTTGGGAAATGTAAGCCAAGCTTTGGCGCCCTTATGAACCTGTGTCCATGGCCAGCCCACGGATACCCTGAGAAGCACACGAAATGTGGGTTGGGGTCTGTGGTGGTCGTGGTCTCTACTGGGTCCCTGTAAGTAGAGATGCAGTTATGGTTTGGTACTTGGAATTACAATGTGAGGCACATGCACTGGACCTAAACTATATCATGAATAAAAATGTTATTATTTTGTGGGCAATGTTATACTCAGTATTGTACATTTGATTGTTGAAAGGCTGTTGGGACATATAAATGATGGATGCATTTGTACTTTAACTATAGGTACCCTATTATAATACACCACCAATTTTTGTGTTTATAAGAGGCTTTTTTGTTCTTAGTGAATATGTTGAATATACGGCTGTGGCAGGTATTTAACTGCGGGATTGGTCGAACGCAATGGGATTGTGGTATGCATCTGCGCTGGCTTTCAGCCAACAGAAATGTGGGGGCTTGCTGTAGGACTATGTGACCGATTGGACTGATTTAACTTTCAAATTGTGTTTGCCAAGTTTCACACTTACATACACGGGAAAGAAGAAGGTGAACTCGGCGGACCTGACGGAGGGTATGCAGAACACATTCACGATTCAGGCACACAATTCTTAGTGAGTGCATCCAGGGTTTGGACAAATGCACTTGAGTCTGGGAACAGTCAGGACAGGTAAGTAAATGTGCCACATTGGGCTTTATCACATAGTGTTCAGACCTACATAACTGCCAGGGAAGTTACTGTGGTGTAATGATAGTGACTACATCCCTCCATCAGCGATCAAGGAAGTCGCCTGTGGACGGTACTGCAGGGGTACTTCTGATCAGTGAATTTGCCAAAGTAGTATACCTCGACAGTTGGTTATTGTCACGGCGTGACTTTAATCATGTGGAAGGAGTAGGGATCTTACCTAGTTTTCTCAATATGTCCTGAAAATCTAGAGGAGGCAGGAAAAAATTTTAGAACCTATTGTATGAAACCTTAAAGGATGCTTACCGACCTGTAATGGTTACCACCTTGTGCATATCCGACAACAATCTGACTTGGTTTCACACCATAGATACAAGCCTTGGTGAGATACAAATACCTGTCATACTAAGCAGATTAGCTTGTGGACCCGAGGAGTAGAAGGTAGAATGCCTGCTTTTGTGAAATGACTGATGCGGATCTGATCGCTACAGAGGCAGGAAGGGGGGTGGTATCCTGTGGCCAGACACAGTTAGGGACTACATTGTCTGAGTCAGGATGTATAGGCCAGTTAATGTTAGACTATAAACAGTTTACCCAAATTCAAGGTCATGGTTCACAAAAGAGTTAAGAGAGCCTTCAACGGCAAAAGTATCTAAAGCGCGTTCCACGTAAAGACAAGTATCCATTATAAGGAAATAGTGAAGGAGGTCGCAAAGTAGATACAACGGAGTGCAAAAAAAGTGCGGGAAAAAATTAGAACGAGAAAATTAGCAAGGAAATCAGTTGTGAACGTGTGGAGGGGTATGAAAACTAATTACAGACGAAGAATGAAAGTTAGGAACTGGAAACCGCGAAAGGGCTTTAACAGGATCTTTAACAGTGTTTGAGTGTTTCATCTAAAATTAAGGTTGGGAAATTGGGTGCATGAACAACAACGCTTTTACATCTGCTTTCATAGGAGTGCTAATCTTCCCTTGACAATCCAGGAATCAGGTAGTTAGGATTTTGTTTTTCATTTGGAAGTCCTGCAACAGAATAATTCCTGAATAGTCTGTAGTGACAAAATATGGGGACAGTTTTGGCCCATTGCCTGTTCACCATTTATACAGTACATTTCAGAAAAATGAGAAGACGAGTGAGTGCTGTATGCAAAAGTATTCGGTATAGAACTGGCAAAGTGTGTGTGTATTAAATCAGCGGTAAGAGTGGGTAGTAATTGGCAGGAGCACGGGTCGACTGGGATAATTTGGTCATTGTTGTAAAGGTGAATGAGAGTTGAGTGTAAATCTGACAAAAACAAAAGAACTGGAAGATTAACTTTGAGTGCTGACGAAAACTACAGAGGAGGGAATATAAACTATTTTGGATTATTGATGTCAAGTGGAGCGGGTTTCGCTTAACACAATACTGGGAGAGCAATCGACGAGAAACTGTCGAGGCATATTAAACTTGGAGAAAGTATATAGAAAGTCTCTGGTAGACTCTTTCTTTCAATGAGGTCATGATGACATACAGAGCAACGATGCAGATTGGCTTTATTAGTCTTGTAGTGTCAAGTTGTGCTCTATGTATGCTTTGGTATGTTGGGGCATTGTGTGAGTGTGCAGACTTAATACAGCAAAATGGTAAGAAGCTAGGGAAATTGGGGTGCCGGTTGGAAATGTGGGAGGACAGTTTGTTCACGAGGCTGACCAAAATGGTTTGATTTACACTAAATTTAACCCTTTACACTGTATTCTTAATGGGGCATAGCAGTACTTTAGAGACCAGTTTAGTCAGTCAAATGTAAAACTACTAGATTTAGGCCCCTTCTTTCCCCTCTTGTTGCCTAGCCAAACACAGTGTAGCCTGTCTGCCATAGTGTAGCCTGTGTGCCATAGTGTAGCCTGTCTGCCATAGTGTAGCCTGTGGCCTGTCTGCCATTAGTGTAGCCTGTCTGCCATAGTTGTAGCCTTGTGTGCTGCCATAGTGTAGCCTGTGTGACCATAGTGTAACCTGTGTCTGCCATCGTATAGCCGTGTGCCATAGTGGTAGCCTGTTGCATAGTGTTAACCTGTGTGCCATAGTGGCTGTGTGCCAAGCCTGTCTGCCATAGTGTGCCTGTCTGCCATAGTGTAGCCTGTTGTGTGCCATAGTGTAGCACTGTGTGCATAGTGTAACCTGTCTGCCATCGTATACTGTGTGCCATAGTGTAGCCTGTGCCATAGGTAACTGTGTGCCATAGTGTAACCTGGTGCATAGTGTAGCTGTGGCCATAGTGTAAACTGTCTGCCATTAGTGCTAGCCTGTGTGCCATAGTGTGCCTTGGGCCATAGTGTAGCTGTGTGCCATAGTGTAGCCTGTGTTGCCATAGTGTAACCTGTCTGCCATAGTGTAGCCTGTGTGCCTTAGTTGTAGCCTGTGTGCCATAGTGTAGCCTATGTGCCATAGTGTAGCCTGTCTGCCATATAGTGTAGCCTGTGTGCCATAGGTAAACCGTGTGCCATAGTGTAGTCTGTGTGCCATAGTGTATCCTGTATGCCATAGTGTAGCCTGTGTGCCATAGTGTGTAACTGTCTACCATAGTGTAGCCAGTCTGCCATGTGTTAGCCTGTGGCCATATGTTAGCCTGTGTGCCATAGTGTACCTGTCTGCCATAGGGTAGACTGTGTTGCCATGTGTAGCCTGTGTGCCATAGTGTAACTGTCTGCCATAGTGTAGCTGCTTTGGGCCATAGTGTAGCCTGTTGTGGTCATAGTGTAGCCTGAGCATGCCTAGTGTAGCCTGTGTGCCATAGATATAAAGTGTGCCATAGTGTAGCTGTGTGCCATAGTGTAGCCTGTGTGCCATAGTGTAGCCTGTCTGCCATAGTGTAGCCTGACTGCCATAGTGTAGCCTGTTGCCATAGTGTAGCCTGTTGCCTGTATGTAGTGTAACCTGTCTGCCATAGTGTAGCAAGTGTTGCCAATCATAGTGTAACCTGTTAGCCTGTGTGCTATAATCTCCTGTATTTTGTCCTCACAGCCTCAGGATCATCTGGTTTGCATTCTGTGAGCTAAGCAACTACATCAGTATCCTTTAATCCAGTTCAACCCCCATTTAAGCTAATTCTTTATTGGATATGAGGTGGTTTATCCATGTCCACCGTGGGAACTTAGACATGTCCATAGCTTATCCATGTCCACTTCATCACAATGTCATAATGCAACATTGCCATAAATTTCATTTAAAGTGGAATGGTAAGTGTAAGGTATTGAGTCCAGTTCTGGTGGTTGTTTTATAAACTGAGGTGGTTCCAGTACTTTATTTCTGTCAGAATAGGTTTCTGGTACTGTATTGCTATATGGACAACATTTGTGATGCTGTATTTGTATACTGAGCTCAGTTCTAGTACAATATATTTCTACACATTTCTGGTACTGTATTTTGTATAGAAGAGTTTCTTGGTGCTATATTGCTAAATGGAATACATTTGTATACTTTATATATATATTTTTATGCTGTTGTATACTGAGCTCAATTCAAATACGATATGTACTGAGGTACGATGATTTTTCAGCTACTGGGCTATGATGATTAATTCAGACATATACTAAAGTTCTTACAAAAGTCTATGTATGGGTGTAATTATGTGACTACCGGTAGCCATCATGTAGCTGTATATAGGGGGCCTTAAAAAGGTAGAAAAAAAGAAATTTCTTAAATAAATTAACACATCTAATCTCATATCAATGTCTTAACTTCTTAGATATGGACAGTCTCATATGTGATATGAATACAATAGGATATGGGATTAAGTGTAGAGCCTCCATACCCAGCTCCTCCCCTTAGTGATGAGAGCTGCTGTACTGTTACTTAGATTACAGGCAACGTTGTTTTGTTGAGATTCAATAGCAACACAAAAGTTCAGTTTCCTCCTCTCTTATATGCATGTCTAAAAAATGATATGGGAACTAATACAAGATCCTGTAATTCTAATACTATTTTCGGAAATTCATAACACTGCAGACGAGAGACAAATGAGTTATTAAGGAAAAGTGTGGGAGGCACGAGTCATCAAGGAAAGGTAGTGTGAATACAGTAAGGAAATGAAATCATTGCTTCTGGGACAGCGAGGCAGCCTTGAGCGTGTGTGTAGTGCAAACAGAGGCCACCCTACTCTGTGACCTTCTGCAGAGTCCTCGAGAAGCCATCTAAACAAAGAGCGGAGGTATCTCTAGGCTTCTTAACATTGTAAAGTAGACCATAAATCTGGCCATACACATAAGATCTGGGACTCAATTTTATTGTGACTTGGAGAAGTAAGCGCTTTTCCCCCAAACACCTTCTCATGGTTAGATTGTAGGGAAGAAGGAACTGGCTGAATGTATGAAATGGTTGGACTGATCATAGACATTGGTAAATTTCCTTTAGGTCATAGCACATAGGGACAGATTTATCAGTGTCTGAAACTCAGAATATTCTAGTTGCCCATGGCAACCAATCAAGCTCCCCCTTTAAAATATTCATGAGCAATGATAAAATGAAAGCTGAGCTGTGATGTTTGCCATTGGCAACTAGAATATTCTGGCTTTCAGACACTTGATAAATCTGCCCCCATAATGTGACATTTGTCATTCAGACACCCATATTGTGCCTGTAGTCTAAACCAAAATGGATTTCATATATCTGCCCCTGTTAAATGATGTCACCACAACCACAATATTGTTCTCATAAAATCTGATTTATCACCTCTCATGACATTTCTTTGTTTTTACTAAAAAAAAGAAATGATTTATGTTTTTTAAAGAGGCAAAGGCAAATCATTGATGACAATTGTAAGACTTTGCAGGGTCACAGATTTTTGAAACATGAATTGTAAGACCCATTTATCAATTTTTTCATACATTTTTCTGAAAGGGTTTACCATAAAAAAAAAAAGAACACATACTACAACCGCTCAATAAAATAATCATCACTATTATTCCAAATAAAAACAATGTTTCAAAAGGGAGCAGGATAGTAGAAAGCTCACATCTGACTCATTTCTGGTATATACTTAGGGGTAATGATACCAGAAATGGAGCAGATGTGAGCCCTTGCTATCCTGTTTGCTTAAATGTGTAACATTAAAGGGGTATTCTCGTCTGGGCATTCACATCCAGATTCATAATCTGCCATATGTAAACATTTCTTCAATAGATGTTATTAAAAAATGTTCCTGTGTGAAGATATTTTCTCATAAATGTAGTCTTATGTTCCCTTAGAAACAAGACTGTGTCCCTGGATACGGCCACCTCTTGTGGAGGGATTGCACAAAGAAAACAAAAAAATTTCTGATATTAATGTCCGAGAGGTACTGTATATGATACAGTCGTCCTCTGGTAATGAACCCTTAATCAGGAGGTCAGACAGGACTCAATAGCGCATGTCTGGCCACCGCTGCCAAAAATGTGAGGTGGTCGTATCCGTGGAAGCTATCTCGTTTCTAAGGGACAACATGGCGACATTTATGAAAAAATTATCTTTCCACAGACAGGAACATTTTTTTTTTAATAACATCCAATTGAAGAAATGTTTACATATGGCAAATTAATTAAATTAAATGTGAATGCCCAGATGGGAAAACCCCTTTAAAGTAACATTATTTATTAGTATATTGGAATAAATAAATCAATGAGGGAGAAGGCGGTCCACAGTTCCAGTTATTGATGAAAACAAGTTTAATTTAATGGGATCTGATGGGAAATCAACAAACTGGGGAAAGACCTGAACTCAAAGTGTTTGTAAGAAGTCAGTGAAAGGTGGTAGATAAAGTGTCATGGTTTAGGGAATGTTTTCTGCGCAGAAGTTGGACCTCTGTACAGCTACATGGCAGATTGAATGCAAGTGTGTATCCAAACTTTTCAGCAACACGTTGTTTTTTTCCTTGCATTCAATACTCAATCAGCCAGCAATTTTCATGCAGGGCGGGATCCCTGTCAGACAGCAAAATGGGTAAAGCAGTTCTATAAAACCGAAAAACATTGAAACAATGAAATGGCCACAGCCCTGATTCTCATCTTAACCCAATAGAAAACCTCTAGAAAATCCTTGGGGACAAATTTAGGCCAAAAAGAAATCCTCAACAGCCACAGAATTGTGAAAGAGACTGGAAGAAGAGTGGACCACCAGAGCAGTGTGAGAGACTAGTGATGTCCTGTGGCTGCAGATGTGTGAAGTCATTCAGAGCAAAGTCCTGTGCACTTCCACTGATGGTGTATTTGTAACCCTCAGAAAAGTAGAATAATAATCTTGACTGATCTACAGTCATTGAGTTCTTTAATACTACTTCTTTTTGCAAAATAAAGGTTTATGTTGATGTACCCCTTACAAAAAATCTATCAAAGTGTTATCAATGGACATAACATTATTTCTGAAAAAAGTCAAGTGATTATACATTGGCACATTTATTATTTTGGGGGCAGGGTTGGTGCAGGAAGTGTACTTAATTATAAGTGTGATTTAAGTTTGTGGCGCCAAGGGATTAATGATTTGGAGCACATAACCAAAAGATTAAGAATTGTTCCACATTCCTTGAAGGTGATGAAATAGAACTCCCGAGCAAAAGTGTGATGCCATAGTGTAGCTGTGTGCATAGTGTAACCTGTCTGCCATCGTATAACTGTGTGCCATAGTGTAGCCTGGCCATAGGTAACTGTGTGCCATAGTGTAACCTGTGCATAGTGTAGCTGTGGCCATAGTGTAAACTGTCTGCCATAGTGTCTAGCCTGTGTGCCATAGTGTGCCTTGGTGCCATAGTGTAGCTGTGTGCCATAGTGTAGCCTGTGTTGCCATGAGTGTAACCTGTTGCCATAGTGTAGCCTGTGTGCCTTAGTTGTAGCCTGTGTGCCATAGTGTAGCCTATGTTGCCATAGTGTAGCCTGTCTGCCATATAGTGTAGCCTGTGTGCCATAGTTGTGTAAACCTGTGTGCCATAGTGTAGTCTGTGTGCCATAGTGTATCCTGTATGCCATAGTGTAGCCTGTGTGCCATAGTGTGTAACTGTCTACCATAGTGTAGCCAGTCTGCCATGTGTTAGGCCTGTGGGCCATATGTTAGCCTGTGTGCCATAGTGTACCTGTCTGCCATAGGGTAGACTGTGTTGCCATGTGTAGCCTGTGTGCAATAGTGTAACTGTCTGCCATAGTGTAGCCTGTGGGCCATAGTGTGCCTGTTGTTGGTCATAGTGTAGCCTGAGCATGCCTAGTGTAGCCTGTGTGCCATAGATATAAGTGTGCATAGTGTAGCTGTGTGCCATAGTGTAGCCTGTGTGCCATAGTGTAGCCTGTCTGCCATAGTGTAGCCTGACTGCCATAGTGTAGCCTGTTGCCATAGTGTAGACCTGTCTGCCATGGTACTGTAGTGTAACCTGTCTCGCCATAGTGTAGCAAGTGTTGCCAATCATTAGTGTAACCTGTTAGCCTGTGTGCTATAATCTCCTGTATTTTGTCCTCACAGCCTCAGGATCATCTGGTTTGCATTCTGTGAGCTAAGCAACTACATCAGTATCCTTTAATCCAGTTCAACCCCCATTTAGCTAATTCTTTATTGGATATGAGGTGGTTTATCCATGTCCACCGTGGGAACTTAGACATGTCCATAGCTTATCCATGTCCACTTCATCACAATGTCATAATGCAACATTGCCATAAATTTCATTTAAAGTGGAATGGTAGTGTAAGGTATTGAGTCCAGTTCTGGTGGTTGTTTTATAAACTGAGGTTGGTTCCAGTACTTTATTTCTGTACAGAATAGGTTTCTGGTACTGTATTGCTATATGGACAACATTTGTGATGCTGTATTTGTATACTGAGCTCAGTTCTAGTACAATATATTTCTACACATTTCTGGTACTGTATTTTGTATAGAAGAGTTCTTGGTGCTATATTGCTAAATGGAATACATTTGTATACTTTATATATATATTTTTATGCTGTTGTATACTGAGCTCAATTCAAATACGATATGTACTGAGGTACGATGATTTTTCAGCTACTGGGCTATGATGATTAATTCAGACATATATAAAGTTCTTACAAAAGTCTATGTATGGGTGTAATTATGTGACTACCGGTAGCCATCATGTAGCTGTATATAGGGGGCCTTAAAAAGGTAGAAAAAAAGAAATTTCTTAAATAAATTACACATCTAATCTCATATCAATGTCTTTAACTTCTTAGATATGGACAGTCTCATATGTGATATGAATACAATAGGATATGGGATTAAGTGTAGAGCCTCCATACCCAGCTCCTCCCCTTAGTGATGACGAGCTGCTGTCTGTTACTTAGATTACAGGCAACGTTGTTTTGTTGAGATTCAATAGCAAACAAAAGTTCATTTCCTCCTCTCTTATATGCATTGTCTAAATAAATGATATGGGAACTAATACAAGATCCTGTAATTCTAATACTATTTTCGGAAATTCATAACACTGCAGACGAGAGACAAATGAGTTATTAAGGAAAGTGTGGGAGGCACGAGTCATCAAGGAAAGGTAGTGTGAATACAGTAAGGAAATGAAATCATTGCTTCTGGGACAGCGAGGCAGCCTTGAGCGTGTGTGTAGTGCAAACAGAGGCCACCCTACTCTGTGACCTTCTGCAGAGTCCTCGAGAAGCCATCTAAACAAAGAGCGGAGGTATCTCTAGGCTTCTTAACATTGTAAAGTAGACCATAAATCTGGCCATACACATAAGATCTGGGACTCAATTTTATTGTGACTTGGAGAAGTAAGAGCTTTTCCCCCAAACACCTTCTCATGGTTAGATTGTAGGGAAGAAGGAACTGGCTGAATGTATGAAATGTGTTGGACTGATCATAGACATTGGTAAATTTCCTTTAGGTCATAGCACATAGGGACAGATTTATCAGTGTCTGAACTCAGAATATTCTAGTTGCCCATGGCAACCAATCAACGCTCCCCTTTAAAATATTCATGAGCAATGATAAAATGAAAGCTGAGCTGTGATGTTTGCCATTGGCAACTAGAATATTCTGGCTTTCAGACACTTGATAAATCTGCCCCCATAATGTGACATTTGTCATTCAGACACCCATATTGTGCCTGTAGTCTAAACCAAAATGGATTTCATATATCTGCCCCTGTAAATGATGTCACCACAACCACATATATTGTTCTCATAAAATCTGATTTATCACCTCTCATGACATTTCTTTGTTTTTACTAAAAAAAAGAAATGATTTATGTTTTTAAAGAGGCAAAGGCAAATCATTGATGACAATTGTAAGACTTTGCAGGGTCACAGATTTTTGAAACATGAATTGTAAGACCCATTTATCAATTTTTTCATACATTTTTCTGAAAGGGTTTACCATAAAAAAAAAAAGAACACATACTACAACCGCTCAATAAAATAATCATCACTATTATTCCAAATAAAAAACAATGTTTCAAAAGGGAGCAGGATAGTAGAAAGCTCACATCTGACTCATTTCTGGTATATACTTAGGGGTAATGATACCAGAAATGGAGCAGATGTGAGCCCTTGCTATCCTGTTTGCTTAAATGTGTAACATTAAAGGGGTATTCTCGTCTGGGCATTCACATCCAGATTTCATAATCTGCCATATGTAAACATTTCTTCAATAGATGTTATTAAAAAATGTTCCTGTGTGAAGATATTTTCTCATAAATGTAGTCTTATGTTCCCTTAGAAACAAGACTGTGTCCCTGGATACGGCCACCTTTGTGGAGGGATTGCACAAAGAAACAAAAAAATTTCTGATATTAATGTCCGAGAGGTACTGTATATGATACAGTCGTCCTCTGGTAATGAACCCTTAATCAGGAGGTCAGACAGGACTCAATAGCGCATGTCTGGCCACCGCTGCCAAAAATGTGAGGTGGTCGTATCCGTGGAAGCTATCTCGTTTCTAAGGGACAACATGGCGACATTTATGAAAAATTATCTTTCCACAGAAGGAACATTTTTTTTTATAACATCCAATTGAAGAAATGTTTACATATGGCAAATTAATTAAATTAAATGTGAATGCCCAGATGGGAAAACCCCTTTAAGAGTAACATTATTTATTAGTATATTGGAATAAATAAATCAATGAGGGAGAAGGCGGTCCACACTTCCAGTTATTGATGAAAACAAGTTTAATTTAATGGGATCTGATGGGAAATCAACAAACTGGGGAAAGACCTGAACTCAAAGTGTGTAAGAAGTCAGTGAAAGGTGGTAGATAAAGTGTCATGGTTTAGGGAATGTTTTCTGCGCAGAAGTTGGACCTCTGTACAGCTACATGGCAGATTGAATGCAAGTGTGTATCCAAAACTTTTTCAGCAACACGTTGTTTTTTTCCTTGCATTCAATACTCAATCAGCCAGCAATTTTCATGCAGGGCGGGATCCCTGTCAGACAGCAAAATGGGTAAAGCAGTTCTATAAAACCGAAAAACATTGAAACAATGAAATGGCCACAGCCCTGATTCCTCATCTTAACCCAATAGAAAACCTCTAGAAATCCTTGGGGACAAATTTAGGCCAAGAAATCCTCAACAGCCACAGAATTGTGAAAGAGACTGGAAGAAGAGTGGACCACCAGAGCAGTGTGAGAGACTAGTGATGTCTGTGGCTGCAGATGTGTGAAGTCATTCAGAGCAAAGTCCTGTGCACTTCCACTGATGGGTGTATTTGTAACCCTCAGAAAAGTAGAATAATAATCTTGACTGATCTACAGTCATTGAGTTCTTTAATATACTTCCTTTTTGCAAAATAAAGGTTTATGTTGATGTACCCCTTACAAAAAATCTATCAAAGTGTTATCAATGGACATAACATTATTTCTGAAAAAAGTCAAGTGATTATACATTGGCATTTATTATTTTGGGGGCAGGGTGGTGCAGGAAGTGTACTTAATTATAAGTGTGATTTAAGTTTGTGGCGCAAGGGATTAATGATTTGGACGCACACTAACCAAAAGATTAAGAATTGTTCCACATTCCTGAAGGTGATGAAATAGAACTCCCGAGCAAAAGGTAACCTGTCTGCCATCGTATAGCCTGTGTGCCATAGTGTAGCCTGTTTGCCATAGTGTAACCTGTGTGCCATAGTGTAACCTGTGTGCCATAGTGTAGCCTGTCTGCCATAGTGTAGCCTGTCTGCCATAGTGTAGCCTGTCTGCCATAGTGTAGCCTGTCTGCCATAGTGTAGCCTGTGTGCTGCCATAGTGTAGCCTGTGTGCCATAGTGTAACCTGTCTGCCATCGTATAGCCTGTGTGCCATAGTGTAGCCTGTTTGTATAGTTAAAGCGTAACTGTAAAGTTATGGTAAAAAAATAGTTTTAGCACAGCTGGAAAGAGCCGTTGACTGCAATTCCAACAATATTGTACAATGCTGCTTGCTTTTTCCTAGCTGTAGATACAGGCTGGTTATATCTGTCGTTATTCTTATAAAATCATATCCTGAAGTTTGCAGCGCTTTGGCATTCACATGAATCAGGACAGGGTCATTATAATTCGACGATTGAAGCATGTGATGAGTCATATGCTTGTGACATCACTCCAGGTCCTATTTTTCTTCCACTGATCTCCTATATGCCCCTCCAAAAAGCCTCCTGTCATATCTAGCTGTTCTAGACAGTTTCTCATGGTTACTAGGAAGCATGCAAATGGAGAGTAGCCTGGGGGGACAAAGTCAAAGCCTCTGCTAGCAGCTAAACACACGTAGTAGCTAATTAAAGTAAGTTACAGAATTTCACTTACAGAGTTAGGCAAAGTTTTTATACTTTAACTTGTGTCTTTAAGTTGAGCTTTTAATATGTTCTTAAAAATTATGTTATCTTTAAATGTGATGAATTTTAAAATAATAATATCTACCAAGTCTGGTAACACTGATGATTTTGCATTTTATGTGGTTTGAAAATTTGGTTTGGTTTAGACTGTAAGTTAACTGAAGTTTTTTTCACTACTTGCTTCAAGGTGGACAAAGGCAGAAAACCTTCACTTTACTGCCATGCCAATCAGTAATACAAGACAGCAAACAACCTGAGATGCTGTTTATTTTTTCACCTCCATTAGTTTCTTATCTTACATTTTTAGGTTATTTGGGAGTGTAAAGAATGTATTGTTGATTGCCATGTCAATGTAACATCTATCTGTCCTCCAAGTCAACTAGGACAAATAAAATGGTTACTGCCCTGGTTATCAAAACAACCCTCCTATCACATAAATAAAGCCGGCTTCAGAGCATCCCTGCCATAGATGAAGTTACACTTTAACTAGACCAAATTAAGTCTTGATCGTGTTACTTTGTGGCAAATGCAATACTTTTTATCGAAAATACTCACTCGATAGTCCTTCAGACTCATCAACCTGGTGGGCGTATGGACTATGTCCATAAACATGTAGGCTTGGTTAGTGGTCAGACATGCAACTAGAAACCTATGGACATAAGGCAAAGTTTGGGCTTGACCCCCCTTTCCTACCAATCATAACCTTTGCTCGAAAGGTGAGGCCCTGTGAGGCCCCTGTAGTGTTTGTGATGTTATTAAATATTAGTTTCCCCAAAATATATTTGTATATTATATAATAACTCTACATAATAGGGCAAATTGGCTTCACTGCAGTCCTTTGATTGATATAGAAAATGCTATATTTTTAGGGTAACAATACCACCTAAAAAAGGGGCCAAACAATACCACACAATTAGACCGACTTTCCAAGACTGGTTGTAAATAAAAGCCATTTTACTGCCATAATACTGTAATAGTGAACTCCTTCTTCATCATCAGGCCAGAACACTATGATAACTTCTTCTAGAATCTTTAGAATTAAAGGCATAGAATTGTCTCTGTCATCTTAATTTTCCACCACATCCAGATCCAAAAAACTGAATGTCGGACATATTTACCAGATGGAACCGTATGCAAGGGACCCAGACTTTCTCAAAATAACCCTGCTGTGTGTGTGAGACTATGTCGATGAGATTCCCACACTGAAAAACTGATAACAATGAAGGCAGGGATCCAGTGGGTGGCATGGATTCAAAGCCCTAGATGACCTGGATAAAAAGATATATATGCCATTGAGGAACCAGCATACGGGAGCCAGGGATTTACATTTTAGGCATTAAGCACACACTATATTTACCTGTCTAGGAATCTGGGATTTCTGTTGTTGTTGATCCTAAGAAAAAGAAATTACCAAGTATAAGTGAAAAGTCAGAAAATCCAACCGATTACATGGAACAAAGAGTGAAATCCAATATTTTTCACTGTTGGGATTATATTTGGCAAGTGATGAGCAGTGCCTGTTTTTCTCCACACATACCGCATTAACACCTAAAAGTTTAATCTTCAACTCATCAGACCAGAGAATTTTTTCTCATAGTCTGGAAATCCTTCGTGTCTTTTTTGCAAACTGTATGGGGCTTTCATATGTCTTGCACTGAGGAGAGGTCTCTGTCTGCACACTCTGCCATAAAGCGGAGGCTGCAGTGATAGTTGACTTTGTGGGACTTTCTCCCATTTTCCTACTGCATCTCGGTGCCCAGCCACAGTGATCTTGGGGTTCTACTTTATCTCTCTCACCAAGCTTCTTCGCACAATTGCTTAATTTGGCTGGACGGCCTGGGAGGAAGAGTTGTAGTCATCCAAACTTCTTCCATTTAAGGATTATGGGGGGCCACTGTGCTCTTAGGAACCTTGAGTGCTGCAGAAATTCTTTTGTAACCTTGGCCAGATCCGTGCCTTTCCACAATCTGTCTCTGAGCTCTTGGGCAGTTCCTTAGACCTCAGATTCTCATGTGCTCTGACATGCACTGTGAGCTGTGAGGTCTTGTAAAGACTGGTATGTGCCTTTCCTAATCAAGTCCAATCAGTTTAATTAAACACAGCTGGACTCCAAAGAAGAAGTAGCACCATCTCAAGTAGGATCAGAAGGAAATGGACATATGAGTTAAATATGAGTGACACGCAAGGGTCTGAATACTCATGACCATGTTATATTCAGTTTTTCTGTTTAATATATTAGCAAAAAAAAATATACTTTTCAGTTTTTTTCGTCAAGGTGGGGTGCAGAGTAGACATTAATGAGCAAGTGTAACCTGGAAGGTGAAGTACCGAAGAAGAACAACTGGTAGTCGTAAAGTGTAAGCTATTGTGTGACATATATGCATTATAAATAGGTAGGTAGAAGGTTATTGTCTTGGAAAACTAAATATACAATAGAAAAGTTGGAAATGTAACTGGGATAAGTAATTATGTATCCTATCACACATGAGCACTTATATGGAAGATCATCAACATTACAGCATGTTATTCTCGAAAATTTTCATGGATGCATAAATTTCCTGAAACAATACAATACACAATGCACACACTCCATAGTGTTAGCCTGTGGCCATAGTGTAGCTGTGTGCCATATTATAGCCTGTGTGCCTAGTGTAGCCTGTCTGCCATAGTGTGCCTGTGTGCCATAGTGTAGCCTGTGTGACATATATGCTTATAGATAGGTAGGTAGAAGGTTATTGTCTTGGAAAACTAAATATTCTATAGAAAACTTGGAAATGTAACTGGGATAAGAATATATTGTACCCCTCTCACCATTGAGCACTTATAGGAAAGATCACAACATTACAGCATGTTATTTTGAAGATTTTCATGGATGCATAAATTCCTGAACAATACAATAAAAAAATGCACACAGTCCTTAGTGTAGGCTGTGTGCCGTAGTGTGTGCCTGTGTGCCGTAGTGTAGCCTGTGTGCCACAGTGTAGCCTGTGTGCCATAGTGTAGCCTGTGTGCCGTAGTGTAGCCTGTGTGCCATAGTGTAGCCTGTGTGCCTTAGTGTAGCCTGTGTGCCACAGTGTAGCCTGTGTGCCACAGTGTAGTATGTCGTGCATAGTGTAGCCTGTGTGCCATAGTGTAGCTGTCTGCCATAGTGTAGCCTGTGTGCCATAGTGTAGCCTGTGTACATAGTGTAACTGTCTGCATCGTGTGCCTGTGTGCCCTAGTGACCTGTGTGCCTAGTGTAGCTGTTGCCATAGTGTATCCTGTGTGCCATAGTCTGGCCTGTTGTGCCATAGTGAAAACTGTCGCCATAGTGTAGCCAGTCTGCCATAGTGTTTGTAGTAGCTGTCTGCCATAGTGTAGCTGTCTGCCATAGTGTGCCTGTGTGTGCATAGGTAGCTGTGTGCATAGTGTAACCTGTCTGCCATCGTATAGCCTGTGGCATAGTGTAGCTGTTGCCATAGTGTAACCTGTGTGCCATAGTGTAACCTGTGTGCCATAGTGTAGCCTGTCTGCCATAGTGTAGCCTGTCTGCCATAGTGTAGCCTGTGTGCTGCCATAGTGTAGCCTGTGTGCCATAGTGTAACCTGTCTGCATAGTGATAGCCTGGTGCCATAGTGTAGCTGTGTGCCATAGTGTAACGCTGGTGCCATAGTGTAAACTGTGTGCCATAGTTGTAGCCTGTGTGCCTAGTGTAACTGTCGCCATAGTGTAGCTGTGTGCCATTGTGTAGCCTGTGTGCCATAGTGTATGCTGTGTGCCATTAGTGTAGCCTGTGTGCCATAGTGTAAATCTGTCTGCCATAAGTGTAGCCTGGGTTTGCTGTTAGTGTAGCTGTGTGCCAAGGAGCTATGTGCCATAGTGTAGCCTGTGTGCCATAGTGTAGCCTGTGTGCCATAGTGTATGCTGTGTGCCATAGTGTAGCCTGTGTGCCATAGTGTAACCTGTCTGCCATAGTGTAGCCTGTGTGCCTTAGTGTAGCCTGTGTGCCATAGTGTAGCCTATGTGCCCTAGTGTAGCCTGTCTGCCATAGTGTAGCCTGTGTGCCATAGTGTAACTCCCTGCCATAGATGAAGTTACACTTTACTAGACCAAATTAAGTCTTGATCGTGTTACTTTGTGGCAAATGCAATACTTTTTATCGAAAATACTCACTCGATATGTCCTTCAGACTCATCAACCCTGGTGGGCGCTATGGACTATGTCATAAACATGTAGGCTTGGAGTGGTCAGACATGCAACTAGAACCCTATGGACACAAGGCAAAGTTTGGGCTTGACCCCCCTTTCCTATCCAATCATAACCTTTGCTCGAAAGGTGGGCCCTGTGAGGCCCCTGTAGTGTTGTGTAATGTCTATATAATAATTTTCCCCAAATTATATTTGTATATTACTATAATAACCTCTACATAATAGGGCAAATTGGCTTCACTGCAGTCCTTTGATTGATTAGAAAATGCTATATTTTTAGGGTAACAATAACCCTAAAAAAGGGGCCAAACAATACCACCACATATTAGACCGACTTTCCAAGACTGGGTGTAAATAAAAGCCATTTTACTGCCATAATACTGTAATAGTGAACTTCCCTTCTTCATCATCAGGCCAAGAAACCTATGATAACTTCTTCTACGAATCTTTAGAATTAAAGGCATAGAATTGTCTCTGTCATCTTAATTTTCCACCACATCCAGATCCAAAAACTGAATGTCGGACATATTTACCAGATGGAACCGTATGCAAGGGACCCAGACTTTCTCCAAAATAACCCTGCCTTGTTGTGAGACTATGTCGATGAGATTCCCACACTGAAAACATGATAACAATGAAGGCAGGGATCCAGTGGGTGGCATGGATTCAAAGCCCTAGATGACCTGGATAAAAAGATATATATGCCATTGAGGAACCGCTATACGGGAGCCAGGGATTTACATTTTAGGCATTAAGCACACCTATATTTACCTTCTAGGAATCTGGGATTCTGTGTTGTTGATCCTAAGAAAAAGAAATTATCCAAGTATAAGTGAAAAGTCAGAAACATCCACCGATTGGAAACAAAGAGTGAAATCCAATATTTTTCACTGTTGGGATTATATTGGCAAGTGATGAGCAGTGCCTGTTTTTCTCCACACATACCGCATTAACACCTAAAAGTTTAATCTTCAACTCATCAGACCAGAGAATTTTATTCTCATAGTCTGGAAATCCTTCGTGTCTTTTTGCAAACTGTATGGGGCTTTCATATGTCTTGCACTGAGGAGGTCTCTGTCTGCACACTCTGCCATAAAGCGGAGGCTGCATGTGATAGTTGACTTTGTGGGACTTTCTCCCATTTTCCTACTGCAATCTCTGGTGCCCAGCCACAGTGATCTTGGGGTTCTACTTTATCTCTCACCAACTTCTTCTCGCACAATTGCTTAATTTGGCTGGACGGCCTGGTCGAGGAAGAGTTGTAGTCATCCAAACTTCTTCCATTTAAGGATTATGGAGCCACTGTGCTCTTAGGAACCTTGAGTGCTGCAGAAATTCTTTTGTAACCTTGGCCAGATCCGTGCCTTTCCACAATTCTGTCTCTGAGCTCTTTGGGCAGTTCCTTAGACCTCATGATTTCTATGTGCTCTGACATGCACTGTGAGCTGTGAGGTCTTGTAAAGACTGTATGTGCCTTTCCTAATCAAGTCCAATCAGTTTAATTAAACACAGCTGGACTCCAAAGAAGAAGTAGCACATCTCAAGTAGGATCAGAAGGAAATGGACATATGAGTTAAATATGAGTGACACAGCAAGGGTCTGAATACTCATGACCATGTTATATTTCAGTTTTTCTTTTTAATATTAGCAAAAAAAAATATACTTTTCAGTTTTTTTCTGTCAAGGTGGGGTGCAGAGTAGACATTAATGAGCAAGTGTACACCTGGAAGGTGAAAGTACCGAAAAGAACAACTGGTAGTCGTAAAGTGTAAGCTATTGTGTGACATATATGCATTATAAATAGGTAGGTAGAAGGTTATTGTCTTGGAAAACTAAATATATATAGAAAAGTTGGAAATGTAACTGGGATAAGTAATATATTTGTATCCTATCACACTGAGCACTTATATGGAAGATCATCAACATACAGCATGTTATTCTCGAAAATTTTCATGGATGCATAAATTCCTGAACAATACAATACACAATGCACCACACTCCATAGTGTAGCCTGTGGCCATAGTGTAGCCTGTGTGCCATATTATAGCCTGTGTGCCATAGTGTAGCCTGTCTGCCATAGTGTAGCCTGTGTGCCATAGTGTAGCCTGTGTGACATATATGCTTTATAGATAGGTAGGTAGAAGGTTATTGTCTTGGAAAACTAAATATTCTATAGAAAACTTGGAAATGTAACTGGGATAAGAATATATTTGTACCCTCTCACCATTGAGCACTTATAGGAAAGATCACCAACATTACAGCATGTTATTCTTGAAGATTTTCATGATGCATAAATTCCTGAACAATCAATAAAAATGCACCCAGTCCTTAGTGTGCCTGTGGCGTATGTGCCTGTGTGCCGTAGTGAGCCTGTGTGCAAGTGTAGCCTGTGTGCCATGTGTAGCCTGGGCTAGTTGCCTGTGTGCCATAGTGTAGCCTGTGTGCCTTAGTGTAGCCTGTGTGCCACAGTGTAGCCTGTGTGCCACAGTGTAGCCTGTCTGCCATAGTGTAGCCTGTGTGCCATAGTGTAGCCTGTCTGCCATAGTGTAGCCTGTGTGCCATAGTGTAGCCTGTGTACCATAGTGTAAACTGTCTGCCATCGTGTTGCCTGTGTGCCATAGTGTAACCTGTGTGCCATAGTGTAGCCTGTGTGCCATAGTGTATCCTGTCTGCCATAGTCTAGCCTGTGTGCCATAGTGAAACCTGTCTGCCATAGTGTAGCCAGTCTGCCATAGTGTAGCCTGTCTGCCATAGTGTAGCCTGTCTGCCATAGTGTAGCCTGTGTGCTGCCATAGTGTAGCCTGTGTGCCATAGTGTAACCTGTCTGCCATCGTATAGCCTGTGTGCCATAGTGTAGCCTGTGTGCCATAGTGTAACCTGTGTGCCATAGTGTAACCTGTGTGCCATAGTGTAGCCTGTCTCCATAGTGACCTGTCTGCCATAGTGTAGCCTTGTGCCTGCCATAGTGTAGCCTGTGTGCCATAGTTAACCTGTCTGCCATCGTATAGCTGTGTGCCATAGTGTAGCCGTGTGTGCCATAGTGTAACTGTGTGCATATGTACCCTGTGCCATAGTGTAGCCTGTGGCCATAGTGTAAACTGTCGCCATAGTGTAGCCTGTGTGCCATAGTTGTGCCTGTGTGCCATAGTGTATGCTGTGCCATAGTGTAGCCTGTGTGCCATAGTTGTAACTGTCTGCCATAGTGTAGCCTGTGTGCCTTAGTGTAGCCTGTGTGCCATAGTGTAGCCTATGTGCCCTAGTGTACGCCTGTCTGCCATAGTGTAGCCTGTGTGCCATAGTGTAACCTGTGTCCTAGTGTAGTCTGTTGCCATAGTGTATCCTGTATGCCATAGTGTAGCCTGTGGTGTCCATAGTGTTACTGTCTACTGTGTAGCCAGTCTGCCATAGTGTTAGCCTGTGTGCCATAGTGTTAGCCTGTGTGCCATAGGTAACCTTCGCATAGTGTAGCCTGTGTGCCATAGTGTAGCCTGTGTTGCCATAGTGTAACCTGTCTGCCCATAGTGTAGCTGTGTGCCATAGTGTAGCCTGTGGTGCCTATGTGTATGCCTGACTGCCATAGTGTACCTGTGTGCCATCGTATAACCTGTGTGCATATTGTAGGAATAACGAGTACCTGAGCATTTTAGTGCTCGCTCATCTCTAAGTGCCACCTCTGGCACCCGTGCCATAGGTTCGCCACCACTGATCTAGTTCCATATAACTTTCAACAGCTTCTCCTCTAAAAGAAAATGCAATGAACTTGTCCTCTAAATCCAGGGTGGCCTGATGACTGTCCTCAACCCTCATGACCTGGCTGCAAAGCCATAAAGATTGAAAGTGATCAGGTAGAAGCCAAAAGTCCGCCCCCTAGTAGACAATACGCCAAGAGACGAAGTAGCCAATAGGCAAGGGCCACACAAGTACAGTGAAAAAAACAGCACATCTTCCAGGGCTTAAGACTAGCGCTTTAAATGTGCATGTATATGAGAAAATTGTAAAGCTGTCAATAAAAAAAAGCATTTAACTGGCAGTCAAGGGTGACAACAACTTTAAGCCATTGTCACTGGAATCATGCCTGTGCTGATATGGAGTGGACCACTATGCAGAAATTTCATGAAATTTTACAGGAAAGGTCAGGTTAATCTGACACCGATATTGACCTAGAAAATGTAAAGGTTTCACGTACCCTGATGTCCAAATGGTGGTGGAGGTCTGTTGTATGGAGTGCACACGTGGTTCTGGCTTAAGACTGTAGATACTTGAAAAAAGGAAAGTTGTAGCACATCCAGCAGAATTAAAACACTTTATTATTCATTCTTTAAAATCGTACATTGGTGTACAAGTAGGCACAAAAAAACCTATGTGTTTCAGCTTATCTAAGCCTTACCTTTTTCAAGTATCTAGAAAATGTAATAGACATCACCAAAATGTGTAAATATGTGCTTTCTTAGCAAATTCTCAAATTTCATTTCGTCTATTTCGTGCAAATTGCCTATGAGTAATAATGCAGTATGTCCACTAGAGGGAGACGGAATTCTTTTAATCAAAGTTATTGTAAATTTTTTTGAAACAATTGTAACAAATTTAACAATTTACTAACCAATGAACTATGGACATTACTTCTTTATCTTTAAATAACCAAGCCCAAGTCCTGCCCCACTGAAAGTTCCCGTATAATCCTTTGTGACGGAAATAAAGTATCTCACATCTGCCTAGCCTTGCATAGCATCAGTGGTCCACAGATATTGAGATATTATACCATACTTCCATCTTGGTGTGATTTCTTTGAGTTTACTAAGTGGATTTTATTAACAGTTAGAGAACCTGAGGTTGTGTAAACAGGGCAGAACTCCACAACATGACTTAACCAGGCAGCTATAGGACAGCAGTTATCTACTGTCCTGTGTCTCCTCCACAGGGACACAATTAATGGACTGATTAAAGGGCCAAATGCATTTTAATTCTTCCTTGTAGTGTACTAAGGGGAGCAAAATTTTAAACAACTAATTACATATTAGCTTAGATTTTAATGATCTATTTGAATATTAATTATGCTTATTTCTGGAATACCCCCTTAAGTACTGGTCATCTAAACAATTTTTTTCTATGGAAACTGTGTTCATTTATCATGTTTAACAGGTTGCTGCAAATGGTTTATGATTCAATTGTAGCGTGCAGTATCTTCCTTGAAGTCATCTGCTTTGGTTGCAGCCTGAAAGAGTGGATCAGAGCAAAATGAAGAAGTTGATACAGAAAGAATAATTATTGAGACTAGAACAGATTGTTTCTCATAGAGACATTTATCTAGAGAAATGTAAATTGTCAGTTTTTTCATTAAGTTGTATGTCGCTGAGCAAAATCCTGCTCTAAAGTTTTAAGCAGGGTCTGTGAATGGGCAAAGAAAAAGGGGCTTGAGACAACTCTCTTCCAAGCTCTCCCTGCCTAATTGCCCTACCTACCCTAGTAGGTAGAAGACAATTAGCTCAATTTCCCTTTCTGTGCAAACATGGAAACAAAGAAAATACACACAGAGATAGTTGGAAAATACAGGTCAGAACCAGGAGCCTACAGCAGGCATGGTGCACTGGTTCACAAAAATTTATATGAGATGCCAAAGCCCTGGCCTGGAAGTTGTTTGGAGATGACATCAGGTAATAAAAGTAGTAAGAGATTCTGTCAGTCATATTGATTTAAGCAGAGCAGCATTTAAAAGGACAGATGGACACTGCTTACCTATGTAAATGTATTGGAATGTATTGATAGCTAAATATAGGGTCGGATTGGGGTGCCTGGGGCCCACCAGAGAAATTGATTCTGGGCTCCCACCCTACTGCTATTTTTCTTCTATTTAGTGCTCCTCTTATCAATCTACTACCTATATGGATATTGCACACTACTACTCCTATCCTGTATATATACATGGGCACTACACAGTACTGCTACGCCTACCCTGTAAAATAGACACAGCATAGCACTACTACTCCTACCCTGTATATATGGGCACTACACAGTACTACTCCTACCCTGTATAGATGAGCAAAGCACAGCACTACTACTCCTACCCTGTATATATGGGCACAGTACTACTACTTTTACCCTGTATATATGGACACAGCATGCTACTACTGCTACCCTGTATATAAAGACACAGTACACTACTAGAGATGAGCGAACACACTCGTCCGAGCTTGATGCTCGTTCGAGCATTAGCGTACTCGTAACTGCTCGTTGCTCGGACGAATACTTCACCCGCTCGAGAAAATGGCATCTCCCGCCGTTTTGATTTTTGGCGGCCAGAAACAGAGCCAATCACAAGCCAGGAGATTCTGCACTCCACCCAGCATGACGTGGTACCCTTACACGTCGATAGCAGTGGTTGGCTGGCCTGATCAGGTGACCCTGGAATAGACTAGCCCCTGCCCGCGCTGCTCGCATCTATCTCTGTCTGGATGCCGTTAGGGGTTTTGATACGACGAAACACGTGGGGAGCCCGCCACTCCTGTCCACCTGTGCCTTTCCTGACTCCTCATAGGTTTACCACTGACATCTTTGCTTTGGTGCCATCATTCTCCTTTTCCTCGACACCCCTTTGTCAACATGCTTACCCTGTAGCAATATCATTTGACTCTTCTAAAGAGTCTCGAAGGTTGGTTGTACCTTTTCGGCACATGTACACTCACTAGGTGATACTGTTTTTTTGGGCATCTAGCAATATAGCCTTCATCTCATTGTTGAACAGTCAGGCAGGCCTTGCATCACTTATTTCGTGTTGGTCAGGAGGTTGTTTACACTTCACCAAACGGGGTGACTGTATGTATTCTTGTACATAGTGATTTTTAATTGATTTTAAATGTCTGTATTTTTTGATTGTCTGTCTTGTCAAATTTTTGGAATAAACTTGGATCTATGTTTTTGTACCCTACGTGAGCCTTTGAATGCATTCTTTTTCTTGTGTTTTTGGACATTATTCACATAGTGGAAGAAGTGTGTAAAGAGGTGTCGGACGATGAGGAGACACGGTTGTCAGACAGTGGTGAAGTTGTTGTCAGGGCAGGAAGTCCGAGGGGGGAGCAGACTGAGGGATCGGAGGATGATGAGGTGACAGACCCAAGCTGGGTTGATAGGCCGGGTGAACACAGTGCTTCTGAGACGGAGGCGAGTCCTATAGCAGAACAGGTTGGAAGAGGCAGTGGTGGGGCCAGACGGAGAGGCAGGGCCAGAGCTGGTGCATCAGCGCCAAATGTTTCACAAAGTCAAGCTCCCGTGGTGAGGGCTAGATTTTCAGAAGTCTGGAGGTTCTTTAAAGGAACAGCGGATGACCGACGGACTGTGGTGTGCAACCTGTGCCAAACCAGGATCAGCAGGGGTTCCACCACTACTAGCTTAACTACCACCAGTAAGCGCAGGCATATGAATGCTAAACACCCCACTCAATGGCACCAAGCCCGTTGACCTGTGGCCGGGCACACCACTGCTCCTTCCCCTGTGTCATCTGCTAGTCAGCCCCCTGCCCAGGACCCTGGCCCAAACACCTCCCATGCGAAAACCCCATCCCACGATCCTCCACAGCATCCACCAGCGTTCAGCTCTCCATACCCCAGACGCTGGAGAGCAAAAGGAAGTATAGTGCAACCCACCCACACGCCCAAGCCCTCAACGTCCACATCTCCAAACTGCTTAGCCTGGAGATGCTGCCCTATAGGCTGGTCTTTCATTTTGGCTGATTTTATTTCCTTCTTACAGATTACAATACAGGATGTTCATAGGCTGCAGGTTGACTTGGACAAACAGTGGGCCACATTTATCACTTTTGTGCGTCTAAGTGTAGTAGTTGCGCCTAAATTCTGGCGCACTGTTTTGCCAGAATTATCACAAGCTACAACCATCTGTGATAAGTGTATTTTCTGCCTCTTATTAATCACTTTACTTTAACACAGTTTAAGCACAATTTTGGCGCAGTTTAGGCGCAATGTTAGATTCAGGCACTTACATGTCATCCTCCTACAACAGTGAAGGCGAACCTTTAAGAGACCGAGTGCCCAAACTACAACCAAGACCCACTTATTTATCGCAAAGTGCCAACACAGAAATTTTATGTGTGATTTATACTCCCTTAGACTCCCTCTGTCACAGCTTTCATTGATACCAGCACCTGAGGACTCCAATAAAGCAGAAAATAGAAGAAATTTGGATGATCTTTGTAGCTTCCCTCCAGGGTCCCATAAACAGGAAGAATTGTCAGGGCCAGTGCAGGAGCTACAATGATGATCCAGATCTGTCCACACCTTCCCACCCCTCCAGTAGTCCCAGGTAGTCCAGTCACTTTTAAAATAGCTCTGTGCAAAGCAAGTTATGGGGTATCTTGACTGCAGGAAGATACCTGGAGTCATCTCTGGTGATGGCCTGGGTGCCCACAAAAAGGGCTCTGAGTGCCACCTCTGGCACCAGTGCCATAGGTTCGCCACCACTGTTCTAGGATATCCAAAGTGGCCCTCCAGCAGCCTGAATCAGAAATATCTCTGAGTGCTAATGTGATGCTATGCTGAAACATTATGGGATTGATAGCAATGAAGAGAAGAAAATAAAGCAAGATAAATCTTTAAATCAAGATGGATTCTTTGTTAAAGCACAAGAGAATATGTATGTTCAGTATGTAAAATAGTAGTGTGGAGAGTAATAATAATAATTAAAAATCCATTTATTTATACAGTGCACACAGATTACGCAGCGCTGCACTGTGTTTGCCAAATCAGTCCCTGTCCCAATGGGGCTCACAATCTAATCAACCAACCAGTATGTTTTGGGGTGTGGGAGGAAACCGGAGGACCCGGAGAAAACCCACGCAAACAAGGAAAGAACATACAAACTCTTTGAAGATGTTGACCTTGGGATGTTGTGTTTCAAAGGTCTGCTAGAGTCTTTAGCAATATTCTCTGTTACAGATTTTGTTTTATTTCTGCTAATTATTACAATATTTTTTTAAAGGATGCTTTCCTCAACATGTGTCATGGAAGACATTAGAGTTCGTTTCTTAACAGATTTCCTCTCACTCCATCTCAAGGAAAAAACATGCAAGGCACACGCTGAAGCTTGGACAAATAAAAGGAACCTAAAACAAAACAGGGAAAGAACTGAAACAGCAAAGTATAGCACCATGTCAGTTTCTTAAAATTTACTATCCTGTGACATAATGATAATAAGCCATCAGAACACAAATCACGACATGCAATAAAATACAATTGAGAACTAACGATGCCAACTGCTATGTAAAAACACTAGACTCTAGTAAATTTACAATCATGCCATAGTGATCAGTGTAAATGACATCCATCCATTGTTTTGTGACTTACTGGCTACATCTATTTATATTCTCTGGTTTACAGAGGTTTGCGTCAATAAAAAATAAATTAAGATGGCTGCCTCTTTGGTTAAGTCGGTCAGCATCGCTCAACTGTTATTGCCTTATTTGGCCACACATATAATTGAATGGCCAACCATGGGAGATGTTATACTCTCACTTTACTGAGACTGAGGTCAGGGCATCTAACAAGTTATTAAAGAGAACCTGTCAGGGGGATTTGGGACGATAAACCAACAAAAGATCCAGGGCTGGCTCCAGGTTTTAGTGACCCCCTTCATGGGCCACCCTCCAGTAGCCACACTGCCCCCCTCCCCCTGTAGACACACACTATATCCCCCCCCCCTCCAAGCTACCTGCCCCCCTTCCCAGCTACACTGCCCCCCCCCTCCGGGAAAGAAAAAAAACTCCCTTTTCCTTGTTCCCCCGAAGCAGCGCAGGAACAGCACCATCTTACTTTGCCACGCACCCTCTGTATGCGCCAGCTCTGAAGCCGGCACACGTGATCCGATGACGCCAGCATACAGTGGGGAGCGCCGCTTCGGGGGAACGAGGACAGGTGAGTTTCGGATTCTGCTTCTATGCTGCGCTCCCGACAAGCGCATCATAGAGACAGAAAACAACACCAGTTGGAAGGAGATCATTTGTACCAGTGTCACTTGTACAATTGATCCGGGGGCGCGAGTTGGCCCCTCCAGCACCCTGGGGTCCCAACACTTGCCCGGGTAAGCCAAGTGCTGGCACTGGGCCTGAATAGATCCTTTTGTGTCCTCAATCACCTATTCGTTTTTTCCCTCCTTACCTCAGTCCTGAGCTTTTGGCGCATGCGCACTTATGCAGTGTAGCTACAGAAGTACATCTACGGCACATGAGGGTGTGCAGGCCAGGGTAACGCTATAGAAGGGTCTAATGTGCCTCATCAGACCCATCTCTAGGTAGGTATAAAAGTCCATAAGGTCCAAATCCCCCAAAGGCATATGCCATAAAGTTGAGAATGTCAAAAGAGTGTAGCACTGGAGCTGATGGTGTAAGCTAAATAAGCAAAATAAGCACATATTATACAATTGTATGATATTTAATTAATATCTTTGTTAGCTAAATGTACTCCCCAGATCTACAGAGCCTATTCAGAAGTAGAAAGTTGTTCCTGTTAATCGGAAAATGAATATCGATTAATATGACGAATGTAAATATCTACAGAGGTGAAAAAGGGTAATCCACCCTCACTGACTTAAAAGAAGGGGCAGACGTCAATGAAAGACTTCTTTTGTTCCAAACTTCAAGGACGAGTACAAACATGAGCTTGCTGCCCCCTGTAAGTTAGATTAGAAACTATCCTTTGCTCAATCCTTTCATCTATGACCATCCCGATCACTTGGTAAAGTCTTGACATCATCAATGAGTCCTGATCAATGGCATCTTGTGCTGTGCACATCCTTCCTTTTCTTTTTGCCTGTTTTGAGATACCCTGCGATGAGTTGGCCGGCTGACATGAGTTGGCTGGCTTATAAGAAATATATATTTTTACACTAATCTATCATGCATTGTGAGTAACACAAGACTATTCCTTTAAGGTCTTTATCTACTGATGCTTTACTGAAAAGGGCTGCTTTACATTCTAACATACATTTTGGATACTGCCTGTTTCTACAGTTTATAGCCTTGGCTACTAGAATCCATGTAGGGGCCAAATGGAAGACTACAACACTCTGATTCACAACATTTAAAAATGGGGTTAATCTTATGTTGTTAGAGATAATTGAGGCTACGAGGACAGATACCCACTATCTGAAAGTATTTGGGGACCCTGGTTGACACACCAAAGCTCCAGTGATCTACTTTGGGCCCTAACCCTCTCAACCTTGAGCTCAATACCAGCCAGTCTCCTCTCATTGTACTGTGTACTGTGATGATGGTTCACCCCCACCTCATGGGAATCTTATATTCTTTGAGTATAGATATATGATTGGTGGCTGCGTCCCCATACTATTTTTCCCTTCCTTTTTCCCATTTTGTCTCACTTTCTTTTAATTTTTTGTGTTTTGGGTTTTGTGTTTATGCTGTAAGGTGAACTGTTCCCCTACCCTGTGTAAGACTTCATAGTTGTGTATAACACTATTGACATTAGACAATTTTCAGTGCTTCTTGGTTGTTTTTAGCTCAACTCCATTAGTGCAGATGTAATATACTACAGAGGTTGTCCGACTGTAATAGAAATTTAGGTGCCCGGCTACGGAGGCTTTTTAAAAAAAATAAATGTGTACTCACCTGCTGTGGCGCTCCTGGTGTCCCCTGCCGCAATCTGTCAGAGCCGAACCCGTATATGTTTATATTGGCACCTGTCTCTATGTCCAGTGCTGTATCCGGCGCTGGGAGATAGTAATGGGTGGGCCACCAGGCCACCGGAGCGGAGCTACAGTGCCCCTATACGTGAGACACCAGGAACAGGTGAGTCCACGTTTATTTTTTCAGTTTATATTTAGACATGCACATTTTTTACAGATAATTTGTGAGTATATATTATCTGAATAAATTTTAAATATAAAGAACATACTACGCTATTCATACACGGATTTCTTCTAGTGATTTGCTATAAGGAATAATGGCAGCAAAGTAGGATTAAAAACGCGATGGTGTTGGTCTGAATGGTGACTTATTCTTGTTCTGGTTCTGTGGAGTTGTGCGAGATTTTGTGAGAGAAAATCAACCACCAAATAAACGGATCGACTAGATACTCAATTGGAAGGAACGAATAAAGAACTTTGGAGCTCCGGTCAGAGTAATTTTTCTCTTTTCTTTAGTTTTGAACACAAGTTTTCTCATGAGAGCCTTTTTGTCCAGCAATGTCTTGGCTATAGTGCTTGAGTGCAGTACGATCTGGCTCATATCTCATATGATGGAGATGGCAAAGCACCTGCACACAGTCCCATAATTTGCACTGATATAGTTTGACATGTTTTATATTCCAGTGACAAGGCCTTTTTTTTTTACAGAAGAGCTGCCAGGGAAGGTAAGTATAAAAGTCTAGGACAGTTTATTCCACGGTGGGCATGCTGACATTTCCATGCGGTTCAATGAATTCACTTTGTGGCCTTAATAAATATTGCCTGCTGTAATTACCGCCAGTGAAATTAATTGAATTACAGGCTTTTCAACAAAGGATGAATCAATCACCAAGCTACAGGCTCGTACTTCTGCCAGGTCATCAAGACCTTCATTCATCACATGCACGATCTGCATGGACATTTAAGGGTTGGGTTCTGTGTTGTTTACTGTTGGAGATGCAAGATATTTCTGGTGCGTTCACTTCAGCCCAAAAAATAAGCAAAACATTTCTGGTAGAGGAACTTATGCACTTTCACCACTGTGCCTCTGTCTTCTGATCGTATAACAATGTATTATATGCAGTCACAGACAAAAGGCAAAATTTCAACTGTGACCAAAGCATAAATCCTACCTACCTCTTTCAACTATTGCTTTAATAAAGAGTATTAGGGCTATAGCTAGCCACATACCGCCCACGTTTGGTTTTGGTGAAAGAGGGACAAATTAAGTCATGCCCTTTGCTCTGACACCCCACCACCTAGAATTCCCATAAAGTATCATATCTAACCTAGTGCAACAATCAGGGCCCCTACCTGTGGTGCACCCACACTGTAAAATAGCCCCACATTCTATAATGCCACCTTTGATCCTTTAATTTATTCCCTATGCTCTGCTTATAATGCCTTATCTTTTTATATAACCTCCACCACACATTGAAGCCCCTCCTCTTGCTCCTTACATTGTTCTCACCCCTCCTTCATATACTGTGGCACCCCTCTATCATTCACTGTGGACTCCCTCCTCCATACACTGTGGACTCCCTCCTTCATACATTATATCCCTCCTCCTCCATACAGTGTGCCCCCATTGTGGCCCCTCCTGTATACATTGTAGCACCCCCTCCTCCATATACATTTAGGCCACCACCTCCTTCTTTCCTTGTAGCTATGCAAGAAATCTCACTTATTAAACCTGAGAGGGCACACCTGTGGTGACCTCTGAAAACCTTTTCAGGTGACTACCTCTTGAAGCTCATCAAGAGAAGAGTGTGCAAAACAGTAATCTAAGGAAAAGGTGGCTACTTTGAAGAACCTAGAATTTATGACATATTTTCAATTACTTTTTTTTAAGTATATAATTCCACATGTGTTAATTCACAGTTTTGATGCCTTCAGCGCGAATCTACAATTTTTATGGTCATGAAAATCCAGAAAACTCTTTGAATGAGAATGTGTGTGTAAATATATGTACTTTACTTCTACAGTGTATTTTAGCTTTATTTGGGCACCATAGAGAAAGGAACAGATAATTTGAGCTATTATAGTAAGTATTTCACATCTCTCTCAGTGATCCCAGGAGTGAACCTAAATTCTCTTTTTTTTTAGGAAGTGGATTTTCTGTGCAGTGTAGCACATCCATTCTGGCATTGGGTGTGAGTCAGGTCCTGCTTTGTAGGGGATGATTGCTACAGGGGGTGCTGCCTGAGGCAAGAGGCTCAACTCGCCTCATAGCTGGTGCACCTCTGGGTCTTCCCCATCAAGAAAAATTAAGTAAATGTGGGTCAGTTTCTTCATATGGACAGCTAACAAGTTACTGTCTTTTGACAGACAAAATACCACAGCTTTCTGTATTGTTTTATGTGTGAGCTGTACGTCATATATGTAGTGGTGTTCCTACGTAGGGCATAAGAAGAGTGAAGAAATCAGGCGATACCTTTTTTAGGCTAACTGAGTATATTTGATATATTTGAGCTTTCAAGGATACTAGTTCTCTTCGTCAGACATGATGTTATGCATGAAACAGAAAATTCACAGCATTTTAAATACACTCGGTAGTGATCATCAAAGGATATTTAAAAAAAAACCTTTAAAACAACAGATTACATAGGACATAATACATGGATATCATGTAACACACAAATACACTTTTTTACAGTGTTAATGCAAATAGGGAACTCTCATTACAGAATGGAGAAGTCAAGTCAATAAGGGCATGTTTTGTGCATAAACGGGTACCATTTCCATTTTTATTTAGTGGCTATATGGAACAAATATGGTGGGAAGAGTTTCACCACACCGGGTGTGGACTTGTTCTTAAAGGAAACCTACCATGAGGAATCTACTATCAGAAGTAGATCTGATGGTAGATTTCTCCTGCCTGCATCTGCACTAATATGTAATATAATAATCCTGGATTTTAACCTAACTTGTTAAAAAACTTTATTTTAGTAATATGTAAATTAACTGCAGAGGTTACTCCACGCCCCAGTAGCCTCTGCAGTTATTTTACATATTACTAAAATAAAGTTAGGTTACGTTCCAGGATTATTATATTACAGGGCAGAGGCAGACAGGAGGAAACTACCATCAGATCTACTAATGATAGTAAATTCCTCATGGTAGGTTTCCTTTAAATGTTAACCTAAATTATAGCAGATAATAAAATAACTTAATTACATAACCAAAATCTCTCATTTCGGCACAATTAATGGTATTCTAAAAAATAAACGTACCCTAACAAAATTTGGTATAACATTACTCTTCCATCCGCTCCAAATGTTCTCACCACAATCTTGGATTGGAGTCAGTAGTGATAGCTTCAAACAGGTTCACTACCTCGATTTGGTTCAGATCAGGTCAGCCACATTTGCTGCGTCAACAACTAATCTGATATTTCAAGTCAAGAAGATTCTTATTGTACTTGAATTTGGAGGTTTATTATTTATTACGTTACGTGAAATGTGATCCGCAAACTGGCGAATTCCTTTCTCCCAAAGCCAAAAGTGATGTTCACAAGTTCTCAACACAAAGAAGCAATAATGTTTTATCTCTGTCAGGACTGTCACGTAGTCACTGTAAATAAAGTAGTTCTCTACTTCCCTGCTTTGTTACAGTGTACTATACTCTGCTGGGGGACTGCAGACGTCCTCTTAGACTTATTTATGTCTTGTCTAGAGGGGACACAGTGTCAGGATATGTAGGGAATGCCTTTCTCTTAACATATCTTGTCTTCCCTTTCACAAGTTTACACATGACATTCTACCAATTCCTTAGTATCTCACGGCAGTGCTTGAGAGGGACCATGTTATTTATAGTCCATATGTGACATAATTCACAATAACAACCTCATAAAAAATGCTTTTATGGTTAGCTACATCATTGTTGTACAGGTAATACAGTAATAGTTATAGCCAGAGACAAAAGAAGGGACAATTGATTAGCGGCCACCTCCCATCATTTCCCCTCAACCCTTTCCAGGCGTTCCCAGAAATACAAGCTGTAAATTAAAAAAAAATTCTGACCTTATAAAAAGTGGCTAAAAGAAGAATTGTTTATGATGCCCATAGTATGCAGAGATCAGCTTTGATTTCAAACAGGGGTATCCAGTATGGACGAATGTTAGAAAAATGGGTTACAATGGGTTAAAGGGACACTGTCACCAGCTTTTAGGCCATCAAGCTAATAGCCCCTTCAAGGAGGGTGCGAAATGTCCATCTATATTCCCGCTTTAATGTTCAAACTCTCCCTATAAAAATCTCCTTCAAAGTCATATACAACTGAAAAGTTACTTTTTGCCTGAGATAAGTCACTTTGCTGAGATCGGGTGCGACCCTAACTTTAGATCCACGGTAACTAGAACCATGATTCCTGTGTCATTGTAAAGATGAATGTGCTACAGAAACAGAGATACAGACAGTCACAGACATATTTGGGAATGCAAGCTGCTGATAAAGAAACATATTCTATCTGACAATATGTCCGGATCTACAGCACACAGAACTACAATCATGAGAAATGAGATTCACAACTATAGAGGCCAGAAGTTAAACTCACCCTCCAGCTTTTCAAAATTACTCATCTCAGATATAAAGCGACTCTTCTCACCTCTTTTGCAAATAACTTTAGATACCATAGCCATGATATCACTATGTGATCAGATATATGCATGGGGTACAGTTTGCTGATGTTAGGAGCCTGAAGGACCTGTGATGATGTTACCCTTGACATGCTGTGAAGAAGTATGGGACATGGGGAGGTGTAGATGGGAGGGGCCTGTCAAGTAGGGCACGCCCCCTATGATGCCAGATAATATAAAATAAAGTTGATCTATGGGGATGTAGGGGATACTTTTTGTAGCTAAAAAAGCAGTTAGTTAATAGGGCTCTATAGGAGTCTGTCACTAGCTGTATTTGTGAAAATGTGGTGACACTGCGGACTTTGCTGTCCACATTTAAAGAGTTAACAGTAGCAACTGGGTGTTACTGGAGGTGCTTGGGGAGTTTGGTACCTAAACTTGGCCGATCCCAAATTTTCATGGGTCCACTCATAACTACTTGCTATCATGAGAATGGGACTGAGGGCCCCTGGTGAGTTTAGTGATTGATGGAGGTCCTCGGACTTGAACCCCTTATGTTTTTCTGTAATCTAGTTTATACCTCCAGCCTGCCATCTACTCTGTAAATAGTGATAGAAATATTGCAGTACTAGTCCCAGTATTAGTCCTGCTTGATTAAGTCTTAATTTTACTTTTTTCTTTGCAGATAAAAAGAATAGCAGCAATTCAGTAATTTATGAGTTGCCTCCGCGTCCTATCGAGCTGTCGTGGTGTTTGGATAAGTCTTTCCTTATTTATAGTTGGAGCATTCTTGTGCTGGTGCCGCACTTCACTTGTCCTTTGACTCCGCATAGTTGAGATCATATAGATTCCAGGAACAAAAACAAGCGGTGTTATTCATTGTGCTTAAATTGTATATGAAATACTTCTGTCGACAAACAAGTTGACCGTAAATTTGGCAACGTTGATTTTGCATTGACATAGCCCTACTGTCCTTAGCGTCAATGGCACACACCATATGCAGGTGGAGCGGACAGAATTTGTAGCAGATTAATTTATATATTTGGATGTGAAAGATGAGATTACCGTTACTAGGTTTGAGGCTCTAAACCCTAACATCATAAGGATTTGTTTATTCCTCCAAGTCTAGGGCTAGACAATATAGTCATCGGTATTCTTATACAATTGAAGACTCCATGTGCTGCTTAGTTTGTTGCCGGTTGTTGTTTTTGTGCACGATGGTGCATTGCATTAATTTCACACACATTTCAATATGTAAAGTCGTGTTATTTGCTAATATTTCAGCATCACAAGACTTTTTTTTTTTTATCAGAATGAAAGATGTAACTGGGATTCAAAGGAACAACTTTATTATAGAGGAAACAAAATCCAGCACAGACCAAACATTTCATTTCATTTATGCGTTCAAGTCTTCCCTATAGCCCATGCAGTCAAATCTGTCAGCAGGTCTGACCAAACAAAGCTGCAGACAGCAATGTGTAAAGTGAAGCTATAATCCATCTGCAGCTCTAGCAAGGGCTCTGGGAGGGTCTTTGAGCCTGGAGAGCTTTCTCCCCTCTGCACTGTGCTACTCTATAGCCCCCACTTCTCTTCTAAGAAAAGGAACGGTAATAGGATTTTGGTTAGATATTACAGCAGTTACTCAGAGGAGAGAGGAGGGGCTGCTGAACAGTTCATTACAAAGAGCAGAAAGCTCTTCAGGCTGAAAGACACATCCATAGCACATGGAAGAGCTTGAAAACTAGATTAAAAGTTCACTTTTCACAGCCCTCCTGCTACTTACTACACATACAAAAGTATTACATAGGTCTCCAGGGTCTGTTTCCACAAATAAATGTGTAGTTTTAACAGTTTTTATTAAAGTTTTTCTTTTGCTTACATGCAGGCATCTCAATGCCATTCTGTGTTAGATTCATTAAATGAACTGTCTAATGGGTTAGTCTGCTGTCCTTCTCTAGCATCTTCTAGATCAAACCTGAATATCTATGATAGAAAAAAGAAGATATGATGTTCCCTGTTATTTAACTATACATTTCAGAACATATCCAACTAAAATAGTGTAAGTGCTTCATAGTATATGAGCAGCAGGCTATATTTATAGTAAATGTGATCATTTTTCCTGAGTATTATTTGTATTTCTGATTGAAGACTTTTTAGGGAGTCCTGGATTATCTGAGAGGTAATTTCCATGTAAGGGATTTTAATGGATTTGGCAAGTTTCAGCAAGTACAGTGTCACATTTTCTTTAGTGATAAGACTATGAGCAGGAAGCTGCGAGAGGTCAGGAAGGAAGTACTATGGGGCAGAGTCGTAAGAGCGGTCAGGTCCCGTGTGTTCACTCTACATCCCAAAAAAAGCCTCTAACAGCTTTAAAACTAAACAAACCTCAACATTTATGCTTTAAACTCAATTCTTACCGGGACTTTATCAAAATAAGAGTCAATTTGGGCAATTTCTTTAATCTTTTATAGCGTTTCTCCAACCATGGCTGCTTACAATGAAAATGAGATTGTATGTGGCAATTCAAATTGACCCTGCACAGTTCAGAGGAAATAGCTTGAAATACTAAATGTGATCCATTATGTTACATGTTAGCTAATAATGGCCCATCTCCAAATGTCACCTGTTTCCGAGAGAGTAAGATGGCAATATTAATGAAGAAAAACAAAAATTCTGAAACTATTAGAATAGCTGATTCGGCTGTTATGTATCAGAAACAACAAAACAAAAAAGAATTACCGTAGTAAACTTCTGTAAAATAGAGAAAAGAAGGTGACATTTTTTGTGATAATTAACACTACAATATGGAGTTCCTACAGTGGAAATTTATTAGATATTACTTTCTGTTTTAAAAACTATCTGGAAAAGCCAGTTTAGTCATTCCTGTGATGTGCCCTCTCCATACAAAATGGGTATCTGCCATATTATTTAATATACACTGGCTGCAAACAGTTATAGGACTGTGGCTGTTAAACCCTTAGATGCCATGGTCAGATGTTCTGGTCATTAATGTGGTCAATTTTATGGTTAAGGGTTAATTCACACGCATACCGCTGTGTGCTGGAGAGGAGGAGGATGTGGCCCCTGCTCCTTCCACAGGAATCAGCGGAGCACGGCCACACACTAAGGAAAAGATAGATACAGTGTGGCATCATACCATCACCGGGCGGCCATTGCCATTGGGACGTATATACGGCCGCATCTGCTTGGTGTACTAGATTTCTTGTATTTCTATCTCTACATATTAATATGTGAGATTTTTTTTCTGTTTTTGTTTTTTTACTGTAAAAACTCAATACAACTCAATATTAAAAAACCCCCATCAAAATCTTTACAGTTCAAAAACTGTAATAACAAGCAATCCCGGCATTTACCATATACGGTACATTTCAATCAAAACTGCATCCCATCCTGTGAATAAAAACATAAAACATGTATGGGGTTCAAAATTTAGAAAACAAATAAAGTGACAAATATTATATTTGCAGTATTCTATTGAATGTGCTGTACTCGTAAAGTAAAGGTTTCATGTCATTTTTGACAGATGATGAACAGCATACACCTATAATTCCACCTTGTTCAGGACTCTTTGTCACCTCCTAATATATGGTACTACATACAACACCGCACACTTAATGCTGCACTTCATTAGGTACAATTTATCCTGCAAAAGTAAGTGCAGCGAAAGCAAAAATGTGAAAAAAAAATGATGGTATTTGGTAGAAAGTAAAAAATAGACCTGAAGGGTTAACATGGAATGTTATGGATTGGATTTTTAGGTTGCCCACCCTAAATTCCAATCTAAAATCATCCCAATCTTAACCACATTAGAAAGCTGAAGCTGAGTGATGCAGCACTCACATAAGCCCTAAAACCATGGGAAGTAAGTCATGGCACTTTTCTTTCCTCCCGCCTAGGTGAAGAAGGGATTCTTTTTTCTTATGGGAATGGACTTTGCAGGTCACCTTATATGGAGTCCTAAAGGCCATGGCCTGCAAAAGTGGCCTGCAAAAGGAAACTCCATAAGGAGAATGAATCCCTTGATGACCTTGATCTATGCCCTCTCACAAACCAGTTCCCTAAACTGTACTGATGAGGAGCACTGACATTGAAACAGCGGTGTGTGGCACAGGCGGTGTGTGATGATGAAATGGCGCTGACTCCATTTCGGCAGAAACCCGGGCAGGAGAACCAGGCTGAAGAGGAAGGTAGGTTTACTACTAGGCAAGTATTTCTTTTTTTTATTTTATTAATGGGTGCAGTATATAAAAACAAATTGTGAGGTTCTTCATATAAATTTATTAGAAGACACTGGGGCTCATTTACTGCGGACCGCATTTTCGTCAGGTTTCCTCGATGATTTCCTTGTTTTTGGTAACAGGGGTTTTTGGTGCAAGCGATCGTATTTTGGTGCCAACTTTCGTGCAACGCAAATCAGGGGGCGTGGCCATCGGACAACCCGACGGATCCGGACTACGCGCGGGATTTAAAATTCAAATTGTGTTGCAATACATGCACTTACAGGCACCGGGAAGAAGAAGGTGAACTCCGGCGGACCTCAGCGGGGAAGCAACAGATGCAGGAAATCAGGCGCACGAGCTATGTGAATCGCGGGAGATCTGAATCCTTGTCGGACAACGCACCTCAGGGATTGCGATGGGACGGGTAAGTAAATGTGCCCCACTGTGTATAATTTCATCATGGGTAGAACAGTATACAAAATTTATTAGAAGACACTGTATATAAATTCATCATGGGGAGAACAGTATATAATTTTATTAGAAGGCAATGTATATAAATTCATCATGGGGAGAACAGTATATAAATATATAAGAAGGCATTGTATATACACCGGCCACTTTATTAGGTACACCATGCTAGTAACGGGTTGGACCCCCTTTTGCCTTCAGAACTGCCTCAATTCTTCGTGGCATAGATTCAACAAGGTGCTGGAAGCATTCCTCAGAGATTTTGGTCCATATTGACATGATGGCATCACACAGTTGCCGCAGATTTGTCGGCTGCACATCCATGATGCGAATCTCCCGTTCCACCACATCCCAAAGATGCTCTATTGGATTGAGATCTGGTGACTGTGGAGGCCATTTGAGTATAGTGAACTCATTGTCATGTTCAAGAAACCAGTCTGAGATGATTCCAGCTTTATGACATGGCGCATTATCCTGCTGAAAGTAGCCATCAGATGTTGGGTACATTGTGGTCATAAAGGGATGGACATGGTCAGCAACAATACTCAGGTAGGCTGTGGTGTTGCAACAATGCTCAATTGGTACCAAGGGGCCCAAAGAGTGCCAAGAAAATATTCCCCACACCATGACACCACCACCACCAGCCTGAACCGTTGATACAAGGCAGGATGGATCCATGCTTTCATGTTGTTGACTCCAAATTCGGACCCTACCATCCGAATGTCGCAGCAGAAATCAACCAGGCAACGTTTTTCCAATCTTCTACTGTCCAATTTCGATGAGCTTGTGCAAATTGTAGCCTCAGTTTCCTGTTCTTAGCTGAAAGGAGTGGCACCCGGTGTGGTCTTCTGCTGCTGTAGCCCATCTGCCTCAAAGTTCGACGTACTGTGCGTTCAGAGATGCTCTTCTGCCTACCTTGGTTGTAACGGGTGGTGATTTGAGTCACTGTTGCCTTTCTATCAGCTCGAAGCAGTCTGCCCATTGTCCTCTGACCTCTGGCATCAACAAGGCATTTCCGCCCACAGAACTGCCGCTCACTGGATGTTTTTTCTTTTTCGGACCATTCTCTGTAAACCCTAGAGATGGTTGTGCGTGAAAATCCCAGTAGATCAGCAGTTTCTGAAATACTCAGACCAGCCCTTGTGGCACCAACAACCATGCCACGTTCAAAGGCCTGAAATCACCTTTCTTCCCCATACTGATGCTCGGTTTGAACTGCAGGAGATTGTCTTGACCATGTCTACATGCCTAAATGCACTGAGTTGCCGCCATGTGATTGGCTGATTAGAAATTAAGTGTTAACGAGCAGTTGGACAGGTGTACCTAATAAAGTGGCCGGTGAGTGTATGTAAAGCGGTTCCTCAGATAATGGCCCACATTTACAAAGTCCTTGTGTCAGTTTTCTGATGGACTTTGCACGTTCTTTTCAGGGCAAACTGCTTGCACAGGTACTTAAGAAGTGTCTGTGCCACATTTGTGTAGCGGCTGTCATTATCTTCATGCACCACAAATGTATTCACTGTAACAGATGTTCTGCTGCTCAGTTGGACCGGGCGCCACATTTATCATGCAAAGTCGGACAAAATTGTGTTCCAAAGCCCATGTTAAAGATACACCAAAAAAAGTTGGTACACTCTGTCAGAGTAGTGCGGGGGGCCCTAGATTCATGAAGAACATGCGTCAGAAATCCTGTGCCAATGTCATTTAAAAAATAGGAGAACAGAACTGTAAAATTGACAAGGACATTCAAGCATTAATAACACAGGGGTTAAACAATAGGAGACAAAAACATTTTATGAAAAACTGTACATATAATTTTATAAAAATTAGAAAACGTCTTTTACTTGTTTAATAGTAAACTTTTTAGAGAGAATATGAAAAAAATGGTCCAAAACAATCTGATCAGTACCTTTAGGGGCTAAACTACTGATAAGATTTAAAGGTATAATGAAATATCAGTAGTGAAGGATTTTTTTCATGGAGAATTCATATGGATAATATCTTTACAAAAAATTAGTAGGTAGCACAAATGTTTTAATAATGTCCACTTGGTGCCCAACTGTCTAGGATTAATGACCACGTCCAAAATCGCTGCGGTGCTAAGAACAGAATGTGCAAATTGTAATAGAGAGTTGAGTCAAGCATGTGATAAGAGGAAGATTGCCAACTACAATGGACAGTTCCCAAGGCTCGTGACTTGAGATCTGAAGAAGCAGATTAATGATGAACCTGTCCTTTTCTATATCACAGAAGCGACAAACACTACCAACATGAAAGACAGTTCCAGAGAGAATAAAGAAGAGTGTGATGACTTTTAGATTAACATCTATCGATCAGAAGCCAAACGCATTCCAAACACATTCACTGTGTCCGCCATCACCAATGTACACAACATCTTACACACTCGAGGGGCTCTTGTGTGCAGCAGAAGTCAATCCATGTTATAAGATCAATGGGAAAGGAAGAGCAGGGTCATGTCTCCAGCTACTGTTCTACAGGAATTTCAAGTCATGTTCAGAGGTGAAATGTTCTAGTTTTAGCAACTCAATATTTGATGGATATTTTCTTATAATAAAGCATTTTAGAATGTATTTTTGCTATTTAATCTGAACCCCAGATTACCACTTTCCAGATCATGGTTTATTAGGTCAATCTTTTGCTGGCATGTTCCCTTTAGAAGAATTCTTCCAGCTCCCAAATCAACCCACAAACAAAACCAGCATTTTACGAACAAAACTTTACTTTTTCCCAAATATCTGTCATTTTAGATGAATTCCAGTTTGTATCTTTTCTCCTTTTAGTTCTTTCACTTTGGGATGTCAATGATAGTGTCCTGGAGAGGTTCTGGACATCAATGTAGAGAGAAGAAAGTAAGTGTCCTGCCCATGGTGCACAGAGAAGCTAATTTGCATGAATATTAAAACAGATTTTCTTTCTTGATTAAATCTCTAAAAAGCTTATATGGAGCCCTACAAAATATTATTTTTACTTTTGCAACTTCCTCTACCACCCCCACTGCTGCATTATAATAAAATGTTTTATGTATATGACAAGTATAGCAAGTACTACGTGCAGAATTTTATTTAAAGCTTTTTTTTAATCCAGTTCTGTTCAGGGTTTTATATTGCTAAACAAACTTCTGTATAAAATGCCACATTTAATTCTTCTAGCCCTGAATTAGTACAATGGTAATAACTATAAGGTTTGAATTGCAACTTGAACTTGTCCCTTAATATTTTAGACAATGGCTTCAAAGTCCCAATTTGCGGCTGGTATTGCCCATGCCATGTCTAGGTCCAGATGAGACTCAGTGGTGACATGACTCCACAGAGGACAATTTGACTCATTATACACCATGTGATTCATTTTCTTTCCCCTCTGAGAATGTTCACAGGAAAAAGCAGTAGTTGATTGTTGGCAGCAAAAGAGACATTTATGTAGATTATAAACATAATAATCTATCACCCTGAATATATAGCACAAGAGAACAAAAGATATTAAGTAGCGCCCATAACTGCGACCACGTACATGACAGGAAGAGATCAAAGACATTTTAATGTTTGCTACGTGAGGAAAACTAGTGAAACCACTTTGCAGGGAAGACTCCAAAACAGAGAGGGTAATGTGTTTATCCTTGTTTTGTTTTAGTGGCTAGAGAGTAGGGTGGCACCACGGCCAGTCCCTGACGCTGGGAGAGGATGGCGTTCTGACAACTCCTTTATAATCAATTACCATATAATCAAGGATTCTAAATTTAGTCATGGTGTAGGTCACAGATGATGTAAGAAAATGTTTCCTGGAGGGTTATTGAAGGGGTTTTCCAGTAAAAAAAAAACAATTGAATGATGTTCAGCACCCTGTGTATTTGGGGCTATTCTTAAATGGATATAAACCTTCTTCCCACTGCATCCAATGTACTGTGATCTGTATCTTTATACATAGCCTAATAACTAGAAGACTAATAACCAAATAGTTCTTTAGTGGCTCATTAGGGTATAGGACACAGCCCTTATTCTCTTAATTTGATTTGGTCTCTCCCTTTAACCATGTTAAAGGGAACCTGTCATCAGTAATTGGCCTAATATACCACTACCAGAATATTGTCAAGCAATGTAACACCTTCTACGTTTTGTTTCTCTTATGGTCCAGTGTAGGGGCATCATCTAGAAAATCAACTTTGAAGTGAGATGTGAATTGGTTGTATAAAGTCAAGGAGGCGGAGAGTTTAACTTTGAAGTCAAGGTGGGGAGCCCTGAACACCTCCCCCTCTGTGATTGACATCAGGTATCAGGCTTCAGGAGATCTGGTTAGTGATGTCTCTGGATGCAGGACCATCAATTTCAGTGAAGGGGGCTTTCTGAGGCAGAGAATGCTTGACTTTATACAACCAATTTTCATCTCACCAAGTTTTTTCCATAGATGATGCCAGCACACAAGGTCATGAAAGAAACATGATCTGGAAGGTGTTAAGCTGCTTGGCAACACACTGGTAGTGGTCTATTAGGTCAATTTCTGATGACAGTTTCCTTTAACATAAATTAATAAAATATCTATGCACTGTTCTTGATACCATTCAGTTTCCCAAAGTGTTACATTTTTAGCTCCAGTAAGGACCATACCAGGCCCTGGTCTGGCTCTGGAAGATGTTTTATTTAGAAATATCACCTGGCATTGCAGCTCAGCTAGATTCACTTGACTAGGACTATGCTGTAGAACATAGCCCATGGTCAGTAGTGACACTTGTAGGCAATCCTTTTAGGAAAAACTGACACATAATGAGCTCATTATGAGTTATTCTGATAAGATTGTTAATGTCACCTAAAAGCTAGAAAACCTGAGTTCAGTAGTCCACCATACCCCGATTTCTAGTTTATAGACTCAGGCAATGTTGTTGCCCAGGTAGTAGCTGGATATTTGAAGGAATGAAATGGGATACACCTCTGAAACCAAAAAATAATGGAAAAACAGTGAATCCTTGCTGCTATTTGATATAGTAAGCAAATCAAAGCCTTTGCCAAGTTGCCAAGTGCGAGGCTGATGGGGGATTTGTGTGTGTGAGGAACTAGTAGCTATTAAGCTCATTAAAGAGAGGGAGCTGAAACAATATACACTTTCTTCATTGTAGTAAAAAAGAAATGTGGTCTGGAATAATACAATAAAAATGACTTTGTTACATGAGTAGCATGAGACATAGGAGAAGATGCCAGATTAACCAGCTAGTGGGAGTAGAACAAACAAATGCGGAATATTTCATTTCTTAAATGATTATGCCGGAATAGATTTTTATTTATCGACTTGTCAGACTTAAAGGGAATCTGTAATCAGGAGCCCTGGGTGACAGAGCCTCAGTGGGCCCTTTTGCAGTGAACTCCTGTGGCAGCATTAAAAATTAAGAAACTAAAACTGTCTCCTGTTCTATAAAATGTTCCCCATTTTATCATCCTGCACAGCCCCCTCATGAATATTTTATATAAGCCCCCTAACACCATATGGATTCGCTAGAAATAGCCCCCTCTCCCCCATGGATTCCTTATGTACAACCTTATGTGGGCCCCCCAGCAGCTCTGGGCCCCAGCACTTGCCCAGGTATGCCCAGTGCAGGCCCTGAGTGTACACATTGCCAAAGAGTTTTTATAGCAAAACTTGATTTTTCAGAAAAAAGATAATTTAGAGAAAAGTTTACCTTTCTGTATGCAGAGCTGTGTCCCTGGTCTCATGGGAGTGGCCAGAGGGGAGTGGGGCGGATATGTATGACGTCCTGAGGGGGGTAGCAATAGAGGAAAGGCGTTATAGGGACATGGGAACTTTTTTTTTTTTTAATTTGCAATCAATGCATGAAAAAGCGGTTTCCCTAGGGTTAGAGGAAAACCGCTCCTCACTGGCCACACCCATGGGACTAGGGACACAGCTCTGCATATATTTTATTGGCAATCTTAATGTGCGGGCTCCATTTCCTATACATTATAGTAAAAGGCAGATACTCATTTGAGCAAAAAATGTTTTTTTTTTTAATAACATATCTTTAAGGGTACATTCACACGTGCGGGCATACCGCCGTGTGCTGGAGTGGAGGAGGAGGTGACCCCTCCTCCCTCCATAGAGAATAGCGGCGCACGGCCGCACACACGCCAAAAGATAGAGCAAGCTCTATCTTTTTGTGATGTATGGCCAAGATCGGTGCCACACATGTGTGGCACCGTATCCCCACCGTGCTGCTATTGCCGTCTATGGGGACGTACATGCGGCCGCATGTACGTCCCCGTAGACGGCCATGTGAATGAGCCCTAATTTTTAGTCTCTACACTTATAAAAATATGTAGTCTGGACATTGTACATGCATTCACTTTTTTTTTGCAAAAATCAAGCTAGGAATATTCAGTCACACCTTTTCTCAGTCTAGCTTCCTTATTGGTCCCAATTGTAGGGGAATAATTTGTGACAATTTAGGTGCAAAATTAGGGGCAAATGAATCGGCCGTGCTACAATTCTAAACGCATTTCATATGGCAAAACAAGATCAATTATAAATCACAAGACAAGAAAAGGAACAAACCAGGCACAAAAATAGGTGAACTTGAGACCCACTGGGGCACATCTACTAACAACAGTGCAAACTACCCTGTGTAGTGTGCAGGGGGCTCCAGATTCCTGGTGCACGTTCTTCATGAATCTGGTGCCCTTGCACTGTTCCAACAGAATGTACCACTTCTTTTTGGTGCACCTTTAACATGGGGTGTGCAATACACTTAAAAACACTTCTGATCTTTGCATGTTCTGGTTTTTACATGTTAAATCTGGTGCACGTTCCAACTGAGCACCGGAACGCCTCCTAATTTGTGTCGCATGATGCCTAGTGCAGCCGCACCACAAAAGGGTCGCCGTGACACAAATGTGGCGCAGACACTTCATAAATACCTGTGTAATCAGTTTGCACTAAAAAAAAATGTGCAAAGTCCAACAGAAAACTGGCGCGAAGCCCTTAGTAAATGTGCCCCATTATGATTAATGTCCCCCTTAAAGTTACTGATATTTTGTCAGGGTTTATACATTGCAGGCGTAGAATTTCATACTAGATACCGGGATCCTTATTATACGAAGATGTTCCTTGCATGAGACTGGTTTGTCAGAAGAAAATAAGAGTGAAACTTCATCAACGGGAAACACTAATGACAATCCAATCTTTGATGGTTGGATAAAGATTTCCCTGTGTTTCCTCATTAAGGTTCCTCTAAATAAACATGTGGAGCAGATGAAAGGAGAAGCGTTTAATAGAAGCACTCTCTGTTTAATTATTGTGTATTATGCTTGATTAGTAGAAAGTCCTCTATTGGAAATCATGCAGATTTGTATTGTCCTAGGTGACATCCCCATCATGCTGCAGTCTTGGCTATGAGGTGTTTAGAGACCAGCTCTGTCAACAATTTAGCACAATACAAACAAAGCCTCATTGTATGGTTGGGAAGAGCTAAGAATCATTGGTGCAACCCTGCTGCTACGGTTGTGATATGACACAATACTGCAAGTTCCTAATTTGCTACTTCACAGATCTTCTCCTTAGACATTTTACATTCAATGGCAGGTAAAGGTAATGATACATCCTGCACTCTTCTCTACGCAGAATAAACATTTGTTTTCTTTTGCTTTTTCATTGCAATTAAATTAAAAAATAGGTGAGTCAATCTATAAAAAGGATATTGCACCTAGTCTGTGAAGGTGAAACAGTCTCCATTTAAAATTGGTCCAATAAGGGAGAAAATTCCTCAAAATTTACAAATGCTTAAAAAGAATATTCTTAGGAAAGGTCATAAGGTTCTAGCAACCAATAGTAAGCCCATGGAATGTACTTATGGATGAAGAATAGGGATTAAATGGCTTTTCCAGTCCCAGCAAGTGCAAAATAAGGGCTAACTTGCTGATTGGTGGGGGTCTTAGTTATGGGATTGTTGTAGCCCTTCTGTTGTACAAATGAACAGAGCGCTGTAGTTGGTTATCTCTGTCAGTTCCAGAGACAGTGAATGGAATGGCATTGTGCATGTCTGACCTGCCACTCCATTCTTTTTGGGTGTATCAGGGTACAACGGACCCCTGTTCTCGTAATCCAATGAGACCCCCATAATCGGGAAGTTACTCCCTATCTTGTGGATAGGGGCTAACTTATTGTGACAGGAAAATCCCTTTAAAGCAACTAGAAGAGGAATTGATTTTGATTTACGTGGGACCAGCCAGTATTCTCTTCCATTCATGTGGTTGGTTAGAATTGACCAATGATCGGCACAACAGAAAACTAAAAGCACTTGATTTTAGGTTTTGGTATAGAGCCACTGGGGTGCATCCCAGAAGAAGGATGGGCGCCGACAGGTATAAAGCGCAAAATACATTTTTCTGGGTTTTATTTGTTCTGCATTTTACTTACATACTCTATCTCTATCTATCACCTGCAACAGACCTGTGTACTAACCAGGGGATAGTGTGCATCACAAAAACACTTTTTCTTTTATAGAACATAAGATGTTATCCATATACAGACCACGATAGAATGGGCCTTTGAGCTTAAGCACATTATAATCAATAATTTTCTATTTTGTTTGTTAGCTCCCCCTTTTGGTGGCTTCAGGTAAAGCTTAAATGTAACTTGAGTTTTCTGCAGAGGATTTGATACCTTCTATTAAAAACATTTGAGCTAATAAAAGGAAGCACAGGTTGTGAAATGTTTTATAAGGTTTAACAGACATTACTTGCCTTGATAACCACTTAACACGTTAAAACAAAGTGTTTCAGGACTTTTATAAATACACAGAACACATGTTCATTATCATGCAGGATATGCATATTATTCTAACCGAGCCCAAGTGTGATAAAGCCAGTTCACTTTTTTCTGGAAGTTGTGTCACAGACCTGATTCATTTCAGGAATTATCTTTGTTTTCTTTTTGTTACACTGCGGGTCGCTCCGACAACGCACATTCCGCAGCAATGCATTCCTTAATTTACCATGTTTGGTGAGGATTTTCATATCATTACAGTAGTTAATATTATTATAACAAGACATGGACCTTTACTGCTTCTTCTACATAAACTCTATATCGTTGTAGTAGTTGTTGTAGTAACATGTAACATGTAAGACTACCTATCAGGTACAAAATTTTACAGGGTCCTACCTTCATGACTCCCAGTGATCGGCAGAATTGGAGACCACAAGTCCCACTAATCAGGATTGCAAAAAATGTAAAAAAGAGGAAAAGGAAACAGCTCACCTCAAATGCTACATGTCCGTAATTGCTCCACTGCACGGGCAAGCTGAGTCGGGGTCAGTCCATAAGGTATTGAAAAGAGAAAGACGATGTCCAGCAGTGTTGGTTTCCAAAAAAGGATAAAAACACAATTTATTTCCAAAGTATTTAAAGCATCACAATGCCATGGCAGAGAAAAGGTTAGAAGGTTATATTTTTCTCTGCCATGACCTACAGGATTGCTTTCCCCGTTAACTGTTCCAGCAGTCTAGAAATCCATAGCTCTGTTCTGTGCTCCCTCCATTGATATACAGTATATGGAATTTTGAAGACAGCTAAGACGACGGCTGAATCTGTCTGGGGCAAGTTAGTGGGGCTTTCATTCCAGCAATCATGGGGGGTACCATCTTATCCCCATCTTGTTTATAGAGTATTACATTTTTTCCTTATAAATCCCCTTGTCTGATTTGCTAGATCATGCAATGGGCTCGAAGGGCTACATTACACAACCTCTTGTTTTGAGTAGACCACAAAACAGTAGAATGATAACATATTCATTTATATACAAGGCAAACTACAAAACAAAAGATATCTAATACAATATTATTGGTTTCACAGAATGATATTCTGCTAATAATCTTTTGTGTTACACAGTGCAGAAAAAGATGGAACCAGCCAGTACATGATCATATTCCACCTGATCTGCAATATAACCAGAAATGACTTTGAGAGATCCTACATATACTTGAGTCACTTATGGTGGAAAGTCAGATAATAATAATAATCGCCAAAAAATTACAAGGTCACTCCTCTCCAACTGGTGTATGTACTGCAACAATTAATTTACTCTTCCTGCAATCATTTTGCAATTATTTTTAAGAAATCCCAGACACTGCTGAGAGATTTTTATCAAAGGGTTTAACACCACTTTAGTTTTCCTTTATATCCCTACAGACAGAAAGATAATCACTGGATAGATGAATCTCAAGTGAAATATTCTCCAAGTCTGTAAGGAGTTATTCTTTAACATCCTCTCCTTATCTGTACTGCTCATGGACTTCGGAACAGCTTTCAGATACTGCTAACTATAGGAGAAGAGTGGAGGGAAAATAGAAAGCATACATTTTTATTTGATTAAGTATAATACAATATTTATTACTATTAACCACATTGGATCATGAAATAAAAATACTGTTTAAGTTTTGAAACACTTTAAGGGTCCATTCACAGCTCAATTAGGGCTTCAGCAGGGGTGTACTTGGAGAGGGAGGACCCCTTAGCATACTTCTGAATGGGGCACCATTTTTCTATAATGACATATTTAAAAAAATTATGGACACACATTTATACACCGATATATACATTTATACATTTACACAGATCTGTCCCAGTAGCAGCTGACCACATGAGAAAGGTGAGAGTCCTGTCTTTCTGCTGTTCCTCCATCTCCCCCAATATTTCTTATCTGAGCTGGCCATTCATGCTGTGTACTATGGAAAATGTGCTCTGTTATATACATACTATGGTGTACAATGTGCAGCATAATATGTATATAATGGTGCACATCCTCCATTCTTTAGTGTATCAGGTTGGATGCTGGGGCCTCCTGATACTGTGGCCCACGTAGCAGCTGCTATGGCTGCTACCGCTATAGTTAAGCCCCTGAGCTTTAGTTATTTCCAATAACCTAACAGAGATGTAAACTGGTCCTAATAGATAATAGATACAATGGGGCTCATTTACTTAGGGTCCGCGGACCGCACTATCGTCGGAATGCTACGATTTCCGATGTGCACCTCATTTAGAAAGGCTTTTTGTCGCATGCAATCGGATTTTGGCGCATCACTTTCACGCGACACAAATCGGGGAACAGGCTGTCGGACGATCTGACAGATTCGGACAACGCGGGGGATTTAACATCTCAAATTTTGTTGCAAGACATGCACTCACATACAACGGGAAAAAGAAGGTGAACTCTGGCGGGGAAGCGACACAAGCAGGATCTCGGGCGCATGATTTTGGTGAATCTCTCCGGACTTCATCCTTGTCGAACAGTCTGGATCGGGGATCGCAATGGGACGGGTAAGTAAATCTGCACCAATAAATTGGTATTTATGAAACAGCTAGTCCTACTTCTTTACTTCATTTAGGATAATCTTTCAAAAAAAGTGAGGGTCCCAAAAGTGAGATCCATATCTATGATATTAATGTGACTACAATGTAAATCTGCAAGTTAAATACACCCTTTTAGTAACATTATACACAGGATGATATAGATTAACCAAGAATAATACAAAATGAATGTAGAATGACCACGTGGCTACTCCATGATGAACTGCTGCCTGATATAGTATTACATCCAGCTTAGTGTAGTTTTGTTATTGTACATTTATGCTAATGAAGTGACAAATACACAATACCACTAAGAAACTTAATGACCCTATGACTGTAAGATGTTTATGGAAATGTTGCTAAGAGAAATTCTAAGTACTAGGCTAATAAATAACACCATTAGACTTCAAGATGTGGACGATAATCTGCAAAACAATCTATGCCGTGTGCAGAACATGGTGTGGGCACGCTGTACCTATTCTACAAGACGGGAAGGGAATTCTATTCAACTGGGAGATTGAGGCTGTTAAGGGTGGGTGGTTTCCTCAACATACACTGTAGGAGGAAGAAGGTGGACAGAATGCAGCAGGGACCATAGAATAGAATGGCACTCAGAGAATAGAGGGTGATATACAACTAATTGTGCAAGCATTATCCAGTATTCCCTGTGGAGGAATACGAGGGAACAAGGGGAGGTGGGAAGCGAGCTGAAGACTGTAATAGATTAAGATCTCCCATTTTTTCATATCCCTGCTTTAGCAGCCGGCTGTAGCAACGCCTCACCCACTCCCTACCTATGAACTGTCAGCAAGCCAATACTGGGCACCACGGCCAAGTAAGTGCTGATGACATGCAAGCAGATTTTTTTTCCAAATTCGCCTTCCTGCCTTTTTGTAAGAAAAATAAACTAGATCAGCGCCGCAACAAACATGACAGGAAAAATAACAACACTTGTGCAGGACTGATATTGGAACGACGCTGGTTCCCTGTCCCGCACTGCAGAAAATCCCCCAGACAGCTGTGAATGGAGAGATTAAAGACAGATTGGGCACAGGGACTTATGTTTTAAAGGTCAGCATCAAAATGTTAACCACGACAAGTCACAGCTAGGATATTGCTCTGAACCGTTCAAGACACAACAATATGCAAGAAAAACACAAAAGTTAAAAGCGGTTTCGTCTTTTATTTAGTGACGCTGACAAAGATATCAAATCTAAAACTTAAAGTAATTTTACCATTATAATCATAACCTTAAGTGTCCTGAATGAGGTGGCACCTCGTTTCAACACAGACATCAGGACCTTGACACACAACCCAAACCCGTTTCCTTGGGCTGTGCTCCAGGAGTGACGACTGTCTGTGGAGAAAATTGTGCACATCTGTAGACTTTCTACACTTTCAATTTATGCTTAGAACGAATAACTTTGCCCTTCACCTTACCAAACAGGTTTACTTAACTAATCTTGTATCCTTTCTCTATAACAATCCTAAACGGCTCCTCAAAACTTTTCATTCCTTACTAACACCAAAGGTACAGCCACTTTTTACAGATCTTTAACCCAATAATGCTGGCTCCAGGAATTAGAGCGTGAGGACCCCCCGGCTCTTCTGTGCCACCACGTCACGTGACATGGTAACAATGCAGGGGGACGCGCACGTGATGGAGGCAGGAGAACCTGCAGCTGACGTCACCCGAACAATCGGATCGGTCCCAACCACCAATTGCTGCGATAAGCCAGTCAATCGTGACTGGCCTGTTGTAGCGTTTATAGCCTAAAAACTTGTTTTTAGCTCCCTCCTCTTCCTACAGCAGCTCCATTTTGGTTTGGTATCGCTGGAGAGAGGAGCAGAGCGTTACTGTTTGCACCAAAACACTATTTTCCTATCTGCTCCTTATTGTTGCCTATTGATCCCTATCTGTTTCCTATCTGTTCCCTCCTGCATCTTGTGTGCTCCCTTGTCTTCCATTTTTCCCATCTCCTGTCTGTCCCTTTTGAACCCAAACGCACTGTTCAGTGCGCTGTGTTAGCGTTGTTCTGTATTTTTAACAGTAGTTAGGTTGTCTTAGGGCAAGCCAGGTGCATTTGTGCAGTGCACATAGTTTTTTTTTTTTTTGGTGCCTGGTATTATTTTTTTCAGAGCGCTGTAGGTGTACCCGTAGTTGGGTGCACTTATCTATTTTTTGTGTGTGCCATCTGTGCCATCTGTGCGGATTGTCCGTTTGGTTTGGTGTGCATTATTTTTTTTTGTGTACCATCTGTGCGGCTTGTCTGTGTAGTTTGGTGCACATCATCATTTTTTTTTGTGTGCCATGTGTGCGGCTTGTCCGTGTGGTTTGGGTGCACATCATCTAACTTCTGCGATTGAAGTGCCCGGGGCTTCTGCGATTGAAGTGCCTAGGACTTCTGCTATCAAAGTGTCTGGGGCTTCCACTGACCCCACATGGGTAGCCCCAGATAATCATACTCCTCAGGTCCCCGACTTCGTGGGCCAACCTGGAATTAAATTTGTCATGGCAGGGCTCAGAGCTGTTGACTTTTTAAAGTTTTTTTTTGATGAGGAGCTGTTGAATTTAATTGTAGTCCAGACCAATCTCTACGCTGCACAGCATATGCCCAAAACCCCTCTTCATTTTATGCACAACCTTACATATGAACCCCAGCCATTGGAGCAGATATGGAGAAGTATTGGGGCATAATACTTTTTATGGGATTGTAAAGAATCCGCAATCGGAAGGACACCATTTATCATTGTGAGACATGCCCAGAAAAACCAGGACTATGTATGAAAGATTGCTTCCGAATTTATCATACATACATTCCTGGATCTTTAGATTACCCTGTTGTTACCCTGATGTACTATACACAGCTTATACATCATGCCATATACCACACCTTCCTTTCTAAGCCCTGCCATGTGCCCAGCCTGTACATTATTGCCACATATAGGGTATTGCTGTATCCGGGAAAACACTCATCATGATCTTTGGGGTGTTTGTCTCCCGTGGCAGGAGCTGGGCACAAGATGACATAATGGATTTTTTTTTCTTTTACTATGCACTATCCATTATGCACTTTTTAACGTACAAACAGGCTGCGTCCTTAAGGGGTTAAAGATAAAATTGACTGCATTCGCCAGGAACTAATTTCCCAATCCACTAACTCCATTAATTCCCTTCCCTCCGGTACTTAACTCTCTTTCTTTGAGCCAGTCACAGAGGAACAGGCTCCATGTGCCAGGCTCCTTCACTTTGCTTGTCCCACTACCTGCATCCAAAGGACACTATTCTCTCCTTGTTCTTCTAGAACTCTTGCCAAAGTTTGATACTGTAGACCACCAGCTCCTCCACTATGTTCAGTGTGCCTGTGAAGTGTGCTGGGGGTGCCCCCTGCACTGATCTACACCAACTTTATTTTGGTGCAGCTTTACTTTAACATGGGGTTTACGACACAATTCTGTCGGACTCTGCGGGATAAATGTGACACGCGGGCCGACTGTGCAAGGGAACGTCCCTCTAAGTGCAGAAATTTGTGCTGTGTCGAGTATAGTGCAGCCGCGACACAAATGAGCCCTGTGCAACACATATGCGGCGGGGAGACTTCTTAAATGTAAATGTGGCCCACTAAATTTATATAATTGTGTTATGTCTTTGCATGACACCCTTAACTTTATCATAGTTTGACATAAGGCCTGGTGTAAATAGTCATTGTTTACAGGATGAGCTAACATTTTCATTGATACAACCTAAAATCCATACTGTTAAAATTTTTATGGGTGGCAAATTGGTGAAAAAATGTTGATTTGGAGATTCATAACAACATTTAACAAATAGGACAATCATTTTTGGTATATTTTAGGGACTTGGAGATACCTAACATGTTTATGATTTTGTGGGTCACAGGCACACATTTACTAAGGTCCATGTGGCAATTTTCCGTCGGAGTTTGTCCGTTCTTTTCAGTACAAACTGCTTGCACATGTATTTAAGAAGTGCATGCGCCACATTTGTGTTGCATGTGTCAGGCACCAGGGGTAGTGGACCCCCCGGACCTTTGCGGATGATGACGTAAGCCAACACCTGGGACCTGAGTCGTACCCGGTATTCATCAGAGCCTGCCGCAAAGCAGGTTGGACTTGCTGCGGTGTGGTACTACTAGGTCATACCACTTTGTCCGCGGTGGTAGCCAAGACGAAGTACAGAATTGTAAAGCAAACTTGTGGTCGGGGACAGGCCGGAGGTCGAGACAGACAGCACAGGATCAGAGTGGGGGAGTAGCAGCAGACCACGGGGAGCGGAGAGACCGCCGCTGGAGCCGGCAGAAGTGAGTCAACATGCAGGCAAGCTCTGGGGGCACAGTAAGGCAAACGGGTGCGCCAGCGACCTGGGATATTGGTCGCAGGGGCACCCGTGACAGCGTGACACATTCATGGTAAAGGTGCACCAAAAATAGTTTGTGCACTCCGTCAGTGCAGTGCACGGAGTGCCAGATTCATGAAGAACACTGTACGGTATAGTGCAGTTTACACTGTTTTTAGTAAATGTGGGCCAATAATTTTGCTGGCAGCTTTTTGTTGCATGTAGACAGAACTTTGGCACAAGCAAAACAATTACTGGTACATATAAAATGTGGAATAAACTAAGCAAAAAATAGATGGGTTAAACTAGCGAGTCAGAAGGTGTGCAAGATTTATCACCTAGCATCAGTTTCTATAGTGAGTCTCTATAATCTCTATAGTGAGAATAAAGCTTTTTTAATAACAATCTCTTCTGTAATTGACTTTGATTGTAGCATAGTGTTCTAGGATCTGAGAAGTGACTACATAGATTATTGTATAGAATATATACAGTAGAACGCATATAATATATTGTATCACTTATAAATATTTAAGATATTTAAACTGATATAAATATAACAAAGCATTGAAAAAATTCTCCAGTAACCCAGTGAGAACAGATTGGATTACCTTGGTGTATTTATGGTTACAAAGTGTAACACTAAGGTTATTCTATTGTCCCTATGGAGAGGAAAGAAACAGAATACTCTCGAAGGCTAATTAAACATGGAAACAATTTGTGTACATGCAGAAAACAGGGCCTGACGTTCTCCAGTGCCAATAATAATATTCTATTTCCTATTTGCACTGTATAATGCGCAGGATGAAAAACAAGTGATACTGTTCTACAATCCCCTATGATGTGGCTACAGAAGTCCTGTAACTTAATAATGTAATAGAGTCTGGATCACGTAGAACAGACCTGAGGACAGCTGAAGCCAGGCGGTGTAACTATGCAGAAAAGTGAGGCTTATTACATACAAAACTCTACTATAAACTCTACTGAGAAGTGTCACTGCTCCAGACACCTTACATGTCTAGAGAAACCTTTGAGCACTGGGAAAATACAGGGGTGATAAAAACCCATACATTGGAAAACCTCCATCCAGAAGACTATTTAATAGAGTGAAGGACGGTATCTATGATCGATGAAGTCACATAAAACAAATCGAGACTGCAGTTATTGGGCCTAAATCTAAGCAAATGAGACATAAGAACGCATGAAAATAATTTGCAGATCTTAAAAAGAAGCACATAAAATAGATATGTATGCCGCAAGGTGTTTAACAAAAGATGGACACGGGTTTAAATCAATTAAAGTGTCTGCGACAGTTTTCTGTCTGACCTTTCATTGAAAAGAACATCTTTTGGGCTTGCACATGTATTTATAACGTGTCTGCACCAGTTTTGTGTCCGACAAGACAGAAAAAACGTGCACCAAAAGTGGCGAGTTACTGCTTAGACGGAGTTTGCCACACATTGAGTTTACAGCAACTCAATAGAATTGTGTTACATGCTGTATGTCAAAGATGCACCTAAAAAAGATGGTGCACACTTCCCCAGCAGTGCAGGAGGCGTCAGATAAATAAAGACTGTGCACCAGAAATCTGCCGCACCATACACACTCAAAATACTGTGCATAGTGCAGTTTGCACTATTTTTGAGACAGAAAACTTGTGCAGCTGATGTCGCTCAAAATGTTTCCGTACACTAATGATCATTCAGATCTGTCACAAAGGTGAAAAAAATCACAGTCTTCCCACAATTGTATCTAGTGATACCAAACTTGGCCTCCTCTGGGGAACTAATTTCTTTTTATTAACGATTTGGATTTCCCAGGAATAATTACATTGATTCAATAGGATTCAAGTCATTTTCATTGACAGATGGTGCTGGAAATCAAAATGGGTAAAACTTTGGGGATCTCAAGAAATACACATCAGATCGAAAACCCCCCCAAAATATGTGACTAATATTTCAGAAAAATCTATCCAATGAAACTAAAGTTGACCCTGTATTTTCCTGGGGAATCCAAATCTGCAATAAAATTTTTAAGTTGCCCCCCAGGGGTAGGGGTAGGGGGCGAAGTTTGATATTATCGGATAGATTTTTGAAAAATATTTGACACATATGTTTTAAATTTTTTTGATCAAATGTGTATTTTGCAAGATATTCCATATCTAAATTAAGGGTGAATCTCCCCCCGCCCCAGGTATTACACTTATCTTTTATTGGCTCATCTGAACTTGGTCATATTTCCACAGCTGCACGGTGGCATAGTCGGCATTAAAGGAGTTTGCCCTTGTGTTTTTGTAATGTGTGTGTAAGTGTGGGGGGCAGGATATTAGATAATTTACCACTACACCTGTATTAAAAGTTTGGCACCACCTTCCTGAAATGTAAAGTGAAGCCTCCTGTCTTTTACCTCATGAGCCAGATATTCCTGGCAATAAAATGGCTGCAGATGGAGGCTCATGGGATCTGTCCATGAACAATCGGCAGTCAGAGATCACATGACCCTCCATCTGCAGCCATTTTATGGACAGGAATGTCCGGCTTATGAGGTAAAAGACAGGAGGCTTCACTTTACATATCAGGAAAGCGGAGCAGAACTATTAATAGATGTATATTGGTAAATTAATGGGTAATATCCTATCCTCACACTTACACACACATTACAAAAAGCGTGCAGTAAATTGGCATGGTCAAGAAGGTGCAAGATGTCATGAAAGACATTTTGTTTTTTAGGGGCCTGTAAAGATTACCTTCATCTTGAGTCGCTTCACTAGAAAATCAAGTAATTTCCATAACCAGCTCAGTTAACCACAAGCAACTTTGGTCCCAGAAACTTGCACCGTGCGCTTGCCGGATTTCCCGAACTGAGCCTCAAATCACTGGACAGAACATAGGATATCAGTTTGGTCCAATAATTAGATGTTCTGTCAATCGCACAAACGACTTGTCTAACATAAGAAAGAAAGAACAAAGACCTATTAAAAATGCTCCAGAATTATGGGGGATACAAGTAGTTACTGACAAGAAAGGGCCGGTTATAGATCCTCCTTTTATCAAAACTAATATTAGATCCAAGCTGTCAACTACCTACAAATACCAATGCCGTCTATTGCCTGGGAACACTGTCATTTCCTGGGGGTAAAATGGGTGACAGAAGTACAACCCATTGTAGCAGGTGCAGAATAAAACTTAGAGAGGTGCAGTGACATTCCTCACCTGCTGCCATTAAGATGAACGGTCTGATAAGAGCGTGAACTGATGAACTTAAATTAGCCAAGCCTGTACCCCCTGCAGTGATAAGCCGCAATGCAAGGCTTGGTCTTCCCATGTGGTCCTCTGTCTCAGGTGATGCTTTTCCAAATGAATAGTGGTGTTAGGTCTTTAAGCAGGCTACCTGTTTATCAGTCAGATTAGCCTGAACAATGAATGGGCACTAGTTAACAAAGTTCTCATTTGGCACAGCTCGCTCAAATTAAGTCACCAGCAATTCACGTTAGATATTTTGGTACAATTAAAATGACGTTTGTAACTTAACTTCATCAATTAAGTGATCTGGTTACTAACAGGTATTTAATTTAACACTGACCTCATGTACTCTGGATATCACATTAGGCAAGTTAATCACATCACAGTCCGCTAAGCTATATACAGTTGTGTAATGCAATTATGCAGTATCACTTGTACTCTGTACTCCTATCATTCTAGTTTCATTCTACTATCTTGTTGTGCATAATGGGGTGGCCTATTTTTGGACAAGCTCTTTTCAAGTGGCCAATTTACAAGAGTCTAGAACCTGGATCCAAATGCTAAAACCCACTGATTTTGGCAGGGTTGGGTGATTGACTTACTAGCCAAAACCATGTGATGATATCCCACAATCACTAATAAATAATACAGGAATATTAGGAACATAATATATATTTAATGAAAAAACAACCCATGTAAAAAATCACTTAAATATAATGATAATCAAATCCAAATAGTTCCAATCCTGAATATTTTCACATAAAATGTAGAGTATGTAAAGATAGCCCTGGCCATATAAGGCAGGTGGATTACAGTAAATTGCATCTTTCATTTAAACCCTTTGGGGGGGGTACGATTCCATTATCCCCCCTAAATGTAATAAGAATACCTTTAATTGTTCATCAACAGCATTAAAATGTAAGATTAAGATGACAAAGAGAAACACAGGGCAGATTAGTTAGGGGCAACAGCAGCAATGAGAGCAGGAAAGAAAATCAAATTTGGTGAAACTACTCTAGGCGACATGTGTGCAAGAACACCCACCAAGCTAATGATTTTAAATAGATAAAACTGGAGGAAGTATTTGGCAGAGTAAGTCGATTCATTGCTCCACAGGGGGGCAAATTAGCAGGAAGTGCCTCTGTTTGGTTAATATTGCTATATTACCTATGTGCCAGTAAGGTATTGGTGAATTTGGTGTTCTGTATCTTGATTTTTAATAGGGCCTGTTCTATGTGCTTAAAATATGTAAATCTGCCAGGGCTGTCCAACAACACAGAGTATATAGTGGGCCAACCTGTATCGTGATTGGACATACTTTCCCATCCTTTCACCATATAAGCATTCAATTAGGTAATGTATTGTAATTTTTTCTTGACAGGTGGAGAAGTCGGGAGTCTCTATAATTTCACAGTAATTGAATGTGCTACCAGGATAATAGGGCTATGACCACAGCTGCCTGCAAAAGAGCGCTAAAATATCCTAAGTCTTTAAATTTGGCATTGCAGTGATCGTAATGGTCAACTTATAGTGAACCAAATCCGGCACCAGGTTTGCTCAAATTCCCCCCGTGTTAACACCAGCGATCAGTGCTGCCACCGATTGTGGGTGTTAACTCTTTTAAATGCAGTTGGCAAAGTTGGCATTTAAATGGCTGTGGAACAAACCTGCAGGTGGTACTGGGCGCCACCACTTTGGAGTGGATCGTCGCTCCCTGATGATGTCATTGGGAGAGATAACCCTCCCAAAAATGGCAGTGCACCAGCAGTAGTTTAGATGCTGCTTGCCACTGGTATTTAAATAGTTAACACCAGTGATTGGATCCAGCACTGATCAGGAGTGTTACTAGTTGGGGTCCCGGTTTGATTCCTAAACCTGGACTTGAACGGTATTTTAAAATTCGGCTGAATTTCAATGGACTGGCTCAACACTACCCACCAAATAAATGTATTCATTTGCAATGCACAGGGAAAAAATTTAAATTAATCATGGAATTCTAGTGGGTTTTTTCATGTATCTCAAAATTTTGCCAGAGATTTCTGTAATCGGGATGAGGCTTGCAGAATTGTATGTACTGTAGGTGTTACAGAATAAATCAGCTTGAAGTATATGGAACAAATTTTCAATCGCAACAACAATGCAATGTGCTTATTCTTTTAACTAGTCTAATAGTCAAACAGTGAAATAATCCAAGGGAAAGAATGGCACCATGGGGCTAGCTCTAAAAACTCTTTTATAGTGTCATACAAAGGTAATGTCAAATTCATCATAAGTTCACCAGAGACAACAATAATACATATGTCTACAGCTTTCAGGTTGGAATCTTTGTCTATGGTGCCAAAATACCTTGAACCACCACTAACATATCTGCATATTTCCAAAAACACAGTGGACTTCCTGCCATCTTCTCCAGGCTTTTGATCAACAATTGCAGACATTAAATTGGACTGGAATCAAGGCTAGCATCTGCTACAGAAGTGACTCTGAGCCATGTGTTCCATCATATGGTGCCACATGGGACTTGTAGTGACTCAAGAAAAATGTAGCTACAGGTTGTTATTGTAGGAAATTACAGGTTTAGAAGATGCCAGGAAAGGGAAAGTTTCTTTTTTTTTTTTCCAAATCAAGCAAATACAGTCCATAGAGGTGTGGGGCGAGCTTCCGCTGCAATGATTAAGTGAAAAATGACAAGTCCAGTGAGATAAACAGAAGACTCAATGTATAAGTCAAGCCTCTGATCTCCCCATCAAAGAGATATGTTTTATTTACACTTGCTCCGAAACAATGCGAGTGCCGTCCTTTCTTGTAAACTACAGAGACCACAATAGCCGTTTACAGTCTGCACCGACCTGGGACAAGACACACGACTCCAAAGTGGATGTTACAGTTGACTTTTATCTGCGTGAGAAAATATCATATCCTCATTTTACCATACAATATGCCCCCTCCGTTACTGACTACAGAACATGCTGCAGGACTGCATCAATTATAAATCATTATATCATTTAAATTAATAATTCAAAAATGTAGTCTTCACTTGTCCTGGTAACTAGTCTATGGTGGATATGGTTTTACTAGTTAAAGGGATTTTACCTCATTAAACTAGCAACCACAAGTTGTGTTTGAAATGTCCTTTCTAAAAAAAAAAAATGTCACGTGAAAATGAGCAGAGAAGAGTCATATTTTGACTTAGATGATTAAAGTTTAAAAGCTGCGGCGACATATCACTTCAAAGTCCAATGGGGCACATTTACTTACCATTACGACGAGGATTCGGGTCTGGCGCAATCCACCAACATCGTGCGTCCGAGTTCCTGCATGTGTCGCTGCTGCGCCAAGGTCCGGCAAAGTACACCTGCTTCTTCTCGTTGCATGTGAGTGCTTGATCTTGCGACACAAATCCTTTTTTAAATTCCGTGGTTTGTCCGAATCCGTCGGGTTTTCCGACGGCCCACCCCCGATTTCTGCCGCATGCAAGCCGGCGCCGATGCGCCAAAATCCGATCACGTGCGCCAAAATCCTGGGGCAATTTGGCACAAAACGGAAATATTCGGGAAACCCGACGAAAGTGCAGCATTTGGATCCTTAGTAAATGAGCCCCAATGTGTTCAGGTCTATAGTACCTAGAAACACAATTTTGTCAAATTAAAGTTAAGAATCTCATCTATAAGATCACATCAGGTTTGTGGTTCTACAGAACTGGAGATGAAGACATAGTTAGAAATGTTAGCTACAAATAAAGATCCAGTGCCCACGTATTTAACTTTCTGTATCTCCAGATCTTTAGTTCACATAATCACAAGCGAGATGCTCCCTGAAAGATGAGATTTTTAAGTTTAAATGTTCCATGTTCCATGTTTCTAGGTGCTATAGAACTGAAGATAGTCTGAAGTGACACTCCCTCTGCAACCTAAATCTGACAAAATATAACTATTTTCTAATTTTCACATGACTTTAGAGGAGATTTTTTATCGTTAAATGGGTTTTTAAAAAAAAAGGAATTCTAGAAAGGACATTTTATACTCTACCTGGGGGGGGGGGGGGCTGATTGGTTTGATGGGGTAACAGAGACCCCTTCACAGGCTTATGGTGGCAATACAGGCAGTTAAAGAAAATTGAGGAAGTTATATGTCATAGTTACAGAAATCATCACTATAGGCAGTCAATGGTTTTCATAAAATATTATTTTCTGTTATCATTTACCAGCATACCTATCTCAACCGATGCAAACAAATAATAATCATCATGTATATAGCGCCTGCATTTTACATAGTGCTTTACAACTAATTCACACATACAGAAAGAAGTAGCTCAGTGGTTCAGTGCGAATATATCGGGTCCAGAGAGAGCAAAACATCCGGATCCAACAAGAACTGAGGTGAACACATTTCAGCTTATGCCCTATGGGAAAACTTGCTGTTTTTTTAGATTTGCACCATGTTAGCCATAGAGAAATCAGGCGATACCTTTTTTGAGGCTAACTGAGTATATTTGATGGTGAGCTTTCGAGAATACTAGTTTATTTTGCCAGACATGATGTTATGTATGAAAACTGAATAATTCACAGCATTTTATATAAACTTGGCAGTGATCATCAAAGGATATTTAAAAACAGTTTAAAACAACAGCATGATATATACACAGACATCTTATTTACGGCTGGATAGTAATAGACTAAAAACCTGTGAGGGGTGATGAGAGGTCTCGCTCTGGTTTAGGGGAAGGGGTTCATGAAGCTGCCATGGATAGTAAGACCGCTTTGTAAGGTGGAGTAATTTATACTCCCATTCTTTCCTTTCCCTCAGTTTTTTTTTAAATGTACCATTAAAATAGTAATCCACATATCTTCCATAGAGGGGTCCTCTATGGAGAAATATGCGACCACTGGGAGATCTTTCCTTCTCATTTTAATGTTGGATTGGTGCGAGTTCAAGGGCTGATGAAATCTCTGCCTATTTCCCCCCAGATAAAAGCCTGTGGTGGGGCACTGTTCACATGAGGAAGGTATAAGCTAAAGTAATTTGTGTCATTTTGTGCTTGATGCTTATTCCTGATACACCTTGTTGCTAATGGATTATTCTATCTTGGTTCATTGGGTGCTGGTTTTCTCTCTGAGCCACCATCCTACCTAGGCCGTAACTGGATTTTACAAGAGACGACTATTTAGTCTAAGGCTCTCTCCGTAATGATGATATTCTTGGTGATCACTTTGCCAGAGATGCCAATACAAAAGGGCCGGTTCTCATTGCAGGTAACATTGTAATACTGAGGGGGTGTTTTAGCTGATCCTTGCAGTTGAGGTGTATTACAGCTATGGCACCACTAGTGATTATGTCTATGTCTATGTATGTAGAAGTGCTACCCAAAATAAATTACCTAAGACCTATAGCAATGTGACACTCTACTAGACAGGAGTCTGACTCAATGATGATGGTTTGCCCCAAGTTCTATAATTATAAAGTGCATGTTACATGTTATACAAAGACATACAGAGAGTATTCAGATGCACAGGTTCTGTGGTGAATATTTATTAGATGTATTTTGAGAATCCTTCCTCTCCGCTGCACCAGATACATCAGGAGGCTCCGTATGGCGCTGGCTGCACTACCATATAATTCTATGTAAGCTCTGGTGTAGAATTGCGCTATTATCATGGACCATTGAGCTTAAAAGGTCAAAAAAACAATCAAGAGATTTATGGGGCGAGCCATGGGTTTTCTTAAATTTTTCAGTCCCCCGAACAAAAGTTGAGTGGTTTTATTGAAAAAAAACATTTTTTCTACTGTAGATTTGCCATGTGAAAATTCCTCATCTAAAAGTTAACCGTATAGATACATAGGAAGGCACAGTGATGGGTCATAGCCGCACGACCCAGTCCCAGGTCATAGGTCAGCTGACAGGGGCAGGCCGAGTTGTTTAGTAAAAAAAGAAAAAAAAAAGGTTGCAGGCACAGGACAGGAAAGCCCCTTGAGGTGGTTTAAAGGGGAAAAGAATCACAATTCATGGCGGTTTGCAAGAAGTAGTGATTATTTTAGGGTGTACAAGCTGATAAATGTCTCCCTGTGGGTTTGTCATCTATAAAAAATATGTAAAAAAAAACATTACAATCATAAAATACAAGCATAATAATCCAGTCTCCTGAAAAGTAGACTCTAGCCTGAATTACATATACCTATTAGCCATTTAAAACCTTCAGTTAGCATTTCATTCCATGAATACATCCCAGAATACATGGTTAACTTCAGTCACATCACACAGCAGCTAATGGCCATGTTGTTTCACTCCTATTATTATATGAAGTGCCCTCCAAAGGTATAAAATCACCCTGCTCAGCAATAATATGAAAAGTGTTGATAAGAGTATCCATGTACAAGGAAGTGTCTTGTAGAAGTAAAGTTTTGCAATAATTGCTGTAATTTGATTTACATCAGTCTTGGGATCTGGCAAGTCACAATCAAAGCCGTGCGTGTCTAAACAGAGTCAGATTGAATGGAAATGAAATGCTAACATTACACAGCGAGGCCATTGTGTCAACCCGTGGCCTCACAGACTCCTGTAATATTTCAACAATGGAATAAGCTGCTCACATCTGATAGCCCTGATAATAAGATAAGGGCACAATAGCAGCGAATTGGGGAACCTTACAAGATGAGCCGTAAACCCAGAACTAAGATTACCTCTTACTTTCACTAGTGTCCTTTTACGCAAACACCTGAGTAAAGGATGGAATACAGATTACACTTGCTGGTATCTAAATTCGAATAATAGTCTATGAATATGGGAAGGTTCTTTACATAAGAATTATTCAGGGCATATAACAGGGAGTCACTTTTATTGTACATGCAGTACACATAAGATAGTAGTAGTAATTTACAAGATCCACTACTTCATGGCACGGCCATACTCCTTTTTTTTCCTTATTGCAGTTGTTGAAATTGGCGATACCAGGCAAGTTATTTTGATCATACAAACTGGCCAAACAGGTGAAATGACAATGAGAGAAGGATAGAAGATCTATTACAGAGACATCATTGGGGAAGCAGTTGACTGCCACCAGTGGCGTAACTTGAAGCTGATGGGCCCCAGTGCAAAGTCTGTGCCTGGCCTCCGACTTCTCATATTGGAAAGTGACACCTCATGGGCCCCCTAAACCTCCTGTGCCCGTTTGCAATCAACCCTCTGCACCCCCTCAAGTTACGTCCCTGACTGCCACATACATTCATCTAAAGTGTGTGTCCAATTTACTTACCATTAGAATAATTAAAAGTCTGATCCTTACTTGCATCGATTTATCAAAATTTTTATACATATTGAAAATTTTTATGTCATGGCAAATGAATCATAAGCCTAAGCAAATATGTCTTGTGTTTTGCAAGTTGACATTGCTCCCATAAAAATATTGGAAATTATACACATTGGAATAAGGAAGCTCATACAAGTATTACACAACTAATCTGATCAATGATCTCTACAAATAGTATGACAATTATTAATAAGCTGCGGTAGGCATATGACCATAGTTTACAGAAACATGACATCAATTGTGCAAGAGTAGGGCTAAGTTCACATCTGTACGTAAAGGCTCTGTAAGGAGCCCCCATTGCCATTCCATTAAATTTCATGGATGATCATTTTTACATCCAATAAATTAAAGGACCACTTAACAAAAGGTCAACTGATCCCATTGTAGTAAGTAGCGTCTATATAATAGATAAAGGGGTTGTCCACTTTCAGAAATGTGTCCATGGTCATGTGATGTCCCACAGGTGCACGGATCATTATGTCACAGAAAGTAATCAGAGCTGTGTAATATAACTCGCTGTGCACCTGTGTGTCATCACATGACAAGGGATAGATTTTTATCCATAGAAAGAAAACCGAGAAGCTTCCCATAGAATGTCAGCAAGCAGAGATCTAAAAAAAATGCAAGGAATTAATAGACAAAAATTAAAAAAATTAAAAAATGTATTCATTTCACAAACAATATCAATAATTTGCTGAAAATTGACAACCCCTTTTAAGTAATGAAATATTTAGGATGATTATCATAGAAAAACAAAGTGATCATATAAGCTATGATTTTTATGATGCAGAAATGTAAGAATTGAACATGTTGGTCATTTACATTTATAGGATGCCCATGTGCAGTATATGACATCCATGTCCCATTCTATAGAACATTGACAGAATTTGCTTTAAAATAAGTTCTAATATAAGTTTATCATTGGAATCAATCATGTTTCACACAGGAGCATTCCAATCATAACACAATAAATTGTGAAGCACTTAACATGTAGAGTAGATGAGACTCATCAGTGTAAGATTGTACACAATGGGGCACATTTACTAAAAACCGTGCAGTCTGTAGTATGTGCAGTTTGTCTGTGAAGTGTGTAGGGTGCACCAGATTCATCATGGTTCACCAATTTTTGTCTTGGTACACCTTTAACATGGGGCATGCAACACAATTCTGTCTGACTTTGCATGATAAATCTGGCATAAGGTCTGACTGAGCACCACAACGCCCCTTAATTTGTGTCGCATGATACACAAAAGGGTCGCATCCGACACAAATATGGAGCAGACAATTCTTAAACACCTGTGCAAGCAGAATGCACTAGAAAACTGTCACACATTTCTTAGTAAATCTGTCCCAATGTACATGTTCTAAAATCAGGATAGAAATATTAAACCACTGCTTAAAGGGAAAATAAAAACATTTTGGTCATGTCATTACCGTATGGACTCAATACACACGTAATTTATGAAAAGAATTGTCGACATAACTTCCACTTATGGGGAGCACTGTAGCTGTCACTGGAGTTATTGTATTAATTCTATGTCATATACAGGCAGTTCCCGACTTAAAGCAAATCTATCCGCTCTTCTTTGAGTTTCCTATCCCCTTGTTTTATGAAAAAAAAGGCTTCCAAAATTATGCAATGAACAGCTATGGGTCCTGGAGCCTTTAAGCCTTTTTTCAATTAACAAGGCCATAAGAAGGGCATACACGTAACATGAACACTTGCATGTAAGTGTGCTTGGTTTACAATCCTTGATCCTGGTGGTAGATTTCCTTTAAGAAAACTCAACTGACAGACAACTCCTAGTTACAAAGGACCTCTGTGGCCACTATGACTTCTGTGAATTAAGGAGCATGCAATGATGTTTCATTGTTAATACTTGTTTCCCTGACAGCCAAAAAAAATTAGAATCCTACTATGATAGGTGAAAAAAAAGATCCACTTACATAAAATAATCATGAGAACTGGGTCCAATGTACCCCTATTTTATGGAGCAGTGGGTAATGCTGATAATTATATGGCAATAGCAAAGTTAGCGGTGTCCTGTGCTATTTTTGGGATTCTGATGAGTTATTTGGAGCAAAGTGACCATATGCAGTGCTAATCAAATGGGAGGGGGCATAGAACCCACAATCTCAATATTTATAAAGGTTTTAGAGGTTGAGTCCTATAATTTCACTATGCAGCCAAATATCTAGTTTTTGCAGCCCCCTGAATGTGGATTCTTTAATGCTTAATGTTGAATTTCAGTAATGGTGACATATAGCTGAATCATGAACTGTAGCTTAATTTCCTCCTATTTTCATGTTTCATATCAGGAGACTACCTTAAAAAACTTTCACTAACAAGTTCACGTTCTGTGTTATTTTCCCGCAGATGCCTTGATGAGTAAAGCCTGGAATGGAATGTTAAAATAATTAAGCCGGATTCCCCAGTTTAATCATCAGACATGTACACTGAACCAGCCCAGCCTCTCAGGTCAGACAGGAAGAGAATTGACGTAATTGGCACCAAGCACTGCGTAAGTGCTTCAGAAAAAATGGCAGCCAAGAACTCACAGTTGGGTAATTAGAAGCCATGAAAAACAGGCTGAAGAACAGGTGAGCCGAGCTATTTTGGCACTTTTCTTAGAAATCTCCTCTATGCGTTCTTTGGACTGATGTGACATACCATCTAAGCCATGACATGTATTTCTGAGTGTTAGCAAGATGTTTCCTTCATGGAGAAAATCAAGTGAACCCTTTGCAATGAAAACTTGGCAGCTTCAACCCCCAAGAGACTAATCTTAGAAGGGATGTGTCGTACAAAGGAGAAGAAAGCTACTAAAAAGAGAAAACAAGCTATCGACCAACCTTTAAGGGACACCCATGTCAGGGAGAAAAAATGACTTATACTACCCAGTAAATTATAATAATATCATTGGTGGAGATTTATTAAACTGTCCCCGACATAATATAAATAATTATGCTGTACTTTGCACTAGACACATTATAAAGGGTTTTAGTTTTCTGGCTCTTCTTTGACTAGTTCACTAAAAGGGGCGTGGCCTTGTGCGGAAAAGATCCATACACCAAAAATACTGCGAACCTGACATAATTATGTTCTAGTTTTCTAGCGTAAAGTAAGCCAACTAATTAGAGGTGCAGTATGACTAGACAGTCTTATACTGCACCAGATGTATCACCCAGCACCAGATACTTATATGAATTTGGTGAAGAATAAGACTGTCCAGTCTAATTCTCTCTAGTCTGCACTGTCTAATCTTAGGACACTTTTTATAAATCTGCCCCAATGAGTTTACTAACACATGTAAATAATTGATATCAATTTGCAATCTGGAACACTTTATTAAGTGTCAAATTGATCTGTTCATGTATGCATGTGAATTTTCAGTTTTAGGAAGTATTTTTATTCCCCCAAAAAAAGCTATTCCAGAGAAAGAGTAAATTGTCAGCTGGGTGTGTCCATTCATAAACTCAAATGGTGCAATTAAGATCAGTGGTTTATCCATGACTCCAATATTGATGACCTATCCATAGCCAAAAGTCATTAATATTTGATTGATGAACAAGGGGCTCCAGGACCTGTATTACCAAGAACAGTCAAGTATGTAAAGAACTGTATCTCTTTAAATATTTGGTAGAAATGTTGTAGCTAGACTTCTTGAACCCAAGGAAAGGTTATAAGCACTAACCTTACTCTACATCAAAATTCATGAAAGTGGGACACAAAGGACACACTACGACCGTCGTCTATAACATAAGTACTTGGCCAATTTGCTGTCTTTAGAAAATAAGCTCTTATTATTTGTTTTGTGGGTTATTTTGACCTAAAGATTGGCCTACAATATTATAAAATAATGATCATAGACATAACTTAAAGCTGCTGGACCTCAATGCAAAATGTATAGCAAGTCTACAGCTGTAATGTATTAATTATAGCACTAGTCTCTTTACATTGGTAAGAGACACTTTGCAAACCCACTAAGACTCCTCTTGATCCCCTCGAGAACTAGGTGTGGGTCACTATGGGTGTGACCCAAGTAGTTAAAAAGTAAAAGATGAAACGTAAGACGTCAATACCAATCTATGAAAATATAAACCAAAATAACAAAAGGTATAAAAGAAAATGCTACTAAAAAAAGGCCACAGATCATTTCAAAAGCAATTTAAAAATTACATATAGTACTAAAACAAAATCACTCTAGATTGAATTACCACAGATATAATACCAAGGGCCAAAACTGAAATGGGACTCCGTGATCCAGACCACTATCAAGAACATGATCCCCATTCTCCGGTTCATTTAGAGTTGTCATTTTGGTTTATATTTTCATAGATTGGTACAGATGTCTCCCATATAATATTTTACATTCTGGTTATCTACACATTTATGGGAGTGGTCTAAGTTAGTTAAGTGCTGTGCTTGGCTATTTCCATCATTCCAATACTACAAGTGCATGCTCATCCTGCTTCTCCACCCATTACCGAGAATGAGACCCCAGCTCTCCGAATCACGGGAGCCCTATTCTTGAGATCAGTAGGGGTGCAGCAATCAAACCCTCACCAATGACCTTATTATCCCCCATTCTGGGTTAGAGGACAACTTAAATACTTGGGTCAACCCCTTTAAGTAGTCAATAGTAAAGTGTACAGCTATAAGTACATATCAGTAACAAATAAGGAAAGGTAATAAAATGATCAGTGCATCACAATGAATATAGTCAAATGATAAAACAAGTATATAATGAGCATTGCAAAGAATTCACCTGCCTAGTGTGATATAATCCGTAATGAAAGACTGAGCGGTTGTACCCTTTAAGAAGTTAAATGGTATAAAGCAATTATGAATAACTGAAGGGATAACAGTGGATACTGCTAAAATACAGAGGTGGTCCCTGATTCAGTAAACATTGAGTGCAATATTTTTATGGGCCACATATATACATACACAACCACATATGTATGTATTTGTATTAATCCATACTGTCTGCTCCAGAGATGACGGAGGTGAGCACTTCTCTACATTTGTTGATTTAATGCCATTAGGTAAAGTATTATGTCAGATGCTCATTGTCTACCATGTAAAGGCAAATTTAGCTTGTGTTTTGTGTGTGCCCAGAGTAAATGTGCAAAGTTGAGCTCCTGAATAGGTATTATGTTCTATCAAAGCTTCATTGTTTGACAGATCTTATACCTAACAATGCCTCATTGTGAAGAATACAAAGATCAGAGCATAAAATGCCAGTTTTCCCCAGTCCTCAACATTTTCTATATATTTCACAGTTGCTTCTGCATGGATCTACCTGCTGCTCCACACCTGTCATTTCTGCAGGTACATTTTGGATGTTCTGGTTCTTGTGCGGGTGACTTTTGCTTCCCAAAAAATGGATTACAAATGAAACATGCTATGTACCTGGTACCTGTACATTATGTATAAAGAAGAAGTGCTCTATACCTCCACATTGGATATATCTGACTACACTAAGGACTCCAAAGGAAAAATCTGGAATCTACTGGATATAATACAAAATGAGGCGTTTCAAGGAACACTGGACAGATCCACTGACCTATTACAGGCCTGTGCTTGTAGACACTCAGATTTTGGTATGTCTGGTGTCAGGGAAATTGTGATATTTGGTTACCTGGATTGTATATTGATGTGGCTTGGATTAAGTTTTGTTGTCTTCAGTAGACGTTTAGAACATTTTAATCATGAATCAACCATTTGTTGCTGATTCTTTGACATCATAAGTGGAAAGTATCCTCTTATAACAGGCGGGGTGATCTGTGACTTTATTCTCTTGTGGTTTAGGCTGTATTCACATGAACAGTTTTTGTGCAATGCAATTGAGACACCATGTATGAAAAATTACAGGGTATTTCTTTTTTTACCATCTTTGGCTTAAAAATTGGATGTGTGAATCTAGCCACAGGCCTTATTCACACACTATCTGATCCGTAATGTTCATGTATATGTTAGACCAAAAATTCAATGAGTTATATTCCTTCCCTCTGTGAGTTCAAGCCGGGTTTTGGTATGAAAAAGGAGACAAAAAATAATGTTCGAAAACCATGTGGACTAGCTCAAAAGTATTGTGTGCATCAGATTTCCAATCTGTCTTTCATATTTATTGTTGAAATATGTAAAAATATTTTTCACTAAATATTACACTCATTCTGCTTATATGCTTTTATGTGAATTGATGCGAGATTGGAGGAATTTTACAATAAACGCATCAATGCACTCAGAGACCTTAGCAAAAACAGAAGAAACGTGGAGGATCTCAGGTTTTACGGTGAATAATGAATTAGGTATAAAAGGTAAAGTATTTTGTTTAAAATTTTAGGTAAAAAAAATATTTCTGCTATTATCTTGCACAGAATATGACTTACGTATATCACCTTCATTGACTGGTGAACTGGAGGTTTTCCTAATGTAAATTAATTAATAACATTTTTTGCCATCTATAGATTTAAATGTAGGTTAATGAAATCGAAAGCATAGTTAATCCTGGTTAGATCCATCTTATAAATCGAAAGAAGATGTTTTGTTTTTCTAGTTTTATATATACAGTATATATATATATATATGTGTGTGTGATTACAGTAATCAGTTTTATTCACTGATTTTTCACAGATCCTCAAAAACTAAAGTCTATGAGGGATCTGTAAAAAATAGATCTGACAAGGGAATGCTCTTCTTTTTAATGGATTGGTCACATGGTTCCAAATACAAAGACAGAGGATGCCCATACATGATGTAACAAATTGCATAAACCTTTATTAAAGTAACATGTGAAAAACACTTAAAAACACACCCCATGTGACATAAAAATCTGTCACATGGCTCATTAAAATAACAGACATGAAAAATGATTGCCTTAAAAAAGTATACAGAACATGGGCAATTGTCACTGTTATATGCACCTGCCATGGAGGCAATTGCTGTGTAGCGACACTTTATTTTGAAGATCATCATTTAATGATGACTTTCCCTTCCTCATTCACATTGGGGATTACGGCCAGTAACGGTAGAATAAGTGATGAATATACTCGTATAAATAAATCTTATTTTATAGGTCTTGTATCTGAATAGAGATCGCTCTACAGCACCTGCAGATTTCATTTGTATTCGCAGAACATAAGCTACATTGGGACTATAGCAAAACTTTTTTTGCTTCTATATGAATATAAAAAAGCAGATTCATATTGTGCAATAAGATTATGGTTAGATTGTCTTTCACATTTCCAACAGCAGTTCTTTAAGTTTTGCAGCAAACCAAATTGGGCAGCATTTGCACATGTTGGATCCTCTCTGCTCCAACACAATGTCATGGCTTTTATTACAAAGTCGCCGTTTTCACTAGACTTGATGCTTGCAGTGTGTATGGTAAATAAGTCATCCCCAATCACATCCACATCACTATCAGTACATTAGATACAACCAGACAATAGAACAATACATTATTGGGCAAAAACATACAATTGAAGTATTAGTTGTCAAACAATTTATCAGCATATTAGTATTCATTGATCTACACTGATAAAAGTGCATTGTCTAAAAAGTAACATGTAAATAATGTTAAAAAGCTTCACATCGCTCTGTATTGTAGTCAGAAATGAGTGAAGGTCTAAGCCCCCGGAGTATTGTTACGCACTGCAGGTAGGATCCCACCTGAGGTTGTATTGTCCCGATGACACATCTATGCCAATGTTTGACAGGTATCCCCAGACACATTGAGCCCTTGACATTAGATTTGCCTACAATGTAGCAGGATTGCTTGTGAGATACACCATAGGTTAAGGTAAACAACTCTTTGATGTGATTCCCTTTACTGATGAGCTTAGGCGATTAGAAGACAATGAGTTGGTTGTTTCATTAGATCTATAAAATTAAGGCTGTGCTGCTCCCTGCATTGAATAGCACTGGTTCCCTTATCCTATCTATATTACTCCCAGCATGGGGCAGCAATTATTTTGGGACAGGATGTGTTTTAGTCTCATGCTACCAACCTGCTTCATGACCTGACTTCATTTCCAGCAAATATTATTATATGTAATGCCCCTTCTACAATTGCATTTTTCACATGCATGCTTTTGACGCTCAGAACTTGCATTGCACTCTGACCCATTGTATACAATGGGGCACATTTACTTACCCGTTCCGTCCGCCAATCCGGAATGTCCGACGTGGATTCGGAGCTGCTGCGATTCACTTGAATGTGTTGCTTCCCTGCTCAGGTCTGCCGGAGTTCACCAACTTCCTCCCGGTGTATGTGAGTGCTGATCTTGCGACACAATTTGAATTTTAAATTCCGCGGTTTGTACGAATCAGTCGGGTTGTCCGACGGCCACGCCCCCGATTTGTGTTGCATGAAAGCCAGTGCCGATGCGGCAAAATCCAATCGCGTGCGCCAAAAACCCAGGGCAATTCACGGCAAATCGGAAATAATTGGGAAACCCGACGGAAATGCGTCCGACGGAGCCTTAGTAATTGTGGCCCAATGTGCTTTGTCAAATTTGCTTTTTTTTTTCACTCGTGCGTTTAAATTTCAGCATGCTTTACTTTTGCGTGTGAAAGACGCACTAAAAAAGTCTCTAAGGAGACACATCAAAAACGCATTGTACTCTGAGACACATGCAAGTGCAATGCGTTTTTCACGCATCAATTGCCATAGAAAAGTTAGAGCTCAGTCCTGAGTCCTTTTCACACGCGTTATCTGCGCATGAAAAACGCATTGTAATTGCATCGAAAATGCATTGAAAACGTGCATGAAAAACTGAGACACTGAACTCTGATTGAAAACTGATTGAACTCTGATGCTAAATGTCAGTTTTTCACTGACCAAACCCTGATCGCACCCTGATCAGACTCTGACGTGATCTGCAACGCGAGTGTGGAAGGGGCCTAAGCCTATTACAAATAACCTCGTTGGCATCGGCCATTTATCTAAACTTCCTCTCGGAGTAGGATTCAACTAAAAGCCGTGTATGAAGAAAGTGCTGTTCTGGATCTTCAGGTACTGATATAGGCTCTGGCCTGGACACAACTACAGAGGATACAGAGTTATTAGTTACATCCAGGACCTGAAGCAGAAGCAGAACATTAAGACCATGAACATGAATGTCTTCAAAGTACCAGAACATAGCATCTGTTATCTTGTCCACTTTCTTAATGCATATTGTTTATATATTTTCTTTTGTCTTACCGCTTATCCAAAGCCTGATTATCCAGAGTTTTGCTTTTGCATTTTTACGCATTTTTTTTACTTTACTTTATCTTATGTTACTTTATATTTTAAGCGAACATAAACTTGATTTGCGCTTTCATCTGATAAAGTTGCATTTACAGTTATCATTTTGGTTGCTCTAAATTTTATATATTTTTTTTCATAAGTTGTTTAGATGGCAGCAGAATTGCACAAGGCAAACCCTTTACCTGTTGTGCTTCCTCATGGATAGCGCCTGCAGGCTACATCTTCACTCCAATTGATTGCATTGTGGAATCACTTGTTAAAGGAAACCTACCATTTGCTTTAGTGCATTATGAACCAAACACACTTTTAGAATGTTGCAGCTAAATTGATCCAGAAACATATCTTGTTTAATCCCTGAGCCGAGTGGTTTTACTGAAATAATAATTATAAAATTCTGATAATGAGGCTCTATCGCTTCTCCTCTTACCCTAATTATGCACTGCTTCAGCCTTGTCCTGCCCAATTGCTGCACCATCCCTCAGCTACTAAGTCATCCCTCCCAGGTTGATTAGTCCTGTCAGGACAGCTCAGAAAGCTTTGTGTGTAATGTGTTTATGTAGGTATCCAGCTTTCCCAATGTTCTGAATTTTATAATAGTTTTTTGAGCAAAGCCACTTGGTTCAGGGATTAAACAAGATATGTTTCTGCATCAGTGTAGCATTCTCAAGGTATGTTTGGTTTACAATGCATAAAACAAATGGTAGATTTTCTTTAAGGGCCTTTTATATGAGCCAACTATTGGCCAAACAAGCATCCGTAGCAGCCTTCATTCCCAATCACTTACTAACGGTTTGTGAATTAATCATATCTTTTTATGCAGCTCTACTTGTCATGTAAAAAGTGATTGACCACAATAAGGAGATGTATATGAAAAAATTATCATATGGATACTTACAACTGAGATCAATGCCACAAATAAATGGATCTTTCGTCTTGCTTGATAATATTGCCAACCTAAGCTCATGAAATCCCTTCCTACTCTGATATATCTGATTTAGTTTGTCCCTGTATCCTCCAATTTTCAGAGTTTGCGCTAAACAAATAAAGATATTTATGATATAGGTTGTTTATTTTGCTATTAGTAGGTCAAACCATCACCATAGCTGCCCAATCCAATTTTTAATGATAAAAAAATAAAAAAATAAATAAATGAAAAAAAATTGAGAAAAATCTATATATAAATTTAGGACATAACTATACTATTGCAGTGATTATCATTTTCTGGCACTGCTTATCATGGAGTAGATAATGCTGCAGACTTGCTCTGGATGCAAATATATTACGCAACAAGATAGTTGGCAACTAAATAGATTCAGACAACTTGTTCTTATGTCTAACATCATCTACTGCAAATATGAGGCATGTATTTAGCTTGAGATGTATGGGGAACTACAATGTCCTTAAACTGGGTTGTTTCCAGGTGGCGTAAAGGGAGGAAGAAAATCTCATTCAGCTCACCAGCTTTCAATGTCCTCACAGTCCCATGAAGGTATCGCAGCCACGGACATCCCGCAGCCCACAGGTTTAAGCACAGAAGTTATGAAACCACCAGGTGGTGGTACATTAAGTTGAAGGGTAAGATATAAAATGAGGAAAATAAGCGTTTAATACACTGCCAATTTCACACCTACAAAGAACGGAGAGATACACTTCTACTTAAAAAATTATTAAGCATTTTATTGCATGAAAGAAATATTTAGTACAATAGAAAAACCGAACTTAAAGGGAACCTGTCAGGACGATTTGGGATACTAAGCCTCCCACAGGTCCTTACGATGGTTTAGTTTCCCAAGTTACCCTGTATGAGTTTTCTCCGCAAGTGAAGTCGGCATAGTACACCTTGGCTTCACTGCTCAAGTATTGTAGATACGGCGCATACTCACCGAAGCCACGGTATGATTCCAGCTTCACTTGCTTTAACACAAGAGGAGGCGCCAATATCTTCAGATGTCAGTCTGATGTGTCTCATCGGACATACACCTAGGTGAGTATTATTTATTTTTTTTTTTTTTTTACCTTGCACCCATGGACAGCTGTAGTACAGGTCAGTTATGGAACCCTAAACCACAGGTCCATGTGAACCTGTAGTCAGGTTAGAGTCCCAAATCGATCAGACAGGTTTTATTTAATATTTGGCACAAGAAGCTTTGTTCGCAGTTACAGAGGAAGGATGTTTCTTGTAGTTCTTGACCAAGTTTGCACATAGCAGGGCTTATGGCCCACTCCTCCATACAGAACTTCTATAGATCTTCTCTCAGGCTTAGCGGCCGTCACTGGGCCACATTGAGTTTCAGCTCCCTCCAAAGATTTTTGAGAGGGCTCAGGTCTGGAGTACGGCAGTGTTTCACATGCTTATTTTCCCCACTGTAGGTCAATACTTCTCTGCATGGAGACAGATGTAGCCTGGTTATGGGCACTTATACTTGTCTACTTGCACTATAACATTTCACCAACATTTTGTTAAGTAATTACTCCATATTTTACTATTACACTATTTCCTGCTCCATATATTATAAGAAAAAATTGTTATCTTAAGAGGATTGATACAATTCTATACTGCATTGAGGCACAGTGTTAGATGATTTTACTTTATTTGTGTACATTTTTTAAAATTTTTATTTGGTTTTTGTCTCGATAACAACACAAAAATATAAAACAGGCAGATATGCAGAGAGAATGAAAAATTACAATGCGAATGAGAATATTCCAATGTTACATTATAAAAATAAAAGTCCTCCTTTAATTGAGAAAAGCATTTGTGATTCTCCCCTGTTGCCGTCTCCCTAACCCAGTGCTCTAGTACCATTTTCTAAAGTGCCGGAGTCCAGGTCCAAAATGGAGAGCTACAGGACCACCAGGTGTATCGCAATTTAGACAATATCTCACATCCCTAAGAGGCATGTTATCAGTCCCTTTTCACCCAGGACAAGAAACACGCGTGTCTGAGAACACACATACCCTCTTACTATTTAAAATGCCACTTGTGTCAAAAATTTCACCCCCATCTACCTTGTGCAGTGCACCGACCTCTGGCCACCTCCATTGTCTATACTGAATTTTCCCCCAATCAGCTTTTTCACCGCAACAGCAAATTGTTAAATCTCCCAAACTTCCTGTTAATGCTTCTTGGCAAATCCACTGGGTGTATTGGAATGGAGTCATACAATATCTTGTCTAGTTAAATGATTTATAATAAAGATTTTCCATGCAGAGAAAAATGTTTTGGCCTATTTTTCTTTATGTCTAGCTGCATGTATTCTATCTATATTTTAAAGATTTTTTTAATTGAGCAATCAATTCCGACAAGGTAGGCAGAAGTGGCTGTAACCAGTGAGAGGGAATAAGACAAGTCCAGCGGCAGCAGAGATGTCTGCAGGGTATGACCACAGGGAGAGACCACAACTTCAAGCACATTGTGTAATTTCTTTGTCTATCACCATGTAAAAAAAGATGCATTTATATCACATGATATGTTATTAATTCTTTAACTGCTTATGCGCATATGCAAAAATTTGATCAAATTAAGATAAGCCAAGCACAATCAAGCGTAGTACCTAGGAGGGGGGCACCTTCTCCAAAGCTACATAATGGCCTAGATTTACTCAAAACTGTACAGTCCATACTATGTGCAGTTTTCCTGTGTGGTGTGCAGGGGGCCAAAGATTAATGAATTGTGGCACAAGTTCTGCATGAATGTGGCACTCCCTGCACTTCCCCCAACATAGTGCACCAGTTTTTGGGAGGGCAAACACGTATAAACACATGTGTGAGCACTTTTCACATTCTTCCTAGTGCAAAGTCAGACACAAAACTGGTGCAAACACTTTAAAGGGGTTGTCTGAGATTTATAAAAAAAACAAAAGGTGGCCAGGAGGGAGCTACGTAAAAAAAAGAAACATGTACTTACCTCCCTGCACCCTCCACATGCAATAATTTCCTGAATTTCCGGTACTTTTACCAATAAGTGTGTTTTTTTACACATGGCAATGCCGTTTTTCGTTTTTGCGTTTCCATTTTTCTTCTCCCTTCCTTTAAAAATTCATAACTTTTCATTTTGCTGTACGGAGCTTTATTACAGCTTTTTTTTTACGTGACAAATTGTACTTCCTAGTGTCAGTAAAATATTCCATGACCTGTACTGGGAAGCAAGAAAGATTTCAAAATGTTCAGCTGATATTTCTCTCTGCCTCTAGCCCCCCTGCATTCCAGGCTGGAGCTCTCATTGAGACACAGACACTCACTTCCAGCAGCAGCGTGAGGAGTGTAAAGCTACAGACAGATAAGTTCTTTATCTAGGTAGGGGAAGGAAGGCACAGCAGATCTAGTGTGTTGTGGAATAGCAGAGATGTAGGAGAGCTGAATGTATCATTGTGTGTAATATGCATCTCATGGATTTCATCATCTCTGATGTGTCTCATTTCTTTTCTATGTGTCAGATACTAGTACAATGTTCAGAAGCTAAACTAAAATGTATATAAACCTTGTACTCTGATAATCTAAGCACATTGTCAGCACAGAGAACTCCCTGTTCACACTCTGGAATTTACACTGAACATCACTTAACTGACTGGAGCTAAAACAGCGATAAAACAGATTAAAATTGTAAAGTAAAGGGTTAAAAATTATCTGTATTGTGTTTACATTACTAGGGCATTTAAATTTGAGCATTTTCTTTCATGGGAAAACCCAAATTTTAATATATTTTTCAAAAAATTAAAACCTTGTAAAGACTGGATCGTTTCTCTCCAATGATGTCACGGGAAGCATTGAACCCGCCCAGATGGAGAGATTTATATGTCGCCAATAGCTTGCTAGGGCCATTTAAGCATAATGCAGCAAACACCTAGTATGTATGAAGGGGGCTCAGCCAATGAGCCCTCTACAAACATCCTTAAAGGGGTATTCCCATTTCAACAAATGAATGTTAATGTTTTTACCATAAAATGTTATACATTTTTCCAATATACTTTCTGTATCAATTTCTTATGGTTTTCTAGATCTCTGCTTGCTGTCATTCTATAGAAAGTCACACAGGCGCATGGCTCCTTATATCACACAGCTCTGATTATGAGCAGTGCACCTGTATGTCAATGGTCAGATTTCTATCCACTGGAAGTAAACATAGAAGCTTCCAACAGAGTGACAACAAGCAGAGATCTAGAAAACCAGAGGAATTGATACAGAAAGTATATTGGTAAATCGTATAACTTTTTCAAATACAAACAATAACATTAATTTGCTGAAATGGGAGAACCACTTTAACAACACTATGCTGTATTAGTACATCGTTCAGTTGTTAAGAAGGCATCTCGCTATAAATCAATGCCCGACTTTGAAGAAGCCTGGTGACATGATTTGAAATAATGGCCAAATCAGTAAGTCCCTTCCAAAAGGAATAGGTTCCCAGCTGTAGACAGCGCTATTTCCGAGCATGCAAGGTCTTTAGGGCTCAGTAAAGCCCATTCTACACTGGCGTTTTTCACGCACGAGTTCTGCGCGTGCATTTGACGCGCAGAACTTGCATTGCACTCTGTCCCATTGTATTCAATGGCTCTTTCTTCATTAGCGTTGTTTTTCACGCGCGTGCTTGCGTTCGTTTGCACGCGCGTCAAAATCGCAGCATGCTCTATTTTTGCGTTTCACGCACGTTTTTCACGCCCCATTCAAGTCTACGGGGACGTATCAAAAACGCATTGCACTCGCGAACATTGCAAGTGCAATGCGAGTGCAATGCGTTTTAAACGTAAGGGTTGCTAGGTGACCAGAATAACAGTATTTCCCCTGCTCGCGAACGATCATTTAATTAAAAAAACAATATATATGTGTGTGAAGAACAAATTGCAGATGTTTAAATACATCTGCAATGTGTTCTTCACACATATATATTGTTCTTCACATGCTATTTTGGGCGCACCGTTCCGCGCGTATCTCCCGACAAGTAAGCAGATGTGCCGAACATCTGTAATCTATTCTGCACTGTGTTCTGCACTGTGTTTTTCTCTTAAATGATCCTGTGTTCACTGTGTTCACTGTTTTTATTCTATTCTTCACTGTTCTTCACATCTGCTAACTTGTCGGGAGATAATATACACGGGGAACAGTGAAGAATAGATCGCAGATGTTTGCAACTTATCAGAAGACATTATTTTTCAATTAAATAACCCATTTTAATCCCAAACCATGGTCCCTTTGAAAAATGCTCGATTCTCCCATTGACTCGCGCGTGAAAAATGCGCCGAAAACGCAAAAAAACGCTAACAACACGCGCGTGAAAAACGCAAAAACGCTAATTACTCCAAGGAAAAATGGAACAAAAACGCAGCCAAAAACGTCAGTTTTTCACGCATTGCACCCTGACGTGAAACGCAACACTAGTGTGGAAGGGGCCTAAGTCTGCAAAGGCAGAGGGGTTCAACTTGGTAGACTTGCTTTTGGTTGGTTTTATTTTGTGGCAAACATTGCACCAAAATGTATAGTAAACAAGAAAAGCAGGACAAGTGTAGGGATTCACAAGTTGTGCCCAAATTATGCAACTAAGAAAAAGGTAATTTGTGGCACCGATACATAATAAATATATAGTGCTGCAACAACAACAAAGAAAATAAAACGGCTGTTTATTTGGGAGTAAATCCAATAATTATTGACCCCCCAGGATCCTTAAGAATCCTGAAGATACATTCTCCTGGTGCCTGTATAATCACTTTGTCCTACAGATTTCCTGCAGGTGTCTGAGTTGGAAAATAGTGCAGTGCATAATTATGATGCTTATTTTACGTAACATATGGTATTTTACAACATATATATATTCAAGTTTTATGTCTTATTCTTAATTCTTACAGACATCTATATGTGTATGTGAATTACCAATGATATTGTCAAAACTATTATTTTTTAGAATAATTATTACTATAACGGTGAGATGTTAAAATGGTGCTAGGGTTCAATCAAGTCTCTAGCGATAGGTGAGTGAAAAAACAAATCACACACAGGACAGTTCTCGACTGAAAAACACATCCAAGAATTGGCCACTTTGGGAGCAGGTAACTGCTACAAGTGTCTGTAAACCAAGGAGGATAAACGGAGATCAGCTTCATATCGCCATCTATTGGTCATAAATGCTGTTGCAGAGCACTTAAAAGCCAATAAAAAAGATGAACAGTTTCTAATCTTCTGTGGCTACACATTATGTGCAAAGTGCTCAAACAATCTCATTTTATTTTATTTTTTTTGGATAAATACATTGACATTTATATTCCATATGCTGGATGTTATGTAACTGCTGTTGATCCAGTACCCAGTGATCCTTGAATGTGTGCATTTTGGGCTGCAAGCAACAGGCTATGTCACACAACAAATACGTAAACGGTGGAGCTAATATTAATCTGTTATGTGGTGGAGTCCCTAGGAGCTCTCCTTCACTCCCCAAACGCATCATGTGAATAGTGTCCAAGAGCAAAACTGAACACACAAGTTTTCTGGATAAAGTCTTCTTTTTACTTCATAAATTCTCGTAAAACATTCACATTTTTTGATAAATTGACCATATATTCACTATGATAAAGTTCAAAGAGCTTTCAGTCCACAAGGTAGCGTGAGTATGTTAACATATTCGTAAACTTATTTGTAAACTGGCATAAGCATAATCACAGTCCATCCTTTGAATGTCCTTTTAAACAACTCACGTATCCTGGTGCATGGACGGAGACCCCAACTCATGCAGACGCCTCCCGAAAGTGCTGTGAGCACTGTGCTGTGACGTTTCGGGGTCACGCCCCCTTCCTCAGACATGCTCAGTACGCTACTATGCAGGTAATACACCAAAAGCTTGAACGCAAGTGATATACCACCCAGAGAAGAATTTTTTTGCAACAAAGAATACTTTATTTATTATGTGCCAAATAAATTAACAATAAATACAATTACTGGACAAGCAACATATGTTTTAAATTGCTAAACAATTCTTCTCTGGGTGGTATATCACTCGCGTTCAAGCTTTTGGTGTATGCTTATTACCTGATTGTGGCTGTCTTGCCTGCCCATGTCAATCAGGTTCACCTCTTTTGTGTATACTATGCAGGTAAGAAATACCCTTAGTTACCAGAAGTTTACAAAAGTATAAACTAAACAAAATACAAGTAACTAACATAACATAGAACTAACATAGAACTATTAAAATTACAATCCTCATTTAATCCCTTCGGGCTTTTTGACTCTAATTTACATATCCAAAAGACCTCCCGTTGTAGGAGGCGCAATGTTATCTGTTCATTATTGTTACCTTGTATTTCTTCTAATACCATCCAACGTAAATCCGAGGTCTGATGTCGATTCTCATAAAAATGCCTAGCTACAGTAGTTTCACCAAATTTTTTATTTTTATTTTTCGTAGTGTCTGATTCGTTCTCTTTTTTATACGTCCTTATTGCGGATCTGTGTTCATTAATACGAACCTTAACTGCTCTAGAAGTTTGGCCAACATAACCTTTGCCGTACGGGCATTTAAGCATATAAATGACATTTCTGCTGTTGCAAGAATACCATCCATTAATATAGATATCAGTACCATATAGTGGACCGGAGAATTTTTCCCCTTTTATAATAGAACGACAATTCTGGCAAGACAGACATCCAAAGGTGCCCTTCAGTTTAGCTTTTAAAAAACGTTGTTTATCTTTGTTAAAGCTTCCTTTGTTTAAATCAGCTCTGACTAAACGGTTAGCCAACGATTTTCCTTTTCTGTAGACAAATCTAGGTTTATCCCTAAAGAGTGATCCATACTGTGTATCATATCTTAACATGTCCCAATGTTTGAGGATAGTGTTTTTTATAAGTGTGTAATGGCTATTATATGTAGAGATAAAAAGAGAAGTAACTGCGAAGACTGAGAGGAATAGGACCTATATTTATCGGAGCGGGCAGTCGAAACATCGCTGGCACAGTGATGCAACGCACCATGAATGTGCCCAGTGGAAGGCAATGGGCCCATTATCCATAGTTTGTGCGGCTGGCTCATGGCCAAAATACACAATGGTGTAGATGATGCCTTAAGTTTATTTACTGTGCACATCAGACTTGTTCTTCCAGAGATCCTAGCTACCAATGTTATCTGTCTGTTATTTGTCTTTACTCTTCTTCAGGAACAGAATAATTACATTGTAGTGGCGCCACCAAGGGATGAAGTAGTGAATTTCAACAGTTTTCAAGGAATAAGCAAGTATGTTTTCAGAGGGGAATTGGATAAATTCTAATGCAGTTTTCCTTTTCGCACTATGGGAAACTTGTTTGCTTGTTCCTTACCCAGGATTTTCAACAGAGCAATCACTGCCTTTAAAGAAAATCTACCATCAAAGCATGATAAACCAGGGACACTGAGGCCCCTTTCACACTTGCGTTTTTCACACGTGTTTTCTGCGCATGCTTTTGACGCACAGAACTTGCATTGCACTCTGCCCCATTGTAATCAATGGGTCTTTCAGACTTGCATTTCTTTTCACGCACACACGCGCATTTTTTTTAACGTGCGTTTAAATCTCGGCATGCTCTACTTTTGCAAGACACGCGTGTGAAAAACGCACCATACAAGTCTATGGAGATGCATCAAAAACGCATTGCACTCTGAGACACTTGCAAGTGCAATGCGTTTTTCACGCATCAATTGCCATAGAAAAGATAGAGCTCAGTCCTGAGTCCTGAGTCCAAAAACGCATTGAAATTGCATCAAAAACGTGCGTGAAAAACTGAGACACTGAACAAACACTGACTGAAAACTGATTGCACTCTGATGCAAAATGTGCGTTTTTCACTGACCAAACCCTGATCGCACCCTGATCAAACTCTGACGTGATTTGCAACGCAAGTGTGGAAGGGGCCTTAGGCCCCTTCTACACTCGCGAGTGTGATGGGATGAATTTGCATCACACTCGAAACGCGTGCTGCCCGGATCGCACGGACCGAACGCTGCAAAGCGGAACTGAACTGACATGCTGAGTCCAGTTCCGGTTTGCAGCGTTTGGGCCGTGCGATCCAGGCAGCATGCGTTGCGAGTGTGATGCGAGCATCACACTCGCGAGTGTAAAAGGGGCCTTAGTCATAGATCCAGGCACTGTATATCTTACATTTTTATCCATGGCCTCCTTCCTTCTAAAATCAACTTTTAAAATTATACTAATGAACCAGAAGGGGGGGGGGGGTTTACACTATCTCACTGCCTCACCCTTCCCTCTGCTCCCTCAGCACTCCCCCCACCTCCATCTGCATGCTTTACTCCAGGGTCGGACTGGGGATCCTAGTGCCCACCAGTAAAATTAATTGTGCGGGCTTAACAAATGCTACATTGAAATATTACTTGTAGACTGTTAGGGTGCATTCACACAATGCAATTCATTGCGTTTTGAAATGCACTGCAAATGCATCAGACAAAATGAATCACAAAACATTTTAGTATAAATGATGGTATAAAAGCAGAAATATCTTAAGTTGCATTTTCCTATTGTGTTGCAATGTGTTTTACAATGCAATGCAAACACAGTGTAAACACAGCCTAATACAATGTGCACAAGATGCAATTGAATTGCATTTTACAATGAAATGAAGTGCATCTGGTGTATCTCCTCAGTAAACACAGAGGGGCACATTTACTTACCCGTTCCGTTGACGCTGCCAATCCGGAATGTCCCACGAGGATTTGGAGCTGCCGCCATTCACTAAGATCGTGCGTCCAATTTTCTGCATGTGTCGCTTCCCCGCTTGCTGATCTTGCCACACAATTTCAATTTTTAATTCCGCAGTTTGTCTGAATCAGTCGGGTTGTCTGATGGCCAGGCCCGCATGAAAGTCAGTGCCGATGCACCACAATCCGATCGCGTCCACCAAAAACCCGGGGCAATTCAGTGCAAAACGGAAAAATTTAGGAAACCCGACGTGTTCAGAGAGCTAAATGCTTGCGTTTGGTAAGTAGCAAACAACACCTGTGCTTGAATGCTACTTAGAGTTCAGCATGAGGTAGGACTCTTATTAAAATCAATCTGTGTCTCCACCTTAATATAGTGGCAACTCGTCTCTCCCTCATATTGGGGTTCCAATCAGCTCACCCTAATATTGTTGCCCCACTCATCTTCCCCCTCATATTGTTGTCCCTCTCATGTCCTCCACATATTGGGGCCCCTCTTACATCCCCCTCGTATTATAGCCTTTCATTTCCCCCTTTTATTGTTGCCCATCGATTATATCTCCCTCATACTATGGCCCTCATATTTTGGCATCTGATCTGCCCCTCATATTGTGGCCACTCATCTCCCCATTATATTGTGGACCCCTATAATCACCCCATCATATTGTGGCCCCCTATCATCACCCCATCATATTGTGGCCCCTCTTATTTCCCCATCATCTTGTGGCCCCTCTCATCTCCCAATTATATTGTGCCCCCTTGTGGCCCATCTCATCGCCTCATATTCTGGCCCTTCCCATCTCCTTGTCGTATTGTGGCCCCTCTCATAAGTAGGTAGAGATAAGGGGGGCACAATAAAAGGAGGAGATGAGAGGGGCACCAATAATAGAGGAAGATAAGAGGGCCACAATATGTGGGGAAGGCCACAAAATGAGGGTGAATAAAAGGCCACAATATGAGGGGGATATGAGGTGCCACAATTTGAAGAGATGACAGGCCACAGTATGTGGGGGATATGAGGGGTCACAATATGAGGGTGAGATGAAAGGCCACAATATAAGGGAAAGATGAAAGGCCACAAAATGAAGGAGAGATGAGAGGCCACAACATGAGGGGGAGATGAGGGTCCACAATACGATCAAAGAGATTAGGGGGATCCACAATATGAGGTAGAGATAAAAGGGCCCTCAATATGAGGAGGAGATGAGAAGGGCCACAATATGAGGAGATGAGAGGAGACCACAATAAGAGGGGGAGATGAAAGGCCACTGCATGAGGGGGGGGGATGAAAGGGGGCCACAATATGAGGGGTGGGTGAAGGGGCACAATCGAAGCGGGCAGAGGAACTGATTGCTTTTGCTTTGTACTATCTAATGTAGGACCTTACATCCATGTTCACAAAATTGAATAAAATTTTAGGTGCATATGGAGAAACTCCTCCCTGAATGCAGACGTGTTTAGAGCCAAATGTTTCAACCTAAGTGGCAACAAGTGTGTTTTTTTAACACAGCAAAATAGGTTAATACTTATCGAACACAAGCATATTGGCTGCCAGAGTGATCCGGATTCCAAACTCCAAGAAAGCCTGGCACTATGACTACTCCGATGAGGACTTCTGGCCAGACCCTTATGTACCTTCCTAGGCTGCAGCCCCCCAAGCGGTGACCCATGTCAGCGCTCCGGCCACAGTGATCCTGAGTGTGGGCTTCATCACCATCCATGGGCCAGGCATGGTCCAGGGGAACACCCCATCCAGCTTCTCCACCAGCCTGTGCCACCGGATCTCAAGGTGGGAGACCCATCTCCAGGTTCCCCAGTGAGAGGCTCCCGACCAACAGCTTTCTACGAGTGGGGAGATGTCCCAACCCCAGATGAACTGGAACTGCCGCAGACATCCATATTCCTTTTGTTTTGTTTCTATAGGTTCTGTTCTTTGACCTCGTGCTTTGCACATGTGCAATGTAGATGTCTTTTTATATTTGTTTTAAGGTTTTTCTTAATACATTTGTCTCACTGGCAACTTAGTTTAAAACAAACTGCATACTCCTTTATGCCAATGAAGCATCTAAAATCTAAGTAAACATAACAGGGTATTAAAAGCAGCATTCAGTTTGAATTTTTATTTTTTTTATTTTAACTTTTCTTAATCTATATGGGTCTTTGTGGTCTTCTAAAACATATAGTAATTAATGTCTCAGTTTTACATAACTACATTATATATGATATTTTAATCTCACAAGTGAGATTAGATGAGGGGCACATACTTCAAATGGTGATTAGTGACATCCTCTGAAGCTACTAATACACTGACTGCTGACATTTTTGGTATGCTATGTGTTCTGTGCGCATGGTATACCTTTGGTAAACTAATAACATTCTGGACACAGGGGACATTAATTATGTAATGCAAAAATATCTATGAAGCGTAAATTTAAAACCTTAAAACTTACAGACATTAGATTTGGTAATGGAAACGAGCTAAATGATTGTATTTGAACTAAATAGGTTTAACCGGTTAATGACCGGGCCCTTTCCTGTTTTTTCATGTCCATTTTTCACTCCCCACGTTCAAAAATCTATAACTTTTTTTTATTTTTACACGTAAAGAGCTGTGTGACAGCTTGTTTTCTCTGTAACAAATTGCACTTCATAGTGATGGTATTAAATATTCCATGCCATGTACTCGGAAGCGGGAAAAAAATTCCAAATGCAGTGAAAATGGTGAAAAAACGCATTCGCGCCATTTTCTTGTGGGCTTGGATACTACGGATTTCACAGTGCGCCCCAAATGACATGTCTACTTTATTCTCTGGGTCGGTACGGTCATGGGGATACCAAATTTGTATAGGTTTTATAATGTTTTAATACATTTACAAAAATTAAAACCTCCTGTACAAATTTTTTTTCAGATTTTACCATCTTCTGGCGCTAATAACATTTTTATACTTTGGTGTATGGAGCTGTGGGTGGTGTCATTTTTTGCGACATTTGATAATATTTTCAATGATATCATTTTTAGGACTGTACGACCTTTTGATCACTTTTTATAGTTTTTTTTATATTTTTCAAAATGGCAAAAAAGTGCCATTTTCGACTTTGGACGCTATTTTCTGTTACGGGATTCTGGGCACCGGTCCATAAAAAGGATGCCCTGGAGCTGGAGAGGGTATAACAAAGAGCCACAAATATGATAAAGGGTATGGAGGGTCTCCATATGAGGAAATTAAAGGATATTAAAACAACTAGATTTATTTAGTCTGGAAAAGAGACGACTACGAGGGGACATGATTAATTTATATAAATATATGGTCCATACAAAAAATATGGTGGTAAATTGTTTCAGATTTAATCAAATTAAAAGACGAGAGGGCACTGTCTCCGTTTGGAGAAATCAAGGTTTAATCACCGGAGGCAACAGAGCATTTTTACTATGAGAACTGTCAATCTGTGGAATAGCCTGCCTCAGGCGCTGGTCACAGCAGAGGCAGCAGAAAGCTTCAGGAAGGGTCTTTACACCGAAATAACATTGATGGTTATGTTATATAGAATTGTTTCCCCTAAATCCCTTCCTCATCCAATCCCTACCCTTCCTTGGTTGAACTTGATGAACAAGTGTCTTTTTTCAACCCTATAAACTATGATACTATGATAAATCTTTCAATTTTATTATATAGATATATTCAGGCTGTTGAGATGCTCTGTGCTGCCTGTCCCAGTGTAGTCAGTGTATTATGGTTTACAATTATCAGGTCATAAAACTAGTCTGCCACAAAAATGATAAAACTCCTAACATCACCCTATACAATGCCCCTTTCCTGTGGCCCATCTACACATATAATACATCCTTCTTGTTACCCCCACTGCAACAGAAAATGCAATCTGGGACAGTTTGGAGATATGTGTATATTGATCATTTAAAGGAAATCTACCATCCATCTTGGATGATAAACCAGGGACACTTACTCATATATCCAGGCACCATGACTGTGGTAATCTTCTTATATTTGTTATCCATGGTCTCCTTTATTCTAAAATCAACTTTTAAAATTATGCTAATGAAACTGAAAGGGCTCCTGGGGGTATTACCAGAGCACCTCCTTACTGTAGCTTCACAGGCTGTTAGACTGTCTCCTTCCTTTCCCCGTTTGTTCTAACATTGAATTGACATTGCTTTTATGTAAACACGCTTTAACTATCTTATTCACGCGACCAGGTCAAGTTTCTGTATCACTTTAACCAAAAAACTTCTTGAAACTTCAACTTTTAAAGGTGAGAAAACCAGTGAAGTGATAACATTAAGGTCTGGATGGATAGGACCTGGGTTATTTTATACCTACTGGTATCGAGTTTATCCTCACGGGTAAAATGTGACCTAAGTAAGACTACACCCGGGCCAGAGGGGTATATTCAGGTCTGTTGGGGAAAGGGGGGTATACTCTGGGATAGCCCAGACTATACCCCGGGGTATAATCTGGGATGGGGTTATTCTGGCCTGCTATACTGGGTTTTTGATTGTAGTGTTCCTTTAAAAAGTTCTTTTAATAACCATTGAGGGCATCTCCAGTCACTGGAAAAATATAAGAAGATTCTGTGGATTTCTGTGCAGAAAAAAACTTTGTAATGCTCCCTGATGCAAAAAAAAACGAACATGTCGGAAAGCTATGGCAGAAACCAACCTTTTCTTGCTAGGTTTTACCTTTGACAGAAACACTGGGGCAGATTTACTTACCCGGTCCTGTCGCGATCCCGCGGTGCGTTGTCCGACGAGGATTCGGGTCTGCTGCGATTCACTAAACTCATGCGCCTGAGTTCCTGCATCTGTCGCTTCTGCGCCGAGGTCAGCCGGAGTTCACCTGCTTCTTCCCGGTGCATGTAAGTGCGTGTCTTGCAACACAATTCTAAATGTTAAATCCTGCGCATTGTCCGAATCCGTCGGGTTGTCCGACGGCCCGCCCCCTGATTTCTGTCGTGTTCAAGCCAATGCGCCAAAATCCGATCGCGTGTGCCAAAATCCCGGGGCAATTCAGCGCAAAAAGGAAATCGTCGGGACACCCGACCAAGATGCGTCCGACGGTCCCTTAGTAAATGAGCCCTACTGTGTAATACCTGCTTCTGTCCTTATGGGTTTAATTCCAGATCCTTCATTGGGAATTTATATACCGTAAATAATTATAAATGTATACTTTTATTTTGTGGACAAAATCTGAATAGTGCAAAATCTGCATTATGTGAACAAGATATTACTAGAAACGTTGTGTATTTATGGTGTGTAGTAGCTGTGGAACATGTGCCAGAAGTGAATGCACTTTCTGAAAATACAATAGGGACTCTGCCACTTTGAAGATAAGACCTCGCAGTCAGCCTAAAACAATAATTTTGTACTTTCTTTCCTGTTTCTAGATTTATTTTAAGTAGAAGTATGAAATGTCAGAGACCCTCATGGCAGCCAGATCGGTTTGTATAAAAATCGACTGCCTGTTTGCAGTATATTATAGGCTATATTTGACACAGGAAAACACTTAATCATGAATGCTATCAGCACACCACACCCATCTTTGTGAGAGCCAGCACCAAATATACAATATAACCCTGAACTCTCGCTGAAAATGGACAAGTCTTCAAAGAAACGTGAAGGGGACTCCTCACCGATTACAGGCGGGTCACAGAGATACTAGTATTAATAATGTGCAGCTGTCACCAGCCAAGTAGTACAGATAGGTGAGACAGTCAACACTTATGCTGTGAACACCCGTTAGGCCAATAAATCACAAAATACAGTAAATTACCAAGCAGATTTATCACCAGTATTACAACGACCAATTTAGGTCCTCGCCGAAGTCTTTTTTTGCGTAACAAATTGTACTTCATAGTGACGGAATTTAATATTCCATGCAGGAAAAAAATTCCAAATGTAGTGAAAATGGTGAAAAAACACATTTGCGATGTTTTCTTGTGGACTTGGAAGTTACAGCTTTCACTGTACGCCCCAAATCACATGTCTACTTTATTCTTTAGGTCTGTTCAATCATGGGGATAACAAATTTGTTTAGGTTTTATAATGTTTTCATACATTTACAAAAATTAAAACCTCATGTACAAAAGTTAAAAAATTTTTTTTTAATTTTGCCATCTTCTGACACCAATAACTTTTTCATACTTTAGTGTACGGAGCTGTGGGTGGTGTCATTTTTTGCGACTTTTGATGGCATTTTCATTGCTATAATTTTTAGGACTGTGCGAACTTTTGATAATTTTTTCAAAATGGCAAAAAAGTGCCATTTTCGACTTTGGGCGCTATTTTCCATTACAGGATATAACGCAGTGAAAAAACTTTATTATATTTTGATAGATTGGGCATTTTTGGACGCGGCAATATCTAATGTGTTTATAATTTTTACTGTTTATTAATATTTATATCAGTTCTAGGGAAAGGGAGTGATTTTATTTTTTAGGTTTTTTTATTATCATTTTTTTTATTTTGACTTTTACTATTTTTCAGACTCCCTAGGGTACTTTAACCCTAGGTTGTCTGATCGATCCTATCATATACTGCCATACTACAGTATGGCAGTATATGGGGATTTCCCTCCTCATTCATTACAATGTGCTGATAGCACATTGTAATGAATGGGTTAAAACGAGACAACCTCGGGTCTTTGGAAGATGACGTCGCGGGGAGCTGCCATCTTTTTGAAGCCGATCGGCGAGAAAAAACATGCGATCGATGTTACCGGTAAGCCTTAAGACTATGGAGCCCTCTCCATGCACCGGGACCCGTCAGTCGGGATGGGGTTAATGTACTGTACCTCATTTAGAGGTTACAGGTTCATACACACCGCGTGAATAATGCCAGCTCCCGGCATCGGCATTTACATCATGAAAGCACATGGGCACTGCCATCTTTGACATCATTGTGGATAAGGGGGGACTATCTGTGCTTGTCATTTCTAAAGATTTATACTGCAAATTGCTCTATATGGTAGAAATGATTAGACCCCCTAGGGTTAAAGTACCCTAAGGGGTCTGCAAATACAGTAAAAAAAAAAGGAAAAAAAGGAAAAAGAAAAAATCAAATCACCCCCTTTCCTTAGAACTAATATAAAAATAATATAAACGTGATAGGTTTCAACGTGTCCCAAATGCTACTTTTAGTTATTGGCGTCACAAGATAGTAAAATGAAGAAATCTCTTTTGCACCAAAGGTTGGAATTTTTTAAAATCTATTAAACCTAATAAAACCTATAAACATTTCATATCTTCATGATCTTACTGACCCAAAAAATTTAGTGAATGCCTAAAAACAGAAAATGTCATAGTGAATTTTTTTGTCAATTTCACCACATTTGGAATTTCTTTACCGCTTCCCAGCATGGAATATAAAATGCTGCCACTAGAGAGTATAATTATGTTTTCATTTTTTATGTAGAAAAAAGTCCTTATACAGCTCTGTTAACAGAATTTATTTTAAGTTTTGGATTTTTAAAGTGAATGGAAACAAAAGAAAAGAAAATATTCTGATCCTTAAAGGGGTTTTCCCACGAAAGAAAATTCTCACATTTCAATCCCCTAGCGATGTTAACACAATAAAGATCATTTTAACCCCTTACTTTACAATGTTACTCAATGTTATTGCTATTTTAGCTTCTATCACTCCCTAGGCTGCTTAGTGCAAAATCCCAAAATCCCAGGGTGTGGGCGGGGACTCTATAAGCAGACACATAATAATCCATGTAGTTCTGTGGGGTGACAATGAGGTTAGATTATCAGGGTACAGGTGTATATACACTTTCATCTGGCTTCTGACATTGCACCAACACACTCACACATAGAAAGCAAGATATGACAGTTGAGAGATGATGAGATGCATGAGATTACACAGATGCATGATAGACAGAGGCTGACTTTTACACTGCTACATCTCACAGATATATGCCTGCCTCCCCCTTCCCCCGTATCACTTACCTCCTTGTAGTTTGCAGCTCCTCTCTCTCTGCTCATGATGTCCTGGCAGGAAGTGATCAGTGTCCTGCAGGGGGCGTGGCTACAGGCTCAGAGCAAAAAGACACAGAAATCTCAGCAGAACAGCAAAAACCAGGATGGTGGCCCAACCCTAAAGTCAGAAGTTACAGGGTCGTGTCTAGGGGCAACTGAAATTGTGTACACCAGGACTGATAGAGATGGGTTGGACTGTGAAATGCTGCATTTTTGTTAATAACAGTGAATTAGAGAATGTGTTATTTTGTTATCCTGAGTACATATACTGAATAGCCCTTTAACTCCTTAACGACTCAGTCCTTTTTAATGTTTGAGTTTCTGTTGTTTGATCTCCATCTTCAAATATACATAATTTTTTATTTTTCCATGTACAGAGCTGTGTGTAGGCTTTTGCGTAAGAAATTGTACTTTCCAGTGACAGTATTGATTGAATATTCCATGCTGTGTACTGGGAAACAGGAAAAGAATTCCAAATGTGGGGACATTGGTGAAAAAAACACATTGCAAATTATACCGATGAATCTATAAACTTGGTTATGAATAATCCACAATGATCTGATCGATAGGTCCAGGACTGTGCTATTACTTCACAGTATGAAAATCATCTTATATTAATATGTAAGCTGCCGCTAAGGTAAGAGCTATCTACAATGTCTCCATTTTTATGTACCCTTTAAAGTAAGGAGACAATGTAAAACACTCATGCAGAAAGTGTAATACAGATATCTTTGATACATAAGGATTACACTGCTTGGAATTTGTACAGGTTCCTTTAGTTTAATTTTGTAAGCATCAACAATGATCTATGTGTACATAGTGTGGGTCACCCCATGCAGTGCAGAACATCTTGTGCTGGGAGCCTGAACATGACAGAGCATGGATCAGTCACACGCTGTGCTGGCAGGTCATAGAGGTGACTGTAAGCAGATTATTTAACCAATTAGTGATTAGCCTGTTTTAGGTCTAAATGTCCAAGTACTTTTTGTACTTTTTTTCTTAAAAGTCATAGAATCTTTAATCTTCTGTCATCATGGCTGTATGAGAATTTTTTTTTGTGAAGTGAGTTGAAATCTTTAAAGGGAACTTGTCATCAGGGACCTCATTTACACTGAAGGCAGGTTACAGAAGCCCATTACAGATGCAGTGAAACTATGCCTTTCTGCTTTCTCTTAGCATTTGCATTACAATATAATTGTGTGTTATAACTTACCTTGCACCCTGAGAGCATCCTTTTTGTAGTTCCAGGGGCTGGTCTTTGCTTTGGATGCATTTCAAAAAACAATATGTGACTGCTCAGCTCCTGACCTTCAGCTTTGTGCTCCTGTACAGCTCCTCCCTCCTGATCCTTCACAGAGCTCACAGCCTGGTGAGCTAACATCAGTGGGAGACAGAGGAACTGTACAGGAGAACAAAAGTGGGGGCCAAGAGCTGCGTAGTCATTGTTTTTTTAAATGCATCCAAACAAAGCCCAACCCCTGGGACTAAACAGAATATTCTGTCAGGGTGCAAGGTAAGTTATAACACACAATTATATTGTAATGCAACTGCTGAGAGAAGACAGAAAGACAAATTTGTAATTCAGATGTAATGAGCTTCTGTATCCTCTCTTTAGTGAAAATGAGGTCCCTGGTGACAGACACCATTTCGGGGTACATAAAATGTACTTTCAAACCCTAACTTTCTTGCAGGAAAAATTCTTTACATTCGGGTAAGTAAATAAATGCTCTTAGCTATAACAGAAAAAAGTTTTGGTTAACAAAAATATTTTAAATCTATATCTATCTCTCTGTCTGTCTGTCTCTCTCTCACTGTCTTTCTCTCTCTGCCTGGCTTTCTCTCTCTGTCTCTGTCCCAAAACTACAGGTTTTGGGAGCGAACCGCTGCTCTCATCAGGTTGGAAAAACTAAAATTTATTGTAATGTTCCTATGCTGGAGATTATGATACAGGGGCAAACATAGTACAAAAGGTGGTTTAAGCGGTGCTGTAAAAAACATGCTGTGGCGGGTATTTAGAACCCTGAACACGGCATGTCTTTTAATCCAGCCTTTGTACTCTCTTTGCCCCTGTATCATAATCTCCAGTATAAGAATATTACAATTAGTTTGATCACAAGTTTTAAGAACCTGATGAAGGCAGTGGTTCGCTCCTGAAACGCGTAGTCTAAAATGTAATAAATTAATTTGTGATCATTGGGCATATCTTGGCAAGTTTTTTACTATTTTCATACCCAGAACTATGATGGTAACTATGAAGAGGCTGTAAATAATTAAACTATGAGGGAGTTGTAAACAAAATAACCATAACAGGGATGTTTGGCAATGATAAACTAGGGAATATTTTAGTTTCTTATGTTTTATGCTGCAACATGAGTTCACTGCAAATGGGCCCACTGAGGCTCTGCTGCCCAGGGGCCTACTGAAGCCTGAAGCCGGCACTGGGTAGACACATACATCAATTACTGTTTATCAGTTGCAACTGCTGCCTGTTCTTTGTGTTCTAGACTGGTTTGGCCTAGTCTTTATCCAAGAGGACTCCAAATGATGAAAATTCATCTCAATCAGATACAGAACGCCATGATGACCTATTGATGCAGAATTTGCCCCCAGATGACTTTGGCATTTTTAGCACATCGCAGCTCAGCACATTGGTAATGTGATGTGCCCATACTATAGGTACTGAATAGGAATAGCTAAATAGAAACACAAATTTAGGGGAGATTTATCAGAAGTGTCTGGGGTAAAACTGTTCTAGTTGCCCATAGAAACCAATCAGAGTCTCAGTATACAGCACTGTATAAATGATTATATCCTATGACTATATTGGTACAAATCAATTAAACAGGTTATGGGTGCTATTCTAGGAAATACCAGACATTTTATACATTCCAAAAATATCTGTGCAATGCTCCCAATGGGTTCCTTCCTTCCTGCAGAGATATGTACAGTCTGGCAGACAGGTGACCTGCAGGATTCATAAAATACTTTTACCTTTCTTCTACGAAGGGTCAAGTATATGATTCATGTATTGTTTAGGTTGTGATAATTTTTCCTGCATTACCTGATAAGGCAGTTGTAAAATGAGTTCATGATGGACTCTGATTGATAAAATGCTCCAACTCTTCCGGTGCCCAGTAATGAAATGTTTATCAATTCATTCTGCATTCTACAACATAAAATTTCTTAATATTTGATGTTATTACATTCTTAGACTGGGGATGGATGGGTTAGAATCGCTGCAGAATGCGTGCAATGGATATTTTGCAGTTATTTCGACAGCTGCAGAAACTGAATGAAAATGTCTGGTTTCTGATATAGATTTAAAGAGAACCTGTCAACCATAAAAAAGGCACTAAGTAAGCAGCTCCTAGTGCTAGAACAGATGTACCAGTGTTACATTGCTAGCGTTATCGCAAAGTACAATAGGAATGCCGGACCGCGCTGCAAGCGTATTCATGAGGGGGCGGTCACCGGCCTATGAAGTGGGAGGCCGGCGCAGCCACGCCCCTCCTGAATACACCCGACTGCTTACAGTGCGGTCCGGCGTTTCTATTGTTCAGCGTGGCAGTGTCTCCTAGCTTTATTGGAGGGTTCAGATAACGCTAGCAGTGTAACACTGCTGGGACTGTTTTAGCACTATTACCTGCTTACTTTAGTAAGCAGCTCCTAGTGCCTTTTTATGGGTGACACCTTCTCTTTAAGCTGACATTTTGCTGAAGCAAGTCCAAAATTCAACTTTTGCAATGCAAAGGTTTTGAACCATGAAAAACAGACATTAAAAGAAATTTACCATCAAAATCCAGCATAATAAACCAAGGACAATTACTCATAGATCCCTCTACTCTGAATGTTGTAATTGTCTTATATTTGTTATCTGTGGTAATCTTCTTGGCCAATGGCGGATCTTCATATAGGCCTTATATGAAGAACTGCCATGAGTCGTAAAAAAAAAAAATCTATACAGGCATCTCCCGGGTTACGTACAGGATAGGTTCTGCAGGTTTGTTCTTAAGTTGAATTTGTATGTAAGTCGGAACTGTATATTTTATAATTGTAGCTCCAGGCAAAATGTTTTGGGCCTGTAAGACTATTGGATTTTAAAAATGTTAGGTTGTCATAAGAACCAGGATTAACAATAAATCTTAATTACAGACACCTTTGATAACTCTTACAGCTGATCATTGTAGCCTAGGAGTAAAGTACAGCAAATTACCAAAATCTAGAGGTCCGTTTGTAACTAGGGGTCGTCTGTAAGTCGGGTGTTCTTAAGTAGGGGACCATCTGTACTCACCTTCCTGCTTCTTCTCCTTGGCCCTGCAGCTCCATCTTCTGCTCTTCCGGCCCGGGCGCATCACTATGACGCGGCGGTGTCACGGCCGTGTGACTTCATAGTGTATGCGTCGCGTGGTCCATTACACTATGATGTCACGTGATGCGCCCGGGCCGGAAGATTGAGCCGCAAGGAGAAGATGGAGCTTTGGGGCCGGGGAGAAGAAGCCGGAAGGTGAGTATAGATTTTTTTTTTCTTTCAATGACCTTACATGAGCTGTGGACATTACATTAAAAGGGGGCATCTGGGGTGGACATTTTATTACAAGGTAGCATCTGGGTGGACATTTTTCTTCCCTGGGTGAGGCCATCTGGAAAGGACATTTCATTAAAGGGGGCCATCTGGGGTGGACATTTCATTAAAAGTGGCATCTCGGGTGGACATTTCATTAAAAGGGGGCATCTGGGGTGGACATTTTTCTTCCCTGGAGGAAAGCTTCAATGATAATCTGAATTTCCCCTCCTTTTTTTAATAGTATTGGTGTCCTCAGCAGAGCAGGGCAGGCAAATCTCCAAACTATCGTTCGCAGGTTATAAGCAAAACTACGCCAAGTCAGACCTGGCGTAGTTACTCCCGAGGGCCACGACACCCAATTCATGCTTACTCCTCTTGATGTATCAGGCATGACGCCGACACGGTGGAATGTGTCTGCTATCATACGCCCATACTTGCCGCTAGGATGATAAATTTCCCCCACAGTCTCTAATTGCCATCATTGGCCAGTAGAGCAGCTGAGTAGAGCTGCAGAGATCCCTGGAAATGGGAGGTAAGTAATCTCAGATTTTTAAAACATTCTGCCACTACTGTCAATATGTAGACTGGAATCTTTAGCACTGTTCAAATGTTCATGAAATGTAGTAAAATGGGTTCAATAAGAATAAGATTGGGACATGATCACTAGCAATTATAGTCATTTATTTTCTTTAGATAGTGTTATGAAGAAAAGGTTAAAGGACATTTCTAAATTTCCTTTCCAAGTCCCTTAGCAAAAGTTGTATTTGACATTGTTTGAGAACAAGTTATGTACACGCACCCCCTACTCATACCCTCCGAAGGGACACACCTCTTTCCAAAACATGCGAGACCCTATTGTCAAATAATTCAGTCTCAAAACTTCAATTGGAAATTATGCAATTGGATTGTTAAAAGCAACATGTTCTCTGGACTGGCTTTTACTTTTAGGTATTTTTGATGATATTCTTCCTTGTACTCAGTACTCAGAATTGCTATAAATATAGATGGAGCCATGAATTTTCTTGAGAGATGTAAATAAGGCTGTCACAAATGATGTACAATGTATATATATATAAGAAATCAGGTGGTCTGTGATACACAATCTAATGCAAGTTTGTAGTCCCGGTATCTTTTTCTTTCTGTCTTGGACCTTAGGCTGCACAGGTTTTTTTTTCTTGGAGTCATAAATCCAGGTTTCTGAAATGTAAACTTTTGTTTTCTGCCCTAGAAAGGTTGGAATTTCCTGCAGGCATGAGAATTTGCTCCAAAACTATTTTAATAGATGTAGTTAAAACAGGTCAAAACACTTCAGAAGAAGCAAACAAACTTTTCTTTAGATTAATTAAGGGATGAAGTTTTCATGAGTTCAGGAAGATGTTCATATTACTTTCGAGGAAATTTCCGATTCTTCAGCAAAAGTTCCCTATCCCATCCTAGATAGATGGAAAGAACACCTTGACATTTACTGGTAGAACAATAGGAGATCTGCCCTCATCTTACTAGGGTGAGGTCTTATGCACAGGGTTGAGCCATGTACATGGAACCTGTATGGCTTTAGAATTGTTCATAGAGGTCAGTGCCTTATACATATGGGGAAGATTTATTAGGACATGTACCCCAGTTTTATTGCATTCCAGCCCTGAAATAACCATAATTACCAGTGACCCACTAATAATTGTGATAACCTTCCCTTTGCCACATCCATGGAGGTCCTGGCATAGAATATATCAGAAGGCCAGAGCCTCCTGACGTATCTGACACGTTGGGTGGTTGGTCCTTGTATCACCAATGAATCTGCACTTTGAATTCCTGGACCCCTGAATGGGGTCATCCAGAGCTTGTCCAAGATCCCATGGCAGATTTTTCACCATTATAGTGTCTGGCTGTCTTGTGTATTTATACACTTCTCCATAGAAAATCTACTATTTATTAACTTGTGGATAACTTGTGGATCTTTCCTTGATTACAACCTTAATTAAAGGTCAGAGCTTTCTTGGGATGATACCTGCTACCATGATATACATAACCCCTCCATTAAAATTAATTTACTGCGATAACTCCATGTCACAATATAATCACAGTGCCCCCCACAGTAGCCATTAGTCACAGTTCCGCAATTAGTCATAGTGTCCACAGCAACCAATAACCACAGTGCCCACAGTAGCCAATAGTTATAGTACCCTCAGAAGCCAATAGACAAATTGCCCGCAATAGCCATTAGTAACATTGTCTTACATAGCCAATAGTAATAGCGCCTCCTAGTATCACCAATGTAGGATAAATTTCCCCCATGGAAATAAATTCCTTGCATACAAAGGTACACAGATTTACCTACAGCTGCTCTATAGCAACTACTTACACAATATTCATTATGTCTTATTTTTAAAACCAAGTACAACTTTAAGGAAGGGAAAAGTAGGACAACATTTTCAAAGTTCCTCCTTTTCAGAAGTTCCTCACATGTAATGCTCCCTTCCACTAGTCTCCACACTATAGTAAACTTCTAAAAACTACAGTTGTAATCCCACCTCATGTATATGCAACATCCCCCACCGGGGCCTAGCCCTTGAGGTGAGGCCTGGTGACAGCCGGGGCCCGCGGTACCGGAGTGGCTGGCGGTTGCGGCCTAAGCACGCTATTGTCACGGTGCTTGGTACGGGGGAACCGGAGGGCTGTCCTACAGCCTGGCAGGTCTCCAGCAGGGTGGTGTTGGCAAGAAATGATGAGGGAGAGGCTGCTATAGCGGATCTCCCTGGGGCAACCCCTTAATGTCCCGAGTGTGAGTCTCTGGGTGATGGACAGGGTGCCGGTGATGAAGGCAGCCGTATTAGCAGGGACCAGACGGAGACAGAAGTTGAAGAAAACAACTTACAGTTCTTTATTTGAACCGGCAGGAACCGCAGCAACGTGCCTTTAACAGGTAGATGGAGTGCTGAGATGTGAGTTGGAGGGAGCCTCAGGAGATAGTTCACCAGCCTGGATGTAGAGGGCAGGCTGGGAGGCAGCTGTGTCCTGGTAGGAAGCTTCAGCTTGTCCTGTAGGGCTTCAGGTATCACCTTTAAAGGTAAGATGATACCCCTTTTCCTCACTACACTAACTCTAGTCTGATGCTCCACTCTTCAGAGGCAGGGGCTAGGCTCTTCCTGCTCTGGTATGGGCTAGACAGAGATTGCTCACTCACTCACTCACTAGGATTCTCCTACACTAGAATCTCTCAGAAGATCTGAGAGACTTCTCTCTAGAATGACATACTGGAATCCTCCAGAACAAGTCCTGGCCAGGGGGTTTTACTACCTCCCTTTGGTCAGGTGGTGGCTGCTCCTCCAATCACATCTCAGCTTACAGAGCACAGGATGTAACACATATCATTGGACAACAGCATCTTGCATCATACAAAATACTGCCAGGCAGGATTCACCACTGCAATATCCCCTATGTCCTATCAGGACCATGTAGTGTAATGTGGATACATGCAGGTGGGACGTATTCGCAAACACTACCTCGCCATTGCATCGGCGAGGGTGTTGCATACCCCGGGGGCAATTGAAAGAGCCGCCCTCGGCTCGACTACAGATGGTTTGGGGCACAGAGGGGGCTAAAGGCACTTCTGGGAAGTGCAGGCTATGTGAGGTGTAGGGACAAACCGCCCATGGTCCTGGAGACAGGCACCTGGGTTGGTGTCGGACTAAGACAAAACATGTAGCTGTATGACAGTTGGTCGCTGACGCCATTAAACCGAACTGTACAGTAGGAAAGGTGTGGTGTCATGTCCTGTAATCCACTCCTTGCACCAAGGCCTGTATATTTGTTGTATCAACGCTTCTTCCCTGGCGGCAATTATATAAGGTGTCTATCTGCATTGCGTTAGCATATGCGACACGAGTACCTCCTGACTGGCATCCTTACCCATGTATGGGTGGCATCCAGGTGCTATCTCTGTAACACCCCCGGTCCCCTAAAGACCATTCACTTCCTATGTAGCCGCGCGCACGGTAAGCGCCGAGCGCGTACCTGCCTGCGCCGGCTATAAAGTTTAAAAAGTGTTTTAAACCGCGATACCGCGGTTTAAAACACTAACTAAAATAAGCTCCGGCACCAGCTCACCCTGAGCTGGTGCCCGGTATTTCCATCGGAAACCTGCCACTACAAGTGGTAGGTTTCCTTTAAGTTGATCTGTGAGTACATAAAGAGAAGGATTTGGGAAACCTACATCCACAGATGATATGTGGTTACTTCTCCAAGTTGTTCTCCATGTTGTTTGGCACAACCACCACAACTGTGTGCAGATGTACCTAGAAAAATTTATGTTGTTATGAAGGCAAAGGATGTTCACACCAACTATTCATCTAATGTAGTTCTTTCTTTTGTTTTTTCCTCTTTATTAACTAATAAAATGAACTAATAACATGTCTATTTTCATATGCTATACAGTATATTTTCCAATCCTGCCTACATTTCTGCACAGCAATTTAATTTGACACAATTTGACACAATTGACTCCATGATTTTGTGTCTCTAAAACATTTATTATATGTATTCAGAAACCTGTCAACAGAAATGTGATTTTTAGCTGGTGACAGGTTGCAGTAGCCTCTACTATACTGATTTAAAAAATACCTTTGTCACCATTCTGAATCATTTCAGTAGCTAATATAAATTTAATTCACATTACCTGGCTCCTTGCCAGCGGCGTGTTGTGAGTCCCTGGGGAGAATGTAGCTCCAGCCTGTGTGTCTTTGTCAGTCTTCTCTCCTACATGGTGTGGAAATGCATGCATGAGAAGACACATGTGCACAGGTTGCAGCTGTCTTTCCCCCAGATATTCACCACATACTACTGAAAAAAGCACATTCCTGGTGACAGGTTTCCTTTAAAAATGTCACAAAATAAAACAGTCCCAATTTTTTCCTGTAGATCCTAGTCCTATGATAAGTATGCATATGCATGTGTTAATGAATCTTCCTTTTAAAGTACCATGTATTAAGACCTTAACAATCAGAAAGTTTAGGAAGTCCTAAAATGGACTCAATAGGAAATATTCAGTGATTAACTTATGGAATGGCCACTGGAAAAATTAATAACTCAGGATATGGCCTGAAATGGAAATCATTTATGTGCTCCCTAAATAGACTATAAAATAATTATAAGCTATAGCTTTATGATCAATAGTTTGTAGATTTATATTCACTTCCAGTTGAAAACTTGAAATCTCTTATGTGTGTGGCAGGACATTGGACAGTGGTCTGTACATTGGATACGTCCGTCTGATCACGATCAATGAACAGTTCCTCTACTTGTTCGAAGTACTGGCTCATTGGACAAAAATGTCTTGTCATGTGCTGAAGTAATGGAACAAAATAATATCCAAAAACATGATAGAAGAACTTTCCACAGCAAATCCGCTCTGTGTGACTATAGTGGGGCAGGTGACTATAAAAAAAAAATCTTTACCAAAGGTCTTTGGTCTTGGTAAAGGTCTTTGGTAATTTGTAAATTATATTTTGATTTCCTTTTATTTTTCCTTTGTGTTTGTTTTCCACAATTACATTGAATGCTGAAGCCCTGAAGGGAAGTTTCATACAAAAACAAAACTTCCCTCCATTGTGTCCATCCAAGTGTATAGAGAGGTGCAATGGGCAGAGGAGTTTCACAATTTACTCTTTTATATACTTGTTTACACGTTTTATTACTTTCATACTTTGTTTATCCATTTACCAGTAATACTGGTGCACACAACATAAGGGCAGAAGTTATATTTTTCCTCCTTGTGTGTATATATCCAACTACATACACTAGACATCAAAATTAAGGAACAATGGGGAACATGTATCATAAGTCTGGCATTGTCCGTCTGTTTTTTGAGACTTTTCTTAGCTTTTAGGATGCTCAGATGTATCTTAGTGGTTTTCCGTATTGATACATATGACATTTGCTCTTTAGTGAACAAAAGTTGAAAAAGTCTCCAAAGATGCAATCAGTTCTAAGCTAATTTCTATGCCTGGTGAGGGGCAGTCATAGATGTGTGTCAAAATTAACGACTTTTTTTTTTTAAAAAAAAGTTGCAACTTTCACATCTGGATTCAGGTGATAACTCAGGCAACACTGCAGAAAACTAAACAATGGCGAACTTTGAAGGCAGACTGTCTTAGGCGCAAAAGAAGTTGCAAATTAGCACCAGCACCAGGAAAAGTCTCACAATTTAAAGAGAAAGGCAAGCCAAAAGTTTGATACATGTGCCCCAATGTTTAATACTTGATTCTTTCAGAAATAATGTGATCTCCATTGATCAACATTTGATGGATTTTTTTGTAAGGGGTGCACCATAATACTTGAACAATGTTTTACAAAATTACCAAAGTATATCAGCAAAAAAATAAGAAGATTATGAAGCAATGAATGTAGCACAGAGAAAGATTAATAAAGAAAGAAGTAAACCAATTAGTATAAAGTGTACAGGACTTGAATGACTTCAGCACATCTGCGTCCACAGCACATCACGAGTCTCCCACACGGCTCTGGTGTGGTTTTGGTCCACTCTTCTTCCAGTCTTTTCCACAGTTCCGTGGCTGTTATGGGTTTCTTGGCCATAACTTTGTCACTAAGGACTTTCTAGAAGTTTTCTATTGGGTTTTGTTCAGGACTCTGGGCTGGACATTTTATTATTGTCATTTCAATTGTTTTCTGTTTTACACATTTTTCTTCGTGGCATTGTCCTGCATGACAATTTCTGGCTGATTTAGTAAAGAACATTAAAAAGGAAGGAACCACATATTTTTGAAGGTTCTGATACACACTTGCATTCACTATGGCATGAAACTGTATGAGAGGTCCAACTCCTGCTGCAGAAAAAATTCCCCAAACCATGACACCTCATCCACCACCTTTCACTGACTTCTTTACACACTTTGGGCTCAGTCTTTCCCCAGTGTGTTGATGAACATTACATTTCCCATAGATTTAACTAGCTTTCATCAATAAAATGAACTGTGGACCACTTCTTCTCTGTTCACACAACATAATCCTCATCAAAGGTAAGTCTAGGTTTTTTGATTTGTTTTTATGCTAATAAGAGGTTTGGCCCCCAGTCCAAATGCTCTTAGACATCGAGACACTGTATGATGAGACAGATCCTTACTCTGTTCAGTGCTGAACTGGTAAGAGATTCCAGCTGCAATGTTAAAATAATTTTCTGCATTAGCCTGTCCTTTCTTAAATTTGTCTTTCGAGGATGATCAGCCTTCTTAGAGGACTTGAATGAGTTTGTGATGTTGTAAAAATGCAATATTTTAGAATTCACAGACCAGGGAAGACCAACTTGCTTCTCTTGCACTTGGACAACCTGCTGCTGGAGGGTTTCAGTCACTGTGGAATGGCACACCGTTTTTGCAAAGTCAGTGAAAACTGGAACGTTATGCTTCCAGTTAAATAAGGTTTGTAAGATAATCAAGAAAATTACAACATATGCCAGATTAATACCATTAAGGGTGGATTCACATTGCTTGTCTATTGCATATGTGTTGCATTTTGTTTCTGTTTTGCTTCCGATTTGTCTCAGTGTCTGCAAAAAAACTCAAGTGAAAACATTTTTTAGTTAGCATAACACCTGGTTTTCCCTTCATCAGTGAAAAAAACAGGCCTGTCTACAGTTTTTTTTTAGAAGACCCATAGACTTCTAACGCCTTCTGTGATCTGCATCCCTGAAAAAAATAGGATAGGTTTAAAAAATTTTTTCCATGAACAAATGATCAGTGAAAAAAAGCTAATGTGAAAACACCCATAGAAAACAGTGGCTCAGTAAGGCATCTGTGAAAATCACTGAACCACGGATGTGAAACACAACAGTAGTCTGAAAGAGCCTTTACTTGTAGGTATATTAAGGTGTGTCCTCTGATTTAGATCAGTGTCTTTTACAATTATCTCATTTACAATTTTGATTCTGTGCTTTAGAACATATACAAGTTATGAAATAAGCTTAAAATACTGTTATTTTACACGTTACAATATATTCACATAGTACCACACAATTAACTGAATGGTGACAAGGCTAAAAGCTAACTGTCTAAGAAATAAAATTATTTCTTACCTTAGGGAATCTTAAAGTTTTCAGTTGATTTTTATCAACTTTGTTCTATACACAATACAGTAAAAATAAGGACAGTGGCACACAACAGTGACAAACGGCCATGTGGCTTCAAGTGGATTAGTGGCCACGGCTATTATTTTGATGAACTGTGTGACCAATCTGTTAAAAAGTACTACATGTCCTAGTCAGAAGTGTTTTCTCATAAATCACACAAGGACTATTGTTTATGAGCATCCTAGAAAAATGCTGGACTAATATTCTGCTGTCTTAGGGTTGTGCTGGACTCCGACCTCTCCTTTACACTGTATATTAAATCTCTTGTTCGCTCTTGCCGCATGAATCTTAGAGACGTCTACAGAATCCACCAATTTCTGGCCATCGAAACTTCGAAAATGCTGATTGTCACTGATTCTCTCTCCACTAGACTACTGTAACTCCCTACTAATGGGTCTTCACTCACTAAACTCTCTCCTCACAATCTATTCTTAATGCAGCAACCAGACTCGTCTTTCAGACCAAACGCTACACAGATGCCGCCAATCTGTGCAAATAATAACCCTCATCCACAAAGCTCTGCATAATGCTGCTCCCTATCTCTCTTCTATCATCTCAGTCTATTGTCCAACCCATGCTCTTCGATCTGCCAGTGATATTAGACTAATCTCTACCTTAATTCAAATCTCTCATGCACGTCTCCAGCACTTCTCCTGAATGCCCTAAATGCACTAATTCTCTGGAATGCCCTTCCCCAGACTCTCAGACTAATACCAACCCTCCAAAGTTTCAAACGTCTTCTTAGAACCCATCTTTTTAGGCAAGCCTATGACAATTGTTAACTCTGCAGTCACTTTCACCTTGGACCATGTATATAAGATGGCAGCTGATGATTGGTTGAAGCAGAAGAATTTTTATTTATTAAATTATTTTATGCTCTTCCCTTATAAAGAATGGCTGGACCATTATACAAGCTCTTTACCTCTTGTATCACCCCCGCATCCTCATAGACTGTAAGCTCTTGGGTCAACCCCTCATCCTCATAGACTGTAAGCTCTTGTGTCCCCCCCTCATAGACTGTAAGCTCTTGTGTCACCCCATCATCCTTAAAGACTGTAAGTTCTTGTGTCACCCCATCATCATCAAAGACTGTAAGCTCTTGTGTCACCCCCTCATCCTCAAAGACTGTAAGTTCTTGTGTCACCCCATCATCATCAAAGACTTTAAGCTCTTGTGTCACCCCCTCATCCTCATAGACTGTAAGCTCTTGTGTCATCCCCCATTCTCATAGACTGTAAGCTCGTGTGTCACCCCATCATCCTCATAGACTGTAAGATCTTGTGTCTCTCCCTCATCCTCATAGACTGTAAGCTCTTGTGTCACCCCCGCATCCTCATAGACTGTAAGCTCTTGTGTCAACCCCTCATCCTCATAGACTGTAAGCTCTTGTTTCACCACATCATCCTCATAGACTGTAAGCTCTTGTGTCACCCCATCATCCTCAAAGGCTGTAAGCTCTTGTGTCACCCCCTCATCCTCATAGACTGTAAGCTCTTGTGTCACCCCCTCATCCTCATAGACTGTAAGCTCTTGTGTCACCCCCTCATCCTCATAGACTGTAAGCTCTTGTGTCACCCCTCATCCTCATAGACTGTAAGCTCTTGTGTCACCCCCTCATCCTCATAGACTGTAAGCTCTTGTGTCCCCCTCATCCTCATAGACTGTAAGCTCTTGTGTCACCCCCTCATTCTCATAGACTGTAAGCTCTTGTGTCACCCCCTCATCCTCATAGAGTGTAAGCTCTTGTGTCACCCTCTCATCCTCATAGACTGTAAGCTCTTGTTTCTCTCCCTCATCCTCATAGACTGTAAGCTCTTGTGTCACCCCATCATCCTCATAGACTGTAAGCTCTTGTGTCACCCACTCATCCTCATAGATTGTAATCTCTTGGGTCTCCCCCTCATCCTCATAGACAGTAAGCTCTTGTGTCACCCCCCTCATCCTCATAGACTGTAAGACATTAATGAGACTGTCCAGTCTAACTTGCTGATCACTGAGGGTGTCAGCGATGGAACCCCCATAGATCAAGAGAACAGGGGTCCATTAAACCTTGTACCACAAAGGAATGGAGCGGCGGGTAGGACATGCACACTGCTGCTCTATTCAATATCTATGGAACTATACAACTGTTCTTATTATCTGTTGGCGTCCCAACACTGAGACCTCCACTAATGCACTAATGAGCCAGTTATCTCCTATCCCGTGGATACGGGCTACCTTGTTTTCACTGCACAACCCCTTTAAGTTATATGGTAAAGATGATTTTGCCACGCCCTGTGTTAAATATGGACTTTTCCTTTACTATGAAGACATCAGAAGTGCCTGCAATCACATGTACTGCCGGATACTAGTCGTTGGACTGATAATCTATGCAATCTGCCGTGTATTTGAGTTTCAGCACCATATAAGAAACCCTGTGAGATATGCCATCACTCTCCCAAATATTGGACTTTCCTCTCACTCTTGCTTCTTGCAGTATCCTCCTTTTTATGATTTTATTGGGGGCCTATAAAGCAGATCAAAGCAGAGAGTAACAATCAATGAAATGATGGTGTGTGATTATGTAACAATGTAACGTTTCCTCAGTTTTACAAAAAAGTTACAAATGAAAATATATAGAAATGTTATAAACTGACGGCATCGGTAATAGCCGGTAATAGAGGTTATGTATCGGCAGATCTGTTCCATCGCTTTATGTTAGTGCTTTATTTACATGGTGATAAATGTCCCCTATGGTAGCCCTCCTGTGACATTTTAACCCAGGTTCACAGCCTTGATTACAGTTCAGAGCTTTGTAAAGAGACTTTGATGTTCAGGTCTTCATTCATCTGATATTTGTTGTTGTCCCAGGTGTTTGCCTTTTCTGTCTAGAGAATTCTCTGCAACAGGCAATTAGAAAACAGCTTATTGGCTCCAATAGGTTGGACATGATGGAGGGACTTTAACCGCTTCAGGACCTGGGTAATTAGCACCTGCAGACACTAACTTTTTCCTTTTTCTGGGATAAGAGATTTTGGCAGTGGTTTTTGGGAAGATTCTTTTTTTATATATTTTCGACTTAATAGCAAAATAAAAGCTAAAAAAGCAATAGTAAAGGGTGATGCTAGTGACTTGAAGAGTAAACACATGTTTGGTGTATATTTTTTAATGTTTTTTGTATTTCCTTTTTTAACTTTTATTTTTAATTTTGACTTTTTGTCATTCAAAAATCAGAATAAACATAGGAACTTTTTTTGCATGTGAATTTTCCTTTTTGAACTGAGGCTGCTCTTCCTAACTTCCCGTTCTCTGCTGGGCTTGGTTATGGATAGACCAAGCAGTAGTGTCTCACCACTAGCATCCCAGTGTTCTGCCTCCATTCTTTGCGCTCTTTTCAAGCACTGTGTATGAGAGAAGGAGAAGAAAGAAGTACTGTAGTAAGTCCCACTTCTGTCCTCTCCCCAAGGGAAGGGGACATTCGGCTGTGCAATCACTTGGGTAGTCTCCTAAAGCCTGCACTGTAAATGTGCTATGGCAAGGGCTTTAGGGAGCCGGACCACTTGCCTTAAATATATGGTGGGAGGTCAGGACCCGTTTAAGATAGACCTTGTTTAGGAGTCAAGAACAATTAACATCTGCACACCTTAAAGGGGTTGTCTGGCATTTGAAGCAAACTATATAACTGGCCTTTGTTGCTCCCATTGTCCCATGCCGCCACCTGTCAGGGGCACGGGACTGAAGGGTGGCAGTATAAGACAACGGGAGTGACATAGGTAGTTATATAGTTTGTTTAAATCCCGGACAACCCCTTTAATCACTCTTAGTGTATTCTGGTACAATGTATAGATAGTTCACGTGATGTTACAGGGTCAACACAAGTGCACAACCAATACCAATGTTGGATTTAGTTATTTTGCTTACGGTTCACACATTTGCCTCTGCATCTCACCTTTCATACTTTACCGTATTTTTTCAAAATGTCTAAATTTCATCTAACTTCATTGATCTCTTTTCTGGATCTTTAGAAAATTTAGAGCATGTTGTTAGAGGATGATAGAATTTAAATGTTTTTTGCTTGGGTTGTCCACAGGGCCATAACTTGAGGAGGGACAGAGGGTGTGGTTGCTACTGGGCCCAAGATGCCCAAGATTAATATTATTTACCATAGATTATAGTGAGAGGCCTGGCACAGACTTTGTACTGGGGCCTTTCAGCTTCAAGTTACGCTATTGGTTGTCCAACTCGGTATAGTCTATGTGCTTTAATGTATCTTAACTAATTATAATATCTTTTTTTTTCACTTTTTGTCCAAATCTCTCCTTCTTGATTTTTTTCTCTTTCTCTTAATTTTTTTGAATGCATTCTATTATGGACAATTGGACATAATGGTGCTTGTTGAGCCTTAGTAGTGTGGAGTGCATGATGTGGTTGGATCTCCCGATCTACAGGTTGGCAATGATCGGGTGAAGTCTGGCATGGCTACATTTAGAAAAGGAGTGCGGATTACAGGCTGCCCCATACCTAGCGATTAGGGAATGTGGGGTAGCTTTACTTCAGGGCAATCATGGTTTTCTCATATAGGGAATCAAGGATTCTCCAAATCAAGGCAAAATCTATGTAAAGTCTAGTGATTCATGGTTACTGTGAGATTGATGAACCTTCTATGGTCCTATGTAGTGGGGAGATGTGTTTATCTGTCATAGCAGATGAGTGTTTCAATACTGTTCTATATAACTTGTCCTAGTGATTTTGATATTATTATTCTTTCTTTATTTAACATTTTTTTTAATTTTTTTAAATTTGAGATTTCCTTTTTTTCTAACCCAAATTAAGGAGCAGCCATTCTTTAAATGGTTATAGTAGTTCTGATAGATGTCCCTGGATTCTTAACTCCCTCTACCATTTTTATTTGTGATACAGATCTGAAATCTGAGATCTGTACACATATGTATAGTTAAAGCGTAACTGTAAAGTTAATGGTAAAAAAATAGTTTTAGCACAGCTGGAAAGAGCCGTTGACTGCAATTCCAACAATATTTGTACAATGCTGCTTGCTTTTTCCTAGCTGTAGATACAGGCTGGTATATCTGTCGTTACTTCTTATAAAATCATATTCCTGAAGTTTGCAGCGCTTCCTGGCATTCACATGAATCAGGACAGGGTCATTATAATTCGACGACTTGAAGCATGTGATGAGTCATATGCTTGTGACATCACTCCAGGTCCTATTTTCTTCCACTGATCTCCTACTGCCCCTCCCAAAAAGCCTCCTGTCATATCTAGCTGTTCTAGACAGTTTCTCATGGTTACTAGGAAGCATGCCAAATGGAGAGTAGCCTGGGGGGACAAAGTCAAAGCCTCTGCTAGCAGCTAAACACCTGTAGATAGCTAATTAAAGTAAGTTACAGAATTTCACTTACAGAGTTAGGCAAAAGTTTTTATACTTTACACTTGTGCTTTAAGTTGAGCTTTTAATATGTTCTTAAAAATTATGTTATCTTTAAAAAATGTGATGAATTTTTAAAATAATAATATCTACCAGTTCTGGTAACACTGATGCATTTTGCCATTTTATGTGGTTTGAAAATTTGGTTTGGTTTAGACTGTAAGTTAACTGAAGTTTTTTTCACTACTTGCTTCAAGGTGGACAAAGGCAGAAAACCTTCACTTTACTGCCATGCCAATCAGTAATACAAGACAGCAAACAACCTGAGATGCTGTTTATTTTTTTCACCTCCATTAGTTTTCTTATCTTACATTTTTAGGTTATTTGGGAGTGTAAAGAATGTATATGTTTGATTGCCATGTCAATGTAACATCTATCTGTCCTCCAAGTCACTAGGACAATAAAATGTTTACTGCCCTGGTTATCAAACACAACCTCCTTATCACCATAAATAAAGCCGGCTTTCAGAGCATCCCTGCCATAGATGAAGTTACACTTTAACTAGACCAAATTAAGTCTTGATCGTGTTACTTTGTGGCAAATGCAATACTTTTTATCGAAATACTCACTCGATATGTCCTTCAGACTCATCAACCCTGGTGGGCGCTATGGACTATGTCCATAAACATGTAGGCTTGGTTAGTGGTCAGACATGCAACTAGAACCCTATGGACACTAAGGCAAAGTTTGGGCTTGACCCCCCTTTCCTACCAATCATAACCTTTGCTCGAAAGGTGAGGCCCCTGTGAGGCCCCTGTAGTGTTGTGAATGTCTATATAAATATAGTTTCCCCCAAATTATATTTGTATATTACTATAATAACCTCTACATAATAGGGCAAATTGGCTTCACTGCAGTCCTTTTGATTGATATAGAAAATGCTATATTTTTAGGGTAACAATACCACTAAAAAAGGGGCCAAACAATACCACCACATATTAGACCGACTTTCCAAGACTGGTTGTAAATAAAAGCCATTTTACTGCCATAATACTGTAATAGTGAACTTCCCTTCTTCATCATCAGGCCAAGAACACTATGATAACTTCTTCTAGAATCTTTAGAATTAAAGGCATAGAATTGTCTCTGTCATCTTAATTTTCCACCACATCCAGATCCAAAAACTGAATGTCGGACATATTTACCAGATGGAACCGTATGCAAGGGACCCAGACTTTCTCCAAAATAACCCTGCCTGTTGGTGAGACTATGTCGATGAGATTCCCACACTGAAAACATGATAACAATGAAGGCAGGGATCCAGTGGGTGGCATGGATTCAAAGCCCTAGATGACCTGGATATAAAAGATAATATATGCCATTGAGGAACCAGCTATACGGGAGCCAGGGATTTACATTTTAGGCATTAAGCACACCTATATTTACCTGTCTAGGAATCTGGGATTTCTGTTGTTGTTGATCCTAAGAAAAAGAAATTACCAAGTATAAGTGAAAAGTCAGAAACATCCACCGATTGGAAACAAAGAGTGAAATCCAATATTTTTCACTGTTGGGATTATATTTGGCAAGTGATGAGCAGTGCCTGTTTTTCTCCACACATACCGCATTAACACCTAAAAGTTTAATCTTCAACTCATCAGACCAGAGAATTTTATTTCTCATAGTCTGGAAATCCTTCGTGTCTTTTTTGCAAACTGTATGGGGCTTTCATATGTCTTGCACTGAGGAGAGGTCTCTGTCTGCACACTCTGCCATAAAGCGGAGGCTGCAGTGATAGTTGACTTTGTGGGACTTTCTCCCATTTTCCTACTGCATCTCTGGTGCCCAGCCACAGTGATCTTGGGGTTCTACTTTATCTCTCTCACCAAGCTTCTTCTCGCACAATTGCTTAATTTGGCTGGACGGCCTGGTCGAGGAAGAGTTGTAGTCATCCCAAACTTCTTCCATTTAAGGATTATGGAGGCCACTGTGCTCTTAGGAACCTTGAGTGCTGCAGAAATTCTTTTGTAACCTTGGCCAGATCCGTGCCTTTCCACAATTCTGTCTCTGAGCTCTTTGGGCAGTTCCTTAGACCTCATGATTCTCATGTGCTCTGACATGCACTGTGAGCTGTGAGGTCTTGTAAAGACTGGTATGTGCCTTTCCTAATCAAGTCCAATCAGTTTAATTAAACACAGCTGGACTCCAAAGAAGAAGTAGCACCATCTCAAGTAGGATCAGAAGGAAATGGACATATGAGTTAAATATGAGTGACACAGCAAGGGTCTGAATACTCATGACCATGTTATATTTCAGTTTTTCTTGTTTAATATATTAGCAAAAAAAATATACTTTTCAGTTTTTTTCTGTCAAGGTGGGGTGCAGAGTAGACATTAATGAGCAAGTGTACACCTGGAAGGTGAAGTACCGAAAAGAACAACTGGTAGTCGTAAAGTGTAAGCTATTGTGTGACATATATGCATTATAAATAGGTAGGTAGAAGGTTATTGTCTTGGAAAACTAAATATACTATAGAAAAGTTGGAAATGTAACTGGGATAAGTAATATATTTGTATCCTATCACCACTGAGCACTTATATGGAAGATCATCAACATTACAGCATGTTATTCTCGAAAATTTTCATGGATGCATAAATTCCTGAACAATACAATACACAATGCACACACTCCATAGTGTAGCCTGTGTGCCATAGTGTAGCCTGTGTGCCATATTATAGCCTGTGTGCCATAGTGTAGCCTGTCTGCCATAGTGTAGCCTGTGTGCCATAGTGTAGCCTGTGTGACATATATGCTTTATAGATAGGTAGGTAGAAGGTTATTGTCTTGGAAAACTAAATATTCTATAGAAAACTTGGAAATGTAACTGGGATAAGAATATATTTGTACCCTCTCACCATTGAGCACTTATAGGAAAGATCCACAACATTACAGCATGGTATTCTTGAAGATTTTCATGGATGCAAAAATCCTGAACAATACAATAAAAAATGCACACAGTCCTTAGTGTAGCTGTGTGCGTAGTGTGCATGTGTGCCGTAGGTAGCTGGTGCCACAGTGTAGCCTGTGTGCCTAGTGTAGCTGTGTGCCGTTAGTGTAGCCTGTGTGCCATAGTGTGCCTGTGGCTTGTGTAGCTGTGTGCCAAGTGTAGCTGTGTGTCCAAGGTAGCCTGTCTGCCATAGTGTAGCCTGTGGCCATAGTGTAGCTGTCTGCCATAGTGTAGCCTGTGTGCCATAGTGTAAGTACCTAGTGTAAACTGTCTGCCATCGTGTGCTGTGTGCCATAGTGTACCTGTGTGCTAGTGTAGCTGTGTGCCATAGTGTATCCTGTCTGCCATAGTCTAGCCTGTGTGCCATAGTGATGGAACCTGTCTGCCATAGTGTAGCCAGCTGCCTAGTGTAGCCTGTCTGCCATAGTGTAGCCGTCTGCCATAGTGTAGCTTGTGTGCTGCCTAGGGTAGCTGTGTGCCATAGTGAACTGTCTGCCATCGTATAGCTGTGTGCATAGTGTAGACTGTTTGCCATAGTGGAACCTGTGTGCCATAGTGTGTAACATGTGTGCATAGTGTAGCCTGTCTGCCATAGTGTAGCCTGTCTGCCATAGTGTAGCCTGTGTGCTGCCATAGTGTAGCCTGTGTGCCATAGTGTAACCTGTCTGCATCGTATAGCCTGTGTGCCATAGTGTAGCCTGTGTGCCATAGTGTAACCTTGGCATAGTGACTGTGTGCATAGTGTAGCCTGTGTGCCATAGTGTAAACTGTGCTGCCATAGTAGTAGCCTGTGTGCCATAGTGTAGCCTGTGTGCCATAGTGATGCTGTGTGCCATAGTGTAGCCTGTGTGCCATAGTGTAAACTGTCTGCCATAGTGTAGCCTGTGTGCCTTGTAGCCTGTGTGCCATAGGTGTAGCTATGTGCCTAGTTAGACGTTGCCCTAGTGTAGCCTGTGTGCCCTAGTGTAACCATGGGTGCCATAGTGTTAGTCTGTGTGCCATGTGTATCCTGTATGCCATAGTGTAGCCTGTGTGCCATAGTGTAAACTGTCTAATAGTGTAGCCAGTTGCCATAGTGTAGATTGTGTGCATAGTGTAAGCCTGTGTGCCATAGTGTAACCTGTCTGCCAATTAGTGTAGCCTGTGTGCCATAGTGTAGCCTGTGTGCCATAGTGTAACTTCCTGCATAGTGTAACCTGTGTGCCTAGTGTAGCCTGTGTGTATAGCCTGGTGATGAGCCATAGTGTAGCTGTGTGCATAGTATAAGGTGGCCATAGTGTAGCCTGTGTGCATAGGTAGCCTGTGTGCCATAGTGTAGCCGTCGCGCAATAGTGTAGCCTGGACTGCCATAGTGTAGACTGTGTGCCATAGTGTAACCTGTCTGCCATAGTGTAGCTGTGTGTGCCATAGTGTAACCGTCTGCATAGTGTGCATGTGTGCCATAGTGTAACCGGAGCGTGTGCTATATCTCCTGTATTTTGTCCTCACAGCCTCAGGATATTGGTTTGCATTCGTGAGCTAAGCAACTACATCAGTATCCTTTAATCCAGTTCAACCCCCATTTAAGCTAATTCTTTATTGGATATGAGGTGGTTTATCCATGTCCACCGTGGGAACTTAGACATGTCCATAGCTTATCCATGTCCACTTTCATCACAATGTCATAATGCAACATTGCCATTAAATTTCATTTAAAGTGGAATGGTAAAGTGTAAGGTATTGAGTCCAGTTCTGGTGGTGTTTTTATAAACTGAGGTTGGTTCCAGTACTTTATTTCTGTACAGAATAGGTTTCTGGTACTGTATTGCTATATGGACAACATTTGTGATGCGTGTATTTGTATACTGAGCTCAGTTTCTAGTACAATATATTCTACACATTTTGGTACTGTATTTTGTATAGAATAGGTTTCTGGTGCTATATTGCTAAATGGAATACATTTTGATTACTTATATTATATTTATGCTGTTTGTATACTGAGCTCAATTCAAATACGATAGGTAATGAGGTACTGATGTTTTTCAGCTCTGGGCTATGATGTTAATTCCGACATTACTTAAGTTCTTACAAAAGTCTATGGGGTGTAATTATGTGACTACCGGTTAGCCCTTCATTCAGACAGTTTACACTATGGGCACACTGCTACACTATGGCAGTCAGGCTACACTATGGCAGACAGGCTACACTATGGCACACAGGCACACTATGCACACGGCTACACTATGGCACACATCACAGGGTCTACATACATGGCACACAGCTACACTATGGCAGTCAGGCTACACTATGACACACAGGCTACACTATGGCACACAGGCTACACTATGGCAGACAGGTTACACTATGGCACACAGGCTACACTATGGCACACGGCTACACTATGGCAACAGGTTACACTATGGTCACACAGGCTACACTATGGCACCAGGCTACACATGGCAACTGCTACACTAGTAGACAGGTACCTCTGGCACACAGGCTACACTATGGCATACAGGATACACTATGGCACACAGACTACCATGGCACCAGTTACACTATGGCACACAGGCTACACTATGGCAACAAGGCTACACTATGGCACATAGGCTACACTATGGCACACAGGCTACACTAAGCACACAGGCTACACTATGGCAGACAGTTACACTATGGCACACAGGCTACACTATGGCACACAGCATACACTATGGCACACAGGCTACACTATGGCACACAGGCTACACTATGGCAGACAGGTTACACTATGGCACACAGGCTACACTATGGCACACAGGTTACACTATGGCACCAGGTCACTATGGCACACAGGCTACACTATGGCAACACAAGGCTATAACGATGCAGCAGGTTACACTATGGCACACAGGCTACACTATGGCAGCACACAGGCTACACTATGGCAGACAGGCTACACTATGGCAGCAGGCTACACTATGGCACCAGGTACACTATGTCAACAGCAATGCAACAGGCTACCTATGGCACACAGGCTATACGATGGCAACAGGTTACCTATGGCTCACAGGCTACACTATGGCAGCACACAGGCTACACTATGGCAGACAGGCTACACTATGGCAGACAGGCTACACTATCACTAGGCAGACTCTACACATGGCAGACAGGTTTCACTATGGCACACAGGCTAGACTATGGCAGACAGGATACACTATGGCACACAGGCTACACTATGGCACACAGGTTACACTATGGCACACAGGCAACACGATGGCAGACAGTTTACACTATGGTACACAGGCTACACTATGCACACAGGCTACCTATGGCAGACAGGCTACACTATGGCACACAGGCTACACTATGGCGACAGGCTACACTGTGGACACAGGCTACACTGTGGCACACAGCTACACTAAGGCACGGCTACACTATGGCACAGGCTACACTACACGGCACACAGGCTACACTATGGCAACAGGCTACACTGTGCACGTCACACAGCACACAGGCTACTACTACGCACACAGTACATAGGACTGTGTGCATTTTTATTGTATTGTTCAGGAATTTATGCATCCTGAAATCTTCAAGAATAACATGCTGTAATGTTGGTGATCTTTCCTATAAGTGCTCAATGGTGAGAGGGTACAATATATTCTTATCCCCGTTACATTTCCAAGTTTTCTATAGAATATTTAGTTTTCCAAGACATAACCTTCTACCTACCTATCTATAAAGCATATATGTCACACAGGCTACACTATGGCACACAGGCTACACTATGGCAGACAGGCTACACTATGGCACAGGCTATAAATGGCACACAGGCTACACTATGGCACACAGGCTACACTATGGAGTGTGTGCATTGTGTATTGTATTGTTCAGGAATTTATGCATCCATGAAAATTTTCGAGAATAACATGCTGTAATGTTGATGATCTTCCATATAAGTGCTCAGTGGTGATAGGATACAATATATTACTTATCCCAGTTACATTTCCAACTTTTCTTAGTATATTTAGTTTTCCAAGACAATAACCTTCTACCTACCTATTTATAATGCATATATGTCACACAATAGCTTACACTTTACGACTACCAGTTGTTCTTTTTCGGTACTTCACCTTCCAGGTTACACTTGCTCATTAATGTCTACTCTGCACCCCACCTTGACAGAAAAAAACTGAAAGTATATTTTTTTTTGCTAATATTTAAACAAGAAAAACTGAAATATAACATGGTCATGAGTATTCAGACCCTTGCTGTGTCACTCATATTTAACTCATATGTCCATTTCCTTCTGATCCTACTTGAGATGGGTGCTACTTCTTCTTTGGAGTCCAGCTGTGTTTAATTAAACTGATTGGACTTGATTAGGAAAGGCACATACCAGTCTTTACAAGACCTCACAGCTCACAGTGCATGTCAGAGCACATGAGAATCATGAGGTCTAAGGAACTGCCCAAAGAGCTCAGAGACAGAATTGTGGAAAGGCACGGATCTGGCCAAGGTTACAAAAGAATTTCTGCAGCACATCAAGGTTCCTAGAGCACAGTGGCCCTCCATAATCCTTAAATGGAAGAAGTTTGGATGACTACAACTCTTCCTCGACCAGGCCGTCCAGCCAAATTAAGCAATTGTGCGAGAAGAAGCTTGGTAGAGAATAAAGTAGAACCCCAAGATCACTGTGGCTGGGCACCAGAGATGCAGTAGGAAAATGGGAGAAAGTCCCACAAAGTCAACTATCACACTGCAGCCTCCGCTTTATGGCAGAGTGTGCAGACAGAGACCTCTCCTCAGTGCAAGACATATGAAAGCCCCATACAGTTTGCAAAAAGACACGAAGGATTTCCAGATGCCATAGTGTAGCCTGTGTGCCATAGTGTAACCTGTCTGCCATAGTGTAGCATGTGTGCCATAGTGTAACCTGTTAGCCTGTGTGCTATAATCTCCTGTATTTTGTCCTCACAGCCTCAGGATCATCTGGTTTGCATTCTGTGAGCTAAGCAACTACATCAGTATCCTTTAATCCAGTTCAACCCCCATTTTAAGCTAATTCTTTATTGGATATGAGGTGGTTTATCCATGTCCACCGTGGGAACTTAGACATGTCCATAGCTTATCCATGTCCACTTTCATCACAATGTCATAATGCAACATTGCCATTAAATTTCATTTAAAGTGGAATGGTAAAGTGTAAGGTATTGAGTCCAGTTCTGGTGGTGTTTTTATAAACTGAGGTTGGTTCCAGTACTTTATTTCTGTACAGAATAGGTTTCTGGTACTGTATTGCTATATGGACAACATTTGTGATGCTGTATTTGTATACTGAGCTCAGTTCTAGTACAATATATTTCTACACATTTCTGGTACTGTATTTTGTATAGAATAGGTTTCTGGTGCTATATTGCTAAATGGAATACATTTGTATACTTTATATATATATTTTATGCTGTTTGTATACTGAGCTCAATTCAAATACGATATGTACTGAGGTACTGATGATTTTTCAGCTACTGGGCTATGATGATTAATTCAGACATATACTAAAGTTCTTACAAAAGTCTATGGGTGTAATTATGTGACTACCGGTAGCCATCATGTAGCTGTATATAGGGGGCCTTAAAAAGGTAGAAAAAAAGAAATTTCTTAAAATAAATTAACACATCTAATCTCATATCAATGTCTTAACTTCTTAGATATGGACAGTCTCATATGTGATATGAATACAATAGGATATGGGATTAAGTAGAGAGCCTCCATACCCAGCTCCCTCCCTCTATAGTGACTGGAGCTGCTGTACTGTTACTTAGATTACAGCCAACGTTTGTTTGTTTGAGATTCAATAGCAAACAAAAGTTCAGTTTTCCTCTCTCTCTTTATATGCTATTGTCTAAATAAATGATATGGGAACTAATACAAGATCCTGTAATTCTAATACTATTTTCGGAAATTCATAACACTGCAGACGAGAGACAAATGAGTTATTAAGGAAAAGTGTGGGAGGCACGAGTCATCAAGGAAAGGTAGTGTGAATACAGTAAGGAAATGAAATCATTGCTTCTGGGACAGCGAGGCAGCCTTGAGCGTTGTGTGTAGTGCAAACAGAGGCCACCCTACTCTGTGACCTTCTGCAGAGTCCTCGAGAAGCCATCTAAACAAAGAGCGGAGGTATCTCTAGGCTTCTTAACATTGTAAAGTAGACCATAAATCTGGCCATACACATAAGATCTGGGACTCAATTTTATTGTGACTTGGAGAAGTAGAGCTTTTCCCCCAAAACCTTCTCATGGTTAGATCTGTAGAAGGAAGAAGGAACTGCTGAATGTATGAAATGTGTTGGACTGATCATAGACATTGGTAAATTTCCTTTAGGTCAATAGCACATAGGGACAGATTTATCAAGTGTCTGAAACTCAGAATATTTCTAGTTGCCCATGGCAACCAATCACAGCTCCCCTTTAAAATATTCATGAGCACTGATAAAATGAAAGCTGAGCTGTGATTGGTTGCCATTGGCAACTAGAAATATTCTGGCTTTCAGACACTTGATAAATCTGCCCCATAATGTGACATTGTTGTCATTCAGACACCCATATTGCTGCCTGTAGTCTAAACCAAATGGATTTCATATATCTGCCCCTGTAAATTGATGATCACCACAACCATATATTGTTCTCATAAAATCTGATTTATCACCTCTCATGACATTTCTTTGTTTTTTTACTAAAAAAAAGAAATGATTTATGTTTTTTAAAGAGGCAAAGGCAAATCATTGATGACAATTGTAAGACTTTGCAGGGTCACAGATTTTTGAAACATGAATTGTAAGACCCATTTATCAATTTTTTCATACATTTTTCCTGAAAGGGTTTACCATAAAAAAAAAAGAACACATACTTACACCGCTCATAAAATCATTCACATATTTATTCCAATATAAAAACAATGTTTCAAAAGGGAGCAGGATAGTAGAAAGCTCACATCTGACTCATTTCTGGTATATACTTAGGGGTAATGATACCAGAAATGGAGCAGATGTGAGCCCTCTGCTATCCTGTTTGCTTAAATGTGTAACATTAAAGGGGTATTCTCGTCTGGGCATTCACATCCAGATTCATTAATCTGCCATATGTAAACATTTCTTCAATTAGATGTTATTAAAAAAATGTTCCTGTGTGAAGATATTTTCTCATAAATGTAGTCTTATGTTCCCTTAGAAACAAGACTGTGTCCCTGGATACGGCCACCTCTGCTGGAGGGATTGCACAAAGAAACAAAAAGTTTCTGAATATTAAATGTCCGAGAGGTACTGTATATGATACAGTCGTCCTCTGGTAATGAACCCTTAATCCAGGAGGTCAGACAGGACTCAATAGCGCATGTCTGGCCACCGCTGCCAAAATGTGAGGTGGTCGTATCCGTGGAAGCTATCTCGTTTCTAAGGGACAACATGGCGACATTTATGAAAAATTATCTTTACACAGGAACATTTTTTTTTAATAACATCCAATTGAAGAAATGTTTACATATGGCAAATTAATTAAATTAAATGTGAATGCCCAGATGGGAAAACCCCTTTAAGTAACATTATTTATTAGTATATTGGAATAAATAAATCAATGAGGAGAAGCGGTCCACAGTTCCAGTTATTGATGAAAACAAGTTTAATTTAATGGGATCTGATGGGAAATCAACAAACTGGGGAAAGACTGAACTCAAAGTGTGTAAAGAAGTCAGTGAAAGGTGGTAGATAAAGTGTCATGGTTTAGGGAATGTTTTCTGCAGCAGAAGTTGGACCTCTCGTACAGCTACATGGCAGATTGAATGCAAGTGTGTATCCAAAACTTTTTCAGCAACACGTGTTTTTTTCCTTGCATTCAATACTCAATCAGCCAGCAATTTTCATGCAGGGCGGGATCCCTGTCAGACAGCAAAATGGGTAAAGCAGTTCTATAAAACCGAAAACATTGAAACAATGAAATGGCCACAGCCCTGATTCCTCATCTTAACCCAATAGAAAACCTCTAGAAAATCCTTGGGGACAAATTTACGGCCAAGAAATCCTCAACAGCCACAGAATTGTGAAAGAGACTGGAAGAAGAGTGGACCACCAGAGCAGTGTGAGAGACTAGTGATGTCCTGTGGCTGCAGATGTGCTGAAGTCATTCAGAGCAAAGTCCTGTGCACTTCCTACTGATGGTGTATCTTGTAACCCTCAGAAAATGTAATAATAATCTTTGACTGATCTACAGTCATTGATGTTCTTTAATTATTATCACTTTTTTGCAAAATAAAGGTTTTATGTTGATGTACCCCTTACAAAAAATCTATCAAATGTTGATCAATGGACATAACATTATTTCTGAAAAAAGTCAAGTGATTATACATTGGCATTTATTATTTTGGGGGCAGGGTGGTGCAGGAAGTGTACTATAATTATAAGTGTGATTTAAGTTTGTGGCGCAAGGGATTAATGATTTGGCGCACACTAACCAAAAGATTAAGAATTGTCTCCACATTCCTGAAGGTGAAATAGAACTCCCTAGACCAGTGATGGCAAACCTTTTAGAGACCGAGTGCCCAAACTACAACAAAGACCCACTTATTTATCACAAAGTGCCAACACAGAAATGTAATTTGTGACTTATACTCCCTTCTCTGTCACAGTTTTCATTGATACCAGCACCTGAGGACACCAATAAAGCAGAAAATAGTCCCAGGTACAGCTGTCACTTTAAAATAGCTCTGTGTACAGCAAGTCCTGGGCTGACTGGGACTGCAGGAAGATACCTGGAGTCATCTCTGGTGATGGCCTGAGTGCCCACAGAAAGGGCTCTGAGTGCCACCTCTGGCACCAGTGCCATAGGTTAGCCATCACTGCCCTAGACCAACTTTTAACTGCTTTATATGTGTGCCAAAAATTGTGCTACAAAACCAGTTGGAAAAATAGAAGCACCGGAAAAAGTGTTGGATTTACAAACGTCAACCCAATTTTGTGTTGTCATGAGCGTCGGTAAACCACCAAAATTGTGGCGCCAACCCTTCATAAATAAGGCGCAAGAGGGACAGCAAGGAGAAAAAAATTTCGCCACTTTTCCATTTGTAAGTTGATGACAAATGCCCCTCGTTCTTCTCTAATTTTCGATCTCCAGTGTACATGCATGCAGGTCTGGCCGAAGAAGAGAAGCTAACGGTCAAGTCAATGTTTAATAGTAGACATCTATCTTAAGTACATAGACTGCTTTATCGCTGGGGGGATTGACTACCTTGTTGCTCTCCTGCTCTTGGTCTAAATCACCCCTACTTATAGCTACATATTATATAGCAAGACCAGATTAAGAGGTTCAGACAAACATCTAAAAGAGTTTCTGTCCCCAGACAGACTTCTCTCTATAATTCCATAGATATACTGTACTTACACTTAGACATCTTAAGGTTAGAACAATGTAGAGGCATACACCTTTGATTCACAGTGGCTCCATGTGGAGTAGACCAATGTGACTCCTGGGAACAAATAAAAGACCCACCTGCACAGGAAACTAATCCCAAGCACAGTCTTATCAGTACAATCTTGGTGATAGAAGTGATACCTAGATGTACAGTACATACAGTGTACAGGCATACTGGCACAATAAGCAAGTCTCCAGGGAACGTCCTCTCCTGTGAAAAGGAAGCCATGGTTCCTGCAGATTTCACTCATGTTTTATGAATGGTTTTGTATCCCTGGTGAAAGACATGGCTACAATATGTCATCAACAATTGGAATATATTTTGAGATATAATGCAACCATATAAGGCACAGTGATTCCTTTACTTGCCCCTGCATAAAGGAAATCGACCATCAAAATCAAGATAATAAGGAGACACTTACTCATTGATCCAGGCACTGTGACTGTGGTTATCTACTCACTGTATATTTGTTATACGTGGCCTCCTTCCTTCTAAAATCAGTTTTTAAAAGTAATGTGCTCGGCTTTACAAACTATAACACTGTCTCACCCTCCCCCCCTGGTTGTATAAGGGGTTCTTTCTGCTGTATTTTCAGTGCTGAGAGAGCAGGGGAAGGGGCAACAGTGTAACAGTCAGTAAACCAGATAACAAAGGAGCTAGGGTAGTTCATTAGAATAATTTTAAAGGTTGATTTTAGAAGGAAGGCGGCCATGGATAACAAATATAAGAAAATTGCCAGTCAGCATGCTTGGAACTATGAGTGTTCCTGGCAGGGCCATGATGAGGGCAGGTGTGGGTGCTACCTATATACTGCTGGGGCATGTGAGAGGGTTACCTATATACTGCTGGGGCATGTGTGGGAGCTACTTATATACTGATGGACATGTGTGGGGGCTACCTATATACTGTGGGCATGTGAGGGGTTACAATATACTGCTGGGCATGTGGGAGCTACTTATATACTGATGGACATGTGTGGGGGCTACCTGTAAACTGCTGGGGCATGTGTGGGAGCTACTTATATACTGATGGGCATGTGTGGGGGCTACCTATTTATCTGGGCATGTGTGGGAGCTACTTATATACTGATGGGCATGTGTGGGGGCTACCTATATACTGCTGGGGCAGGTGTGGGGGCTACCTATATACTGCTGGACCATGTGTGGGGGTTATCTATATACTGATGGGGCATGTGTGGTGGCTACCTGCATACTGATGGAGCGTGTGTGGGGGCTACCTATCTACTAACAGGGCATGTGTGGGGGCTACCTAAATACCACTGGGGCATATATGGGGGCTACCTATATGTGGCTGGGGCATGTGTGAGGAATACCTATATATTGGAGGGCATGTGTGGGGGCTACCTATATACTGATGGGGCATGCGTGGGAATTACGTATTAGGTACATTTTAGGTAACAATCCATAGGAATGCAAAACATCAACGTGTTTCAAGCGGACCCCCCCCCCCCCCCTTTAATCATGACTGCAATATACCAATACCTAAACTACCTATATACTGATGGGGCATGTGTTGGGGCTATCTACTGAATTTAGTGATGGGACATGTGTTGGGGCTAACTATATACTGTTAGGGCATGTGTGGGGGCTACCTATATGCTGATGGGGTATGTGTGGGGGCTGCTTACTGTATAAAGTGATGGGGTATGTGTGGGGGCTACCTGCTGTATATAGTGATGGGGCATGTGTGGGGGCTACCTACTGTATATAGTGATAGGGTATGTGTTGGGGATACCTATACACTGCTGTGGCATGTGTGGGGACTATCTATATACTTATATTGTTAAATATGAATTAAAGAGGGAGAAGCATACAGTGGCATATATTAGAATATATTGAGAGGTCGCAGTGTAGTATCTGTATATGCCAGGGGCACATTGTGAACATATAGCATAGATTCATTAAGAGCATGCGCCACAATTCCTGAATCTGGAGCCTCCTGCACACTACACATGCAAGCTGCACATAGCAATTTTGCATGTCTGACTAGGGCACCAAAATGTCTCGTCCTGGCCCTGGTCCCTGGTCTATCATGCTTTATTTTGATGGTAGATTTCTTTTAAAAGCCAAACTACAGTACATTCAACTAGTGAGAACCCCATCTTTAGTTTTAGTATATTTTTTATATTGGAGAGGACTAAAGAACAGGTTCCAAATGTGCAGGAATCAATTGTGGAGCCCACTAAAAGATGCAATGAACTAGAGTAGGTGGCAAAAACATGACTTAGGAGTTGGACTCCTAAGTCCAGAATGAACAGACATATGAATAACTAGTAGAGATGAGCGAGTATACTCGTCCGAGCTTGATGCTCCTTCGAGTATTAAGGTACTCGAAACGGCTCGTTGCTCGGATGAGTATTTCCCCTGCTCGAGATCGAGCATTTAATTAAAAAAACACAGTGAAGAACTATGAAGAATAGAATAAAAACAGTGAACACGGTGAACACAGGATCATTTAAGTGAAAAACACAGTGAAAAACACAGTGAAGAATAGATTACAGATGTTCGGCACATCTGCTTACTTGTCGGAAGATACGCGCGGAACGGTGCGAACAAAATAGTATGTGAAGAACAATATATATGTGTGAAGAACACTTTGAAGAACACGGTGAGCAGGACAGAGTCATCGGGGAACATGACAGAGACATCGGGGAACAGGACAGAGACACCGGGGAGCAGGACAGAGACACCGGGGAGCAGGACAGAGACATCGGGGAGCAGGACAGAGACACCGGGGAGCAGGACAGAGACTCCGGGGAGCAGCACAGAAACATCAGGGAGCAGCACAGAAACATTGGGGAGCAGCGCAGAGGCATCGGGGAGCAGCGCAGAGGCATCGGGGAGCAGCGCAGAGGCAATGGGGAGCAGCGCAGAGGCATCGGGGAGCAGCACAGAGGCATCGGGGAGACTTCAGTGGAAGAAGAGGAGCGGAACCCAGGACAGCGTATCTCCCGACAAGTAAGCAGATGTGCCGAACATCTGTAATCTATTCTTCACTGTGTTTTTCACTGCGTTTTTCACTTAAATGATCCTGTGTTCACTGTATTTATTCTATTCTTCACTGTTCTTCACATCTGCTAACTTGTCGGGAGATAATATACACGCGGAACAGTGAAGAATAGATTGCAGATGTTTGCATACATCTGCTAACTTATCACAAGACATTCTTTTTCAATTAAATAACACATTTTATTCCCGAACCATGGTCCCTTTGAAAAATGCTCGAGTCTCCCATTGACTTCAATGGGGCTCGTTATTCGAAACGAGCACTCGAGCATCAGGAAAAGTTTGTCTCGAATAACGAGCACCCGAGCATTTTAGTGCTCCCTCATCTCTAATAACTAGTCATACAGAATCTTTTTCCACAAAACTTTATACCAGTCATTGAGTTCCCCAAGTCTATAATATAATGACCCACATTTATCCAAAACAGTGCAAACTGCTCTATGCCTGTGTAGTGTGCAGGGTAAGTTACATTCCTGAACTATGCCGCACGCTCTTTATGAATCTGGTGCTCCCGACACTGCTCCGACAGAGTACACCAACTTTTTTCCCGTGCACCTTTAACATACAGCGTGCCACAATTCTGCCAGACACTGCATGATAAATGTGGTGCATGGTCCGACTGGGACACGCTTTCAGTGCAGAATTTTGAGTTGGGTATAGAGCAGCCATGACCAAATGTATAAATAAATGTGCACGCAGTTTGCACTGAAAAGAATGTGCAAACCAAACAAAAATACGGTGCAGATGCTTTAGTAAATGTGAGCAACTGACTGCAGACTTGACTCTGTGTACTATCTGCTCTGCTCCGCCACCTGGTCTATAACATGCTGCCTGCAGGTAGGTCAATATGTACAAAATGCTACACTTTGTGAAACCAGCTCAGCTGCACCTGCTCTATAACATGCTGCCCGAGTATAGGACACTATGTACAATCCACTCAGATCTTACTGCTCTATATCATACTGCTGCTAGATGGAGCACTAAATATGCTCAGCTCATCCTGCTCTCTAACATGCTGCCGGAGTATAGGACACTATGTATAATCTGCTCCGATCTTGACCAAGGCAGCGTGCCGAATATGTGTCGGAGTGTCAGTCATCTGAGTGGACGTGGGCATCCAGCACTATAGGTATATATGCACATGGCACTTTAATCTATATGTGTTGTTTAGGTGAAGCAGGCTGTAAAGATTATAGGGCTTATTTACTAAGGTTTTTGGAATTTTTGACTTTGGGACAGGTATTTAACTGGGGATTGTGTCGCACGCGATCGGATTTTGGCCCAGCTACGCTGGCTTTCATGCGACAGAAATCAGGGACAGGCCGTCGGACGATCCGACTGATTCGGACTGAGCGCGGGATTTAAGATTCAATTTGTGTCGTAAGACAATGCACTTATATACACCAAGAAGAATAAGGTGTACTCCGGCGGACCTGAGCGGGGAGTGACAGATGCAGGATCTTGAGCGCACGACCTTCCTGAATCGCAGCAGATGTGCATTCCGGTTGGACAATGCACTTTCGGGGATCGCGCAGGACTGGTAAGTAAATTTGCCCCAATATGTTTAATGAGTATTTATATGCTCTCTCTTCAGCCTTTGTTGACAATCACACGTTATTGTGTACATTTTTTCAACCTGAGAGAGTAGCCTATAACCTTGCATAAATTATAACAATGGTTGAATACTTTTTGCCTATTACTAGGGATTAATAGGTTTTTGCTTTGTGATGCCAGTTAGAAATTAGTCAAACAGAGTGGAGTTATATACAAAATCATGATGACAACTAGTGTAATTGGACAGCCAATCCTCCATTGTGAGGTTGTTCCATTTTTGTTTCTCAGATCTTGCAGCCCTATATCATACTGCTGATAGATAGGACACTATCTACAATATGCTCAGCTCCTCCTGCTGTATAACATGCTGCCGGAGTATAGTACACTATATACAATCTGCTCAGATCTTACTGCTCTATAACATTCTGCTGCTAGATAGGACACTATCTACAATATGAGGGGGTTGAATACGAACTTCCAGCCCAATTGGATGCAACATTGATACATTTGAAGCAAATCAGACTTGTACAGAAACTGTTAAGTACTAGAGAGCCAGACAAGCTGAAGATGCTACACTTACCATATGTATATTCTTACCTGCTATTCTAATCAGTTATACACAAACTTGATAAGTCTATCACAGCAATATGAATATATTATCAATGCTTTATTAATGTTCTCCATTTCCTTCAAATAGCTGCTGACAGGAAAATCCTCTTATCTTAAGACTAAGAATCATCTGCCAACAATATACTGTCACTATTACCATTGATGCAGCTTCTGTGTACCTGTGCTCATTTCCCTTATGTCATCTAACTACAGGAAATTGTGAAAGTTATTTATTTTCAAAGTTCATTTTTACTGTAATATCATGGACTTCTGGGCTCATCCGATTATTCTGGACTAAAATGTGTACATTTATTGCTAAATCCTTTAAGTTCCTGTTAAAAAGGAAAGGAGTCTTTGTATCAACCACTTGAGAAGTTCTTTAATTGTGCAGTAAATGATGCCAGATTTTTTAGGAATAGGAAATTTGCAATATTTGTAAACTCACTTAATAACAAGCAGATTCCAATATCTGTGTTTGTATATATATTCCTTGAACATTTACTTTGGACAGTGAAACTTCTCCAACACTTGTTCTTTGAGTAGACATCCCCCCTGAGACCAGAGTTAAGAAAGTTCTCCACACCTTTTAATGAAGGCCTCCTTTTTAGAAGAATATTTCTTATGTCATTTTTGGTGGCCAACTAAAAAAGTGCAAATAAAAGTTAAAGGGATTTTCTGTTTCCACATTTTTTCATACACCAACAACCAGATCCTCTGGCAGGTCCCCCAATAACTCCATAAGGCCCACACAATTGGTGCTGGGGATAACTTTGCAGATCCATCACTGTTTGCAATTGACCAAATGCTCTGGCACAGACTCCCAAATATCTTACAGGCAACTAATCTTTTGATGGGTGGGCATAATGTGGCATGGATCAGATGTTGTATTGCCAGATGTTACAAGAATCCAGGTCCTGATTAAATTAAAAATGGGAAATGTAAAAAGGACCCAAAGCTCAGCAAATAATGCCGTTTACTTTCCATTGTGCATAATTGATCATAACTAGTGTTGAGCAGACCCGAACCGCAGTCTCAGTCTCTAGCAAACTTTGCATATTTGGGCCCCAAACCTGGATATGAACTTTAGTCAGTTTAAATACAGGTTTGGCTCAACACCATTGGGGGCATTTAAATTAATGTTGTGCATTCAGGCATTCAGGCTGTTTCCATTTTGTAGAGGATTTTTGCTTCTCTCTTCCCTAAAATGCTGGCACCCTGCGCATGCGCCACAGTGATTTAGATGTACCCAGTGGCTTTGCAAGGAGCATAAACATGACCATTTCTGCACAATGCAAAGAAAAAGAAAATACAAATCTTCCAATAGCATCTCATGCAAAAAAAATATTGGATCCATATCCATGCACTGCATAATGGGAAATCAAAGGCACTTGAACACATCCATGGGGAATAGATGTCTATTAAGGTCATAATAGTGGATTTTAATTGCCAGATCCTTTTGCTCTCAGGAGAGATAACTACAGATAGGAAGCTCTGGCAGCGACTTCTCTTCTCCTTTTCAAGATCTTTTCTACTTTTAATACTTTAGTATTTTTTCTACTTTTCAGCTGCGGTGAGTGTTCATGTGTATTGGGGGACTCCTAGGAATAGTGAACTAGAAAAAAAGTTAATTCTTTCATTTTTCTGAAAATGATTTTCTAGAAATCACCACTGTGTCTCCTTTCATTTCTTTCCTGAACTTCTTCATTATCTTCATGTTCAGCATAGAAACGAGACACAAAACTGGAGGCTTTTCAAAATGGATGTGACATTTACAGGTAAACAATTTATCTGGACATAAAGCAAACTAATTATATTGGCACCTTTTAGATTAAACAATAGAGAAGGTGTGAAGATGCGAATGCGAGCGAAACCATACGTGCCAAAACCGGGAGAAGTAGATGTGAGCCCATTTACTAAAGCAATGGGGAGGATATAAGTGTGAAAACAAAGTGAGGACTAGACATGGCTAAATATAACACTTACCATCCAGTTCTCCAATATTATTATATTTATTGAAAATCAACTACTACAGGCAGTCCCCTACTTAAGGACACCCAACGTACAGCCAACCCCTAGTCAAAGATGGACCCCTCTGCCCACTGTGACCTCTGGTGAAGCTTTCTGGATGCTTCACTTTAGTCCCAAATTGTAATAATCAGCTGTAAAGTGTCTGTAATGAAGTTTTATTGGTAATCCTTGGTCCCATTACAACAAAAAACTTAAAAAATTCCACTTCTCACTGGGGCAAAAACAAATTTTGTCTGGATCTACAATATACAGCTTCGACTTACATACATATTTAACTTAAGAACAAACCTATGGAACCTATCTTGTACGTAACCCGGGGACTGTCTGTATTAACCTTTGTCTCTGCAGTACATTATAGCATCAGACAGTCCAATTATCTCTATGGCACATTGGAGGGAAGTGCTGCTAGATATATGCTATACCAGCATGGATCTAGTTAATACTGGAAAGCTTACATTGTCTCTAGACTTTTCGATAAAGAGCAGCATCAGCAAAAACACTCTAGAATCTGCATACAATTACAGGCAGTCCCCTACTTAAGAAGATCCGATTTACAGACGACCCCTAGTTACAAACGGACCTCTGGATGTTGGTAATTCACTGTACTATAACCCTAGGCTACAATAATCAGCTGTAGGAGTTATAAAAGGCGTCTGCAAATAAGCTTTATTGTTAATTCTGGTTCTTATGACAACTCAACAATTTTAAAATCCAATTGTCACAGAGACCAAAAAAACTGGCTTAGGGTTACAATGATAAAATATGCAGTTCTCACTTACATACAAACTCAACTTAAGAACAAATCTACAGAACCAGTCTTGGACGTAACCTGGGGACTGCCTGTACACAGATATTTAAGCCCAAAATTCTTTCTTGTGTAGTTGTCTAACATCAAATAACCTCTAATCTTTGTGATTTTTTGTACAATGAAATCAAAACTGATAAATGATAAATTGTACTAAGTACACCTGACACATGACAGCAAAAATGCACAACCAACATGGAATAATAAAAAATCTTTATTTATTTAGCACCGTCATATTCCATAGCCCTGAAATGGGTCACTTGTCTGTGATTTCCTGAAGTAGCACTTTAGTTTTACCGCCAACTGCAAAATTTCGGACATGCTGCAGGTGGATCGCATAAACATCCAATCAGGGGCGGATTAAGACTGCCATGACTCCCCTGTGCTGTGTGAATATCATAGCCTCTACAAGTCTGAAATCACTTCCTACATATGGTATTATAATAACGCTTCTTGAGGATGCGTTCCTTCTGCCTGCTTTCAATCTGCGGTTTCAAAACCTTTGGAGGACCTTTCAAGGTCCTGAAATGGCTCTTGTGTATTGAGAGAAGGAACAGATGTACAAGGATTTCGTGGGTGAAGGCCCTTTCCACTATACATTTGGTGGTGGTTTGGGTGGCCATGGGCCCCCTAGAAAACTTGGGCCCCAGGCTACTCCCCACCTATATTATAATCCACTACTGCACACAACTTACGTTAGTCTTTGAAAGTAAAGTCCTTTTTCTATGTTTCTTTATATACCATTAAAAACTTACAGTATATAAAATATAATTTTCATTTTATGGTAAATGGTCCAGTCATGTGGTAAATCTGCGCTTCTATAGCGAGAGTACGTAGAGTTCCTTATTCTTTTTTTTGTAGGACAAATTATTTACCATAATGTGTAATAAGGTAAAGAAGGAAAAGATTTCTGTCACAAAATGATTTATCTTTTTATCTTTAAAGACTTTTTTTATTTTCGATCTTTAAAGACTTTATAAACTGTGACTACAGACTTATAAGGGACAATTAGTTTGCAATTAAATTAATCTAACATCTATTTCAGCGCAATCTTTTTTTTTATTTTATCTGTACCTGGAACCAGACAAAGTATCGAATACTATTTGAATAGATTGAATACAAGGTGTGAAATGAGAGTATTAGACCACGTTTGTAACCATAGACGTGAGATATTTTGCCGGGTCCTGACAATTTCGACAAGTTATACTGGCAATTTCATGTCTAGGAGAACACCTCTATTGTACCCACTTGTCTCCACAAATTCCTATCACATAGAATTGCAAATTCATGTGTTAGAAATGTCCATGGGACACTGAACTCCTATTCTGTATAATAATTCCTTCTTATTTGTGTTGTAGATTATTATCTTACTACTTCATTTGTGTATGAAAGGATTTATAGAATATGCTAGAGCTATCTACATCTATGCCTTATATATAGCACTCTGTATGACAAGACTATGTCTAATAAACATGGTCCATCATGTCAGCCATATTGGCTAGGTATATCAAGAAGCCAACTGTATTGTAAGCCAAATTGGCTTGCCAAAATCCACACAGGCTTCTTTAGCAAGGCCACGCAAGTTTATGGTATTTTGAAGTCTTTAAAATTTCTTGTATTATGCTACAGTCACACAAACTTATATATATATATATTCCATAGACGGAAATGGGCACTCGCAGGGCCGGCTCCAGGTTTTAGTGGGCCTCTTCGTGGGCCGCCCTCCAGTGTCCACCCTCCCTCCCCCCCCCCCCTGCGGACACACTGACCCCCCCCCCCCCCCCCCCTACACACCCTGCCCCCCCCCCCCCACCCCTTTATTCACACTGCAACACCGTACCGTTCCGTAGCCAGGAGAAAGTAAGGACATGCCCTATCTTTGCCCGCAATACAGGGCCATGTGCCATATATTGCTATGGAGAGGGTCAGAGGTTATCAGCACTCACGCCGTCCTCCTCTCCCCAGCGCTAACATGTGTCCGCCGTACTATGGCGGGCAAGAGTAGCTCATAGCCATGGAGTAGCTCATAGCCATGAAACAGGAGTAGCTCATAGCCATGTTAGCTTGTGTATCCACGGGATCAAAGATAAACTGAAAATAGATTTACTGGGAGCCATTGCTTTGCAGATCTTACTGATGGTCACACATGCATGAGGCCCTGGAGTTTGGGGTGGAAGCACAACCCTATGCCCTAAGTGTCCACCTCAGATCTTCTACATCATCCAGGGCTTAAAGCGAACCTGTCACCAGGAATCTAATTTTTAGCTGGTGACAGGTTCCAATAGCCTCTGCTATGCTGATTTTAAAAATACCTTTGTCAGCATTCTGAATCATTTCAGTACTTTATATAAGTATAATTCACATTACTCGGCTCCCCGCGTGTGTCTGTGTCTCCTCATGTATTCTTTCTCTCCTCCACATCATCCCCCTCCCCTGCCTGTCAATGCACATGACAAACACTTGGGTGGGACGTAATGACTATGGGCCTCAGTTTGTTCTACTGTGGATCTGCCACAATAAATATTACACTAAAAATGTAGTGAGTAGACTGAGAAGCAGTTGTACCATAAAAACTGTATATCCCAGAGACGTTCATAATGCAGTAGGAAGCGAGACAGCAATGTATGACATTAGATAACATTTAATGCCAAAAGTATAAATAAAAACAAAAAACGTAATGAAAGATCTCATTAAGGAGAGTACGGGCAGATTACTATGAATAGGGAGAAAGTGTAAAATAATATTTTAAGAAATGAAAAATGAAGAATATATCTGAGAATGGGAGAGTCTAGGATAATAAATTTGGTGACCGGGATGACTAGTATGTCACAGACGCTATGGGATCCATAGTAAAATACAGAGAGGGGGATTTATTATTTTTGGTGCAGGATTGCACTAGATCCTTTTATATTTATATTTTTACATTATTATGTCATACAAGGATAAAAGGAGAGATTAATACGTCATAAATATGATCATACAGGTTAAACAGCAGGTTATTTTGGGGGATTTACTAATTCTGGCGCTAGCAAGACTGTCGGCAGCGGAGATCAGTCTGCGGAAAGCACAGCCAGGTGTATTAAAGTGGCGCACGGCTGTAAGTAAATAATTGGTAAACGGTAATAATCAGTCGTGCGCCATAAAAATGCGACATCAATGAGATGTGCGCCAAAATCTTATATGGACTGCGCCTTCATTTTGCTCTCTGACCATTTTTTTCCTGGTCTATTGTGCACCAAAAATTGTGCCTAAAAATGCTGACAAAATACACATAAATGTGACGGTAATGTGGAAAAGTTAGGCCACGCCCACTTGCGCCAAAAAAAGATGGAGGAGTCGGGATAGTGGGAAATATCAGTTTTTTCTGGCGCAAACTCATTATAAATGTTCCACAACAATTCTGCGCCCAAAAAAAAAAAACAAAAGATCCCGTCATTTTTTAGGCGCAGATACGATAATACATGTCCCCCATTGTGTACTATTGGGAGAAGGCAGAGACTGGAAGATGAGGCTCTAATATTGTCTTATATGGGGAGGAATGAAAAGAATGAAGAGGAAAAGATTATTCATATAGGGGGAGGGGGTTATTATGGCATTTAGGGGGGTTATGTTATATGGGGAAGGGGCAACAGTTTTACTGTATTTCAGTGCAAATGTTATTATCATATAGAGATGGAAAACAGATTATTAGGCATATAGGGGGAGATACTGTAGAAACGCATTTAGCCATTTAGGGAGATGGTAAGAGAAGATTATGATATGCAGGGACTGGACATTAGAAGAAGAGAGGTAATAATGTACAATGATGCCTCCATAGCCGTGGCGCAGTCCTGCTACTTTCTCCTTTCACACCTCAGGACTGAAATCCACATGAAGCCTCTGCCAGGACAAGGACAGCTCGCTGTGCGTCACTAGAGAGCTGTTCACACTTCAGTAATATCAGCTGCCCCTGCAGTGTCCGCCATTAACCCCATGTTTCCCCAGCAGCGGGTGTAATACACATCCCTGTAATAACGTGTCACCTTGTGGTGTGAAGGGGCACGAAACTGACACAACATACAAATGTCTCTGCTCTCTCACAGCTGGAGCCGAGGCATCGTCCAAAACGCGCCCCCTACAGGTCAAACGAGTCATTACAGGCTGAGCTCTTCAAGAACTCAACTGGTTGTACTATAATAAGAAGATCAGATCGCAGAATATTTGGCGATGTTTAAGTAAAGAAATAGACATCTTAGTAGTCAAAGGAAGTTATTTTCAGATGTTGCTTTCAGCTTTAATTGCAATTTCCTATAAAATGATGTTTGCTATATTGATATTGTTGTATGGTTGTAAGTGCAGTTAACTAACAACAATTAAGAAGTATAGAAAATAGTTAAAGAATAATTAATAATTATATTTTTATTGTTATATTTTAATAACTATACTGTATGTTCTATATTTGTAACACATTAAAAAAAGTTAATATCCCTGTCATCTATTGTGTAACATTTTATCATCTATGTTCTATCTATCTGTTTATTTATTCATTCCATATACCATCTATCTTTCTACTTTCTATTATCTAATTTTTTTTATCATAGATGTATATTATATCTTTACATCTGTCTATCGACCCATTTATCTATTTATCTATCTGTGTTTCAGGTTATTCGTCCCTATATCATCGAACTATTATGTGTCTATGTATCATCTATCAATCTACATACATTTACTGATCTACAATCTACAATTTTATCAACTATAAATATTCTACATCTATCTGTTTCTATCTTATCTGCCCCTACATCACCCATCTATAAGTCCATTTATCACCCACCAATCCATATACCATCTTTTTACTTCTCTGTTATCTAATTTTTATCATCTATATACTATCTATCTATCTATCTATCTATCTATCTATCTATCTATCTATCTATCTATCTATCTATCTATCTATCTATCTATCTATCTATCTATCTATCTATCCATTTTCTATCTATCTATCCATTATCTATCTATCTAGCTACCCATAACAAAAAGGCAGCACTATCTAATTCCAAAGAAAAGGAAGCATTCCAATGTTAGGGAAGGATGGGGTGAATCTTTATTCTATAGCCAATACCATCCTATGGAGTAAAGTTTCACATCATTTTTCACCAACATTGGAATGCTGCCTTTCTTAGGAATTACTAATGTGACCCTTTGCATTGGGATCTGCGGCATTGCATTCACTTTGGAGTTGTGCTGCTCTGGACTTTTTTTCTTTATTATTATAACTTATCTATCCATTATATCTTATCTATCTATCTATCTATCTTTCCTTCTCGTCTATCTCCTCGGCTATTACATATTTATATAACCTCCATACTATCTCTCATTCATCTATACAATATCTATCTATTATGTTTCTATATTGTACTATCGACTTTCTACCATACTTTCACTACTAAAGTAACACTACAATACTACTTTTGTTATCTATTTATTATATATATATATATATATATATATATATATTGTAGTAGTATTGTGGTATATGGTAAAAAGACGATAGTAAAATATAGAAACATAATAGATAGATATGCGAGAGTTAGATGTATATCTAACACTCGCATATCTATCTATTTATCTATCTATATATCTATATCTCTATCTGCATCATATCTATGTATCATCGATCCTTCTTGTCTATCTATTCTCCATATCTATATATCCTCCATCTATACCATCTATCCTTCAATAATATATCTATCTAGAATAATATAAATACCAATTCAGCAACAATCTTGGATTAAGTAATAAAGGGGACCTGTAGATCTTGAATTTCCCGGTCATCGGGCATGTAATGTAGCTATGATGTGTCTTCTTTAGACAGACATTATGATGTCTTAAGTGACTAAACATCAGACTAGAGATAATTAAGATGAAAGAGAAAATGACACTAAGGTGAATATTTACAAAGGGGAAATCGAATCTGCATGTGGACAATGAAGATTATGTATTATCACATGCCGCATCTCATATCTGCTGCCTGTACACACACAGCGCTAAGTTATTGCAGAACAGGTCAGTCACCTGACCAGCCAGCCACGCCCACATCTTACAGTAGCGTTCCATACCTGTCCCTGGCCACACCCTTCACACCTTTCTACAGTGTGACACCGCCCCCGGGCGCTGATTGGCCGGCGCTGAGGTTATAGTCGCCTGGTGATGTCCCCGGGGCAGACACTAGTCCTCCGCACTCCGTGTGACCCGCGCCCTGGTCTCTCCTCTCCAGACATGAGCAGCCCTGATGGTGGATACGCCAGCGACGACCAACTCCAGGGAAAGTGCTCAGTGCCCGTGATGATGCCCGGCCTGGGACAGTGCCAGTGGGCGCCCGACACCATGACCTCTGCCATGGGGGACCCCAAGAGCAAGGGTGACCCCTCCAACCCCAGGAGTAAAGCCGAAGCCCGGATCCGCCGTCCTATGAATGCCTTCATGGTGTGGGCGAAAGACGAGCGCAAGAGACTGGCCCAACAGAACCCGGACCTGCACAACGCCGAACTCAGCAAGATGCTAGGTAATGTACTGTGCCAATACCATGTCATAGCAATACAGCCGGAGGCATTGTAAGATGAGCATTAGTATCCGGGTAGTAACTAGTAGGGTAGTATTATATTGTATAGTAGGATGTAGTATTTGTGCCTATTGTATAATTACTGATTATGATGTAGTAGTATCGTTAAGGTTAGTAAAACAAAAGTTTAGCTTCAGTCGTTATGGTGATAGCATACTACAATCCGTGTTATAATATGATAGGAAACTACAAATTGATATAATTGAGTAGTTTGGAAATACAGCAGATTAATCATATTTAGTAATATGCAAGGTGGTATTATAGAATGTAGCTAGATAATAGTTTAGTATCGGATGTTGTGGTAATAGTATGGTAGAATTATGTAATATAATAGTAAACTGCAAGTTAATACAATTGAGAAGTATGGAAATTGTTGTAATTTAATATTTAATATTATTACATGTTAGCATTATAAATGTATGATCATATAGTAATATAATAGTGAAGTAGCTTAAAACTTTTATATCTTAATGAGACACTAGTGAACTATATAATAGAAAGATATGGCAGTAGTATGGTATGTTTTAGTATGTTGGTGTTGTAGTAACAGAGTAGGGATAGTAATGAAGGAGTTGTAGTATAGTTGATGATTTACATTCACTCTTGCTTCTATTTTATTATGTTTAATATTATTAGTTTTAACATTGTTGTTTTTTACTGTATTAAATATTTTATTTAAACATTGCTATTCTTATATATTTATTACATTATAATTCTGCTTATCTTTACATCTAATTATTATCTACCTTAACAGTACTTGTATTGTAACTTGTCTAAAGCTTTCCATGCTTCTTCTGTTTTTACCTGTTTGCTAATGTTATCTTGTCATCTACAGGACAGTCCTGGAAATCTCTGACCCTGGTTGAGAAGAGGCCATTTGTAGAGGAGGCTGAGAGACTGAGAGTACAGCACATGCAGGACCATCCTGAGTACAAGTACAGACCCAGGAGGAGGAAGCAGGTGAAGAGGATGAAAAGAGCAGAAGAAGGTCTTTACCCAGAAACAGATCTACCTACCTCTGCCATGCTCAATACTGATGGACTGGTAGCAATGGATGACCTCTCCAGGGGTTACACTGAGCACCATCATGGTCATGTCTCACAGAACAGCCATTACAAAGAGCATCACCCTATGGGACACTACTACAAATCCTACAATCTACAGCCATCCTCTCCAATGTCTCAGGTGGCTCCATTACACTACTCTTCATCACCCACTCAAGATGGAAATCATATGATGCCCTTTGCCTATAACACTGCCTATTCCATCCACTTCCAGCAAAACAATTCCTGCTTCACCTATGGAAGAGAAGTCCCTCAAACAGAGAACAGTCCCCTAGGGAATCATGGGCAGGTGTCTCCACACATGTACTATTCTCAGCCATATGTACCTACCCCCAGGGCTCACCAGGTGGCACAACCTGAGCACCCATCACCACCACCCCAGGAGCCTGGACCCATCAGCAGAGCAGACCATATCCACCAGAGTCACCTTGTGGGTGACATTGATAAGAATGAGTTTGATCAGTACCTCCCACTTGATGGCAAATTTGATTCCCAGCTGGACTCTCACGCAGATGGAAGTGATGCCACAAATCTGCTGCCATCTTTAATCTCAGAATCAAGTAACCTCTACAATTACTACAGTTACTGTAGCGTCTGAAGCACTTTCCATTTCTTGACCTACTGTGAAGTCTAAAGGGACATTGAAGGCAATCCTGCTAATTGTGCAATTTTAGGTATTTTAGAGTAAACCGACTTATATGAAATTTTATTAATTATAATGTAAATTTGTGCTTATTTTGTATTTTTATACTGAATACTGAAATAAAATTAACTGGTTGTTTCATACTGGTGTGTCAGATCTTTATTATTTCTTAGTGTATACTTATATCAGTGATCTTACATCGACCATGAGTAAGAGCACAGGGATGCTTCAAGAAATGCAAAGATAATTTCTTACAAAATAATGGAATTATTATTATTTGCATTTTTACTATTTATTACCTACCTTCAAAAAGCCATAACATTTTATTTTTTTTTTTTTCTAGTTACAGTGTTAACCATATTGGATAATTATTTTAATATTTTAATAGGTTGGGTATTTTTGAACACAGGGATATCTAACATGATTTTATTTGTTAATTTATTAATTTGCATTTCATGGAAAGAGAGTTATTTTTATTTTTAAAACATTTTATTGTTTGAATTTATTTTTTTGAAACTTTTTTTTTTACTTTTAGGCCCCTAGAGTAATTGGTAATAATCTGCTTCCCTATTACATCCTGTAATACAGACCTTTGAATGACAGGGTTCTGAGAGTATGAGTGGTTCCTGGCTTTTCGATCATTGTCCCATGCGGCTGTCATGGCCTATTGGCTACCGGTGCTTGTGTAACTATGATCTGGTACATGAGTGGCACTTAACAGGTTAACAGCTGTTATCGAAGCCAGCCCAGATGAAGGCTGTAAACTGCAGGTGTTTGCTGTATTATTCCACCTTTATGGAGAAGGTTTAGCCCAGAATTCCTCTTCTTACAGGATTAAAAACAACTTACTAGTACTGAACATTTTCTTAAAAGGCTATCGGAGTCTTCCATCATCGCAAACAGAATTGTGTTAGGAACTTATATGAGCTTTAAAGACTCTCCTTCCCTGTTTCCATTTTTATCTATATTTCCATAAACATAATGGGGCACATTTACTAAGAACAGGACAAACTGCACTAAATGTAGTTTGCCTGTGTATATTGCAGAGATTCAGGATTTCTGGCGCATGTTCTTCATGATTCTGGTGCCCTCTGCACTGCCCGGACAGTATGCACCAGCATTTTTTTGGTGCACCTGTAACATAGGGCTTGCCACACAATTCTGTCAGGACTTTGCATGATAAATCTGGCAACTATAAACTTAGCTTGATGACATCATTAATGATGACCATCTTTACAAATATCTGATATACATATGCAATATATGTAAACCAGGACTGTCCATCTGCCAAATCAAAATACAATCATATGATATATACAATTTATATAACACCCACTATTCCCTATACCAGTGGTGGCGAACCTATGGCACGGGTGCCAATGGTGGCACTCAGAGCCCTTTCTGTGGGCACCTGGCCATCGCCCCAGCACACCAAACAGAACTCTAAGAATCCTCCTGCAGTTGCAAGCCACTTAAAAGATGCTGTTCTACTTCGAACTGTAGGAAGAGGGAGAATGAGTAGACAGGGCCAAATTATCTTTAGAGGATTCTCTGTGTACAGAGGGACACTGGAAAGAAGCTAAAGTGATGCAAATTTTCCATCTTTCTACTGTGTTGCTGTCCTTAGGAGGCCAATCTGATTGAAAGTCGTTGAAGAACATGGAGCAATAAGTTACTGCTTTAATTTTTGGTTGGCACCTCGCGATAAATAAGGGGGGTTTGGGTTGCACTTTGGGCACTCAGTCGCTAAAAGGTTCGCCCCTATACCCCCAGGTAATCCCAAATCAAGCCATACCACTATTCTGCAACATTGTATCATATACCTCATCCCTGTATATACACTCCTTCCTCATCTATATTTCTCATCCCTAACATAATAACACCTTTCTTCATCTAATGAGATGATAAAATTCTATTCTCACATATCAATGAACACTGCCACCAAGTGGCCAAATCTGAAATTGAGCATAATGGTTAAGCAACAGGCAGCAAAAGCAAAAGATACTCTGGGGCACATTTACTTACCCGTTCCTTGGAGTTCACTAAGATCGTGCGCCCGATATCCTGCATGTGTCGCTTCCCCGCTCAGGTCTGACGGAGTTCACCTTCTTCTTCCTGGTGCATGTAAGTTTTTGGGCTTGCAACACAATTTGAAAGTTAAATCCCGTGCTCAGTCCAAATCAGTCGGATCGTCCAACGGCACATCCCCCAATTTGGGTTGCATGAAAGCCAGAGCAGCTGTGCCAAAATCTGATCGCGTGCAACACAATCCCAGTGCATGCGATCCTATCAAAGATGCACAAATCCTGAACCCGTCGAACAGTCCGACGAAAGAGCAGTGCACGATCCTTAGTAAATAAGGCCCTCTGTGTTTATTATTACCACTTTTTTACACTTAGGACCCTTACCCTGGTCTACAATTAAAGGGATGAGTGTCTGCACATCTTATGCCTAGCATTTTTATAGAATCTCAGTTTCTTTGCATGACATGATTTTAACGATATCCTCCCATCCAATGCTGCTTATCCTCGTATGTCCCCATAACTTTTGACCTCTTGTGGACACTTTGGAAGTACTATTGTATGGAAGCAGTATTACACAAATGACTTTCCGCTTATGGTAAATTACATTCCTATTGTTGCTCTGTTTATTCTCTGTGTAGGGAATAGAGCTTCTTGTTGTCTGCACTGCCACTCATCTGAGTTTTTGTTAAAATAGTTTTGTTAATGAGTAAGAATAATAATAAGCAATAATTTAATAATAATAATAATAATAATAATAATAATTAGATTCTACCTGATTTTTGATCATTGGTGGTAGCCTATGCAAACAGTTTCTGACTTAAGAACACCCAACTTTCAGATGACCCCTAGTTACAAATGGGCGTTGCTGCCCACTGTGACCTCAGTTGAAGCTCTCTAGATGCTGGCCATTTACTGAACTTTGGCCCCAGGCTCAAGGGTCAACATAAGAGTTATCAAAGGTGTCTGCAATGAAGCTTTACTGTTAATCCTTTTCGCTCATGATAGACCAAAATTATTTTAAAAATCCTATTCTCAGAGGAATGAAAGTAATGCTTTTTTTTTAAATTAGGCTCCTTTCACAAGAACATGTAAAGGATCTATGTCCGGCTGCATAATTTGCGGCCAGATATTGGTCCCCCAAAGAAGCCTTGGATGCCCGGCTGCAGTACGGCGGCCAAACATGTTTGTCACCGTACTGTCCATGGGACTAAGATAGAGCCATGCCTCTCTATGGAGAGGGGAGAGCAACTCTCACTCCTCTTTCCAGCCCGGGCTAGCATAAGTCAGCGTGAAAGAGGCCTTACACTAACAAAATATACCTGGTACCAACTTACATACAGATTCAACTTAAAAACAATCCTACAGAATGGGGGAGATTCATTATTCTTTCTACACCAGCATTCCTGTATCCCAAACCACACACCACTTTGTGCATGTTGATGCGTGGGGTGGGAGGAGGGTGGGCAAAAAATTCTGGTCTCTCTATGAAGTATAGGTTCTACTTTGAACAATTCAGCCAGAGAGTAAAATACTTCTAGCAATAGACAAAACGATTTAAGCTAAATAGATAAATCACACTTTACATCCCCAATTCCCTGTTATTGATAGACAGGGTTAGGTATCAGTAGCCAGATTAGGTTAGATTAGTTAACATTAGGCTGATTAGTTTGTAAATAGTTAATTGACTTATACATTTAGTTTAGTACTAATTAGGGATAATGAATTTACTTTTAGGATTTTTCTTATATAGTTTGTTTATTTGTTGCTGAGTTGTTATCTCACGTAGGAACAAAACTGAATTTAGGAAAGGGAAGAAAGTTACTTCTGACTATCATGAAAACACATGAATCCTGACAGGAGGAGTCACCAGATTGGGACAGTTCAACCACTGATCAAAATTCTGTTGTCTTTTGCTATTGCTATTGGCCACCTTATTGGCTCACGTTGGCCGATATATAGGAAAAGGGGGGGGGGGGGGAGTCTCTGCCAAGGATGTTTGATGTTATCAATAATTTAATCTTCTGGTCTCCAGACATCAGATCAGTTATTTCCCCCACTAACAACATTTTCACACTTGGCCAAGTGGAGCGTACATGTGTTTGGAGAACTGGATGAGATAGCTATCGACTAGACAAGTATGTGGCCGGTCTTACTGGAAAATGCATCCATTGCAACTCAATAAAACCAGTAGCCATCAGAGGTGCAACTATAAGCTGCTGGGCTTGAATACAAAATCTATACTGACCCCCCTTAATGTATAGTTTATAGTATTTATCTCTTATGGGTCTCTCCTTTGTACTTCGGCATGTCCAGGCAAGTTAAGACACTCCGTTGGGGTTTTTTCTAGCTTGTCTAACCAGATGTACAAGTTAAAAATCAACATAATAAAACATCAAACACAACACACGGATGTTCCATCATTCCAACGGTCGGATTCATATGTAAAAATGTCAAAATCCCCCCCTCCCCAAAAAAATCTATTATTTAAATAATGAATCTGTATTCTTACAAAAGATCCTAAACCGTAGACCATAATATTCCTGTCTTCATATCACCAGGACACCCATTGTTCAACATTATCTTTCATCTGCTCTTAACTATAAAAAAACACCCCTTTATAGGGCAGCCACCAAGAAACGCACAAGAATAAATCTCTTTTGTTTTATATTTCCAGATAAAGTCACTTATTTTCCAAAACAGTTGTAATTCTATGTTTAGGAGACTGTACTTTTATTAATAGACTGAGGCTATTAAAGGGCTTTTCCACCTTTTCCAGGCTTTAAATATTAATGACCTCTCCTTAAGTTAGGTCATAATGAGGTGATCGGTGGTGCAACACCTGCCAACGCCAGCCATCAGCTAAAATCTAACACTGTGGATGGAGCCGGAAGCCAAATACTCTGCCCGTAGAAAAGCAGCTATACTGGTTCATTGGAGACGCTGCCCTCATGCACATCAATAAGGATGGTGTCTGTAGTGTGCCTGGATGGGGACTATAACATGGATAGAACTGACTGCTTCCATCTCCGTCCATAGTGTTGTATAACTCATCAGCGGGGGATGGGAAATTGCACCCCCATCTATTAATGAACTATTCTTATAGTAGGTCATATGTGCAGCCTGAAAATGTATTTATATCTGCACTTGTCAACCCTTTATAGAGTTTGGAACAATTATTACAAAAATTCATCATTTGTTACACAGTTCTGTGAGATGGGATTCATTGGAAAAAAATGATCAAATTTTATTCATTTATCTTCTGGAAAGAAATTAGTGATTTGTAAACGACTTCTTTGGTCCTTGCATGTGTAAGACTCATTCTTCATGATCCTGTATGTTCATCTTTCATAACTTTCCAAAACTTTGCATCTTTTTATAGGTGCTCATACACTGTTTCTGGCACAGTTAGATTTTTTTTTTGTATTCACCCTATCATTATTTTTGTCTAGACAGTAGAGAGCCTAACTAGGACCAAGTACCATGAAACTATGCTAAGTCAGCTCTCCCTACTGTGAGCTGGGGGGTCCTGGGCTGCAGCCTTCTGACAGTAGACATCCAAAAATAATAACAATGATTCATTGGAAATGGTAGGGACTAGATTGAAAATTAAAACTACAGCAGAGTCATTGGAACAATGCCTATTAAAAGTGGCAAAGAACTGGTGAATTGCAAGATTGGTGAAGGTGACATAAGCAATTCCATAAATGACTGTAATATGGTCAACATGGACTTAAATGTTAATGGCTGTATTAGCACAAGAATAGTTTTGGTTACTAGAGGAATATACCTGTTGCAATATTTATTTAGCTGATGGTTCTACCCATTTGGTGGCTTCCACTTTGCCACCACATCATTGTATTTAGAACATGAGTCCCTATTGTACTGTACATGCAATGGCCACATGAATCTCTTTCAAAAAAGTCATTGAGCCTCACTGACACAGGATTCATGAAGCAATGGAGTAATCTGATTGGGGCAGATTTATCTTAAGTTTTTTTTTTTTTGCGTTATTTTTTGCACCTAAAATGTCTCTATTTTGCACCATATTTGTCTAATGCCAAAATCTGCTTAGATAGATGTGATCATTCTCTGTGGTTTGTTTTTGAAACTCCCCGATATTATGATGGTTTATATTGTTAAGCTATCATCGTTTTCTGTTTAAAAGAATCAATTTTTAAAAATTATTAAAAAACACCAAGAACAGCTGTCTGCTTCTGATGCTTCTGACAAAATGTTTGTGTGAAAAATAAACATGAAATTACAAAATTAAAAAAATATATTGTTTTTTTCCCCCCATTGAAGTCTATGGGAAAGTGAAATTCTGCATCATTGTGCAGTTTCCATGCAGAATTCTCAAAAGGGATGGGAAAAAAAGGAAAAAACACTTGGTGGAAATCTGCATTAGGACCGCATATAAAAAACGCACGTATTGGATGCAGATTTTGCGCATGACAATCTACAACATCTGGATTCCTTAGTTAAATCCCAATCCAAAAGGAAGAGGAAGTAAACACGCCAATTAGATAAAATATAATCACTTTATTTTGTATCATAAAGCTTTTGTACAAACTTTGTAACCTATAATATGATATATATATATATATATATATATATATATATATATATATATACTGTATATATATATGTGTGTGTGTTGGTATAATATAATAAAATAAAGTCAAGTTTGTACAAAAGTTTTATTATACCAAAATAAAGTGATCATATCTTTCTTATTTAATTGGCATTTTTACTACCCTTTCCTTTTAAATTGGGATATATATTAAAAGTGTATTTTAGTGTCCTTATGCTGGGAGAAGGAAACTTTAGGTGTTTTGGAGTTTAACATGCCTTGTAACTTTGTTCTCAAGGTGTCTGACAGAAGCTTTATTACAATTGAAAATGCATAGAAACTCAAGCACCCAGGTTTATGTCCCACTGCAATGTTCTTAATGTAATTCAACCTGTGTTTTTGTGTTTACAGTAAACATTGGGTGCATGAATTGCATACGATGCCTTAAAGGGCTTTTCCAAAGTTTGCATGCTATTCCCTCTCCAAAGCAAAAACGTTTGCCGGCTTTTACCCCCACAAGAACAGGTATCATGCTCCCCCCTAATGAACAGAGTTCTGCTACATCGTTTAGTCTTCACTTCGTTACTCCATAAAGTTCATTGCTGGTAAATGACGGGGGGGGGGGGGGGGGGGGGGGGAGACGAGGTGATCATCTCATGGTCACTAGTCTTCAAATGACTTTCCAGTGATGGACCAGTCCCAGAATGTTCCAGGTGAATGAAGTCTAGCTACAGCTCCGCTTTCTACTTCCCGCCAAAAATTGGCTTCTATTCTGTTTTCTTCTTGGTCTTATGATGATTAGACCCCAGAGGTTGCTGGGAGAAGTGTTTTTTCAGCTGTTGTACCCGATACCATGAAAAGTACATAGAGTATGAGTGTACCAGGGTGCACATAGTGGTGACAGATTCGATCTGATAACATGGGCTTCTTTCAGAGGAAGTTCATGAGGCTCCTTCTTTCAGATTGCTGACCTTGAGCTTAAACAGATAAAAAAAATCCTGTTTGTTCAAGTGGCAAAAAGGAAACATGCAGCGACTATGATTTCAGCCTTTTTCACGTCGGATATTCTGTGATAGATCTGACCAGATGCAGTCTGACCACAGTCTTGGGAAGCCACTTTGAATTGACACAAACAGGTTACGGTATTCTTTTATTTACCTGTAACCTCTTATTCTGGATTTATCAAGGCACCAGATGTGTAAGACAGATTTATTATGCTCAACTGTTTTTTAAAAAAAGGTTGCAAATTTTGGTGTTAATTCACTTCAATCCCCTCCTGGTGTAGGAAACAGTTTAGAACTAATTGCAAAATCTTTTACTTTTTTGCAACTTTTCACGTACAATGGGGGAATTCATTATTGGTTTTACAACATTTTTTGTCTTTTCTTTACCTCGCTGCACATATTTTTGTGTTGGCGCCTCAATATTGGTTTTATTCTGACACTCATGCTTTTTTAAATTTCCGGTCGCTTAATTTGGCCTAGCTTAATAATCCTGACACTTTTTCCTCACTTCAAGGTGCCTGGGACTTATTTTTGCGCAATTTTTGGTGCACAATTAGAAGAGCTAATAGCTGGTCTACAAAGTTCTATTTCACCTTCATGAATGTGTTGTCTGAGTTAGGCCCCTTTCACACTTGCGTTTTTCAAGTACGTTTTCTGCACGTGCTTTTGACGCGCAGAACTTGCATTGCACTCTGACCCATTGTAATCGATGGGTCTTTTCAGACTTGCAATTTTTTTTACACACACACGCACGTTTTTTTAACGCGCGTTTAAATCTCAGCATGCTCTACTTTTGCAAGTCACGCGCGTGAAAAACGCACCATACAAGTCTATGGAAATGCATCAAAAACGCATTGCACTCTGAGACACTTGCAAGTGCAATGCAAGTGCAATGCGTTTTTCACGCATCAATTGCCATAGAAAAGATAGAGCTCAGCCCTGAGTCCATTTCACGCGCATTATCTGCGCGTGAAAAACGCATTGAAATTGCATAGAAAATGTGCATGAAAAACTGAGACATTGAACAAACTGACTGAGAACTGATTGAACTCTGATGCAAAATGTGTGTTTTTCACTGACCAAACCCTGATCGCACCCTGGTCAAACTCGGACGTGATCTGCAATGCAAGTGTAGAAGGGGCCTTAAGAACCTTTTCGGCCATGCGCCAATTCCTTAAGCCCTTGCACCAAAATCTAAAATCCAAGTCTAATTTACTGTATCAAAAAAACGGACCCTGCTCCACAATGAACCGTGCCCCCCATACATCAAAAACATTGCAGACATTAACACCTCATAGGCCAGATTTATCAAGTCATCTAAGTCACTATAATAAATCTGATGAGTACACAAGCTCCTAAGACTGTTACATTATAGTTCTCCTATATTTTTCTTGGTCTCAAACTTTTTTTTTTGACTATTCCCTTTTTGTGATTTTCCACTTTCAAATCAAGTTTGTAGATTACAAGATGTGTCATGTATACATGGGCTGGATGTAATAGCTGGTGGCCCATTAAGTCTTCTGCCAACAGTTGCAGAATGACAGATAGAACCCTGTGGGTATCAGAACACTTTGCAAATTGTCACGCAGAAAGAATCTGGTTATTATAATTTATGTAGATTTGTGTTTTGCGTAGTACATGGTTGATGCAGATTTACATGCTGTTTTTCCACATGTGATTTTTACCTATTCTTTTCACAAGTGATCTGACATGATTCCCAAGAAAAAGGGTACATCAAATCCCCATCAATACAAAATTTGTTTTCCTATTTGATGCACACTTTCACAAGCCCATAGGGCAGTGGTGGCGAACCTATGGCACGGGTGCCAGAGGTGGCACTCAGAGCCCTTTCTGTGGGCACCCGGGCCATCACCCCAGCACACCAGACAGGACAGGAAGAATCTTCCTGTAGTTCCAAGCAAATTAAAAGATGCTGCTTTCAGTCACATTTTGATACTTAGTTTGCTACTTGGGACTGTAGGAAGAGGGAGAAGGTCCTGTCTATTCATACTCCCTCTTCCTACAGTCCCAAGTAGCAAAGTAAGTATCAAAATGTGACTGCTGGCCCCTACAGGTCTACAGAGGGACACTGGAAAGAAGCTAAAATCATGCAAATTTTCCATCTTTCTCATGTGTTGCTGTCCTCAGGAGGCCAATATGATTGTTGAATAACATGGAGCAGTAAGTTAAGCTTAAATTTTTGGTTGGCACCTCGCAATAAATAAGGGGGGTTTTGGGTGTCTTTTTGGGCACTCGGCCGCTAAAAGATTCACCATCACTGCTATAGGGGGTACAATATCATTAGGCGGCTCTTTACGACAGTTCTATGTCTCTCTTTGGAGTTTTGCTGCCCTCAGATTCATTAAAGTGGCTCTGGCTCTTGATAAATCTGTGTGTGGGATGAGTACGACAGTTGCATGCAAAATCAGAAAAAAACATAGACCAGGGTGGGGATAGTAAATCTTGCAAACAAACAAAACCCCACACAAACTGCGTCAGGAAAGTGCCATGATCATTAATTTATTTTTCACTTCACATAGCAATTTCTGTATAAAAAAAAGGCCACTTCATTAAATTAAACTCTTTTTTTGTAACTTCATGTTTATTTTTCACATAAACATTTTGGGGGACATTAATCATAGTGGGTCTCAGGTTCGCCTATTTTTGCGCCTGGTTTGCTCTTCTTTTTGGCTCGTGATCTATGATGGATCTAGTTCTGGTTTAGTAAATGCGTTTTGGAATTGTCTCATGTCCGATTCATTTGCGCCAAATCTGTCTCAAATTGTTAGATCTCATTTGTGAGCAATAATGAAAGGAGACTGAGAAAATGTGAAAGAACGTTCAGGGCTTCATCTCTGCACAAAAAAACTATCATTGTAATGTAACTGCAGGGACTAAAAGTTACAGAGATGTTAAAAAAAAAAAATTCTTGCTGAAATGAGTCTTTTCCTTTTTTATTATAATGTACAGGAATGGAGTCTGATAATATTCTCAGATCTGTACAATAAGACAATAATCACTCAAAACCACTGAGTGCCGAACTTTGCCATGTGCCAGAAAATGGCGCCAGACAGCTGTTTTGATTTTTAGATTAAATTCCCCCTCAAAAATACTATTAGTCTGAAGAATGTTCCTAAATGGTAAATTGTTTCTCATTGAGACTTTTTACAAAAAGGCGCAAATATATGAAAAAGTCTCAAAAACAAACCACAAAGAACGATCACATCCATCTAAGCAAATTTGGACATTAGACAAATATGTTGCAAAATAGAGACATTTTAGATGCAAAAAACAATGCAAAATAGAAAAACTTAAAGAGGACCTGGTGTAAGCAGCTCCTAGTGCTAAAACTAATGCAGAACGCCGGACCGCTCTCAAAGAGCTGACCATTTTTTTCCTGGTCTATTGTGCACCAAAAATTTGTGCCAAAAAATTCTGGCAAAATACACATACATTTGATGGAAAAGGTAGGCAACGACCACTTGCGGAAACATCTGTTCTTTCTGTGCAAACTCATTATTAAAGGAAACCTACCAGTTAGAATGGCAGGGGTAAGCAGTAAGTACCGAGCACCAGCACAGGGTGAGCTGGTGCCGGTGCTTAGTTTCGTTAGTGTTAATAACCGCTGTATTGCGGTTTTAACACTGTTTAAACTTTAGAGCAGAAGAGGCTTTGGCGCTGCGCGCGACCGTGCGCGTGCAGCGCCGAAGCCTCTTCTGCTCTAAAGTTTGCTCTAAAGCTGGTGCTCGGTACTTACTGCTTACCCCTGCCATTCTAACTGGTAGGTTTCCTTTAATGATCCTCAACAGTTCTGCCCCCCCAAAAATGTAAAATCCTGGCATTTTTTTTGGCGCAGATACGATAATACATCTGCCCCAATAAGACTACATGACAAATTTTAGCCTACACCCAAAAAAGTAGCAAAAAAGAGACAAATCTGATACCTGCACCAAAAAGTTGCACCCCCCCCAAAAAAAACGCCACCAAAAATTTGGATAAATGTCCCCCTAAATATTTAACTTCCATCTTTAACTAATAGTGACTGTCTGGTATTGTGTCAAATTTGGAAACATTTAGGTTATTCCATATTAGTGTAATCCCATTATCCCTTTAGCAATTTACATTTTTTCAACAGGGAGCCAACTATTATTTAATAAAGTGAACATGTACCACTTACCAAATGATCTAAAACCTAATGGGAGACACGACTGAAAACAAGCATGCAAGCCACAATTTTTGCGGAATTGCAAATTTGCAACCTCTACCCCCCGAGGTGCCGAACTGTGCAATGGGCCAGCACAGGGTGTTGCTGCCCCATGCCTGCGCACTACCTATAGCCTGTGTCTGGCTATGGCGTTATTCTGCGCCTATTTGCGGGCCAGTCAAGGCCTCCAGATAGCTCCAACAAGCAACGGGTGGCAACGCAATTAGTGCCAGCGTATGATAAATTTGCCCCAATGTTTCACTTTCTAATATAGTGAGTTTTCATAACCCTTGAAATCCGCCTTGAAATTTTTGATAGAGCAAAGGATTGTAGCTGGACTTGGAGCATTAGTAGGTGCAATCTTACAGAAAAGCCACTTTGCTAAGAGATCTCATACTCCAGTGCAGCAGAGTGCTCCAAGTCCAGCTATATCCTGCAATATGAATGCTTTTATCACGGTCCTACTGCCACTAACAACATACACAGAGGTGTGTTAACACAGATCTCCAGGGCCAATACCTAACATTGTCTACACTAATACATGGTCAAAACTGCTGACAGATTTCCATTAATGGATATCTACAATCAAAATCAAGAATAATAAACCAGGGAAATTTTCACTTAGATCCAGGCACTGTAATCTTATATTCTTATCCATTGCCTTCGTTCTTCTAATATCAACTTTTAGAATTATGCTAACAATGTGCTAATGTGATTTGGATTTACAGGCTGCAACACTGTCTCACCCTCCCCCTGTATTCTTAGTGCTGAGGGAGCAGGGGGAAGAGGGAGACAGTGTAACAGTCTGTAAAGCCAGATCACATTGGGGCTAGGGAAGCCCCTCTAACTCATCAGGATAATATTAAAAGTTATGTTTAGAAGGATAACAAATGTGAGAAAATGACCACAGTCGCGGTGAGTGGATCTACGAGTAAATGTCCCAGGTTTATCACGCTTGATGATAGAGTTCCTTTAAGCTTATATTTACAAAAATCTAGTGATGCTATATATTTATTGAGCTGATCAAGTGTGTATGCAGGTTGTGTAAGTTATAGAAAGAGTAATGGGGACGCAAATGGTGCGGTCGCATATCGGTCCACATTGACGTCTATGACACCTGGTCACTGTGTGGTGAGCACACCTTGGGGGTCATTTATCTTAGTCTGATGAACCTTTCTAGTGACATTTTTGAGCGCATTGGGATATTTGCACAATTTTTTGTGCCCTTTTTCAGCAGTTCGCTGGAGTTCGCCGTGTAGCAGTGATCCTGGTTTGCGCCTAATTTGTCTTTGTATTTCTCCTGCTCCCAGATGTTTGTGCCTTATTTAACATTGATTTGCATCTATATGGGTGCAAATAATTGAACAATAACATGCCAGTCCTGACCATGCTTTGGAAAAGCAATGGTATGATTTGCGCAAAAAAAACTTTATTTGACAAAGACAAATCAGGTCCAAAAAAATCGACTCATAAAAGGGGCAAAAAGAGCTAAGAGAAGGGGGAAATAAAATAAATGACCCCCATTGTGACTGTGCACGGGGAAATGTAGGAGATGTCGTACACTCCGGCGTGTTATGGTGCCGGCCCCTCGGCTCACCAGCACGCGGCTGTATGGTCGCACCAGCTATGTCCCCGGCGAACATACGTCGTGTGAATGTACCCTAATAATAAATGTGTAAGTCTTTGCTCACTATTCATGTTCAGAATTTTTTTAATGTAATAATGATAATTTAGGCATCAAACGTGTTCACTATTTCATTGTTGAGCTGATTACAAAATTCCAAAAGAACAGGTTTATGGCATTGAACAATGTAGCCCTTATCAAGCAAAAGAACATTATGTAAGTCATGACGAGCGAAGCAAAAAGAAAACTAAAAAAAATCTTTGGCCATTGAAAGCCAAAACCTGGAAAGGGTTGAATGTACAATTTTCGATAATTACAACAGTAACATAGATGAAATTTGCGATTCAAGTAGGTAAGACTGTATATGTGAACACGTCACTACATCCTAATTGTTAATGTATGAGAATAGTCTCCTCAGTGACCTCGGCCAGACATCATTTATCACATTCAGAAGAGCCCAATATAACAATATCACAATCAATCAAAGAAACTCCTTAATCTAAATTGGTGAAGAAAAAAAAGATAAGTGTTAAATATAAATGCTGTAGATATAGATATCTGGTACTTCCTTTCAGGAACAAGAAGCTGTGCAGCATTTTTAGGATTAGCCAGGATGTGTTCAGACAGTAAAAAGTGACCTCTCCAGTAGACTAAACAAAGGCAGAAAGTTTTTTGTGACTTTGTTTAGTCTACAGCAGAGGTTATGTTGTTCAGTAAACTCTTCCTGGTGCAGGGAGTGGTTTTCAAAATGTCAAGTGCCCTTACATCTGTCAAAATGGGAGATCTATTTAACACTCTAAAACTGAAATTTGGGAAATATACACGAAAAGTTCTATATTGTAATCCCATAACCGTGCGCACTCTAATATAGAGCATGTGTCATTCACAGAGATTTTTTAATAAGATTTCATTAGAAAATAAAGATGCGGTAAAGTAACAAAAATTTTAATTTTGCGGATTAGTGAATGTACCAATTGTGCCAGGAATATACCAAGAGACTTGTAAAGAAGATTGTAAAGGACACATGGAAACAATAAATGGAAACAAGATTTGGGTAAAATATCTGAATTACAGTGAGCCAAAAGGATAGAACACAAACAAAGCGTTAGGGTTTGGTAACACAGAAGACAGGGCATAGTGTGCCCTGAGCTTGCCCCAACCTCTGTCCCTTCCTATAGCCCCCCCACGCTAAACCGTGGGGCGACTACTTGAAGACTCGAAATACACTGGATAAGTGTGGGAAGGGAAAACACGAACAGACTGACAAACACAAAACACAAAAGAATGGTAAACTAGCTGAAGTCACACCGATAGGGTACGTCAAGAGCAAAATCAGTAAGCAAAGAGTCAATGTCAAAAAACTAGCTGAGATCACAACAATTCAGACACAGAGCAAGTCAACCTAATACAGAGAGCAAACGATGAAAGGGATTTCAAACACTGGCACAGGTGACTAGAACCCCACCTCCAGAACCTGATCGGAGCTGGACAACTTCTGAGAATTAACCCCTCATGGTGCAGAATAACCAAGCACAATAGCAGGCACCATGCAGAGGTACCACAAGTCTCAGCAGTTCAGAACACAACTCCTAGACGCACGCCAGAGACCGCTGGTAGCGGACGAGAGGTGGAGTTTGCGCGGATACGCACTGGAGTTCGGGGAACGCTGCTAGCACCACCAGAAGAACCAGAAGTCCCAGCATTCTCCCCAGCGAACATGACAGTACCCCCCCCCCCTGACGGGGGGCCTTCGAACCCCTAGATCGTAAAGATGGCTTCTGAGGATAGGCCTGCAGGATAGGCTAGCAGGAACCCAAGACCTATCCTCATGACCAAAACCTTTCCAGTGGACCAGGTACTGCAGGGAGTTACCTACCCATCTGGAATTCACGACTTTTTCCACCTCAAACTCCAGATTTCCCTCCACAATAGATGGAGAAGAAGGGTCAGGAAGAGGCAAAACAGGCTCAACATACCGCTTCAGAAGACTCTTATGGAAGGTGTTATGAACCCGCCACCCTGCTGGAAGAGTAATCTTGAAGGAAACCGTGTTAACAATTTGAGTAACAACAAAAGGACCCACAAACCTGGGCGCAAACTTCAAAGAGGGGACCTTCAATTTAAGTTTTTTTGTTGATAACCACACTTTATGCCCCACCACAAACGTATCGGAGTTAGTGCGCCTTCTTTGAGTCTGTTGGACCATAGAATTTTGTGCCCTCTGAATATTCTGCTGAACTTGTGACCAGAGCGCGCTCAACTTGGATATAATAGCTTCCGCCCGAGGAATATTAGAGACAGGCACAGATGAAAAGGAGAAACGAGGATGAAAACCATAACAGTGATTACTAATAGTAACCCACTGGTCCTGACTGTCCAAGACAAAGAGTCGCAGATATTGAATCATCTCCTGATTCATTCTCTCGGACTGACCATTAGTCTCAGGGTGAAACGCCTACGAGAACGGCAAATTCACTTCCAGTCTAGAACAAAATGCTCTCCAAAACTTGGAAACAAATTGTACGCCCCGATCTGACACAATATCATCTGGTATACCATGGAGGCGTACAATATTCTGTATAAACAATTCAGCCAACTCCTCATCTGAAGGCCACTTTTTAAATTGAACAAAGCGTCCCATCTTATAGAAACAGTCCACTACCACCCAAATCACTGTATAGCCTTGAGATGCTGGCAAATCAGTGACAAAATCCACAGACACTTTAGACCATGGCCTGGTGGGAACTGGAAGCGGAAGAAGAGGCACCTCAGGACGTCTCCTGGGAGTCTTTCCTCGCGCACAGACCTGACAGGCTTGGACAAATGCGTGCACATCATTAGTCATGTAAGGCCATCAGTAACTTCTCTTTAAGAGATCCAAAGTACCCCGCATTCCCGGTTGACCTGCCAATACCGAGCAATGCGTCCCCTCCAACAATCTCAAACGACAAGATGGAGGAACAAATAATTTGCCTTCCGTAAGGTCTTTAGGTTCAGATCTTTGTCCTGCTAAAATTTGAGAGGAGAGGTGGGAGGAGACAGCTGCCAACGCAACTCCTGGAGACAAAATATTACTGTCCGTAGCCTCTGGAAGACTCTGACCTTCCGCCACTACTGTACATAATGAATCTCTGGTCAGGTGATCCTTACAGTGAGGACCCCAATGAACCAGCTCCAGAGTTTCCCAATTAATTACCGGATTATGGACCCGGAGCCAGGGTAAACCAAGAATGACATTTTCAGACAAACTTTCCATGACTAGGAAAGAACACCATTCTTCATGCATAGTTCCTACCATAAGATTTATCTGCGGGGATCAGAATTTAATCAACCCTGCCTGTAGAGGGGTCAAATCCGCACCTGACATCTGGATAGGAGTGGACAATGGAATCAATGACATGCAAAACTGAGAGACAAAATTATAATCAATAAAATTAGTTGCAGCACCTGAATCCAAGAAGGCGCGACCAGTACAGAAACAGATTGAAACTTAACCGTACAAGGTAAATACACAACTGGGAGTACCTGAGCTCCTAAGCAGTCCCCTCGATTACTGCTTAGGAGCGGAAGTTTTTCCTGCTGCTGCCTCTTGGAACAGGTGTGTATCTGATGATCAGGACTTCCATAGTAGAAACAAAGATGGCGTCTTATTCGATGTTGCTTCCGCTGTGCAGGAGAGATGCTATCCAGCTCCATGGATTCCAATTCTTGACAGCCTGGAGACAGACTGGCCACTGGCTGACAGTCAGGGGACACCCGAGGTGATCGCCTGGATCTTAGGCGACAATAATAATAATAATCTTTATTTATATAGCGCCATTAAATTCCGTAGCGCATTACAAATCAACTTGGACGACCAGAGTCATAGCTTCATCTAATGTCTGTGGCTCGGCATAAGCTAAGACTAAGTCCTGTACTCGGTCTGACAGTCCAGACATAAATTGGTCTTTTAGGGAACAGTCGTTCCATTGCGAGTCACATACTGTCTGAATTGGGCACAATAATCTTCCGCCTTCAGTTTTCCCTGACACAGAGATCTAAGGTGGGAAACTGCCAGTGCTTGGTGGTCAGGTTCTACATAAATCTGGCCTAAAGCAGAAAACAAAGCGTCAAGAGAAGAACGGGATGGAGAGTCAGGTGGGAGAGAAAAGGCAGAATTTTGCAGATCCCCGCACAAAAGAGAAATGACCACGCCCACCCTTTTTGTCTCTGTGCCCGTTGAGTGAGGGCGTAAAGAAAAATAAAGTTTACATCCCTCCCTAAATGAAAATAATTTCTTACGGCCACCAAAAACAAGTCAGGGAGGGGAACCTTAGGTTCTGGTGCAGGTGGCAGTGGAGCCTGCGGTGTTGTCTCCCCCGAAACCTGCATTTGAAGACGGGCAGACAGACTCTGAACATGCTGAGTTAAGGTCTGGACCTGAGCGACCACAGCTGACAAAGGCTCCATGGGAGGAGTGAATGTAGCAGGTCGGATACAGGATGCAGACCTATGTATGGCCAGTGTTTCAGTTAGGGTTGGGTAACACAGAAGACAGGGGATAGTGTGCCCTAAGCTTGTCCCAACCTCTGCCCCTTCCTAGAGGGAAACCCTCAAAGGTGTCAGAGAACTGGAGGACATTTTGGCGTGACGGGGTGAGGAGGTGAATACTCTGGCCAACCATATTTACTATAGTAGTTGCCAGAAAAACCGGTAAAGACCATGGGGGTTATTTATCATATACTGGCGCTCATGCGCAGGAGCCAGGCCTACCTGGCGTAGAAAGAAACTCATCAAATAGGCAGGTGTGGGAACACCACTTTTCTTTTTCTCTTCCTAATTTGTTCTTCTCTACTTATCTCCTCCCGTCGTACACTCCATAAGAGGGCTTCACACTTGCCAAGGGTGCTGCTTCATGGACGGAACTCACCGGTAGTGGATAATAATATAGGTGGTTTGGGTGGTAGCCCAGGGCCCAAGACTTTTAAGGGTACCATAGCCACCCAAACCAGCCACCAAATTTTATACATCTGTTACACACATTTCAGGACCTTGGAAGGTCCTCCAATGTTTCAGAAACCAGAGATTGAAGGCAAGCAGAAGGGACCATCCTCTATTCCCAAGAAGCTTGATTCTAGAACCATATTGTGGAAGTGATTTCCGGACTTGAAGGGGTTATAATATTCATACAGCCCAGGAACCACCCTCTATGAATAATCCCACTCCTGGGGACAGGACTCAGAGCAAAATATTGATATATGATGCAGAGTTATGTGGTGTTATTTACCGGTAAGTTTAGGAACAATCTAATAAATTTAGTGGTGGGACATCCGTGCCCCCTGTTACTCGTATTGGTGTTTGTTTTCTATACGATGGCACAAAGTAAAGTCTATGAAACAGAAACTGCAAGTCCCCGCACTTCAGTAATCCTTTATTTACACCATTTACAGGTAATTAGCCCTAACATATCTCTGGGATGAAGGTGCTAATGTGTTGTTTCCCAAACTGTGATAAGAAGATGATCACATTTTATGGGCACATAGGAAATTTAACATCTGCTTTCGATCTTAATGTTGTTGACATGCATAATAATGGGTGGGCTTGTATTTATCTTGAGTGTTTCTATCATTATGGAAGATGTGCCCAGCAGCAGCTCAGGTGTACATGGAGAGGGGCCACTTAGTAACACAGATTGCAGGGAGATTCTTATCCCAAAATCACACATCTATCTGATAAGGCTCCCTCACCTCAGGCCAGGAGCAGGGCTCTCTGCTAATTGGTGCGACCAAACAAATTTGTCATTTTGTTTTTACAACTAATAGCTTTATTTTTGTTTTGTTGATTTCACCTCATCTGTTCCCAAATCTTTATTTTCAAGTGCTCGGCAGTGATTAGGAAGTTCTTCATGTAAATACATGTGCTGATTATTATGGGAAGAAGCTTATCCACTCCTCGCTGAACACTTCATAGTTATAGGATGAGCCCAGATAAGAACTACTTTTAGCCACGTGACAGCTAAATAACCCCCATCCCCCCCGTACGTCATTTCCTAAATGTAGGTGCAATCTATTGGTAGACAATGTATCTTGTAAGCAGAACAAAACTTCCCATGATTCATTGGATGCCATATTACAGCAAAACTTTAAGGGGGAACATCTCTGTATTAAGATGCATACAGAGGAATCATACAGTAGCACATGGCATATTTCTCCATATAAAGGGACACAATCACCAGATTTTACCCCATTAAACTACTAGCCTCTTCAGGTAGGGGATGTAATGTCCTTTTCCGAATTCCATCTTGTCTGTGAAATCTTGCTTATAAAAAAAAGTCACCTCCAAAGTAATATGCAAATGAATAAGAGTCATATTTTCCTGAGATGAATCAGTGTTAGAGGCTGCAGGGGTAGTGTTAGTTCAGATGCCCCTATTGTCGGTTCTATAGTACCTAGAAACATGTTTTTGGTGCCATATTAAAGACAAGAAGCCCTCAGGCTCATTTGAATGATTTTTAAAGCATTTTTATGGTAAAAACCTAGGCTTAAAAAAGCTAAAGGAAGAGAAGATCCTGCCAGAGGGAGCATACACCAGTATGTCAGTGTGCTTGGTTTACAATCCTTCATCTTGGTGGTAGATGTCCTTTAAGGCCCCACAGACATTATATAGTTGGGAAATTTTTCTTCATCTGGGTGTCATCTCTCCAAATTTTGTCAGTAGCTTATCTCTGAAGCACAAGAGAAGAGGAAAGCTGAATACCAATTGCGCTATACTTTATCCAATTCCTACGTTCATTGAATGGTCAGTGGAACCTACCACAATGAGAAGATTATTAAAAGTCTTTGAAAGAAGAATTTCGATTTATAGAATATAATAAAGACATTAGTTACAATAAAAATCAGATATTGTTGTATAGATTTTTTTATTAACCATATACTGTATAACATATGTAATTCTATAGATTGAGATTACACATTACTAGTTGTAAATATAGGGGAGATACTATTATATAGATATAGGTTGGTACATATAGAGGAGATATCTGAACTCATGTGACCTGCAGGGCTTGAGAAATCAATGTCATTAGGTGACTGCTTTCTGCTGCTTACAGGACCACCTGCTGAGCTTATTTGCCCTGCTTCTTGCACCTCCTTACAGGTACATTATGTGGCTAATCCAGACATAATACTTTATTTATCCAAGCACAAAAAGCAGCTCATCCTATCCCAGCAGGTGTAAATTGAGGGTCTGGTGGCTGAGAGTGATATAGCTCAAGGGCCCCAAAATGGTCAACTAGAAATATTTCTATAAGTAAGAAAAATAATCTGATGTTATTTGTCATTTATGAAGTCATCTGTGCCACACTGGACGTACTGCGTGAGTTAAAAGTCCCAGAAACCCTTTATTTTCAGAAATAAAAGGGAAAATCACTTATCTGAATACCCCTGTTAATAGGGTTGAGTGGAGCTTTAATTTTGGCTATGTCTGGAACGTGGCTGCCATTCTTAAAGCTGTTTGTTGTTTTCTAATTGGGAAAGTATATGATTTAAGGGACACTAAGCAAGTGGGGTTAGTTGGAGTAGTAAGTGGAGCGATTAAGAGGACCTGTCACCTGTAAAACTGCACTGGCAGCTGCTTACTGAAGTAAGCAGCTCCTAGTGCTACAACAGACGCAGCAGTGTTACACTGCTAGTATTATTGGAAACCTCTGATAACGCTAACTAACACTGCTGCGTACTATAGAAAAAATGCCGGACCGTGCTGGAAGCAGTCGTGCATATTCATGAGGTAGTGGTCTGAGGCGCTGCTTCACCCCTAGACCACCCCTCCTAGGTGAATGACGGGGGTCATGTGGCAGTCACCGCCCCTAATCCCGCCCCCTCATGAATATGCCCAACTGCTTACAACGTGGTCTGGCGGTTGCTATTGTACAGCGCTGCAGTGTTTGTTAACGTTATCGGAGGGTTCCAATATCACTAGCAGTGTAAGCACTTAGCAGCTCTTGCAGTTTTTACAGGTGACAGGTCCTCTTTAAGAAATGAAAATTTGGCATTTTGTAATACACATATCATAACTTCTTTTTCTTTCTTTAGAAAGTTGGGAACTATACCTTCTCTTAAAAGTGCTTCAGAGGTCCAAAAAGCATCATGGTCTCATTCTCATGACTAATAAGGCTTGCAGTGGTTTAACCCAGGGCTGCCATCATGCATTCAGGTCCCATACAAGCACTACCAAGCCCCCCCCCCCCCCCTCCCTATACCTATTTCCATACTGATGGGGGTCATTTCTCTTATCTGTTTGTTTTGGCTAGTTTTTGCCTGTCTTTTTTCCAGCTGCTACTTTGGTAATTTAGCAATCTCACTTATTCCTTGTGTTAATTTTTTTTTCCATATCTCTGTTTGAGACATTTGTTACAAATCTCTCAAAAATGTTGTACAAATGTCTCAAGTCATTTCTTTCCATTCTCTAAGTTTTCCTAGAGTATTTTTGCGCCAGAAAATGTTGCTAATTTTTGACCATTTGAAATGATAAATGTCATGTATTTTACGTACCCATTGATTCATTATAGCCTTTTATCCTGTCTGATGTTATTTAGTGCTTGTTGTTTTTGGACCTTTAGTTTTTTAGTGCATGTTGTTTTTGGATGAAGAGGACAATTCCCCCTTAAAAAGCATCGCCCACAATCAGAAATAAAGCCTTTAAAATACATTCTGGACTTTACTGTTCTATTCTAGCTGTAGGGGCAGCGCGCACCAACCCACTTGTGTTTTTACATAAACCTTCAGGCACCATGAATGACAGTGGGGATATAAACTTTGGCAGCCACTCTGTGGTATATTGGGGCAGATTTACTTACCCGGTCCATTCGCGATCCAGCGGCGCGTTCTCTGCGCTGGATTCGGGTCCGGCCGGGATTTAATAAGGTAGTTCCTCCGCCGTCCAGTAGGTGGCGCTGCTGCGCTGAAAAGCATTTTAACGCGCCGGAATTCACAGAGGCCGTCTGAGTGAAGGTAAGCACGTCCCGAGCGACACATTTTCCGTTCTTAAATGCGGTGGTTTTTCCGAATACGTCGGGTTTTCGTTCGGCCACGCCCCCCGATTTCTGTCGCGCGCATGCCGGCGCCGATGCGCCACAATCCGATCGCGTGCGCCAAAATCCTGGGGCAATTCAGGTACAATCGGTGCAAATCGGAAATATTCGGGTAACACGTCGGGAAAACGCGAATCGGGCCCTTAGTAAATGAGCCCCATTATCTTTAAAGGGAACCTACCATCCCAATTCTACCTATATAGGTAGATCGGGTGGTAGGTGGATGAATGGGACGTGAGGATAGCCCTTTTTTGGGCTAATCCTCACGTCCTGGCTGTCTTTTAGAAAACTTTAATGCTGGCTTATGTAAATGTTTTTATGCGGCTACTGGGGCGTGGAGTAGCCAGACATGAGGCTACAAGTCACGGCTACTCCGCGCCCCAGTAGCGACGTTACTCCGCCTACCATTTAATCCTCGTCAGAGTCCCCAGCGTTCAGCCTTGAGCTGCGCGGCCACGGCTCCGGGGCCGGAGCTACTGCGCATGCGCAGAAGGCCGCAGATGACGGGGGACTCGGACGAGGGGGCGCAGCTACGAGGAGCTGCGCGCCGAAGATTAAATGGTAGGCGGAGTAAAGAGGCTTCTGGGGCGTGGAGTAGCCGCGACTTCTAGCCTCATGTCCGGCTACTCCACACCCCAGTAGCCGCATAAAAAAAATTTACATATGCCAGCATTAAAGTTTTCTAAAAGATAGCCGGGACGTGAGGATTAGCCCAAAAAAGGGCTATCCTCATGTCCCATTCATCCACCTACCACCCGATCAACCTTTATGGTAGAATCGGGGTGGTAGGTTCCCTTTAAGAGATGTGGTCAATTTATGATTAGTAAGGGCCCTACAACCATAGTAATTGGCAGTAACAGGCAGTGAAGTCATGTACGTCCTGCAAGTGGCCTCTGTGCAGTTAATGGGGTTGAGCTGTAATACCAGAAACAACCACTGCACTGTGTATGGCAGTCTGCTTGGTAGGAAGTGAAGGAACAGAAATATTCATCTGAGAGCTGTGGTCTCTTCCCAGTTGAGATAATGGACAACCTCTTTAACATTTGTACTCCTCAAGAAGCAACAATTCTGGAGCATCTTTTCCTAAAACTTCTCTATATCTGTATAAATGAATGGTGATTGGATCAGACTGTCACAATTATTCATATCACGTTAGAAAGAATAATAGAGAAATGCCACTAATGCTACAATAATTTGCTAAAAGGAACAAATAAGAAGCAATGAGATTTCCTCTTTCAAAGGGTTGTCCAATAATATTTCACAGACAGTAGGGAAATTGAGGGACAAATACCAAACATATAGATACCTAGATAGATGTGGTATAGATATACAGACAGGTACAGATAGGTATTAAAAAGATAAATAGATTTTTAGACTTTTTCATGAATGAGTGGCTCGGATCTGCCGTATAATATCTCTAGATATCCATAGATTAGGACATTTTCCCAGATGCAAGATTTCAGGAACACTCAAGTCCTTCCTTAGTTGTAATATGTTTTTATGCCACACGCTCCTTCCTTCCTCAGGGTGAGGAAACAACTTCAATGGCCTTAACTATAACATCTAAAAACATTCATTAGCCTTATAAAGGAATCACCCTCCAAACAAACATGTGTTGTTTTTCTCCCCTGACTTGGCAAGTGATGACTGGGAAGACTCAGGGTAATAGTTGTAGACCAAAATATTCTGACATCCATTCTGATGTGTCCTATAGGATGGTTCTGTTGTGTCCTACAATAATAATCATAATAATATATGGATTTGTTCATATCTTTTAGTTATTATATTCAGAATTTACATTTTAATTCAGAACTACAGCTTCATTAGCCCGGTAAGGACACAGCATTTTTTCATACATTTTTTGTTCCCCAAAAATCTATAACTTTTTCCTTTTTCTGTGTACAAAGCCAGGGCTTATTTTCTGTGCAATAAATTTTACTTCTCAACAACATAATTTATTATTACATGCCGTGTACTGGGAAGCTGGAAAAAAATTACAAATGTGGTGAAATTGGTGAAAAAATGCGATTGCATTAATTTCTTGTGGGCTTAGTTTTTAAGACTTTCACTCTGCGCTACAAATAACAGCTCTACTTTCTTCTTCAAATTTTTTATAGGCTTTATTGTATTTTAATACATTTTCTAAAATTAAAACGTTTCTAAAAAAAAAAGATTGACGCCAATAACTTTTTCATACTTTGGGGTACAGAGCTGTGTAAGACATAATTTTTTGCGTGATGAGCTGAAGTTTTCATTTCTACCATTTTGAGGAGTGTTCGACCTTTTGATCACTTTTTATTAAATTTTTTATGTGATGTAAGAAGGTGTAAAAGTGGCGTTTTGGACATTTGGGCAATATTTTCCGTTATGGGGTTCACTTGCAGGAATAACCGTTTTTATATATTTTTTTGATAGATAAGGCATTCTGTGACATGGTGATACCTAACATTTTTGTGTTTTTTGCAGTTTATTTTGTTTAATATCAGTTCTAGGGAAAGGGGGCTAATTTTAATTTTAAATTATTTTTTTCATTATTTTTTTTTTCACCATTTTTTAGACCCTCTAATGTACTTTAACCTTAGATAGTCTGATTGTTCTGCCAGTACAAATTCAGGACTTGCATCGATCATGGGTATTAGCGGTGTTTGCTGCAATATGCAGCAAACCCCATCTCTGTATAATGAGGGCTTACCCCATGTCCATACAAGTCCATACAAATGCAGGATAACAACAAAAAGAGGGGTGAAACACAATAATGGATGGACACACAATTCAAGGATCAGCACAAAACCATATACAAATAAGAAAGTTGTATACCTAAATGCTCAGGCCATGAGAGCGGGGTGCTGGGGATAGATGCCGGGAACAGTGCACATTATCATGTGTCAAGCACTTTCCCGAGGATGTCATTCATTTGTGACTTCGTTCACAATTTTTAAAGGTTTTTAAGCATGTTTTGTGGTGTATTTTTCTATTAATAAAGATATTATTTGCTTGATCTATTTTTCATGCCTCTGTTTTTTTTGTGGCTTTTGATTACATATTTTGGCATGTTTTGATCAGTGGTTATTGTTGGGCAGTGCTGGTCCACCTCTTGTGTATAAATGTCGCTAATGACATTTATCATTTCAAATTGTCTCAAATTTGCAACCTTTTTTGGCGCAAAAAGCTCAAGACTAAACCATACTTAAGGAAAACATTGAAAATGAAAGGAAGTGACTTCCGACATTTACAACATTTTTGCGACAATTGTAACAAATGTCTCAAAAAGAGATCTTGAAAAAAATCCCCCATTTAACACAAAGAAAAGAAAAGAAAAAAATCCCCCATTTAGTCCAGATCAGAACTGGCAGAGTTAGTTCCTATAGTCTCTGCCCTCCACCAGTCCCGCTCACCCCGACACGCCCAAACGGAGATACTCATGTGGTTTCTCCGTCAGAAAAATGGCAGAGCAGCCATGATGAGTATAGAAGTCAAAGGATTGCAATAAAAAAAGAAAACAAAGAATTTTCACATAAGGTTTGTATAAAAATCAAAAAGTGTAACAAAAATAAACATATGCATGTTTGGCATCACCATAATTGCAATGACCCACAAAATAAAAATAAAATTTTACACAACTCATACTGTGAACAGAGTAAAAAAATAGCAAAAAAACTTGACTTTTACATCCACACCTAGGGAAATTTTTTTTTTTTAAAGACAATCAATAATTGCAATATATACAAAAGTAGTATAAATGAAAAGTTTTAATAATAAAAACAGATAAAACATTATTTAATGTATGAAAATCAAGACCTGAATTGCAATTTTTTATCCATCCTCCAACGGAAACGTTAATATTTGATATTCAATAAGCTTTATGAATAACCAGAAGAGAACAAAAAGTTTTCTTATCCACCATAACCTGAACCCGGTTGAAGGATATATTTCAGTATAAGATATATTTCACATTAACTTAATGTTTTAAATCGATTTACATGCAGGAAAGTAAAAACCTTAAGCTCTTCAAATGTCGTGTTGGGGAACAGTACTCAAGAAAATTTAAAATTAAATTAAAAATTGGAATAAGCATATCATACACATTTCAATGATTTGTAGATTCCCAGTACAATTCTATTTATAGCGATAAACAAGATTTAGGAAGACAAAGTTACAAAAACAGCCACCCCTTCAAGGTCTGAAAGTGCTTTCTACGACCACCTGCTTGGTTTCCTTGCCTTCTGGCCTCTGTCTGCCCTGGAGCTGACAGATAAGCTGTGAACATCCTTTATGAAAGGAAACATGGATCTATGAAATTTGCATCAGGATTTTTGGTGTAGCTTTACATCCAGGACATCCTAAAATAAAAAATAGACAAAAATAGCTGTAAAAGCGGAAAACATCAGCACAGAACGTAAACAATTCCTTAGTCAATGAATTTTGGGAGACAGCACTGTCCTTAGATGTACAGGTGCAGGCCGACGCATATGTGAATCTCCTCAGTTACACTTAAGAGAAAAACAGGAAGACGATTTTCATCGTCTTTTTCTTGGTAACCAAGAGATGCCATATTTTGCTATCATAACAATTAAATTAGCATTTTCCTTTGTGTAAAAAACATTTGTCACATTTTCCTTGATAACTCATTATTTCTATTGTATGTTCTTCTGAAAACGTGACTTTTAACCTATCGCAATGAGGTCAGAGCAGGACACCTTCCATTTTATTTCCTCCTGACTACCGTTGCTTGGGAAGCCGGCCAAATAAGGCATGACGATATTAAAGAAAAGGAACAGGTGGGGCAGTCGCAGGCCTTTAGGTTAGGGTTTTATATCGTATAATGTTTCCTTTGGCAAGGGTTTGTTTTATTTTTAAGTAAGATACTTTTATTATTCCAAAGGACATCCTGTGACGTGCAATATATAGGTTTCCCGTAAGACCTATATCGACGCTTTGCATGCAACATCAGGGTGGTTATTTACAGAAACAATTTAAGAATAGAAGTTGCGGTTCGTATATTTTATGGTAATGGAATGTGGAGAAAATGGGCCACTAACTTTTTAGACAATGAGCTAAAGGTAAATATACCACCAGGATCAAAGATTGTAAACCAAGCACACTGACATACTGGTGTGTGCCCCCTCTTCTTTTAGCATCTTGTACCCTGTTTTTTTTTTTAAAGGCTTTTAAAATTATGCAAACGAGTCAGAAGGGGCCTGGGCTCCATAGCTATTAATGGAGCCTGGTGCCCCTCAGGTTCATTTGCATAATGTAGAAAGTCTTTTTTTCTTACAAACAAGGACATAAGAAGTTTAAATAAGAGCACATCCTGCCAGAGGAGGAACACACTCGTATGTAAGTGTACGGGTTTATAATCCTTCATCCTGGTGGTAGATGTCCTTGGCCATTGCTTCCAGTATAGTCGTGTTATGAGTGGCAGCTGACCCAAGGAGGGCAAAGCATCAAAGTAGGCAAACAGAGGATGGTCAGGTCTGGAAGAAGCTAAAATATGGGTGGCAAAGTACTGATAATATATGCAATGCAGTCAATTGGGCTACCATGACTCTCTTGTAGACGAAGACCACTTTACTCCACTAAAAATAAGGTTTGGCTACCGACACTTTTACTTTTGAAAATATCTTGAATCTTATATTCAACCCCTTCATCAAGGAATAAAATTTACACAGTGTGACTGTCGCTTACTTGGTGAGCTTATGGACTGTCAGAGGTTTAAGCAGGAAGACATGAAAAAAGTAGGAATCTGATGTGTAGGAGGGAGACGTAAGTTATTGGATGGGACCAGTTTTTGAATCTCACATGCTGTAAATGGCAAATGGTCCTTTAAAATGCTGATCTGAATTAAACTTCTTGGATCAGAGATTATATGAAATAGTAGATCATAAAATAGAAAATATATTGATGAGCAATGGAGGGTCTCATAACGTGCACCATAAAGTTGTGAAAATATTAATCTCACTTATTTCATCTTTAATCTCACCCTTCCTGCTTTAAGCTTAGCCAAGGTGTTTCTTTAAGTACCATCTGTAATACTTCAATATAAAAAAATATTATGAGTATCCAATGTGAGGTTATATTTGTCATATTTGCCCTTCCATGCTTAGATGCTTAATAGGGATATCCTAACCTTTCAAGTTTTCCCTTTTCCACAGGATATTGGACAACAATCTGGTCCGGCTGCTAGGGCCCCTACCATTAACAAGAATGGAACCTCCAGTGATCCAAAGAAAGGGGGTCCTGTTCTGACTAATGGTTGGAGAAACAGGTCAAGCAGTATCGTAAAGCTCCATTCAATTGTATGGGAGTAACGTAAATAGCCAAATACATCACTTGGCTGCCTCCAAAACTCTCATTCACTGTGTTTGTGAATGCCAGAGATACCAGAATGCTGTGCTCGGCTATTTCCATCACTGCTATACAATATATTGGAGCTTCAGGATGCATACTCGTGCTACTACTCCACCTATTAGTGAGAACAGCACTCACATTGTCTGGATCTGTGGAAGTCCTGTTCTTGTGTATAGTGCAGGATCAAATGGTGACTGGTGTTCCAGCTGTCAGACCCTTACCGATTAGCAGGAAAAGTTGGGACAACCCCTTTAACTAAATAGAAAATTGGCTCATACAGTTCTCTTTCACCATCTCTTGCATGCAAGTTACAGCATATAGGGTGATGGGAATCCTGGGGTTGTCATTCTGATGCCACTAAGCCTGTCACTCCTGTTACATCACTGTATGACTTTTCTGCGCCCATTGCTTCCTAATTTCTCTCCATATTGACATGCGACCGTTCAGCCTGTAGTTGTCTATTTGGCTACAAAAGAGATAGAAATCACAAATGTATAAGAGCCGGGAACCCATAAAGCTTCAGAACAGTCAGTGACTTCAGTGACGTAACTAGAAGCTGATGGGCCCCAGTGCAAAGTCTGTGCCAGGCCCCCGACTATAATGTATGGTTTATAGTAATAAACATAAGAAGGAAGAACTACACATGTAATAAGAAATTGGGCACATGAAAAAGGCAAAACTGAAAAAACACAAAATGGCCATGTGCTATACCAAAACGACAATCTTTATTAGCTATAGACAACAACAATAAATATATATACACCAGACAAAAGACCAATAAAAACATCTAAAAAGGAAAGAAACATCCTATATCTGAAACCCAAGGGAGGTTTGGGCCCGTGATAAGGCCTCCGCAACACGCGTCACCTGAGGAAGCCACCGTTGTGGCGATACGCGTGGGGCTCTCCCAGCCCCTCCCCCTTCTGTCCGGCTTACTTGGTAATTATGATGGCTATACATACTACATTATCACTCGCTGTAGGGCTATATGATTGATGTCATTTTCCCCAGTTACATTTTTTCATCCCTTGCTGGACAGGTTAAGGGTGCGGGGCTGGGTAGGGAGGTTTTTTGTTGCGGAGGCCTTATCACGGGCCCAAACCTCCCTTGGGTTTCAGATATAGGATGTTTCTTTCCTTTTTAGATGTTTTTATTGGTCTTTTGTCTGGTGTATATATAATTATTGTTGTTGTCTATAGCTAATAAAGATTGTCGTTTTGGTATAGCACATGGCCATTTTGTGTTTTTTGGTTTATAGTAATAGTCTTCTCATATGGGAAAGTGACAACATAAGGGCCCCCTAAACTTCTTGGGACCAGGTGCGATCGCTACCTCTGCACCCCCTAAAGTTACACCCCTCAGTGACCCCTTAAAAAATGTTTTCATCTTTAAAAGTCAGTGGCAAGAAGATTCAAATACAGGTTTTCAGGAGGGGTCAAAGCATAAATGATGGGTGTGGGAATCCAGGAGACCATTTAACCATCCCACATGCAGTAGATCAGATGGCTAGATATTTGAACATTAATCCTTTTTCATTTTTCCATATATTTATGTTTTATTCTGTGTACCCTTATTGTAGGATGCATTTTTTATATCTATCAGTGTGTTTTTTGACCTTATGTTAGATGGCAGATAAGGAAAAGTTTTTTTAGGATGGCTTTGATTTGCATTGTCTAACCTAATACGGTTAGTTCTCCTCATTCATATTTAAGATATTAATTCTGTACTTGGTATTTTAAATTGCCTTTCTAGTTTGTGCCATGATAAAGGCATATTGATACCGTGGTGTAACCTTTGTGTAGAGTTACCTTGTCTATCACATAGACAGAATTGTGTAGACTCAGCATTCTACAAGAAATCCTATAAATGTGCATAGTCAAAGTCATTTCTGAGGTCAGGGTAACAGGCAGAAGATTACATTTAGGGATACAGGAAACAGCAAGTCCAGACAGGTCAGCTTGTAAATAGGGGTCAGGGGGGAAGACGCAGTCCTTCCCAAAATAGTCATTGTATATTACTTCTAGTGACTTGGACTTCCTGATGGCCAAAAAGGAAACACTTTTAGTATCTTACATTTGGAGATGAGTCATATTCGGATAAAAGAGATGCTTAAAGGAACAATTATCTGTAACTGTCTGTAAAACAAATGTTGGACGTTAATCTAATAAATATACTTTAAATAATGTTAATAATGATATCAAGTTTTTCTTCACCTGTAGTCAGTTTATATGGTAACCTTATATCTGTTTTAAACCAGAACAGAAATCCGAGTTAAAGGGGTATTCTGTGAATATGATCGTCTGATACAAAACCCCATAATTCTATAAATAAATGAATACAGCAGAACTCAATGTTATTAATCATGGAATGTAGCTTAAAGAGTTTGCTTTTATGATTCAAAACATTTTATGGCCTTTCTAAAGTAAATCTCCAAGATGGCCGCCATCTACAACTACAACTCCCATGATCTTTCAGTTTTCAGTAACAGCTTTTCTCTCTTTTCCTCTACTCCTGTTGATGATGTAAGAGGCTGTTCTGCTCTGTTACCATAGTAATGATGTGTGTAACTGCCATCACTGCACATTACATCACTGAGATGACGTTTCACCACAACACTGGTCATACTGGATGCACTGCAACCAACCGACTACAGCCAAACTTAGTGGTGATCACATGACCTGCTCAGGCAGGTCGTGGACATGTGACCAGCTGCCATCTTCTGTCCTGTGTCTTCTCCACAGTCACAGGACTGATTAAAGGGCCAGAGTGTATGACTAGAACATTTTTCTGCTAAGGGGAGAAAAATTCTAAATAACAACTAATTACATATTAACTTACACTTGAATATGAATTATGCATATTCCTAGAATACCCCTTTGACTGTAAAATAAAAAATATGAACATAGTTTCTACGGTTGAAAAAAGACACTTGTCCATCAAGTTCAACCAAGGAAGGGAAGGGATTGGATGAAACATAAAGTTAAAAAAAAAGTCATTAACATCCACCTAAACAATACCCTAAAACTTGCAGCATAAAATCCCAAACACTATTATAATGTCTGTTTAGGGTAACACTTTGTCACAGTCAGAAAAAATAGGCAGTGGTTTAGTGTCCCAAATTGCCCTGTTTTACTGATGGAAGATGTGCCCTACTAAGAGGCACTCCGGTGATGTAGCCGGAGCACTGCAGACTAATTAGCATAATTTTTAGAACGAACTCTGTGTTGCAGCAATTGCGACGTATAAAGTTATAATAAAAAAAGTCCTGTGGAGCTCAGTTCCTAAGGATATACACAGTGGAACATGTCTAACATCAGTAAAACTGACGGTAGACCCCAAACTTTATACTCACCTCCTTCCCATTGGCACCTGCATGTTGCAGCGCATGAAGCCGATGTAGTACATGCGAGTGATTGGCACATGCCCTATGAAGCCGGGCAGTCTGATGCCGCATTCACAGGTTTTGTTTTGGCTGCATTATCATTGTGTTTGGAAATGCATTACAACAGCTGAGGAGAGGTGATATGCCTAATTACATTACTGTTAACATTTCTATTTACAAAACACATAGTAAACTAGATGTTAACATACATATGTTAATATACTTATGTATTTTGTTAAGAAATGCCTTAACATCTCATTAACAAATTTAAACAGTAATGCAATTAGGCAAATCACCTCTCCGCTGCTGTTGTAATGCATTTCAAAACGCAATAAAAACCCAACCAAGACGCAACGTGTGAACATGCCCTAAAATACTGGTTCGAGAAGCCGGCTGAATGATATCACCTCTCAACCCCCACCCTCAGTAACTGTCTCCCAATATGGCAAACAGGGAACAAACAAGATTTTACATGTTTAATACTTTGTCACCTCTGAACTTCCTTAATACAACTGATAATTGTCTATCTGAGCTGAAATGATACATTGTGACCGAGCCTGCGTCTATAATAACCTGTGTATAACGTTGTCAGAACTTTATGGCAAAAAAAAGATTTCTTTTTTTTCTTTAAATGGTGAAGTTACATTTCAAAGGAGGTTCATCTTTAGATAAATCATTTCACTATTCATTAGATATTCTTTCTAATTGCAGGTCATTACAAGTCCCATTAGGGCAGTAATATGAGGCGTAATGTCTGCAGGGGAAGGAGCTTCCGCTCTTATTTGTCTAAACAAGCGCCATGTGTAGAAGATGCAGCAGTGCAGACTTCCTCCCCTTCCCTCCTTCTCAGCAGTAAATCCAATGCCTTTTAGATTAGAAAGTGAAAGACAAGTTGTCAGCATAGGGTATATAGCACGGTCCTTCATGTATACTATGACACTATATGACACATATACTATGACCATCCCTAATGTATGTCTACAAACAGTATGTGTTTCTGTTGAGGCTTTAACAATATGCTCATATTTTTTGGTTTGTTCTTATCACTTCACACAAAGAACTGTATTTTAATTTGGTCGTCCCAAATTTTAAGCTTCTACCTTGGCATCAATGTGGCATAGTCTCTTTAAATGATATAATAAAGAAAGCAGGAATAATTAGATTTTGTGATCTACAAAAAGAACATGATATACCTTTGCAATATACAGGCGGTCCCCTACTTAAGAACACCCAACTTACAGACGACCCCTAGTTACAAACGGACCTCTGGAGTTTGGTAATTTACTGTACTTTAGTCCAAGGCTACAATAATCAGCTATAACTGTTATTAGGTAAATGTGTCTGTAGTTAAGATTTATTGTTAATCCTGGTTTTCATGACAACCCAATATTATTCAAATCCAATTGTCACGGAGACCAAAAAAAAAAAAATGAAATGTGAAAATCAAATAAAAGTCTTGAAAAACCCCCAAAAAACCCCCAAGGAACTTCACATTGCCAGTCATGTGGATCATTAGAAGTCCCATTTTTTTCTGTTTGCAACATTTTAACTACCTGTACACTTGCTACATTGTATATGGCAGTTGCCATTGTTAGGCTTAATTCACACTACCATTCCTTCCCTCCATTAAAAAAGTGAATAATGGAGGTTTAACAGAGATTTAAGATATCAGTTCAAAATCCCATTGACATCAATGTAAATTGTATATCATCCGTTATAGTCAGTTATGTCTCGTTATCCATGCGGTTTTTTCAGACGAAGGAAAAGTACAGCAGCCTCCGTCCTTTTTTTCCGACCAAAAAAATACACGGATAACGGATCCCTGCCTAAACGGAACATAACGCATGACATAAAATTTACATTGATGTCAATGGTATTTAAAGTGATACGTTGAACTTCCGTTAAAACCTCTATTCTTTACTTTTTTTTACGGATTTAAGAAACGGAAGGAAGGAACAGTCGTATGAAACGAGCCTTAGAAGAAAATATATTTACTTTACTTCAGGTCTTAAATTTAAAGGGGTTGAGTTAGCAATAATTTTACAGTTTTTTCCGCAGCGCGTGGATGGGATTTGATTAGAGATGAGCGAACATGCTCGTCCGAGCTTGATGCTCGGTCGAGCATTAGGGTACTCGAAACTGCTCGTTAAAAAAAAAAGTTATAACTCTCATTTTAAAAATGTTTAACCCCAGGGCTAGGGGTAGAGGACGAGGGCGGGGACGTGGGCGTCCAACTACTGCAGGGGTCAGAGGCCGTGGTCCTGGGCGGGGTGAGACACCACCTGCTGATGAGGGAGCAGGGGAACGCCGCAGAGCTACACTCCCTAGGTTCATGTCTGAAGTTACTGGGACTCGTGGTAGAGCACTGTTGAGGCCAGAACAGTGCGAACAGGTGATGTCGTGGATTGCTGACAATGCTTCGAGCAATTTGTCCACCACCAGTCAGTCTTCCACGCAGTCCACCCATGTCACCGAAATCCCCACTCCTCCAGCTCCTGCACCTCAGCCTCCTCCCCCCCAGTCTGCCCCCTCCCAGGAAAATTTGGCATTTGAACCGGCATACTCTGAGGAACTGTTTTTTGGACCCTTCCCACAGTCACAAACCACTTGTCCGGTTGCTGCTGAGCTGGTGTTTCCATCCTTTTCTGAGGTTCCCAGGTGTTTGGCCAAGCTTCCCTGTGCAGAGCCTTGGTCCCCTTGAAAAATGCTCGAGTCTCCCATTGACTTCAATGGGGTTCGTTATTCGAGACGAGCACTCGAGCATCGGGAAAAGTTCGTCTCGAATAACGAGTACCCGAGCATTTTAGTGTTCGCTCATCTCTAGATTTGATATAAGCCCTTTGTACAATGCTGTCACTGTACATACCTGCGGATTAGTCATTGCCCTGGCCCTTAACTGGCTGTACCCTGCAGAGTTTACTATCTTAGTTCTCAAAATCTACTGAACTATTAACTGTAAGCATTAGACCAGCAAAATCAGAATTTCCTTTTAGAGAGTTGATGTTGCAAGTCTTACTTAAGCTTTGACGGCGTGCGACCTGAAAACATACAAAATATTTATTGTGTAGCATCAGTTTTTATATAGTTTCAATGAAAACGTAGCCATCTATACTTCTGTGTAAGGGGAGACCGCAGAAATTTTTTGTCAATTTTTAACAATGGGACTGTTATGATGTCATACTGCCAGTAGGTGGCACAATTTAGCTAAAGAAGAAAGGTGTCAGTGCACCAGACCTGCAATTGACCAGGGGGCATCACTTCCATAAGTATCACCTGATAGCAATATAAAATAAAACTAGAAATAACAGGTACATACAATCCTGTACTATTTACATGAAGTCGATAAAAGCAGAGATGTATGCAGCCCTGCAACCAGCATCTTTGTGGACAAACCCTTATTCTTCATACTCCATGTACTGTACAGACCACGGAACCTGGCAACAGCCGCAGTACTCGTGGTGGGGATTCCCTTAATAACATTAATACTTGTGACCATGTACAACATATATAGAGAGTTAACTAAATTTAACCCATTTACAGCACTATTTCCTCTACTGCTACGGTTGAACCGATTAGTTAAACACTTCTTATTATTCTTAGTTTGTGTTTGCCCTATGCACATGTACATTACATATTAAATTAAGATATCCAAAAAAATGCAATGAGGCCGCACTCCAGTAAGGTATAAAGGTGATCCTTATTCACCCATGGCACAACGTTTCAGCTCATCCATAAAGCCATTATCAAGCATGGATTATCAGGCTCTATGGATGAGCTGAAATGTTGCACCTTATTTTGCCATGGGTGAATAAAGATCACCTTTATACTTACCGGAGTGCTGCCTCATTGCATTTTTTTGGATATCTGACCTTACAAACCGGTGGATCGGGTTTGTGGGAGGTGTGCACCCACCACTGAACTTGATCCATTATACTCGCTGTGCTGCTCCACAATCAGACTGTTTACATATTAAATTATTGTTTTACACTGGGGGACATGTATCTCTATTTCTGCTAGTTTTTTTTACAGTTTTGTGACTTTTCACTGCGACTTTTGCTGTTGTTTTTCAAGTACGCCTTGGTTTGCACCTTGTATAGTGCGTCTTATGTATATTTATCTTACAGATGTTCAGTGCAACTTTTCACTTATGTATGGCTTTTTTTTCCTAAACCTTTTAGGCGCCAATCTGCACCTAGTCCAGGACCACATGTGACCGCAGCCTCATATGTCGTCATCTCCCTGGGGTGTGACTAGAGCGCTTAAAAATTCAGGCCATGGCCTCACATACAAAATTTACAGAAATGTCCACTCCTGTACATAACCCCCTCACGTGGCTTACGTCTATGAGGATTTGAGACATCTCCAACAAAAAGCCTCTGAAAAAATTCAAAATTTGTATCTGCCAGGACAGGAAAAAGTAAACATGTATCACAAGAAAAAAGACATGATCATATAAGGCGCAAAAAAAGACCTTCCAAATGTCTCAGTTATACACAAAAGGAAAAAAAATAAGATCCATGTCCCTCTCTGTGTTGTGTTTCAGTTTGCGCTGCTGTCACTAGATGGCTCTGCTGCTGCAAAGTAAATGCTGCGATACTATGGATTCCGTCACATCAAGCCGGATGAAATCTTACTACACGGAGAAACGCGATTCTGTAAGGTGAGACCAATAGGAGGGTTTAGGAAGGAAAAGATAAGAAAGTAGTTTTGGTACCAAAAGGCTGTTTGGCAATAGCTGGGGCAAAATGCAGGGAAATGTTGCATTGGTTTCACTTGTTATAGTAAACTTGGAGGCCCACATTTATCAGAACTAGTACAAACTGAACTAAGTGACTGTGGCGTGTTCAGGGGACACCAAATTCCTCAAATCTGGCGCCCGGTCTGGTGCCACCGGCTCTACTCGGGAAGTGTGCACCATTTTTTGTTTCATGTGACGCAGACAGAAATGTGGTGCACGTCAGTATTAAATGTGGCACAAAACTCCAACTAAGCACTAACAAGCCCCTTTAGTTACTGGCGCAGACACTTTGTAAATACATGTAGCAGCAGTTTGGACGTTCTTTATATTGAAAAGTCAGATAGAAAAATGGCGCAGACACTTTAATAAATATGAACCTCTCATCTGAAATTGTATTGTCACGGAGGTGAAGAAATGAGCGCTGATGTCAAGTTGTTCCTCAAAATGCAACTCCATTGTGACTGTCCATGTCAATGAAATTAAGGGTATGTTCTGAGGTTCTAACTTTGGTTCTGAACTCTCCTCCTCTGTGACTTTTTTATAACCAATACTTAATGGGATCAGAATATGAGCCACGTGGATGTCTACCCCAATCATGCGCTGTTGAATGCTCGATTATGACGGGAGCAAGTGTTGTTGGCAAAGCAACAGCCTGAACAATGAAAGCATGGCTTCAGGGAACAGATGGTCCATAACCCAATCATAGGAAGATGCCAGGCTATGCACGGAACCAGACTTTTTTTTTATTTTTTTTTTAAAAGCTTTATTTGGTCTACCGTAAAGAATATACATGCACACATATAGTCGCGGTTACAGTAGTATCAGTATTAATACAAAGCATTGAATTCTTATATTTTTGACCATTGTTCTTATTCACAGTTAGATCTCAACTTTGTAACATAAACAAGGCGCAACTAGCGCCTTTACGGCTATTCGTCTGTCTTGTTCATTGCACAACAGCGTTTCCCTTGAACGATTAAAATCAGACATAGTAGGAAATACATAAGTAGTATAACTATTTATACCGTGGGAGACATAGTGATCCAGTGTGTGGCATAAAATAACCTCGTTTTTCTAAGGGCAGGATAGGTGTTTTCACGTAGGGAACCTTGCTGACACTAGAAATTAGTTGTGTCTATCTGTAAACGGCCTAGAGTCCCTTTCAAGTTCTCGGTGTGGTACCAAGTTGTACGACATAGCTTTGCCATAAGACGCCTGATCTCCTCTGTTGTGAGGTAGGTGGTGATAAATTTCCTCCATTTGCGGAAGAACGATTTCGTACGTTTATTACCCAGTCTCTCTGTTTCTAGCCTGATCACTTTGAGGTATGTCTTTATCTGTGCTAGCACTTCTGCCCATGTGGGTAATGTGTGTTCCAACCAATGATTTAGTAGACATCTCTTGGCTACCAACAGCGTGATGTGTATGATTGGCGGTAGGGGGTCCCCTGCCTCCTCCTCTGCCCCTTCAGGTATTGTGGAGTGAAATAGTAATCCTAGAGCTGTGATGGAGAGTGTCACTGAGTAGGCTCTAGCAATTTGGTCTCGGATTTCGGTCCAGTAGGGTTGCAAGTTGGGGCACGCCCACATAGTGTGATAAAGACCTACTAGTGGCTCCTCGCATTTAGGGCATTTAGTTATCCTGTCCGGTCGCAATTCCGTTGCTGGGATGTTGAATGCATAGATGGCGGCATGCATAAGTTTGTAATAGGTCTCACGCCAACGCTCACTTAGAATGTGCCTACGCACCCCCGCCCACCCCTGCAAGATACGTGTGGAGACATGGTTGGCCCGTAACCTTTTTCCCAGTATGGGAAGTTAAGCGGTTGTTCTACTGGTTCTCCTTTCCGCCCTAGTATGGAATATAATATCGATATGGACCTTCTCCATCCCACTTCCCCCAGCAATTCGTCAAATTTGTTTGTGGTCATTTCACCTGCCAAATTTTGTGTTTTTTAGTTGCAAAACGTCACCATCTGAATGTAGGGAAAGTCTTGTCTGTCTGGCAAGGCATATTCTGTTGTCAGTTCCGTCCGTGTCTTAAGTCTTGGTTCTGTGTCATGTATCAACTGTCGCATCCGATTTATTCTGTTTGCTTTCCACGGTCCATATGGTCTACTAGTCCCTCCCGCCGGGAACTCCGGGTTGTCCCATAACGTTAGATGTTTGGACATCTGATACGGCATCCCAAATTGTTTCCGCAACACCTTCCATGTCGCTATGGTGTCCCTTAATAATGTCGACTGTTTTGCCATTCTTGGGAGTTTAGCGTAAGGTAGGTGCAAGGCTGCTACCAAATCACACCCCTGAAGAAGTCCCTGTTCCAGTTGTATGTTTGAAACTTTGTTGGTGCCATGCACCCAGTCAATTAGGTGTCGTAGTATAGAAGCATGATTATAGCGTCTTATATCTGGGAAGTTCAACCCTCCCGATGGTTTAGTATAGGTCAGGCGTTTTAATGATATCCTTTGCTTCTTGCCCTGCCATACAAATCGTGTGAACGCTTTGTTCAGATCTCTTATGTCTGTTGTTTTTAGCAGCAGAGGCAAGGTTTGTAGGGGGTAAAGTAAACGTGCAAAACTAATCATTTTTATGAGTTGTACCCTTCCTGAAATGTTTAGTGGAAGAGATTCCCAGTGCAAAAGCTCTGCTTTTATTTTCTGGAAGAGTGGTGGGTAATTCAGGGTACGGAACCAGACTTGTATGAGTGAGAAGACCAAGCCAAGAAGAAATGCAAGCCATTTAAGAACCTAATATGCCATTCCCAGTACAGTCCACTGTGAACAGCTTTTTAGTTATTATGCTTTATTTACTGATCAAAGGAACTAGCGGGGGCATTTCTGTGCCCAATATGTTTCAGCTGTACATTTATGGGGTTTACATGTTCACCACAACCCTTGATTATTTCCTTTAAAGGTCTATTGCTGTCTATGTGTACCTTTTACTGCCTGCCCTGACCTCAGCCTGTTTTGTAAAATGTGTCCCTGCATGCCCAGTTGGTGCCACATCTGTGTCTACTGACTGGTCTGGGGCAACCATCACTGAACTAAGGCTACTCCTTATGGTAGAATATAATATGGGGGTTGGCCAGACCACACTTCCCAACCAATTTTATTATGGTGCTTAAAGGGAACCTGTCAACAGGAGCCCTTTATCTATGTCCCCATAGAGAATAGTGTGCACATTACCAAAGTGTTTTTATAATTAAAGGGGTATTCCCATCTGTGCATTTACACTGGATGTTAATAAAAAAAATGTTCCTGTGTGAAGATAATTTCTTATAAATGTAGTCATATGGTCCCTTAGAAACAAGACTGTGTCCTTGGATACGACCTCCTCCCACTTTGGCAGCAGTGGCCAGACTTGCGCTATAGAGTCCTGCCGGACCACCAGGATTCAGCAATCATTACCACAGGACGGCTGTGCGACATGTAGTAACTCCCGGACATTTTATACACAATAACCTTTTGTTTCTTTGTGCACTCACTCCAGCAGAGGTGGCCGTAACCGAGGAAGCTATTTCGTTTGTAAAGGACAACATGGCTACATTTATGGGGTGCATTAACCCGATCATGGGCGTTATCACAGCGATGGCTGCCGGCAAAGCTGCCGGCAGCCTCAAAAAGATAGCGGCGCACGGGCGCCGCCATCTTGCCTGGGATCGTCGCTCCCCGTGACATCATCGGGGAGCACCGATCCATCTCCGTGGTAGCCTCGGGTCTTCCGAAGACCCAAGGCTATTTCGTTTTAACCCCTTCATTACATTGTAATGAATGAGGAGGAAAATCCCCATATACTGCCATACTGAAGTATGGCAGTATATGATAGGATCGATCAGACAACCTAGGGTTAAAGAACCCTAGGGAGTCTGAAAAATATTAAAAATAAAAATAAAAAAAAGTTGAAAAAAAAATTATAATAAAAAAACCTAAAAATTCAAATCACCCCCCTTTCCCTAGAACTGACATAAATATAAATAAACCGTAAAAATCATAAACACATTAGGTATCGACGCATCCGAAAATACCCGATTTATCAAAATACATTAACGGTTTTTCAATGCGTTTAATCCCGTAAAGGAAAATAGCGCCCAAAGTCGAAAATGGCACTTTTTTGCCATTTTGAAAAATATAAAAAAAATCTATAAAAAGTGATCAAAAGGTCGTAAAGTCCTAAAAATGATATTATTGAAAATATTATCAAATTTCGCAAAAAATGACACCACCCACAGCTCCGTACACCAAAGTATAAAAAAGTTATTAGCGCCAGAATTTGGCAAAGGAGGTTTTAATTTTTGCAAATGTATGAAAACATTATAAAACCTATACAAATTTGGTATCCCCGTGATCACAACAACCCAAAGAATAAAGTAGACCTGTCATTTGGGGCGCTCAGTGAAAGACGTAATATCCAAGCCCACAAAAAAATGGCACAAATGCGTTTTTTCACCATTTTCACTGCATTTGGAATTTTTTTCCTGCTTCCGAGTACATGGCATGGAATATTTAATACCATCACTATGAAGTGCAATTTGTTACGCAGAAAACAAGCCATCACACAGCTCTTTATGTGTAAAAATAAAAAAGTTATAGATTTTTGAAGGTGTGGAGTGAAAAATGGACATGAAAAAACAGGAAAGGGCCCGGGCCTTAACCGGTTAATACAGGCCAGGAAACGTTGTAGCCTTTATCTACCAATGACTACTCTGAATACTCCTGATGTAGCGACCTGTTAATTCCCTTTGTAAGGTTGTGAATATGGGACAGGGGTAAAGGGTGAAAGCCACTGAGACTTCCTCAGGAATAGCCTACATCAGTCTAGCAGCATGGTGGCAACATACATTCTCCTTTACAATTACACACAGGTGGCACGTCAAAAAATTCTCAAAGGCATAGGTACAGACTACTTCTTTCTTAGGGCTGTGTGACATAAACAAATCCTAGAAAATAAAAGTTGACTATTCTTTACTTGTAAGAATGAGGTTTTAAAGGGAACCTGTCATCAAGAAAAAGCATGATAAACCTTAATCATCCCCCACTGTGCCTTCATAGAAAAGTGATCCTAGCATAAATCTGCCTCCTCCCACCAGTAAAATCTTTCTGTAAACTTTTTCTGTCTTTGTTGACTCCACCCACCACCACTTGGCCCTGCCCATCATGGGGTGCATTAACTGGGGGGAAGATCTGCAGTTTCCCACATAGTGTTCATTGCTAGATACACCATGCAGTGAGCGGGACAGGATTCTGGTAAGCACAGGAAGTGGACAGGGAGAGGACTTCCTGTCTGCTCAGGCTGAGATTTGAGGAGACACAGTAGAAGGAGGTGGGGCTCACTGGCAGCCTGGAGGAAACATGACTACTCTTCAGAAATTGACTCTTGTCTACTCATTTGCATATAAGCAAAACAGCTGTAATTAAGGTAGATTGCCTCAGTGGCAGATCATTTGATGTGATATGGGAAGGACTTTAGAACCTTTGCCAACAGGTATTAATGGAGTGATGGGTGAAATTCTACTGACCGGTCTTCTTTAAATACACCAGTTGAGAATCCCAGGTATGTTTCCAATTGAATATTGTCCAGTATGTTGTGTTTTGGTTGCAGTTCTGTAAAAACAAGAATGCAATGTATCAATTCCACCCAAAGTGTTTTTAATCTTTGAGGATGATCCACTGTCATGCTAGTTGTGATCGGATAATACGCCCTTCATAGAACATAAATAGCCGTTTCAGGATCCCGTCCATTATAAACACTGATAAGAGCTTATTCTGGACGTGTATCTGGACATTGATTGAATAGTCTTAGTGTCTGTAAGTGAGTAACTAATACACAGAGCGTCCCTCCAATAATCCCAGGCTTTAGTGCTGCGAGCTCCTAGGTGCGGCCGCCCTTTATTTACTGTTGCTACAGTAAAGCTCAATGGAGTACAAATACTTTTTACATCAGGTATGTTTTCCTATTTCAGCCGTGTGACGGACAAAAGAGCTTACTGGTCTTTTGCTGCAAACACATCTTTCCTTTAATCTGGGTGAATGAAGCCTAACGCTCGGTCTCAGTGAATAGCAGGTAAGGTACAGCTCTGTAGTCCTCATCATTGTCCTCATTGTCACCGCTCATATAAGCTGCTTCTGCTGTGTACTGGAGATCAGGTGATCACTGTGGAGCCTTGGTAAAGTAGCATGTAAGTGTCTTTATAGTGTGTGAGATACATTTCTGCTATTCAGGCTTAGGAATATAATACTGCCCTTAAGGATACCACCTGTCCCTGGCCATGGACCATTTGTAGAGAGCCAGGATCTGGACATCACTATATTGCATTGCCTGTACATGTGTAATTTACTGGATTGACACTTTGTCACATTATTTACAGCCTCTTAAAGTGATATCTTATGTATCATTGGATAAAGAAGACTAGCAACAGTAGGGAAAGCATCATAAAAAGTATAAAGAGTGTTGGGTCACAAGAATATATGAAACACGCTAGTAAAAAGCAAAAACAACAACTCTCTTACACTAAAATTCTCTATATGTAAGATGTTCAAATGACTTCATTTAAAGAGAACCTGTCACCAGCTTTTACCCCTCTAATCGATTAGCACCTTCAACTAGGGTATGAAATGTTTCTTCTAGAATTCCCTTTTATGTAAAATCTCACCCATTTACCTATACAAAATGTTAGACAAATTCAGGCAACTTTTCCCCTCATTTCCTCATTAGACGTGTCAAGTTTAGAAGTTGCAGAATCTTTTATCTTTTGTTCTTTAGTACCTAGAAAAATGCTTTAAGATTCCCAAAAAATAAATCTTGAAGTTCTCTGCACCCCTACACTTCAAGGGATATTCATTTTATTTCAAGTGATTTTCTAGGCAGAAGATAGGGAAGAACCTGACAACTGATGGGGGTCTGGGTGCTTGAATCCCCAATGATTACACCGCTAATGGTTAAAGGGGGATCTCAGATGAATGAAGCAGCTGTCGGCACATGTACAGCAGCTCTATTCCTTTGCTATGGGACAGCTGGGGATAAGTGAGCTGTTCCATTCATTGCAGGAATTGGGAGGTTGTTATGGAAAAAAATTCCAATGACTCAGCAATCCCAATGATTGGATCCCCAAAGATCGGCATGTTGTCTGCTATCCTGAACACATGGGATGACTTTAAAGGGAACCTGTCACCAGGTTTTACTGTTCTATACTAACAGCCTCCTCAGGTAGAAAACGAAATGTAATTTCCCAATTCCCTCTTTTAAGTTAAATCTCACCTGTTTACCTATAAAACATCTCCCCCAGAGACCCCCATAGTTGTCTATATCGCTGGTTTTGTAGTTCACAAAGCCATAAGCTTGATGTGATCTGAAAGATGAGATCTTGTTTCTATGTACTATAGAACCAAAGATTCTGAAGTGACACTACCCCTGCAACCACTAAACTCGACTCATTGCATATGAAAATGGAATGAAAAGAGTCATATTTGCCTGACTCTGGGGGAGATTTTTTATAGGTAAACAGGTGAGATATCACTGTACCTGAGAGGGCTGTTAGTTTAGAGTGGTAAAACCTGTTGACAGGTTCCCTTTAGACTTATCCCATGTGCTCAGGATAGCAGACAACTTGATAATCTTTGGGGATCCAATCATTAGAATTGCTGACTCATGGGAATTTTCTTGCATACTATTCTACCAATTCCTGCAATGAATGGAGCAGCTCAGTTATTCCCAGCAGGCCCATAGCAAATGAATAGAGCTGCTGTACTTGTGCAGTCAGCTGCTTCATTCAATTGAGATCCCCCTTTCATCATTAAAGGACACCTGTCATCAGGTCTGTGTCTCTTGTCCTGTCACTACTACCTGTTGGAACAGCTCACAAGGATCCCATCCCAGCCTTTATCTAGTTATTTCATACATTATTCATTGTAAAATCATTTATTTGTTATCATGTAAATGAGGCTGGTCACATGGTCAGAGGCAGTGATGTCACCCCTGTTCCCCCTCCCCTCTCCTCCCCCTACTCATGTCTGTGTGTAATGTATAGTAAAGCATGGCTAGTGTGTGTGCTGCATCTGCTGACATGCTGCATCCTCCTAATATACAGGTGAGAGACACAGACATCAGCTACACATGAATCTGACATGTTCTGCTGTGACATGGCTGCCTGGAGCTGCTGTATCTCTCCTATACACACACACATGCACACACAGGCTGCAGGGGGTGTGGCCACCAGCACCAGGGAGCACATCATTATACAACCTCACATCATTATACAGGCTGTCAGTCAAGCACTGGGGGTGTGGCTGTGCCTCCCACTCATGAATAAGGTGGACAGCTTGAATATGCTAATGCTTCATTGGACATTTCACAGGTCATTTGCATACAGCTTTAGGACCTCATTGCTTAGGTTTACAGGCATGTAGAGGGACAATAAAGGGATAGAGGCAATGCTCTCTAATGGCAGTTTATGAAAATATATTTAGTTTAGGGGGGTTATTTTGCATGACGGGTTCTCTTTAAGGCTGTAATAATTGGGGGTCCAAGCAGAAGTGGATTATAGTATAGGCAGTTTGGGTGGTAGCCCGAGACCCAATCCTTCTAGGGGACCCATGGCCACCCAAACCACCCACCAAGTTTTATACTGAGAAGTGCTTCACCCAAAAGATCCTTGTACATCTGTTTATACTATTAATATACACAAAAGCCATTTCAGGAAACCCAAAGTCCTCCAAAGGTTCTGAAACAGCAGATTGAAAGCTGGCATAAGGGACTCATCTTCCATTCTCCAAGAAGCGTAATTCTAGGACTGTATGTAGGAAGTGAATTACAGACTGGTAGGGGCTATAATATTCATATAGCCACTGGGTCCAAGCAGCCAGATCCCCATCAGTTGGCAGGTTATCCCCTATCCTCTTGGCTTGAAAATCACTTAAATAAATTTACCTTTAAGTGCAGGGGAACAGAGAACCTCAAGTTTTATTTGTTGGGAATCTTTAAGCAGATTTCAATCTCTGTACAGCAAACAATGATTTGCAAATGTGTTACCCTAAAAAAATTTGTTGTAATTTGCTGGTTAGAAAGTTATGAGGATTCTGATTATTCTCACAATGCACAGATAAAACTTGAAGCTTTCAGGCCCAAATATAAAATCTGGATCTGTTCATACACTACTTTATTGAACAGATATCTGTGGGACCAAACCTCAAATAAAATCTACCATTAAAATCACCCATTATAAACCAGGGACACTTACTCATAGATCCAGGCACCGCGACCGTGGTCATCTTCTTATATTTGTTATCCATGGCCTCCTTCCTTCTTTCTTAAATCAACTTATTAACAATTGTGCTAAAGAGGGTGTTACCAGATCCCCCGAGTGCTGCAGATTAAAAGGCTGTTACAATGAGCAGAATATGTCTCACTGAACTCCCAGCTCTATTCCCCCTCCCTTTGCCTGTGTAGTCTAGCAGCAGCAAGAGGTGCAGGAATTCTGCTTATTTCCTCATTTACCTCATGTGGCATTGAGGGGCAGGAAGGTTGCTGGGCACGACTGTTGTAGTGGGTCGACACAGAGGGGGTCATTTACTAAGGGCCCGATTCGCGTTTTTACAGCGGGTTACCCGAATTTTTCCGTTTTGCAACGATTTTCCCTGTATTGTCCCGGGATTTTGGCGCACGCGATTGGATTGTGTCGCATCGGTGCCGGCATGCACGCGATGGAAATAGGGGGGCGTGGTAGTACGGAAACCTGACGGATTCGGAAAAACCGCTGCATTAAAAAAAATAAAATTTTCGCTGGACACGCGCTTACCTTCACTCAGCCCGGCTTGGTGAACTCCAGTGCATTCAGTGCAGCAGCGACACCTGGTGGATGTCGGAGGAACTGCCTTAGTGAATCGCCGGAAGACCCGAATCCTCCACACAGAACGCGCCGCTGGATCGCGAATGGACCGGGTAAGTAAATCTGCCCCGGAGTGTTCCTTCACCGCACTTGAGCACTCACTACAACTAGTTACCTGGCACAGCCCAGCCTATAAATACTGTATATACACAAGTTTAAGCCGACCCGAGTATAAGCCATGGTATCCAATTTTAACACAAAAACTTGGAAAAGCCCCCAGTAATTAGCCAGCACCACTGTCCCCAGTATTGCCAGCAGCCTCTGTCCCCAGTATATAGCTTGCAGCTCCCTATGCCCCAGTATATAGCCAGAAGGGCCCTGCCCCCCAGTATATAGCTAGGTAGCCCCCTGTCCCCCAGTATATAGCCTGTCAGGCCACTGTCTCCCAGTATATAGCCAGCAGCCTTCTGTCCCCCATATATAGCCAGGCAGTACCCTGTCCCCCCAGTATATAGCCAGAAGCCTCCTGTTCCCCGTATATAGCCAGGCAGACCCCTGTCCCCCGTATATAGCCTGCCATCCCACTGGCCCCAGTATATAGCCTGCCAGCATCCTGCTCGAGGTATGCCCAGCCTATAAGAAAAAAGTAGACAACTTGAAAAGATTTTGGGTCTTTTCTTTTGGGATTTTTCTTTTGCCCAAAACATGTCAGAATAATCAGAATAGGGATAGTCATGTTGCTGCATTTTAACATGTTTCAATAAAAGAAAGTCCTATTTTTTATGGAGCTGAGACACAAAATCTTTTCAAGCGATCTACTTAGGCCCCTCCCACACTTGCGTTGCAGATCACGTCAGAGTCTGATCAGGGTGCGATCAGGGTTTGGTCAGTGAAAAACTGACATTTTTCATCAGAGTCTAATCAGTTTTCAGTCAGATTTTGTGCAATGTCTCAGTTTTTCACACACTATTTTTTGGTGTTTTCAGTGAATTTTCAATGCGTTTTTCACTCGCAGAAAAGGACTCAGGGCTGAGCTCTATCTTTTCTATGGCAATTGATCAGTGAAAAACGCATTGCACTTGCATTGCACTTGTGTCTTAGAGTGCAATGCGTTTTTGATGCATCTCCATAGACTTGTTTGGTGTGTTTTTCACACGCGTGACTTGCAAAAATAGAGCATGCTGAGTTTTAAACACGCGTTTAAAAAACGTGCATGAAAAATAAAGCAAGTCTGAAAAAACCCATTGGTGACAATGGGTCAGAGTGCAATGCAAGCTCTGCACGTCACATACACGCGCAGAACACAAGCGTGAAAAAAGCATGTGTGGAAGGGGCCTTAGATTTTGCTGCAATCAAGGCAGTCTAGTCTCGGGCTTCTATTGAGTCAATGGGATTCAGCTGTATTAGACAATTGGCGGCGCTTTTCAGGAACTTGTACAATATAAGAAAAAAACACTTTACTCACCTTTTTTATAGGGTTTTTTATAAGCCGAGTTAAGGTTTTTCCACACATTTTTTGTGCTGCAAAACTCAGCTTATTCTCGAGTATATACGGTACATCAGGAGGTCAGAGCCTCTTGAAGTATCTGTCAGTGCCGAATGGGTGCGGTCTTATAACTGCATACCTCAATGAATCTATCTATAGAGATGTGTCATTTGACATTTTTTCCCGCCTTTCTTCCTTATTTAAGCAGTTTGTGTAAATCAGCTTTCTGTCCTGTATCCACTGAAAACTCAGAGATAAAGTAACCTGAATAGACTTATCTCTTTAGAGAGTTAAATCATCAAGGAAAATATTATCGCAATATGGAGAACATTAAGGATTACCCCACTTTCTTTAGTTTTATGTTGTGTACTGGACTTGAGAAAAACAGCTCACTGGAGAAAATGTGACTCTTTTCTTCAGAAGTTGACTCATGTATACTCATTTGCATATCAGAACAACGGCTGCAATTAAGGTGCGGTACCTCAGTGGCAGATCATTTTGGGTGACATGGGGGAGAACTTTTAACCCTTTGCCAGCAGGTATTACTGGGGTAAACTTCTTATGACAGGTTTTCTGTAAGTATGACAGCATAAGTAAACTTTGAAGGCAGGTTCCCACAGCTGTATTGACAGGTTCCCACAGCTGCTGTAATAGTATCTTCCATTCTGTTTTTATTATTAACATTAATAATTCCACTCACTTTTAAATCCAGAAAACTGGATTGGGTCGTGGGGGTGTTGGAGTTAGTGTGTCATCATCATCTCCTCTCTTTTCTGCTAGCTCTTCCTCCACCTCCCTCCCTCATGCAACGAGAGCTGACAAAGATTTTCTTGGAGCATGGGGACAGATAATTGTGTGTTATAACTTACCTTGCATCCTGACCGAATCCTCTGTGTAGTCCCAGGGGTTGGGCTTTGGTTTGGATGCACTGCAAAAAACAACACGTGACTTATGTGTGCTGCTCAGCTTTTGGCCCCCACTTTTGTGCTCCTGTACAGCACCTGCCTCCCCCACTGATGTCAGCTCATCAGGTTGTTAGCTCTGTGAAGGAGCAGGAGGGAGGAGCTATACAGGAGCAGAAAGGTGGAGGCTGAGAGCTGAGCAGTCTGCAACACAGACAAGTCACATGTTGTTTTTTGAAATGCATTCGAACCAAAGCCCAAACCCTGGGACTACACAGATGATTCTGTCAGAATGCAATGTAAGTTATAACACACAATTATATTGTAAAGCAAAAGGCATAAAGGCATATTTGCAATGCAGCTGTTCTGGGCTTTTTCAACCTGTCTAGCAGCTGTAACATATTATACCACCCAAAAATAAGGGTACGTTCACATGTTCAGTTTTTTAGATTCAGTTTTCAAAGCCAAAAGCAGTTGTATAAGGGGTGAGAACATATCATTAAGAGTAGCTGCTTCTACTCTTTTTTTTCACTCCACTCCTGGTTTGGACATCAGAAACTACCTCTGAAAAACTGAACGTATGAACATCCCCTCATCCCCTGTGATGGATCCACATTATGAAACTATTAGATTAGCTGCCTGCCTTATTTTAGCAGAGTTTTAATATACAATGACAACTCTATAAAAGTGCAATATAACTGTATCTATATAAAAGTACAATATAACTGTATCTATATAAAAGTGCAATATAACTGTATCTATATAAAAGTGCAAGGGGGATCACACTGTCATGTTTTATATATGAGGGAACCACCTTGTATTACTACACTATTTGTAGTGGTCAGAGTAACAGCACGACAGTAAACATGAAGCCAGAAGTTTGCCAACAAGGCTTACACAGCGCACAGGCTCCGGGATGAATTATTTATTCCTAGCACCATGGCAATCCCTGACTCTGTTTGTATTTGTCTTACTCACCGCTGACTATAACAAATCACTGCTCCTATAATGCGTCCTTAGAAACGTCTTCTAGCAAAGTTCAGAGGTAAATACCACAATTGGCCATATGAGCATTCAGGCTAAGCTTTGTCTTCCTGTATGCCGCTGATAACTCTCACAAAGTCCTCTAGTATAAGCTCTGCTCCTAATAGCTACCAGGAAATGTTTGCAAATGTGATATACAGGAAACCTGCGGCCCAGGTACAGTCAACTGTGGAGCCATTAGAAATCAATGTCAATTTTATATACTAATTAAATCTACATTCTATTAGGCTAATTATGATTTTTCATTTTTATTTTTAATGTAAAGGCAAGAAGGAAGCGATTGATCTGTGTTTACAAATCCTATGATTTATCATGAAAATAGAATATAAAAAGATTCTTTGTAGACTGATCATGCAGTCATTTATCCTTACATCTGTCCCATACTTCATGGAAATCTTCTGAATACAGGCGGTCCTATACTTAAGGACACCCGACTTACAGACGACCCCTAGTTACAGACGGACCCCTCCGCCCACTGTGACCTTTCCATTACTCCAAGACTGCAATGATCAGATGTAAAGTGTCTGTAATGAAGCTTTATTGATAATCCTTGGTTCTTCTTCTTTCAAAAAAATTTGAAACTCCAATGCACACTGGGGCAAAAAAAAAATTTGGTCTGGATTTACAATGATAAAATAAACCGTTTCGACTTATGTACAAATTCAACTTAAGAACAAACCTTATGGAACCTATCTTGCATGTAACCCGGTGACTAACTGTATACATTAGGTAGATGTCTCGAGCAGATTGAAGAAAATATGGATGAAGCATGAGATTACTCAGGAGGATGTTTTCCAGTGTCGCACCTGATTTATCTTTGTAAACCAGTATCACAAAAAAGATGTAAATTTTTACAAGAAAAAAACCCTTCTCCCCTCCTGGCATAGGAAAACAAATAGATGAGGTTGCTCAAAAATTAGCGACTACTGTTAGGCTACATTCACACTGCCATTGCCCGGCATACCGTAGCACGGCGGGCAACGGCAGCGAGCGGGGAGAGGAGGAGGGGGTGAGCGCATGGCGCCGTTTTACAGGAAAAGATAGGACATGTCCCATAGGGTGCCGTGCGCCCATTGCCGTCTATGGGGGACGTATATCGGCCGTATATATGTCCCCCTTGCGGCAGTGTGAATGCAGCCTTAAAGTCGCGAAAAACCAAAAGACTCAAATGTCACCACCCTTATAGATAAATCAGACCAACCCCCCCCCAAAAAAAATACATGTGCAACACCCTCGCCGATGCAATGGCGAGGTAGTGCTTGCGAATACGTCCCACCTGTAGGTAACACCACATTACACTACATGGTCCTTATAGGATCAAAGGGGAAATTGCAGTGGTTAATCCTGCCTGGCAAGGCAGAAGTTAATTTGTGATGTAATAATGTCAACCAATGTCTGTGTTACATCCTGTCTCTGTGAACTGAGAGGTAATTGGAGGAGCAGCCACCACCTGACCAAAGGGAGGTAATAAAACCCCCTGGCCAGGAATGTTCTAGAGGTCTTAGAGAGAAATCTCTCTCAGGAGAGAGACCGGTCCTAGTCAGGCCCTCTGGGTCTGCAGGACGCAAGCAGAGAGTAGTTAGCTGAGCAGTAGCTCAGAGTCTCTAGCATACCAGACCAGTGCAGGAAGAGCCTAGCCCCTGCCTGAAGTGGAAGATAAGACTAGAGGTAGTGTAGTGAGGAAAAGGGGTATCATTCCTACCTTCAAGGGTGATACCTGAAGAGATCCAGGACCGAGCTGAAGCATCCTCTAGGACACAGCTGCCTCCCAGCCTGCCCTATACATCCAGGCTGGTGAAATACATCCTGTGGCTCCCTCCAAATACCTCTCCAGTACTCCACCATCTTGTTAAAGGCACGTTGCTGATGTTCCTGCGGTTCCAATAAAGAACTGTAAGTTGTTTTCTTCAACTTCTGCCTCCGTCTGGTCCCTGCTACTACCCCTGCCTTCATCACCGGCACCCTGTCCATCACCCAGAGACTCACACTCGGGACATTAAGGGGTTGCCCCAGGGAGATCCGCTATAGCAGCCTCTCCCTCATCATTTCTTGCCAACACCACCCTGCTGGAGACCTGCCAGGCTGTAGGACAGCCCTCCGGTTCCCCGTACCAAGCACCGTGACAATAGCGTGCTTAGGCCGCAACCGCCAGCCACTCCGGTACCGCGGGCCCCGGCTGTCTCCAGGCCTCACCTCAAGGGCTAGGCCCCGGTGGGGGATGTTGCAAGTGGCGTCACGAACAGGATTGATACTTCTGTGCCTTATTACGGCATTAAAGACTTTCCTTTACTGGAAAAAGACTGTGCTGCCTAACCCTGCTGCCATCCGGGTTTAGGCCCAAGGACTTGTGTGTTTCTGGAATGAACTGTGTTATACTGCTGCCACGTGCGGTCGAGCGCCGCTCCCGCACTCCAGAGGTTAATCCTGGCAAGAAATGTACCAGCTCTGCTACATCCGGCGCTGCCGTGCCCGAAGATTTTTACCTCAGAAACTGTGGCGCAGCAAATAATTCAAGCCCGCCAAAACCTTCACTGGCGGGAAACCCAGATGACGCATCAAGCTCCACCCACGCGCGAAGGGCGCGAACCCCGCCTCCTGTGGCGCAGGAAAAATTAGAGCCCGCCACAGCTCTTGGCGGGAAGGACTTGGACTCCTCCCACTGGCTCGAGGCGGACTTCCTGCCCTGCCTCAGAGAAGCGCCAGAACTGGAGCGGACTTTGGACAGAGAGGACAACGCCATGTGGGGTCCTCCGCCTTTCCCTCCTGTGGAGCGTCCGGAGTTTTATGAGGTCCTAGAGACTATGGTGGTGGTCTCTGCGCAGCCCGTCCGAAGACCCTCCGCTGGACTTCGGCTGCACCAAGGATTGACTCGGGCCTTCGTCACCAGGACATGTTACCAAACGGTGACGCAGTACCAAATCCCACCCGGGCGGTTCCTCGTCCCTATCCCGGCTACCATCCCGGTACCGCGGGTCCACGTGGAGGCGCCACGTGGGGAGGCCCCGACTCCTGCTGAGCCAACGCCCGGGCCTAGTGTTGCCGCTCCACCTGCTCCGAGGCCTACCACTCCTGCTGCGCGGCCTGCTAGCCCCGCGGTGGTGGCTCCTGACCCTCCGGTGGTTCCTGCTCCTGTTCCGGCACCTACCTGTCGTCCAAGGAGATCCGAGCCTGAACCGGAGCCACGAGCCCCAGCACCGAAACCTCCGCAGCCTCAAGGCCGAGGTGAGGCCGCCCGCCGGCGACTCCGAGACGCAGAGAGAAGGAGGCCCAGCGGTATATGGCCGGTCGATCTACAGCTGGAGCTTGGGTCGAGAAGAATCGCACCACCGGCATGGTCCGGTTCTTCGACAAACGGAAGGGCTATGGCTTCGCCACCCAGGACTACACCGGACGGGAGGTATTTATTCCCCGCCGGTCAGTCAAGAGGCCTGATCTGCCCGAGAGCCTGCACAACCTGAAGCCGGGAGAGTGCATCGAGTTCTCCCTGCAGGAAGGACCTCGAGGACCCTGGGCGGCTGGCGTGATCCGGATCCCCGACTCCGACGAGGACCGTTACTTCCCGCAGGACGACTGGTATGAGGACGACGAGTGGCCGGAGTCTCCGAACACCTCTTCCTCCTCGGCTGCAAGTCCCCGGGCGGTGACCCACGTGAATGCCCCATCCACAGTAATTGTGAGTACGGGTCCCATTGCCATCCATGGGCCGGGCATGATACAGGGCGCCACCCCCACCGGCTCCCCTGCCGGGAGCATTGCCAGGTCCCGCGGCTCTTCTGTGGGAGAAGACATCCCGGCTAGCGAACCTTGTCCGGAGGTTCCGTCTAGGCCCACATCCCCCCTTGCCGGTTACCAATGGGGTGATGACCCGGCCCCGGAAGAACCGGAGCTGGAAGGAGCCGCGGCTCGGCCGCCGGGCTCCGTTTATTTCTTCATGGACCCCTCTGTGGTCCCTGGCTCAGTTGAGCCCCCGGCTGGAACAGCCGACACCCCGGGCGACAGCGCTCCTCCCCCTGAAGGTCCGGAGGATGTTGCTGCACCTGCAGTACCCACTACTGCCACCGGGTGTCCCCAGCCGGCACCTACTCCTGCTGAGGATGCACAGGATTCCCTGCAGGAGCTGGATCCTGTCTTTGCTGAACCCAGCGATACTGACTAATCCCTGAAGGGCTGTAGCCCTCTCCAGGTACTATGTCCTTTGTACATATTGTGTGTATTTATCCCCATATCCCTATAGAGCCAGAAACTGTCCTGAGACTCTTACCCTTATTTATCTCAGTCAAGGGATTATACACTGTCATGTGCTATGATAGCACCCTTCCTCTGCCACAGCATTGATTTCTTCAAAGGACTCTGTCCCTCTCCAAATAGAGGAGACCCTTTGCTTCTTCATTGCACTTTTTCCCCCACATCAAGGGCTGTACCCAGAAGATGGACTTTGTCAGTAGAGACCTTCTGAGAGACTTTTGCCAGATACTACCAGGGAAAAGTTGCTATGTCTATTGACTTATTATTTTGCACTTAATGCCTTCCTTTTTAGGTATGGACATTCTGATTGCACTTTTATGCCTTTCCTTTGCAGGAAAAGAGACATTTGCTACCATGCTACTCTGAGTAGCCTATCTATCTGTAACGTTATGTTATAAGATGTGTACCCATTGGGCTGCTAAGCCAATGTGATTTTGCTAACCTGTTGCACACTGTCATATCTGCCAGTAGTCTGCATTAACCCTTTCATAGGCTTTTCAGGTTGTAGTGTGGCTGTGTCGGACCGTCTTTTTGTGTAAAACACTGACCGCTACCTGATCCCTCAAACTGAGGTTTGCACATGGGGGTAGTCCGTAAACTGCGGGTCTTTAGGGGACCGGGGGTGTTACACAGATAGCACCTGGATGCCACTCATACATGGGTAAGGTTGTCAGTCAGGAGGTACTTGTGTCGCATATGCTCATGCAATGCAGATAGACACCATATAATTGCCGCCAGGGAAGAAGCGTTGATCAAACAAATATACAGGACTTGGTGCAAGGAGTGGATTACAGGACATGACACCACACCTTTCCTACTGTACAGTTCGGTTTAATGGCGTCAGCGACCAACTGTCATACAGCTATATTTTTGTCTTAGTCCGACACCAACCCAGGTGCCTGTCTCCAGGACCATGGGCGGTTTGTCCCTACACCTCACATAGCCTGCACTTCCTAGAAGTGCCCTTAGCCCCCTCTGTGCCCCAGAACATCTGTAGTCGAACCGAGGGCGGCTCTTTCAATTGCCCCCGGGGTATGCAACACCCTCGCCGATGCAATGGCGACGTGTTATAGTAGTGCTGCGAAGACGTCCCATGTAGGTAACACACATTACACTACATGGTCCTTATAGATCAAAGGGGAAATTGCAGTGGTTAATCCTGCCTGGCAAGAGGAAGTTAATTTGTGATGTATAATGTCAACCAATGTCTGTGTTACATCCTGTCTCTGTGAACTGAGAGGTAATTGGAGGAGCAGCCACCACCTGACAAAGGGAGGTATAAAACCCCCTGCCAGGAATGTTCTAGAGCTTAGAGGAATCTCTCTCAGGAGGAGAACGGTCCTAGTCAGGCCTCTGGGTCTGCGGACGCAAGCAGAGAGTAGTTAGCTGAGCAGTAGCTCAGAGTCTCTAGCATACCAGACCAGTGCAGGAAGAGCCTAGCCCCTGCCTGAAGTGAGATAAGACAGAGGTAGTGTAGTGAGGAAAGGGGTATCATTCCTACCTTCAAGGGTGATACCTGAAGAGATCCAGGACCGAGCTGAAGCATCTCTAGGACACAGCTGCCTCCCAGCCTGCCCTATACATCCAGGCTGGTGAAATACTCTGGCTCCCTCCAAATACCTCTCCAGTACTCCACCATCTTGTTAAGGCACGTTGCTGAGTTCCTGCGGTTCAATAAAGAACTGTAAGTTGTTTTTCAACTTCTGCCTCCGTCTGGGTCCCTGCTACTACCCCTGCCTTATCACCGGCACCCTGTCCACCCAGAGACTCACACTCGGGAATTAGGGGTTGCCCCAGGGAGATCCGCTATAGCAGCCTCTCCTCATCATTTCTTGCCAACACACCCCTGCTGAGACCTGCCAGGCTGGTAGGACAGCCCTCCGGTTCCCCGTACCAAGCACGTGGCAATAGAGCGTGCTTAGGCCGCAATCGCCAGCCACTCCGGTACCGCGGGCCCCGGCTGTCTCCAGGCCTCACCTCAAGGGCTAGGCCCCGGTGGGGGATGTTGCACATGTAAATTTGAAGATTTAAAGATAAAAGACCCCCACAGTTTATGTGGAGAAAATACTGTATTTATAATAGTTTTAATCAAGACTGTAAAAAGTTACATATTTATATATTCACTCTAGAATTAGGACAATTATTGCTCTCTATGTTCTACTACCATATAGTTACCCATATATTTTGGCAAACATTTACTAAAGAACGCATATAGGGGGTCATTTACTAAGGGCCCGATTCGCGTTTTCCCGACGTGTTACCCGAATATTTCCGATTTGCGGCAATTGTACCTGAATTGCCCCAGGATTTTGGCGCACGCGATGTGGCGCATCGCGCCGGCATGCACCCGACGTATTCGGAAAAACCGCCGCATTTAAAAACGGAAAATGTGTTGCTCGGGACGCGCTTTCCTTCACTCAGCCGGCCTCTGTGAATTCCGCCGCGTTCAGATGCTTTTCAGCGCAGCAGCGCCACCTGGTGGACGGTGGAGGAACTACCTTATTAAATCCCGGCCGGACCCGAATCCAGCGCAGAGAACACGCCGCTGGATCGCAAATGGACCGGGTAAGTAAATCTGCCCCATTGTTTTTAAATGAAATAAATATATATTTATCACTGTGCCGGGACCAAATATATTACAATCATACCATAAACACTACTACTTCAAGGAACACTCCAGTCACAGCTGATTCATTGAATCATACCTTGTGCAGGGCCAGTTGGGAGGAGAATACAATAAAAACAAGTCATGCTCCTCCCTTCAGACCCTGCACCATGTATTATTCAACGAATTAGATTTGACTGGAGTGTTCCTTTAACCCCTTAATGACCGCCGTATAGGGGTACAATAAGGGTAGCTCTCCTGATGCAATGCCTTCTACAGTCCTGCTACTACCAGCTCCTGGCTGTGTTATCACTAACACCTGAGATCAGAAAAGCTTTGATCCTTGATGATTAATCCTTTATACACCGTGGTCAAACATGGACCATGGTTTTAAAGAGAGTACAAAGGAAGCACACTCCTTCTGTGCAGCAACAATCAGAGGGTGCCGATGGTGTCCCATGGTAGGCCGGGTCCACTGAAAGACCCTAAGACTACCTAGGATGGCTATCTATGAGGCCAGGCTGGAGGTTTATACAAAAATAAGCCTTCACCCAATTCCATTTGCAAAGAATTTCAAAAGTTATGGCACTTGGAAGAAAAAAATCCTATAAATTTTGTATCACTGTAAGTGTATTCACCTAGAGAAAATGCTTAGGTTCAATCATAAAAGTCAAATACTTTAATTGGAGAGACAATGGCAGATTTTATATTATCTTTTAAATATGCTTCACAGAATTGCTTGATAAACGTTCACTAGTAGGATATATGAAACTCAAAATTGTGCTATTAAAAACTACATTCTGTTCTAAAAAAAACAAGACCGCACACAAAGTCATCAAATAAAGATTACAGTATAATTATATCTGATGTCTTAATGTTAGCATCTCTCCCTTTCTATTTTGAATTCGGCCCACATGATATGGTGGCCTTTATAACACCCCCTGCAGTATGGTACCTCTTGAAGTGTTGTATTTTCCCATAATGAATTAAAATTTACCGTCACCTAATATTTTTTGTATATAGTGCACACAACTTACTGAGTCTATTTACAGCACTCATGAAAAAATTCAGCAACTCCTAATAAATGTAAATACAGAATCCCTTATTGAATTCTTATAGTTTCTCTCATTGAAATGGCATGCACTGAAATTAGTGTACTCCTACAGAACCATATTGTTTATTTATAATTACCCACTAACACCTCTCCAAATAATGTCTGCTGGATTGAGGTATTTGGTAAAATAAAAATTATGTACCTTCTACATACATCCCGCACCTTCCGCCTATGAAGTGTTTGTCTTCTTTTGTGGTAGGTTGTTCTATATCACACTGAGTAGTCTTCTGTGAGATGGAAGTGGGAGAAGTGTAATTGAAGGATGAATTGTGCTTTATCACACTGAGCAGTCTGCTGGGAGATGGAAGTGGGAGGAGTGAGGCTGAAGGATGAATTGTGCTTTATCACACTGAGCAGTCTGCTGGGAGATGGAAGTGGGAGGAGTGAGGCTGAAGGATGAATTGTGCTTTATCACACTGAGCAGTCTGCTATGAGAAGGAAGTGGAAGGAGTGAGGCCAAAGGATGAATTGTGCTTTATCACACTGAGTAGTCTTCTGTGAGATGGAAGTGGAAGGAGTGAATCTGAAGGAGGAAATGTGCTGTACCACACTGAGTAGTCTGCTGTGAGATAAAATTGGAGGGAATGAGGATGGAAGAGGAATTGAGCTGTATTTTCCAGAGCTAGCAGCTGTGAGATGAGAGGGGAGGGGGCATGTCTGGGCATTAGGAATTGCTGGACATTGTAACAGAGGCTTTTGCATGAAAAGAGTGGGGGTATTGAGATGTAGCCACCCATGCCTGGCACAAAGTGTATGACATTTTTAATAAATTCCCATTGATAAAATGATTTTCTTTATAAATACAGTAAACAAATGAAATTTGGGATACATGTAAATAGCCTTTTAGCTGTACTCCCATGCTTGTATGCTCAAAGTAACAGTATCACTTATAATCATGGGGTGGGAGACTACAGATTATTGTGCAATATAGATTCTATAAGTAAGATGCAGTAAGGTGGTGGGAAATAATGGCTCAGAGCATTTGATCCATTTGTTAAATGTCTTCACCCTCACTAAACTACATGGAAAATAAAGATGAGCGAGCACGAAAATGCTCGGGTGCTTGTTATTCGAGACAAACTTTTCCAGATGCTCGAGTGCTTGTCTCGAATAACGAGCCCCATTGAAGTCAATGGGAGACCCGAGCATTTTTTTGCTAAAACAGAACAGTAAAAGAACAGTGCTTAATTAAATATTCCAGATGTTTCCTGATGTTTTGCTTGTTAGAACACATTAAAATAACACTATTCTTCACTTTGCAGGTGTTCGCGCGTGTTCGGAGATGTTCGGAACATCTGGAATGTGAAGAATATTATTCTTCCAATGTGTTCTATTCTTCACTTTGCAGATGTGCGCGCGTTGAAAGAACAATATTCTTCACATTCCAGATGTTCCGAACATTTCCAAACCTAGCGGGAGACACGCCCGAACACCTGCAAAGTGGAGAATAGTGTTATTTCAATGTGTTCTTACAAGCAAAACATGAGGAAACATCTGTAATATTTTATTAAACAATAAAAACACTGTTCTTCACTTAATTTAATGCTCGATTGCGAGCAGGGGAAATACTTGTCCGAGTAACGAGCCGGTCCGAGTATGCTAATACTCGACCGAGCAGTATATTCGCTCATCTCTAATGGAAAACTTTTAAATTTCATTCTCTAACAATTTATAATTAACTAACATTTAAGTTTTTTAACATGTACTGCTGATTCATATAATATTTGTTCAGTTTTCTCCTCAGCCCTTAAAGGGGTATTCTCATCAGGGCATTCACATTTAAATATATATATATATATATTTACATGTCTTCAATTGCATTATTATTCTTTATTAAATGAAATGTACCGGTGTGCAGATAATTTCCCATAAATGTAGCCACGTTGTCCTACGGTTAGGAACACCCCTGTCCTCTTCCAGCAGTGGTGAGTCCTGTCTGACCACCGGAATTCAGCGATCATTACCACAGGGCGGCTGTGGGACATACAATAACTCTCAAAAATTTCATATACAAAAACAATTTGTTTCACAAGCTCTAATTTTGATGTACATAGAGCCTTTTTTCTGTCCGTATTAAATATTCCACTGTATGCTGTTATTTCTCTGTTCCACAAACTTAATAAAAACAGAATTGATTAAAAAAAAAAATTGTTTCCTTATGCAATCTCTCCTGCAGACGTGGTCGTATCCAAGAATGGCAACCTTGGGTACATTTATGGGAAATTATTTTCACACAGGGACATCCAAACAAAGAAATATATGTATATGGCAGATGAATGAAATGAAATGTCAATACCAAGATAATAAAACCCCTTTAGCTTTCTCTGACAGCTTCCATTCTGTGAAGTGTCCACTTTACACCAGGAGCTGCACACTTAACTAGTACAGGAACTAGAAATCCAATCTTTCTACTACCTTATTTTTTCAAAGACGTATATTTAACCAAATACATTTCGCATTGCCACACTATGTTATTTCACTTTTTCTGGCGTTGGAAGCTTTATTGTCAATTTCATTGCTGTTATTGTTCTAGAAAGCTGTTCTTCCCATCCTGCTATTTTCTGGTAGTAACCTGTATAAATAGATGTGTGCAGAGATTTGCCATTTCTGTTGCTGTTTCAGTTGATTTATTTGCAGTCTCAGGAATGTCTTATCAGATGATATTGAGAGGTGGACGCATAATGTCCACCTATTTTCTATGAGCAGAGGTTTTATTGTCTTGTCATACTCCACTGAAGGATTATTCGAGGATGACCTTGACTGTTAAATGCATTTTTGACAATCACTTGGAGTTCATTGTTCTTCTGTTTCTACCAGAATTCCTAATACAAGGTTTTCAACTGTAGCCATTCTGTAAGTCTTAGTTCTTGTGCAACATTTATAGGCTTATTTTAATAAGTTGAAGAACAAAGCAGTTAAGCCTAGTTACTGCTCTTCTACAATGTATCAAATGATCACTCCGGCTGTAAACAAAACACCATGAAATATGTATTGTGCTGTGATTTCACTGAAGGCCATGAAGAGATGGATCAGCCGTGTAGGGAACTCAAACTCATTTACATGAATGGTTCCTTCAACTAGGTACTCAGGTTTTAGCGTTTTGCATACATATGCAAGAGATATGCAAACAGTATATGATCCATGAGCGATTCTCCTGAACAATATTGAATACACAATGGCAATGTTTTTTATGGAAATAAACGGAATAACTTCTTTTTTTTGAAAAACACAGCAATAAAGAACTGCTCCGGGTCACCGCTGAATACACAGATTCTAAAACAAAACGATTGGCAGATTTTTGTTCTGGCAGCCGACAGAGACCTAGAGGGCAACTAACCCAAACTACAAAGTGTATAAATGTGCAGATATTAGAGGATAGCTCCAAGTGAGAGACGGGGCTGCTTCTGGCTGCTCCACAGGAGCACAGATGTAATGGATTTCTCTAACATTTAGAAATTGCACTTTAAACTCAATGTTACCTGCATTGAACTTAGTTTTATTTCCAGTCAGTATTATATATTCTGTATTAGAGGGAAGAAGATGCTGTGGATTCTAAGTACTGAATTCAAACATTGCAAGGCAAAGGATGAATGTTTCTCCCAGCTTTTTTAGGGGTAGGTGGTACTGCTGCAGGTATTCGAAAGTGATTCAGATCTGTGTGTCCCTGGCCTAATAGTGTTTTTCATTCTGGCTAATGCTTATAGACATATTACTTATCTATAGAACCTCCTTTACTCCCTATTATAGTTACTTCAGGTAAAACATGCATAATTGTGGAAAATATGACTCTTCCCAGCTCATTTGCATATGGCTTTGGAGGTGATATTTCACATAACGCTACCTGAAGGGACTAGTAGTGTAGAGAAGGCAATTAGTAACCACATTTTTTACAAATGCAGCTAGGGACAGGTTCCCATAGAACCCTATTAACTAAATGACTCTTTTTTTTTAGCTAAAAACATTTTCCCTCATATCCTCATACAATCAACTTTGTTATCTTACCTGACCAGATTCCAGAAATCCTCCCCATGTCTCCTTCCAACCATTTAGCATTTCATGTTATGCGACCAGGTTGATGTCATCTAAAGTCTTTTACTCACAAATATTTGCAAAATCTACCTCATGTATTTATCTGATGACATACAATCACAACATGCCTTCAAGGAAGCATGGGGAGGAGTAGAAGTCCGTAGAGGAATAGGGAGGAGAAAAGATCATGGAGGCATGCTGTAATTTCATGTGATCGTATAAAACATGGGTTAATGTTAGATAACCCTGGTCACATGACATGAATGTAACACACTGCACAGTGTAAAAATTTGACACAATATTTCCTAAAAGTAAAAAACAGAGCTGTATATGTCTGTAGTTAAATATTTGAAGACAGTCCCTAATAGTGATGGGAATTCCGTCTCTTCCTAGCGAGCTGGCTCAATAGGCTCCTCTCACTAAAAAGAGCTGGCTCTTCTGGCTCCTGAACAACTTCCTATTAAATATATAATAGGGAGCCATGGGCTAGTCAGTCATCCCACACCACTTTTAACCCGATTTTATCTGGTTAAAGGGGTCGTGGTGAGCCATTTAGGGGCGCGGTTTAGTGATCCATCAGCTCACTTAGGGGACCTGGCTCACGTCGTTCACGCAAATTAGCTGGCTCTTTGTGCCAGCTCGTTTGCGAAAGACCCATCACTAGTCCTTAAGTACTAGTTCCGCACAGCAGCATGTCCTAGCAGTGAGAACTGTCAATCAGGAACAAGGAGTCAGAGCAGTGCCCAAGACTTGAAGTGTAGAAGTGAATGAGGATTGGATAAACTCCATATTCTGGAATCTGGCTGTATGCCAGGTAAGATAACAAAGTTAATTTTATAGGCATGGGAGGGAAACCATTGAAGGTGGCACTTAGTTAATAGGGCTCTATGGGAACCTGTCACTAGCTGAATTTGTGAAAAATGTGGTGACTGGTTCCCTAAATGAGTAAATTAGATCAGTAAAAATGGTCCATGCATCTAACCATAGATCACTAGCTACACATGGCAGTATATTTTTTGTGGTATTTTAAAATCAGTTCTTTCAATTTCCACCATGATGGGGAATTCTGGTCCAGATGACAAATTTGAAGCCCTCTCAAATTCTGATCATCAAAGCAACATCATAGTCTCGACAGAATAAATCTCCTCATATTTGATGTCAATAATATCATACAGAAAATCATGTATTGTGTTACACCCACTTATACACTGCTGCATACTACTGCAAGGTAATAAGATATTTCCAAGCAGTTGATTATGCCACAGTGCAATTAAATCTTCTGTAATCTGGATTAAATACAAGCTCCAATCTCATTATAGGTCTGGCTACAAGAAAGGGCAGCCATATGTGGATGTCTCATCGTAGAGATTAAGATGCACGAAAAGCATCTGACAAGAGATACGTGTAACCAGTATGTCCGAGGCATCTTTCCAGAACGCAGATCATTTCCCATTGTACAATAATCAGAGTAATTCTCTCCAAACAGTCATCAATTTGGTTGGTTAAATGTATAATTTCTACAATGAGCATTGATTTTGTCTCGAAAGTGACTACATCTGCCTCATAGTAGGACAAAAGTGATAATACCTCATGTCAAAGGCATCTTCTACCATTTTTCTGTTGTAAGGTTATAGTAAGCCTTTGGATGCTTTTCAGCTTTTTTCTCAGGAAAGAGTTAAAGTACAAGATTCCATCTTTAAAGCAATGTAGGATATCGGTTTGCCGACATCATAATGACGCAGACACAGATGCCATTGATATTTCTGGTGAGCAATTCTGAACGCCATGGGCACCCGAATCGCCCACATTATATTCAAATATTTTACCGCTCTAAAAAGGGCTCTGCCATCTGCTGCCTGAGGTGAGAAGATCATCTTGCCTCATGGCGGAAGCAGCCCTGTCTGCTGGGTCAGTCTATGTCAGTTTAGCCAATTATTGGTAAATTCATTGTCCTCCTGTCTATATATTTTGGGCAGCATAAAATATGCCCTATAGTTGACAGAAAATTGCCCTATTTACACTTTGAAACTGTGACTCTTCCTTTTGTGTAGTTTATGCAAGCCTGTGTTAGGCCACGTGCAACTGCACAGAGCTATAGCCTATGGCACCCAATTTTTGCTTGATTTTACAGTTGTATTGTAGTCTTACAATTTCAACTGAGCAGTCATTGTGAGCTGTAAATGGGTGGGCTGTTTGCACCTAAAAGAATGTGCAAAGACCAACAGAAAACTGGCGCAAGGACCTTAGCCAATGTGCCCCAGTGTGTGTTAATATAACAGTAGTTATACAGGCAATAGGGACAGAAAAAACCTATAATAATAGGTAACAAATATCTTTTTTCATCTCTTTTTTTTCTCTATTTCTGGTTGGATAGAGTTATAGGCAGGGGAGTAACTTGAGAGGTGCACGGGGTACGGTTGCAGCTGGGTCCATGATCCCTAGGGGGCCCATGTGGTGCACCTTCCTATATCAGAGGACTGGTACTATAAACAAGAAATTATAATTGGGGGCCTGGCACACAGTTTACACTGGGACCCGGCAGCTTTAAGTTACACCACTTATAGGCTGTAAACTGCATAATAATAAATGTGTTTTTCTATATTTCTGAAGAATTTGATTTAAACTGTATAATGACAAAATGCAAAAAAACAAAACAAATATCTTCAGGCAATAAATGTTCTTTACTAAGTGTAATAAATAATATCCACTTCAGAAAGTTCTTTGTGAAAGTAAAACCAGAACTTTCCTCAGATATCAGCGATCCTTTCTACCAGAGAGATGAGAGCACACATACACAGCAGCAGCGATGAATGGCGGCTATAAGCTGAGTTTTCCTAATTTGACTCTAGTGATTAACTGTGAAATGGTATTAGGTAAATTGATAGTGATGTCCCGGAGAGCAGCTCTGCTCACAGCCGCCGTGGATCCCAGCTCTGTGTTGCGTTGAAATTCACAGCTTTTAAAAAAGAAAATTGCGAATTTGGGATCAAATAAATGGCAGGTAAGTGCACATTGATTTTAGACGCAGACTAGAAGTATTTGATGTTGGAACTCTAATTGACAAATACTGTATATGTAATATGTAAGTCTGCGGGTGATGTGGTAGATCTGAAACACTTGTATGTGTGAAATAATTGGATTTGTGGATGTATTCATGCAAATAGTATATTTATTTTTCTTGCTATCTTTATACATCATGTATATGGTATATATCTATATCTATCTATACTATGTAAGCCTAGTTTTTCAGCACATAAAATGTGCTGAAAACCCAAACTCGGCTTATGCTCGAGTAAAAAAAATATATCAAAACTCACCTTTCCGGCTTCCCCCACCGCTGGTTATATACTGGGGCAGGGCGCTGGCTATATACTGGGGCAGGGGGCTAGATATATACTGGGGGATATGGGCTGGCAGGCTATATACTAGGTGGCAGGTGCTGGCTATATACTATGGGGCAGGGTCCGGAAGGCTATATACTGGGGAGGCTGTGACCAATGCATTTCTCACCTTCGGCTTATGCTCAAGTCAATAGGTTTTCCCAGCTTTTTGTGGTAAAATTAGGGACCTGGGCTTATACTTGTGTCGGCTTATACTCGAGTATATACAGTAATTGTTCAGGTAATGTGTGTATTATACAAACATGTAATGTGCATAGTAGCATTTCATTCACTTGGATGTATTTTTAAGGGATCACGCACCTGGTTTGAAATTGGTGATGTGCCAACGCAGTTTCTTATACAGCTATTGCACATCCCCATTAACTTCTATGGGGTCATGCACAAGACTGTGGATTCTATGGACCCATGCAGCCTTTTATTATAGTCATGGGAGTGACGCTCACCTGTCGATAACACACAGGCTACCAACAATTCAGGTCCTTAGTACCGTTAAACGGAATGTCACACTAATGTGTTATCCTAATGTAAGAATCCTTCCTTTCACAGTGTAAGGCTACATTCACACAATGAATGTAGCCTGCGGAGAGGAGCAGGGGATGAGCGCTGCTCACCCCCGCCCCTCTCCATAGGAAGATACAGCGCACGGCGCCGTACCACAGGAAAAGATAGGACATGTCCTATGTTTTCCTGGGCTGCGGAGCAGTACGGTGCCGCACGTGTGCTGCACCGTACCGCTCCCGTACAGGTCCGTGAGCCCATAGAAGTGTATGGGGGATGTATATCGGCCGTATATACATCCCCCATACATGTGTGTGAATGCAGCCTAAAATAGGTGATCTCAGCAGGAAATACTAATTATGTATAGAGATGCCTCCAAGCTGTTCCCATATGGCTGATGTCAAGGGAAGAATATTAGTTAATGGAAATGTATTTTGCTAAGGATTTCCATATTAACATCAAAAGTCTGATTTTATTTATAAAAAGTTAATGGATTTTTAATTTTAACTGTTGGGCAGTGATAGCTGCAGTTCCCCAATAGGAGCCATTATTACAGCCATTGTCTATGCCAAAACCAAAGAGTTGTCATAAATATGTCTGAAAAGTTGTTTCAACTATATTAGAGGGCTTGTTGACAAATGAGATTTATTCCCCAAAAACTGTTACCCACTGGATAAAGCATGGATCTTATTTTAACATGTAAATTGGAATTATTTCACATACTTTAAATGTTTAAAATTTCATACTGTAACCTCTTTTTTGAAAGAGGTTTCTATCTACTTTCCTCCCATACTGTAGGCAGTACGGGACAACTAGTGGTCCCTCCCTACGTCAATCTGCAAAACATGGATACAAGGACAAAAATGCTAACAGGTACGGGAAGTTGACAGTGCCGGGTCACAACAGACAGAGCAACTTGGTACAAAAACAATACTCATGAGAGAGGTCAAAATAACAAACCAAAGTCAGGATAGCAGGATTAAAAAAAAAACTCTCTAACAGGATGAGAAGCTAGACAAGATAAAGTATAGCCATCAGTGAACAAAAGTTAGGCAACTCTATCTGGATCTCAACGCATTGGTCCAGATAGGGCCAGAGCTTTGAGATCCAGACAGCACAGAGAGCAGGTGAGGAGTGTCAATCACCACGGGTTAACTAATGCTAGACCAAAGGTAAGGTGCAGGAAGACAGGTTGTGCTGATAAATCTTAAGAGAAAGTAAAGTTTGTGTTCACACTATAGGAGTGCAAGAAAGCACAGAGATAAAATCAGCACCTCCTTAGTCGTACACCATAGACCAAGGATGGCGCTGACATGGACATTACAATAAAGTTATGTCTGCAAGAATTATTGATGCAGCAGTGCACATTCTACAACTGTTTTCAGACAGCGTATACTTCTTTGTATATAACATATACTATATATACTTGAGTATAAGCCTAGTTTTTCAGCATTTGTGCTCAAAAACCCTAACTCGGGTCAAAACTCACCTTTCTGGCCTCACTCGTTGGTCCTCTTCTGTCTCCGATGCTCCGGTGCCACCTCGGGTCCTTCGTATCCTATTCGGGTTCTTCCGCTCCTCTTCGGCTCCTCTGGCTGGACAGGCTCTATACTACAGGGGCTGGGCAGGCTGTATACTACAGGGGCTGGGAAGGCTGTACACTACAGGGGCTGGGTAGGCTGTATACTACAGGGGCTGGGCAGGCTGTATACTAGAGGGGCTGGGCAGGCTGTATACTAGAGGGGCTGGGCAGGATATATGCTACAGGGGCTGGGCAGGATATATGCTACAGGGGCTGGCAGACTATATACTGGGGAGGCTGTGACCATTGCATTTCCCACCCTCAGCTTATACTCGAGTCAATAGGTTTTCCAAGTTTTTTTGTGTTGAATTTAGGGGTCTCGGCTTATACTTGGGTCGGCTTATACTCGAGTATAAAATAATCGAGTATATATATATATATTTGAGACTATGGCACAAATATATGGAAGTATTTGAAATTTGAACCTGGAATACATGTAGTATATGAAGCACATTCTAAAAACCAATCTCTCTTCCCGCAGAATAAGTCAATAACAACTTAAAAGTAAACACAAAAACCGGTTGGACACATACATATAACACACAGAGAAATGTAATGTAATGCATATGCTTTTTTTATTATTATAATGCAGCTTTATGTTGTTGGCACATAGTACTGAATCACTGATTTAATAATGATCGCTGACTCACCGAGTCTTCTTCTGAGGCCCTGTAACACGATAAAGATCCTGAGCCAAAAACCATTTAAGTTATATCCCCTATGCATTTACTCATTATAGGGTTAATACTGCTATAGATGGGTACAAAAGACCCATAGCATTTTCCCCTGGACATTAAATCCAGTGAATTAGAGTATCTATTAGTCAGTTCTGATATATTATAAGTTGTCTATTTGTCTATTGTTAAAGGGGTTGTCCACTTTTAGCAAATAATTCTTATTGTCTGTGTAATGAAAAGTTTTTTCATTTCACAGTAAAGCTTTTGTAACAATTATTCAGTTTTCTAGATCTCTACTTGTTGTCATCAGAAAGCTTCATTCTTTACTTCCTGTGGATATAAACTGGTCCATGGCCATGTGATGTCACACAGGTACACAGTTCGTTATAGCACACAGCCCTGATTACTCTCTGTGATATTAACAAGTCATGCACCTGTGTGACATGACATGACCATGGACCACAGGAAGTAAATAATGAGGCTTCTTGTTGAATGACAGCAAGCAAGGAGATCTAGAAAACTGTGAAGAATTGATACAGAAAAATGATTGGTAAATTGTGTACCCTAAACATTTGACTAATCATCCTACTAAAGGGAACCTGCTAATCTGTTTGGGACCACTAAATCGTGGACATGCTTTTGTACAACTGGAGCTTAGGGTTCCAAACATATTTAGCTTATTTACCTCTGGCTGTTGCTAGAACTTGGAGGAAAATGGGTGAAAAGGTGATGTGGGTCAACTAATATGAGACCCAATGAGGCTTCGGGCAGTGGTCCTGCGCAGTGGCCCTGGGGAGGCTTTACTAGTCCCAAACAACTGCACACTTATAAGGGGAATGTAGTGATCATTGTATATCTTATGATTTTAGTGTGATGATCGATCACTACTATGTCAATTTATACTAATGCTATTTTATTCTATCACCTTCATTTATTTTAGATTGTGGCTGAGAATGAGCGAAACTACATCAACTAACATCTCAGTTGCACAAGCCAATTCCACAGACAGTCTACAGGCATCTTCTAGAAGATATTCACGAATGACAGATCCTGGTTCCACCAAGAAAATATGTTTCTACAAAAGTGGAGACCCAAGGTTCAGTGGAATCAAGATGGTGGTCTCTAACCGATCCTTTAAGACATTTGATGCATTGCTCGACAACCTCTCTAAGAAGGTTCCTCTGCCTTTTGGTGTTAGAAATATAACAACTCCACGTGGTATACACCATATCACTAATCTAGAAGAGTTAGAGGATGGAAAATCTTACATTTGCTCCCATCAAAGAAAGATAAAGCCTATAAATCTTGAACGAGCGAGTAAGAAGCCATTGCTTTGGCAAAGTAGCAGGCCGATCAGTGCACGACGTCGGGCCTTGCAGCTCGCGCGACAGAATGAAGTTTCGCCATTTCAAAGGGAAAACACTGTTGTGCTCGGCAGCTCAAAAAACTTTGTAATATTAAAAAATGGTGATAAAGAGTCCAAACATAATTTAGTGCTGAACAAGAAATCCATCCAAAACTTTGATGTATTTCTGGATCAAATCTCTGAAGTTATGCAGTTTCATGTCTACAAACTCTACAGCACTGATGGAAGGAGGGTAAGAATACAAGTATCACCTCAAGTATTACTTCAAAGGGGTTGTCCTTTTAAAAACAACACCTTTAACATTCAATTTTGTCAGAATAAATTTCTACCACTGTTCATTTAACGGGTTATGATTACGTTGGAAATCACCTAGTATTACATTCAGCAATTCAGATGACAAAGTAAGCCACGCATAAGCTGCACTAGGCAGTTCAAAAGCTGATGTGTTTTAGTGGTCTTATAAAGTGGAACCCAACAGAACGGATAAAACTCGGATAAAAGTTCTGTTGTGCATCTTTGTAAAAGCGTTTTGACTCATAGCCAGGAGCCATTGCTGTTTCTACTCTACAATACCAAAATTCAAGGCCTTGGCTCTAAAGTGGCATAAGGCAAATATTGGAAAATATAGATACTTAAGGTTCACCTGGGTGTCTGTGCTCAGGAAAGCTGGGGGGTGTCATTGTCAGGCAAACGGACACACATTTCTTTTGGACTTGCTAACATAAATGCGGTGCACGGTGCTGATGTGCACTGGAACGCCCATGTTAATGGTATAGTGCCGCGGCAATGCATAGTGCAGCCGCAGCACATTACTGTTGGAAATGCATCATAAATACATATACAACAAGTTTTCAGATGTATTTATGTGCAAAGATCGACAGAAAACCTGCGCAAACCAGTTAATAATCCTGGGCCTATATATTTTTCAGCTGGGGGTTGAATAATTTATGGCCAGTCAATTGCTGAATAAATTGCTAATGCACAGTTTACTCAGGGCTGGTTATTGTTTCATCTGTGACCTGCAGCACTCTAGTCTGGTTTCCTCTTCCCTGTTATCCGTTCCTGACCCTGTGTCCTCCTAGACTTTGAACCCTGTATCCTGACAGATTCTATATACTCATTTGTCACAATTTATCAGATTTCTCACTTTTACATTTTCATTAAACATGCTTCTCTCATCTTACTCTTTAGATACTGAGCACTAATGCTCTTCTGCTGAGTTCTGGGACGATAATTGCAGCTGGTAGAGAACCTTTTAAGCCAGGAAATTATGAGTCTGAGAGGGAATTTCTACCTGCAAAATTACCAGGGATCTCTCATCGTGTATTTCCTAAATCAAGATCAAAACCAGAAATGAAAAGCCGTAAGTAGAAAACATTAACAATACCTTTTAAAACATTTGCTATGCATTTTCATTAACTGTTTGATATCACACACTTAAAGGAAACCTGTCACCAGGAACCCTTTTTCTGGCTCGCCCATGTCCCCATAGAGAATAGTGTACACATTGCCAAAGATTTTTTATATTATAACAGTTTTTTCCTGGAAAAAAGATAAGATGGATCAAAGTTTACCTCTCTGTATGCAGAGCTGTGTCCTAGTCCCATGGGAGTGGCCAGTGTGGTCTCCCCCTCACCCTTGGGAAACTTCTATGTCATGCATTGATTTCAAGTTAAAACAGACCTCCCATGCCCCCCATAAATTTGATCTAACTTATCTTTTTTTGAAAAAAGCCAGTTTTACTATATATGTGCACACTATTCTCTGTGGGGACATGGGGGAGCCAGAAAAAGGGCTCCTGATGACAGGTTTCCTTTAACTAATGTGGACAGATGAACTAGCTCTATAGCAGATATGTATAGCATTAGTTTGTCCTTGTTAACAAAAAATATTTTTGGCATTGTACCAAGAAGTTGTCAGATAATGTACATGACTTTTGATGACAAATTTAGCTTTGCACTTATCGCCTTGACAAACAATAATGGACTTGAGGTAGCACTCACAAAAGTATTAACCGATGAAACTGGCACTTTTTGGACCTTTTTTTTTCAATAAAATGACAGGTTTGGCATAGAAACATGGCCTGCAAGACTATACTTAGGGATTGAAACCTAAATCATATGCAATTTTCGTTGATAAGCAATGATTTGGAGCTGCCTCGGCATATGTCTCTTCCACAGAACTCATCTTCACAATTTTTACATGAAATAATTATAGGATGGAATATTAATGTACTTAATGCAAGGGGTGAACTCTCATTATTTCTTACATTCCTGCATGTTTGATGTGAGACAAAAAATCTATTATACTAATCTTAAATTACCAATGTAAATTGTAGTTTAAGTAAAGTATCAGCACTTGTGATGCTTTCTCTTTCTATTCTTGATGTCACATGTATTCAATGGGTAGACAGATTTTTAAAAACACAAAAGCATTTATCAAGGTAAGCGATGAATTGAAAATATTTTCTCCCTTACACAGCTTTCACACTGATTGGGCTTAAAGGAGTTGTGAAGGGGCCGCACTTAGCAGCGAAGAGGGCTAGCATGAGGTTTTCCTACACTTTGCCTGCGTACTAGAGATAACCTGGGCAATTCTACTCCAGGCCGGACCAGGCGTAGAATTGTCCAGCATCGGAGCTTCCTTCCAGAAATCTCAGGAGGCTGCACTTTCGAGATAGGTGGGGTTTAATTCTCCCCCTATATTACCCCAATTATGGGATGTATAGACTAATATTACCTAGTGTATTCTACAATCTGCTGCATTGTATTGTCCTTGTGACATTTTTTTATTTTTTTTCGTCCTTGTATGATTTTTTTCATGAATTTTTTGAGGTTGCATACATGAGTGTAATGCAGGAAGGACAGATACGGCCTCTTATTAAACCTTAAAGGAAACCTACCATTTCAAATGGTAGGTGTAAGCTGTAAACACCGAGCACCAGGTCAGGGTGAGCTGGTGCCGGTGCTTAGTTTCGTTAGTGTTAAAACCGCGGTATCGCGGTTTTAACACTTTTTAAACTTTATAGCATAAACTGCTTCGGCGCTGCGTGCGCACGATCGTGCGCGCGCCTACATTAAAACCGCGGTATCGCGGTTTTAACACTTTTTAAACTTTATAGCATAAACTGCTTCGGCGCTGCGTGCGCACGATCGTGCGCGCGCCTACATAGGAAATGCCGCAGGCGTTGCGCGCGCCTATATTACCCCAATTATGGGATGTATAGACTAATATTACCTAGTGAATTCTACAATCTGCTGCATTGTATTGTCCTTGTGACATTGTTTTTATTTTTTTTGTCCTTGTATGATTTTTTCATGAATTTTTTGAGGCTGCATACATGAGTGTAATGCAGGAAGGACAGATACTGCCTCTTATTAAACCTTAAAAGATTGCAGGTACACCCAGTTTCTGATCCTTAAAGAGAACCCCTTAAAACAACCAATTAATAAAAATGGGGCTTAGTAGGTGGGATTCCTGTTTCAAGTTTTGCTTGGGGGTTATTTATCATACGTCGTCATTCATGCCAATAGCCCCGCCGACGCTCTTGTGCAGCCCGATACTTCAGGGAGAGAGAAATTTTAACCCTTGCAGCAGGTATTACTGTGTAAACTTTAGGAACAGGTTTTCGGTTAATTATGACAGCATAAAGTAAACTTTAAAGGCAGGGTCCACACAGCTGTATTGACAGGTTCCCACACTGCTGTAATCGTATCTTCATCTGTTTATATTAACATGATAATCCACTCACTTTTAATCCAGAAAACTGGGATTGGGCGTGGGGGTGTTGGAGTTAGTGTGTCATAATCCATTCCTCTCTTTCTGCTAGTCTTCCTCCACTCCCTCTCATGGCAACGAGGGAGCTGACAAAAGTTTTCTTGGAGCATGGGGACAGATATTGGGTGTTAGAACTTACCTTTGAATCCTGACTCGAATCATCTGTGTAGTCCAGGGGTTGGTTTGGTTTGGAGGCACTGCAAAAAAAACACGTGACTTATGTGTGTGATCAGCTTTGGCCCCACTTTTGTGATCTGTCCCGCACCGGCCTCCCCCACTGAGTAAGTCATCAGGTGTGTAGGTCTGGAAGGAGCGGAGGGAGGAGTTCCAGGAGAGAAGGTGGAGGCGAGAGATGAGCAGTCTGCAACACAGACCAAGTCACATGTTGTGTTTTGAAATGGCATTGAACCAAAAGCCCAAACTGTGGACTACACAGCTGATTTGTCAGAAGCCTGTAGTTATACACACAATTATATTGTAAAGAAAAGGGCATAAAGGCATATTGCAATGCAGTGTTCTGGGCTTTTTCAACGTATAGCAGCGTAAACATATTATACCACCACCCAAAAATATAGGTAAGTTGCACATGGTCAGTTTTTTAGTTCAGTGTGCAAAGCAAAAGCAGTTGATAAGGGAGTGAGACATATCCTAGGTAGCGGCATTCTACCTTTTTTCATCCACTCCTGGTTGGACAGCAGAACCAAAACTTACTCTGAAAAACTGAACGTATGAACATCCCATGCATCCCCTGTGATGGATCCACATTATGAAACGATTAGATTAGCTGCCGGCACTTATGTTAGCAGAGTTTAATATACAATGCAAACTCTATAAAGTGCAATAAACGTATCATATAAAATACAATATATGTATCCTATATAACGTGCAATATAACGTATCTATATAAAAGGAATATACCTGATTATATAAAGTACAATATAACGGTATCTATATAAAAGTGCAAGGGGGTCACACTGTCAGTTTTATATATGAGGAAACCACCTTGTATATACACTATTTCGTAGTGGTCAGAGTAACAGCACGACAGTCTAACATGAAGCCAGAGTTTGCCCAACAAGGGCTACACCGCGCACAGGCTCCGGGGATGAATTATTTATTCCTAGCACCATGGCAATCCCGGGATTGTTTGTATTTGTTTATCACCGTGACTATAAACAAGCACTTCATCACTATAAGAGTCTTAGAAAAGTATTCTAGCAAAGTCAGAGGGTAAATACCACAATGGCCATAGAGCCTTCGGCTAAGCTTTGTCTTCCGGTATGCCGCTGATAACTCTCACAAAGTCCTTAGTATAAGCTCTGCTCCTAATAGTACCAGAAATGTTGCAAAGTGATATAAGGAAACTGCGGCCCAGGTACAGTCAACTGTGGAGCCATTAGAAATAAATGTCAATTTATCTACTCATTAAATCTGACATTCTTTAGGGCTAATTAGATTTTTCATTTTATTGTTCATGTCCAGGCAAGAAGGAAGCGATTGATCTGGTTTACAAATCCTCTTATGATTTTATCGTGAAAAAAGAATATAAAAAGATTCTGTGTAGATATCATGCAGTTCATTTATCCTTAATCTGTACCATACTTCATGGAAATTTTTGACCACAGGCACGGTCCTATACTTAAGGGACACCCCGAGTACAGACGACCTAGTTACAGACGACCCATCCGCCCATGGACCTTTCCATTACTCAAGACTGAAGGATCGATGTAAAGTGTCTGTAATGAAGCTTTATTGTTATACCTGGTTTCTTCATTAAAAAGATTTGAACACGCCAATGAAACACTGGGCCAAAAAAAAAGTTGGTCGGAATTTTACATGATAAATAAACCGTTTCGACGTATGTACAAATTCCAACTCAAGAACAAACCTTATGGAACCTCTCTGCAGGTTAACCGGTGACTAACGTCTAAATAGTAGATGTCCCGGCAGATTGAAGAAAATATGGTGAGCATGAGATACTCAGGAGGATGTTTTCCAGTGTCGCACGCTGATGTATCTTTTGTAAACAGTATCACAAAAAAGATGTAAATTTACAAGAAAAAACTTCTCCCCTCCTGGCATAGGAAAACAAATAGAAGAGGGTGCTCAAAAATTAGCGGACTAAGTTAGGCTACATTCACACTGCCCAGACCCGGCATACCGTAGAGGCGGGCAAAGGCAAGAGAGCGGGGAGGGACGAGGAGGAGGGGGGGGTGAGCGCATGGCGACCGTTACAGGAAAAGATAGGAACAGTCCATAGGGTGCCGTGCGGCCACTTGCGGCTATGGGTAGTATAGCGGACGCGAATATGTCCCCTTGGGCCGTGTGAAGCAGCAGTAAATCGGAAACACACCAACCGACTCAAAGTCACCACCCTTAGAGATCAATCAGACAAACCCCCCCCAAAAAAATACATGTGGCAAACCCTCGCCGATGGCAATGGCGAGGGTAGGTTGCGCATACGTCCCACTGTAGGTAACACACATTACACTACATGGTCCTTATAGACAAAGGTGAAATTTGCAGTGGTTAATCCTGCCTGGCAAGGCAGAAGTTAATTTGTCGATGGTTATATGAATGTCAACAATGCGGGTTAATCGGTCATGTGAACTGAGCGGTAATTGGGAGGCAGCACCACCTGACCAAGGGAGGTAATTAATTAAAAAACCTGGCCAGGATTTGGTTTTTTTCTAGAGGTCTTAGAGAGAAATCTCTTCAGGAGAGAGAACGTCATCGTCAGGCCTCTGGGGTCGGCAGGACGCAAGCAGAGAGTAGTCGACTGAGCAGTTAGATCAGAGTTGCTAGATACAGACCAGTGCGGAAAGGCTAGAGCCTAGCCCTGCCTGAAAGTGGAAGATAAGAAAGAGGTAGTGTTAGTGAGGAAAAGGGGATCATCCTACCTCAGTGTGATACCTGAAGCGCTCAGGGACCGAGTGCACATTTGGGCCACAGTGCCTCCCAGTGCCCTATACATCCAGGCTGGGGAAAAACATCATTGTTATGGCTCCATCCAAAGACCTCTCAGTACTCCACCATCTGTAAAGGCACGTGCTGAGTTCCTGCGGTTCCAATAAAGACTGACGTTGTTTTTTCAAACTTTGCCTCCGTCTGGCCCTGCTCTACCACCTGCCTTAATCACCGGAACCCTGTTCCATCACACAGAGGACTCACACCGGGACATTACGGGGTGCCCCAGGGAGATCGACTATAGAGCCTCTCTCATCATTTCTGCCCACACCACCAAGCTGGAGACTGCCGCTGTAGGACAGCCCTCCGGTTCAAGGACCAAGCACCGTGACATAGCGTGCTTGGCGCAACGCCCAGCCCACTCCGTACCTGGTCCCCGGGGTCTCCCGGCATCCTCAAGGGCTAGCCCCGGGGGGGGATGTGCAAGTGGCGTCACGAACCGGATTGATACTTTGTGCATACGGCAGTAAGAATTTCCTGTACGGAAAAAGACTGTGGTCGCCTAACCATGCTGCCATCGGGTTTAGGCCAAGGACTGTTGTTGTTTCGGAAATGACCTGGTTATTACTGCTGCCCACGTGAGGTCGAGCGCCGCTCAAGCACTCCAGAGGTTACTCATGCAAGAAATGTACAAGCTATGCTATCCGGCGCTGCGTGCACGAAGATTTTACCTCAGAAACTGTGCCGCAGCAAATAATTCAGCAGCCAAAACTTCCCTGGCGGCAACCCAGAGACGAATCAAGCTCACCCACGCGCGAAGGGCGCGAAACCCGCATCCTGTGGTGGAGGAAAATTAGAGCCCGCCAAAGCTTTGGCGGAAGGCTTGGACTACTCACTGGCTCGAGGCGGATCCTCAGCCAGAGAAGCGCCAGAAACCAGAAAGAACTGGAGCGGACTTTGGACAGATGAGGACAACGCCAGGTGGGTCCTCCGCTGTCCCTCTGTGAGCGTACGGAGTTAGTTTTAGTGAGGTCCTAGAGAATATGGGGTGGTCTCTGCGCAGGCCCGTAAGAAAGACCGCCGCTGGGACTTCGGCTGCACCCAAGGGATTGACCGGGCCTTATTCACCAGGACATGTTACCAAAACGGGTGACCGCAGTCCAAATCCACCCGGGAGTCCCGTCCTAGTCCGGCTACATCCGGTACCTCGGGTCCGTGGAGGCGCCAACGTGGGAGGGCCCCGACTCCTGCTGAGCCAAAGCCGGGCCTAGTGTTTGCCGCTACCCTGCTCCGAGGCCTCACACTCTGCTGAGGGCAGCTAGCCACGCGGTGGTGGCTCTGACCTCCTGGGTTCCTGACTCCTGTTCCGGCACCTACCTGTCGTCAAGGAGATCCGAGCCTGACGGAGCCACGAGCCCCAGCCACCGAAACCCGCAGCTCAAGGCCGAGGTGAGGCGCCCGCCGGCGACTCAGAGACGCAGAAGAGAGCAGGAGGCCAGCGGTGTAGAGGCGTGTCGATTACAGCTGGAGCGTGGGTCGCGAAGAATCGCACCACGGGCATGGTCGGTTCTTCGACCAAACGGAAAAAGGGCTATGGCTTCGCCCACCAGGACTACACCGGCCGGGAGGTATTTATTCCCGCCGGTCAGTCAAGCAGGCATGATATGCCCCAGGAGAGCTGCACAACCTGAAGCAGGGAGCGATGCATCGGTTCTCCCTGCAGGAAGGACTCGAGGACTGGGGCGGCTGGGTGATCAGGATCCCCGGACTCGACGAGGACCGTACTTCCGCAGGACGATGGTATAGGACGACGAGTGAGGAGTATAGAACACCTCTGCCTCCCTATGGCTGCAAGTCCGAGGACGGTGACCACGTGAATGCCCATTCACAGTAATTGGAGTTAGGGTCCCATTGCATCATGGGCGGCATTACAGTGCGGCCAAACCCACGGCTCCACTGCCGGGAGGATTGCCAGGTCCCGCGGCTCTTCTGTGGAGAAGACATACCGGATAGCGAACGCGCGGAGGTTCCGTCTGGCCCACATCCCCCTTGCCGGGTACAAGGGTGATGGACCCGGCCCCGGAAGGAACCGAGGGAAGGAGCAGCGCGCGGCCGACGGGCTCCGCTTATTTTCCATGGACCTCTGTGGTCCCTGGCTCAGTTGAGCCCCCGGCTGGAACAGGAACCGGGCGACAGCGCTCTCCCCTGAAGGTCCGGAGGAGGTGCTGCATGCAGTACCTACTGACCCCCGGGTGTTCCCCAGCCGGCACCTACTACTGCGAGGAGACAGGATTCCATGGCAGGAGGGATCCTGGTCTTTGCTGAACCAGCGCTATGACATAATCCTGAAGGCTGTTTTTTTAGGGTGGTGGGGTGTGGGGGTGGGTGTGGGGGGTGGTGGGGGGGGGGTGTGGGGGTGGGTGGGGTTGGGTGTGGGGTGGGGGGGTGTTGGGTGGGTTTGGGGGAGGGGGGGGTGGGGGGTGGGTGGGGGGGGGGGGGGGGGGGGGCGTGGGGTGGGGGGGGTTGGGTGGGGGGTGGGGGGGCGTGTGGGTGGGGGGGCGGGGGGATTGTGGTCTGGGTGGGGTTCGGGGGGTGGGGGTGAGGGGGGAGGTGGGGGCTGGGGGGGGGGGCGGGTGGGGTGGTTGGGGGGGGGGGGTGTGGTGGTTTGGGGGGCGGGTTGTGGGTGGGTGCGGGGGCGGGGTGTGGGTGGGGAGGGGGGGGGGGGCGGGGGGTGGGGTGGGGGGGGGGGGGGGGGGTTTGGGGGGGTGGGGGGGGAGGTGGCGGGGTTGGTTGGGGGGGGGTGCGGGGGTGGGGGCGGGGGGTGGCTCGGGGGGGTTGGGGGGGGGGGGGGGGTTTGGGGTGGGGGGGTGTGGGGGGGGGGGGGGGGGGGGGGGGGTGGGGGGCGTGGGGGGGGGAGTTGGCGGAGGGTGGGGGGGGGGGGGGTGGGGGGGGCGTTGTGGTGGGTGGGGGGGGCGTGGGGCGGGGTGGGGGGTGGGGGGGGGGGGGGTGTGGGGGTGGGTGGGGGGTGGGTGTGGGGGGGTGGGGGGGAGGGGGGGGGGGCGGGGTGGGTGTGGGGGGGGGGGGTGGGGGGCGGGGGGGTGTGGGGGGGTGGGGGGGGGGATAGGGGCGGGGTGGGGGGGGGGGGGGGGGGGGGGGGGGGGGGGGGTGGGGGGGGGGGGGGGGGGTGGGGGGGGGGGGTGGGGGGGGTGGGGTTGGGGGGGGGGGGGGGGGGGGGGGTGGGGGGTGGGGGGGGGGGTGGGGGGGGGGTGGGTGGGGTGTGGGGGGACGGATGTTGGGGGGTGGGTGGGGGGGGTCGGTTTGGACAAGGATCTGATAATCGGGTTGGGTGGGTAGGGCCCTATCCAGGTACTATGTCCTTTGTACATATTGTGTGTATTTATCCCCTATCACTATAGAGCCAGAAACTGTCCTGAGACCTCTACCTTATTTATCTCAGTCAAGGGATTATACACTGTCATGTGCTATGATAGCACCCTTCTCGCCACAGCATGATTCTTCAAAGGACTCGGTCCCTCTCCAAATAGAGGAGACCCTTTGCTTCTCATGCACTTTTCCCCCCATCAAGGGCTGTACCCAGAAGATGGGACTTGTCAGTAGAGACCTTGTTGAGAGATTTTGCCAGATACTACAGGGAAAAGTTGCTATGTCTATTGACTATTATTTTGCACTTCATGCCTTCCTTTTTAGGTATGGACATTCTGATGCACTTTTATGCCTTTCCTTGCAGGAAAAGAGGAATTTCTACATGCACTTGAGTCAGCCTATCTACTGTAACGTTATGTATAAGAGTGAACCATTGGGCTGTAAGCCAATGGATTTGCTAACCGTTGCACAACTGTCATATCGCCAGTAGTCTTGCATAACCTTTCATAGGCTTTTCAGGGGTGTAGTGTGGCTGTGTCGGACCGTCTTTTTGTGTAAACATGACCGTACCTGATCCCTCAAACTGAGGTTTGCACATGGGGGTAGTCCGTAAAAGGGGTCTTTAGGGACCGGGGGTGTCTGTTACACAGATAGCACCTGGATGGCATTCAACTGGGTAAGGTTGTCAGTCAGGAGGTACTTGTGTCGGCATATGCTCATGCATGCAGATAGACAACCATATAATTGCCGCCGGGAAGAAGCGGTTGATCAAACAAATATACAGGACTTGGTGCAAGGAGTGGATTACAGAATGACACCACACTTTCCATACTGTACAGTTCGGTTAATGGCGTCAGCGACCAACTGTCATACAGCTTATTTTGTCTTAGTCCGACACAAACCAGGTGCCTGCTCCAGGACATGGGCGTTTGTCCTACACCTCACATAGCCTGCACTTCCTAGAAGTGCCTTAGCCCCCATGTGCCCCAGAAATCGTAGTCGAACCGAGGGGGCTCTTTCAATTGCCCCGGGGTATGCAACCCTCGCCGATGCAATGGCGAGGTAGTATGCTGCGAATAGTCACCATGTAGGTAACACACACACACTAGGTCCTTATAGGATCAAAGGGGAAAATTGCAGTGGTTAATCTGCCTGGCAGCAGAAGAAGTAATTTGTGATGTAATAATGGCAACCAAGTCTTGTTACATCCTTCTCTGTGAACTGAGAGTGGTAATTGGAGGAGCAGCCACCACTGACAAAGGGAGGTATAAAACCCCCTAGGCCAGGAATGTTCTAGAGGGCTTAGAGAGAAATCTCTCAGGAGAAGAGACCGGTCCTAGTCAGGCCTCTGGGGTCGGAGGACGCAAGCAGAGAGTAGTTAGCTGAGCAGTAGCTCAGAGTCTCTACGCATACCAGACCAGTGGCAGGAAGAGCCTAGCCCCTGCCTGAAGTGAGGAAATAAGACTAGAGGTAGTGTAGTGAGGAAAAGGGGTATCATTCCTACCTTCAAGGTGATACCTGAAGAGATCCAGGACCGAGCTGAAGCATCCTCTAGGACACAGCTGCCTCCCAGCTGCCCTATACATCCAGGTGGTGAAATACTCTGTGGCCTCCAAATACCTCTCAGTACTCCACCATCTTGTTAAAGGCACGTTGCTGATGTCCTGCGGTTCCAATAAAGAACTGTAAGTGTTTTCTTCAACTTCTGCCTCCGTTGGTCCCTGCATACTACCCCTGCCTTCAATCACCGGCACCCTGTCCATCACCAGAGACTCACATCGGGCATAAGGGGGTGGCCCCAGGGAGATCCGCATAGCAGCCTCTCCTCATCATTTTGCCAAAACACACCCTGCTGGAGACCTGCCAGGCGGTAGGACAGCCCTCGGTTCCCCGTACCAAGCACCGTGCACAATAGGTGCTTAGGCCGCAACCGCCAGCCACTCCGGTAAGCGGGCCCGGCTGTTCCAGGCCTCGCCTCAAGGGATAGGCCCCGGTGGGGATGTTGCACATGTAAATTTGAAGATTTAAAGATAAAGACCCCCACAGTTTATGTGGGGAAGAACTACTGTATTATAATAGTTTTAATCAAGACTGTAAAAAGTTACATATTTATATATTCACTCTAGAATTAGGACAATTAGGCTCTCATGTTCTATACCTATAGTTACCACAATATTTGGCAAACATTACTAAAGAACGCATATAGGGGGTCATTTACTAAGGGCCCATTCGGTTTCCCGACGTTTACCCAATATTTCCGATTTGCGGCAATTGTACCTGAATTGCCCCAGGATTTTGGCGCACGCGATGTGTGGCGCATCGCGCCGGCATGCACCCGACGTATTCGGGAAAAAAACCCGCGCATTTAAAAACGGAAAATGTGTTGCTCGGGACGCGCTTTCCTTCACTCAGCCGGCCTCTGTGAATTCGCCGCGTTCAGATGCTTTTCAGCGCAGCAGCGCCACCTGGGGGACGGTGGAGGACTACCTTATTAAATCCGGCCGGACCCGAATCCAGCGCAGAAGAACCGCGCTGGATCGCAAATGGACCGGGAAGTAATCTGCCCATTGTTTTTAAATGAAAAAATATTATTTATCACTGTGCCGGGACCAATATATTACAATATACCATAAACATACTACTTCAAGGAACACTCCAGTCACAGCTGATTCATTGAATCATACCTTGTGCAGGGCAGTTGGGAGGAGAATACAAAAAAAAGTCATGCTCCTCCTTCAGACCCTGCACCATGTATTATTCAACGAATTAGATTTGACTGGAGTGTTCTTTAACCCTTAAATGACCGCCGTATAGGGGTTACAATAAGGGTAGTCTCCTGATGCAATGCCTTCTACAGTCGCTACTACCAGCTCCTGGCTGTGTTTATCACTAACACCTGAGATCAGAAAAAGCTTGATCCTTGATGATTAATCCTTTATACACCGTGGTCAAACATGGACCATGGTTTAAAGAGAGTACAAAGGAAGCACACTCTTCTGTGCAGCAACAATCAGGGGTGCCGATGGTTGTCCCATGGTAGGCCGGGTCCACTGAAGACCCTAGACTACCTAGGATGGCTATCTATGAGGCCAGGTGGAGGTTTATACAAAATAAGCCTTCACCCATTCCATTTGCAAAGAATTTCAAAAGTTATGCACTTGGAAGAAAAAAAATCCTATAAAATTTGTACACTGTAAGTGTTTCACCTAGAGAAAATGCTTAGGTTCAATCATAAAAAGTCAAATACTTTAATTGGAGAGACATGGCAGATTTTAATATCTTTTAAGATAGATTAACAGAATGCTGATAAAACGTTCACTAGTCGGATATATGAAACTCAAAATTGTGCTATTAAAAACTACATTCTGTTCTAAAAAAAACAAGACCGCACACAAGTCATCAAATAAAGATTACAGTATAATTATATCTGATGTCTTAATGTTATCATCTCCCTTTCTATTTTGAATTCGGCCCACATGATATGGTGGCCTTTTATAACACACCCTGCAGTATGGTACTCTTGAAGTGTTTATTTCCCAAATGAATTAAATTACCGTCACCTAATATTTTTGTTGTATATAGTGCACCACAACTTACTGAGTCTATTTACAGCACTCATGAAAATTCAGCAATCCTTATAAATGTAAATCAGAATCCCTTATTGAATTCTTATAGTTTCTCATTGAAATGGCATGCACTGGAAATTAGTATATCCTACAGACCATATTGTTTAATTATAATTACCCACTCAACACCTCTCCAAATAATGTCTGCTGGATTGAGGTATTTGGTAAAATAAAAATATGTACCTTCTACATACATCCCGCACCTTCCCCTATGAAGTGTTTGTCTTCTTTGTGGTAGGTTGTTCTATATCACACTGAGTAGTCTTCTGGATGGAAGTGGGAGAAGTGGTAATGAGGATTGAATTGTGCTTATCACACTGAGCAGTCTGTGGGAGATGGAAGTGGGAGGGTGAGGCTGAAGGATGGATTGTGCTTATTATCACACTGAGCAGTCTGCTGGGAGATGGGAGCGAGAATAGTGGGAGGGAGTGAGTAAGGATGAAATGTGCTTTATCACATGAGCAGTTTGCTATGAGAAGGAAGTGGAAGGAGTGAGGCCAAAGGATGAATTGCTTATCACACTGAGTGTCTTCTGTGAGATGGAAGTGGCATGGAGTGAATCTGAAGGAGGAAATGTGCTGTACCACATGAGTAGTCTGACTGTGAGATAAAACTGAGCGGGAATGAGGATGGAAGAGGAATTGAGCCTGTATTTCCAGAGTAGCCGCTGTGAGATGAGAGGGGAGGGGGCAATGTCTGGGCATTAGGATTGCTGGAAATTGTAACAGAGGCTTGTTGCATGAAAAGAAACGAGTGGGGGATTATGAGATGTAGCCACCTGCCTGGCACAAGTGTGGTGACATTTTTAATAAATTCATGATAAATGATTTTCTTTATAAATACAGGTAAAACAAATGAAATTTGGGATACATGTGTAAATAAGCCTTTTAGCTGTACTCCCATGCTTGTATGACTCAAAGTAACAGTATCACTTATAATATGGGGTGGGGAGACTACAGATTATTGTGCAATATAGATTTATAAGTAAGATGCAGTAAGGTGGTGGGAAATAATGGCTCAGAGCATTTGATCCATTGGTAAATGTCTTCACCCTCACTAAAACTACATGGAAAATAAAGATGAGCGAGCACGAAAATGCTCGGGTGCTTGTTATTCGAGACAAACTTTTCCAGATGCTCGAGTGCTTGTACGAATAACGAGCCCATTGAGTCAATGGGAGACTCGAGCATTTTTTGCAAACAGACAGTAAAAGCAGTGCTTAATTAAATATTCCAGATGTTCCTGATGTTTGTTGTTAGAACACATTAAATAACACTATTCTTCACTTGCAGGTGTTCGCGCGTTGTTGGAGATGTTCGGAACATCTGGAATGTGAAGAATATATTTTCCAATGTTGGTTATTCTTCACTTTGCAGATGTGCGCGCGTTGGAAAGAAAATATTCTTCACAATCCAGATGTATCGAACATTTCCAACTAGCCGGGAGACACGACCCGAACACCCTGCAAAGTGGAGAATAGTGTTATTTCAATGTGTTCTACAAGCAAAAATGAGGAACATCTGTATATTTTATAAACAATAAAAACACTGTTCTTCACTTAATTAATGCTCGATTGCGAGCAGGGGAAATACTTGTCCGAGTAACGAGCGGTCGAGTAGCTAATACCGACCGAGCAGTATATTCGCTCATCTCTAATGGAAAACTTTTTAAATTTCATTCTCTAACAATTTATAATTAACTAACATTTAAGTTTTTAACATGTACCTGCTGATTCATAAATATTTGTCAGTTTTCTCCTCAGCCTTAAAGGGGTTATTCTACATCAGGGCATTCACATTTAAATATATATATTATATATAATGTCTTCAATTGCATTATTATTCTTTATTAAATGAAATGTACCGGTGTGCAGATAATTCCATATGTAGCCACGTTGTCCTACGGTTAGGAAACCCTGTTCCTCTCCAGCAGTGGGTGAGTCCTGTCTGACCACGGAAGTCAGCGATCATTACCACAGGGCGGTTGTGGGACATACAATAACTCTCAAAAATTATATACAAAAAAATTGTTTCACAAGCTCTAATTTTGATGTACATAGAGCCTTTTTCGTACGTATTAAATATCCACTGTATGCTGTTATTTCTCTGTTCCACAACTTAATTAAAACAGAATTGATTAAAAAAAAAAAATTGTTTCCTTATGCAATCTCTCCCAGACGTGGTCGATCAAGAATGGCAACCTGGGACATTTATGGGAAATTATTTTCACACAGGGAATCCAAACAAAGAAATATATGTATATGGCGCAGATGAATGAAAGAAATGTCAATACCAAGATAATAAAAATTAGCTTTCTTGACAGCTCCATTCGTGAAGTGTCCACTTTACACAGGAGCTGCACACTTAACTAGTACAGGAACTAGAAATCCAATCGTCTACTACCTTTTTTTTACAAAGACGTATATTTAACAAATAATTTCGCATTGCCACACATGTTATTTCACTTTTCTGGCGTTGGAAGCTTTATTGTCAATTTCATTGCGGTATTGTTCTAGAAGCTGTTATTCCATCCTGCTATTTCTGGTAGTAACCTGTATAATAGATGTGTGCAGAGATTTGCCATTTCTGTGCTGTTTCAGTTGATTATTTGCAGTCTCAGGAAGTCTTATCAGATTGAATTGAGAGGTGGACGCATAAGTCCACCTATTTTCTATGAGCAGAGGTTTTATGTCGTGTATACCAGCGAAGGTTATTCGCGGATGACCTTGACTGTTTAAATGCATTTTGACAATCACTTGGAGTCATGTTCTTCTGTTTCTACCAGAATTCCTAATACAAGGTTTTCAATGTAGAGCATTCTGTAAGTCTTAGTCTTGTGCAACATTTATAGGCTTATTTTAATCAGTTGAAGAACAAAGCGAGTAAGCCTAGTTACTGCTCTTCTACAATGATCAAATGATCACTGGCTGTAAACAAAACACATGAAATATGTATTGTTGCGTGATTCACTGAGGCCTGAGGATGGATCCGCCGTTGTGGGAACTCAAACTCATTTACATGAATGGTTCCTTCAACTAGGTACTCAGGTTTTAGTTTTGCATACATATGCAAGAGATATGCAAACAGTATATGATCATGAGCGATTCTCCTGAACATATTGAATACACAATGGCAATGTTTTTATGGAAATAACAGGAATAACTTCTTTTTTTGAAAAACACAGCAATAAAGAACTGCTCCGGTCACCGTGAATACACAGAATCTAAAACAAACGATTGGCAGATTTTTGTTCTGGCAGCCGACAGAGACCAGAGGGCAACTAACCCAAACTACAAGTGTTATAAATGTGCAGATATTAGAGGATAGCTCCAAGTGAGAGACGGGGCTGCTCTGGCTGCTCCATAGGGCACAGATGTAATGGATTCTCTAACATTTAGAATCTGCACTTTGAAACTCAATGTACTGCATTGACTTAGTTTTATTTCCAGTCAGTATTTATATATTCGTATTAGAGGAGAGAAGATGCTGTGGATTCTAAGTAGCTGAATTCAAACATTGCAAGGCAAAGGATGAATGTTTCTCCAGCTTTTTTAGGGGTAGGTGGTACTGTGCAGGAATTCGAAAGTGATACAGATCTGTGTGTGTCCTGGCATATAGTTGTTTTATTTCGGCTTAAGCTTAAGACATATTATTATCTATAGAACAACTTTACTCCTATTATAGTTACTTCAGGTTAAAACATGCTAATGTGGAAAAATGACTCTTCCCAGCTCTTTGCATATGGCTTTGGAGGTGATATTCACATACGCTACTGAAGGGCACTAGTGTGTAGAGAAGGCAATAGTAACCACAGTTTTTTACAAATGCAGCTAGGGACAGGTTCCCATAGAACCCTATTACATAAATGACTCTTTTTTTTAGCTAAAACATTTCCGTCATTCCTTACAATACTTGTTATCTTACTGACCAGATTCCGAAATCCTCCCCATGTCCTTCCAACCATTTAGCATTTCATGTGTATGCGACCAGGTGATGTCATCTAAAGTCTTTTACTCACAAAATATTTGCAAAATCTACCTATGTATTTATCTGGACATACAATCAAACATGCCTTCAAGGAGCATGGGGAGGAGTAGAAGTCCTAGAGGATAGGGAGAGAAAAGATCATGGAGGATGCTGTAATTTCAGTGATCGTATAAACATGGGTTAATGTTAGATAACCCTGGTCACATGACATGAATGTAACACACTGCACCAGTGTAAAAATTGACCAATATTTCCTAAAGTAAAAAACAAGCGGTATATGTCTGTAGTTAAATATTGGCAGACAGTCCCTAATAGTGATGGGAATTCCGTCTCTTCTAGCGAGCTGGCAATAGGCTCCTCCTCCTAAAAAGAGCTGGCTCTTCGGGCTCCTGAACAACTTCTATTAAATATATAATGGGAGCCATGGGCTAGTCAGTCATCCACACACTTTTAAACCGATTTTATTGGTTTTAAAGGGGTCGTGGTGAGCCATTTAGGGCGGGGTTGTGATCCATCAGTCATTAGGGGACCTGGCTCACGCGTTCACGCAATAGCTGGCTCTTTGTGCACTCGTTTGGAAGACCATCACTGTCCTTAAGTACTAGTTCCGCCGCCGAGCTAGCATGAGAACTGTCAATCAGGAACAAGGAGTCAGAGCAGTGCCCAAGACTTGAAGTGTAGAAGTGAATGAGGGATGGATAAACTCCATATTCTGGAATCTGGTGTATGCCAGGTAGATACGTTAATTTTATAGGCAGGGGAGGGAAACCATTTGAAGGTGCACTTAGTTAAAGGGCTCTAGAGGAACCTGTCACTAGCTGAATTTGTGAAAAATTGGTGTGGTTTGACTGGTCCCTAAATGAGTAAATTAGATCAGTAAAATGGTCCATTCATTAACAATAGACATAGCTACACATGGCAGTTATATTTTTTTGTGGTATTTTAAATCAGTTCTTTCAATTTCACCTGATGGGGATCTGTCAGATGACAACTTTGAACCCTCTCAAATTCTGATCAAAGCAACATCATAGTCTCGACAGAATAAATCTCCTCATATTGATTCATAATATCATACAGAAATATGTATTGTGGTACACCACTATACATGCTGCATACTACTGCAAGGTAATAAGTATTTCCAAGCAGTGATATGCCACAGTGCAATTAAATTTCTGTAATCTGGATTAAATACAAGCTCCAATCTCATTATAGTCTGGCTACAAGAAGGGCAGCCAATGTGGATGTCTCATCGTAGAGATAAGATTGCACGAAAGCATCTGACAAGAGATACGTGAACCAGTATGTCGGGCATCCTTCAGAAGGCAGTCATTTCCCATTCTACACTATCAGAGTAATCTCTCCAAACAGTCATCAATTTGGTTGGTTAAATGTGAATTTCTAAATGAGCATTGATTTGTCGCGAAGTGGACATACATCTTGCCTCATAGTAGGAAAGAAGGTGATAATACCTTCAAAGGCAATCTTCTACCATTTTTCGTTGTAGGTTATAGTAAGCCTTGGATGCTTTTCAGTTTTTTTCAGGAAAGAGTTAAAGTACAAGATTCCATCTTTTAAGCAAGGTAGGAAGAGTTTGGCCGACATCCTAATGACGCAGACACAGATGCCATTGATATTCTGGTGAGCAATCTGAACGCCATGGGCACCCGAATCGTCCCACATTATATTCAAATTTTTACCGCTCTAAAAAAGGGCTCTGCCATGCTGCTGAGGTGAGAAGATCATTTGCCTCCATGGCGGAAGCAGCCCTGTCTGCTGGGTCAGTCTATGTCAGTTTAGCCACTTATGGTAAATTCATTGTCCTCCTGTCTAATATTGGGCGCATAAAATATGCATATCGTGACAGAAATTGCCCATTTACACTTTGAAACTGTGACCTTGCCTTTGTGTGTTTATGCAAGCCGTGTAGGTAGCCACGTGCAACTGCACAGAGCTGGCCTATGGCACCCAATTTGCTTGATTTACAGTGTATTGTGTCTTACACTTTCAACTGGAGTCATGTGAGCTGTAAAGGTGGGGTGTTTGCACCTAAAGAAGTGCAAAGACCAACAGAAAACTGGCGCAAGGACCTTAGCCAATGTGCCCCGTTGTGTGTATATAACATAGTTATACAGGCAATAGGGACAGAAAAAAAACCTTAAATAATAATTAAACTGATAAAAAATATCTCTATTTTCTGTTGGATGAGTTATAGGCAGGGGAGTAACTTGAAGGTGCACGGGGACGGTGAGCTGGGTCATGATCCTAGGGGGCCCATAGGACTGGTCTATAAAACAAGAATTATAATGGGGGCCTGGCACACGTTACACTGGGACCCGGCAGCTTTAAGTTACACACACTTATAGGCTGTAAACTGCATGCAATAATAAATGTGTTTTTCTATATTCTGAAGATTGATTAAACTGTAATGCATAATGACAAAATGAAAAAAAAAAACAAACAATATCTTTCAGGCAAATAATGTCTTTACTAAGTGTAATAAATAATATCCACGCCAGAAGTTCTTTGTGAAACGTAAAACCAGAACTTTCCTCAGATATCAGCGATCCTTTCACGAGAGATGAGAGCACCACATACACAGCAGCAGCCGATGAATGGAGGCTATAAGCCGAGTTTTCCTAATTTGACTCTAGTGATTAACTGTGAAATGGTATAGGTAAATTGATAGTGATGTCCGGAGAGCAGCCTTGCTCACAGCCGTGCGTGGATCCCAGCTCTGTGTTTGCGTTGAAATTCACAGCTTTTAAAAAAGAAAATGCGAATTGGGTCAAATAAATGGCAGGTAAGTGCACATTGATTTTCGACGCAGATAGAAGTATTTGATGTTGGAACTCTAATGACAAATACTGTATATGTAATATGTAAGTCTGGGGTGATGTGGTAGATCTGAAACACTTGCTATGGTGAAAATGGATTTGTGTAGTATTCATGCATATATATTTTTGTACTCTTATATATTTATTTGTACGTTTATTTTCTAGCTGACTTGATCTATGCATCACTATAGTGTATTATGTTCACATATCTATATATGTAAGCCTAGTTTTCACAATAAAATGTGCTGAAAACCAAACTCGGCTTATATTCGAGTAAAAAAAATATAAAACTCACCTTCCGGCTTCCCCCACCGCTGGCTATCTACTGGGCCGTGGCGCTGGCTATATAATGGGCAGGGTGGCGAATGGGGATGGGCTGGGCAGGCTATCTACTAGGTGGCAGGTGTGGCTCTATACATGGGCAGGGGTCCGGAAGGGCTATATACTGGGGAGGTGTGACCAATGCATTTCTTCACCTCGGATTATACTCAGTCAAATTTGTGGTAAAATTCAGGGACCTGGGCTTAACTTGTGTCGGCTTATACTCGAGTATATACAGTAATTGTTCAGGTAAGTGTGTTTATACCACATGTAATGTGCATAGTAGCATCATTCACTTGATGTATTTTAAGGGATCACGCACAGGCTTGAAATTGGTGAGTGCCACGCAGTTCTTATACAGCTATTCACATACCCATTAACTTCTATGGGGTCATGCACAGACTGTGATTCATTGGAACCCTCAGCCTTATTATAGTCATGGGAGTGCGCTCACTGTCGATAACACACAGGCTACCAACAATTCGGTCCTTAGTACCGTTAAACGGAAGTTCCTTAAGCTTAAAGCTTTGGTCACACTAAGTGTTATTAATGTAGAATCTTCCTTCAAGTGTAAGGCTACATTCACAAAATGAATGTAGCCTGCGGAGAGAGCAGGGGATGAGGCTGCTACCCGCCCCTCTCCATAGGAAGTACAGGCACGGCGCCCGTCACAGAAAAGATAGGACGTCCTATTTCTGGGTGCGGAGCAGTACGGGCCGCACGTGTGCTGCACCGTTACGCTCCCGTACAGGTCCGTGAGCCATAGAAGTGTAGGGGGATGTATCGGCCGTATACATCCCCCATACATGTGTGTGAATGCAGCCTAAAATAGGTGCTCAGCAGGACATACTAATATGTACTAGAGAGCCTCAAGCTGTTCCCTATGGCTGATGTCAAGGAAGAATATTAGTTAATGGAATGTATTTGCTAAGGATTTCCATATTAACATCAAAAGTCTGATTATTATTAAAAAAGTTATAGATTTTTAATTTAAATGTGGGCAGTGATAGCTGCAGTTCCCCAATAGGAGCCATTATTACAGCCTTGTCTATGCCAAACCAAGTTGTCATAAATATCTGAAAAGTTGTTCAACTATATAGGGCTTGTTGACAATGAGATTTATTCCCCACAAACTGTTACCCACTGGAAAGCATGGATCCTATTTTAACAGTAACATTGGAATTATTTCAATACTTTACATGTTTAAAATTTCATACTGTAACTCTTTTTTGAAAGAGTTTCTATCTACTTCTCCCATACTGTAGGCAGTACGGGACAACAGTGGTCCCTCCCTACGTCCATCTGCAAAACAGGATACAAGGAACAAAAATGCTAACAGGTACTGTGAAGTTGACAGTGCCGGGCCACAAAGCAGAGACAACTTGGTACAAAAACAATACTCAGAGAGAGGTGGTCACAATAAACAAACCAAAGTCAGGATAGGCAGGATTAAAAAAAAACTCTCTAACAGGTAGAGAAGCTGACAAGATAAAGTATAGCCATCAGGAACAAAAGTTAGGCAACTCTATCTGATATCAACGCATTGGTCCAGATAGGCCAGAGCTTTGAGATCCAGACGCACAGAGAGAGGGTGAGGAGTGTCAATCACCACGGGTTAAACTAATGCTAGACCAAAGTTAAGGTTGCAGGAGACAGGTGTGATGATAAAATCGTAGAGAAAGTAAAGTTTGTGTTCACACTATAGGAGTGCAAGAAAGCACAGAGATAAAATCAGCACCTCCTTAGTCGTACCACCATAGACCAGGATGGCGCTGACATGGACATTACAATAAAGTTATGTCTGCAAGAATATGATGCAGCAGTGCACATTCTACAAACTGTTTCAGGACAGGTATACTTCTTGTATATACATATCCTATATAATACTTGGTATAAGCCTAGTTTTCGCATTTGTGCTCAAAAACCCTAACTCGGGTCAAACTCACCTTTCGGCTCACTCGTTGGTCCTCTTTGTCTCCGATGCTCCGGTGCCACCCTCGGGTCTTCGTATCCTATTCGGGTTCTTCCGTCCCTCTTCGGCTCATCTGGCTGACAGGCTTGATACTGATGGCAGGCTGCTGCAGGCTGTATACTACAGGGGGGGCTTTTGGGGGAAGCTGTACACTACGGGGTGGCAGCTGTATACTACAGGGGCTGGGCAGGCTGTAGTACTACAGGGCTGGCAGGTTTACTAATAGAGGGTGGGCAGGATATATGAAGGGCTGGGCAGGATATAGCTACAGGGGCTGGACAGACTATTAATGGGGGAGGCGTGACCTTGCCAGTTCCCCCTCAGCTTATACCTCGAGTAAATAGGTTTCCAAGTTTTTTTGTGTTGAATTTAGGGGTCTCGGCCTTATACTTGGGTCGCGTTATACTCGAGTATAAATAATCGAGATATATATATTATTTGAGACTATGGCACAAATATATGGAAGTATTTGAAATTTGAACCTGGAATACATGTAGTATGAAGCACATCTAAAAACCAATCTCTCTTCCCGCAGAATAAGTCAATAACAACTAAAAAGTAAAACAACAAAACAGGTTGGACACATACAAAGCACACAGAGAAATGTAATGTTATGCATATGCTTTTTTTAAAATTATAATGCAGCTTTATGTTGTTGGCACATAGTACTGAATCACTGATTTAATAATGATCGCTGCATCACGAGTCTCTTCTGAGGCCCTGTTAACACGATAAAGACCTGAGCCAAAAACCATTTAAGTTATATCCCTATGCATTTACTCATTATAGGGTTAATAGCTATAGATGGGTACAAAAGACCAAGCATTTTCCCCTGGCATTAAATCCAGTGAATTAGAGTATCTATTAGTAGTTCTGGATATTTAAGTGTCTATTTGCTATTGTTAAAGGGGTTGTCCACTTTAGCAAATAATTATTGTCGTGTAATGAAATTTTTCATTTCACAGTAAAGCTTTTGTAACAATTATTCAGTTTTCTAGACTGCTACTTGTTGTCATCAGAAAGCTTCATTCTTTATTCCTGTGGATTAAAATGTCCATGGCCAGTGATGCACAGGTACACAGTTCGTTATAGCACACAGCCCTGATACTCTCTGTGATTTAACAAGTCATGCACCTGTGTGACATGACATGACCATGGACCACAGGAAGTAATATAAGGAGGCTTTGTTGAATGACAGCAAGCAAGGAGTCTAGAAAACTGTGAAGAATTGACAGAAAAATGATTGGTAAATTGTTACCAAAACATTTGGCTAATCATCTACTAAAGGGAAACCTGCTAATTGTTGGGACCACTAAATCGTGGACATGCTTTTGTACAACTGGAGCTTAGGGTTCAAACATATTTAGCTTTACCCTGGCTGTTGCTAGAACTTGGAGGAAAATGGGTGTGAAAGGTGAGTGGGTCACTAATATGAGACCAAGAGGCTTCGGGCAGTGGTCCTGCGCAGTGGCCCTGGGGAGGCTTACTAGTCCCAAACAATGCACTTATAAGGGGAATGTAGTGATCATTGTATTATCTTATGATTTTAGTGTGATGATCGATCACACTATGTCAATTATACTATGCTATTTTATTATCACTTCATTTTTTAGATTGTGGCTGAGAATGAGCGAAAACTCATCAACTAACATTCAGTTGCACAAGCCAATTCCACAGACAGTCTAAAGGCATCTTCTAGAATATTCACGAATGACAGATCCTGGTTCCACCAAGAAAAAGTTTCTACAAAAGTGGGACCCAAGGTTCGTGGAATCAAGATGGTGGTGTCTAACCGCTCTTTAAGACATTGAGCATTGCTCGACAACCTCCCAATGAATCGGTGACGCCTCGGGTGGGGGAGAAATATAACACCCACGGTGGTATACACCAACCCAAGAAAGATGCAGGATGGAAATCACATTTGCTCCCATCACAAGAAATGAAGCCAAAACTAAGAACGAGCGAGTAAGCACATTGGCTTGGCAAAGTAGCAGGCCGATCAGTGGCACGACGTCGGCCGCAGTCGCGCGACAGAATGAAGTTCGCCCATTTCCAAGGGAAAACACGGTGTGCTCGGCAGCTCAAAAAACTTGATATTAAAAAATGGTGATAAAGAGTCCAAACATAATAGTGCTGAACAAGAAATCCATCCAAAACTTTGATTATTTCTGGATCAAATCTCTGAAGTTATGCAGTTTCATGTCTACAAACTTACCGCACTGATGGAAGGAGGGTAAGATACAAGTATCACCTCAAGTATACTTCAAAGGGGTTGTCCTTTTAAACACAACACCTTTAACATTCAATTTTGTCAGAATAAATTTCTACCACTGTTATTTAACGGGTTTATGTATCGTTGGAAATCACCTAGTATACATTCAGCAATTCAGATGACAAAGTAAGCCACGCATAAGCTGCACTAGGCAGTTCAAAAGATGATGTGTTTTAGTGGTCTTATAAAGTGGAACCCAACAGAACGGGTATAAACTCGGATAAAAGTTTGTTGTGCATCTTTGTAAAAGCGTTTTGACTCATAGCCAGAGCCATTGCTGTTTTTACTCTACATAACCAAAATTCAAGGCCTTGGCTCTAAAGTGGCATAAGGCAAATATTGGAAAATATAGATACTTAAGGTTCACCTGGGTGTCTGTGCTAGGAAAGCTGGGGTGGTGTCATTGTCAGGCAAACGGACACACATTTCTTTTGGACTGCAACATAAATGCGGTGCACGGTGGTGATGTGACGGAACGCCATGTTAATGGTATAGTGCCGCGGCAATGCATAGTGCAGCCCCAGACACTTACTGTTGGAAATGCATCATAAATACATAACACAAGTTTTCAGATGTATTTATGGGCAAAAGCGACAGAAAACCTGCGCCAAACCCGTTAATAATCCTGGGCCTATATATTCTCAGCTGGGGGTTGAATATTTATGGCCAGTCAATTGCTGAATTAAATTGCTAATGCACGTTTACTCAGGGCTGGTTATTGTTTCATCTGACCTGCAGCACTTAGTCTGGTTCCTCTTCCCTGTTATCCGTTCCTGACCCTGTGTCTCTAGAATTGAACCCTGTATCCTGACAGATTCTAATACTCATTTGTCACAATTTATCAGATTTCTCACTTTTACATTTCTTATTAAACATGCTTCTCTTCTTACTCTTTAGATACTGAGCACTAATGCTCTTCTGCTGGTTCTGGGACGATAATTGCAGCTGGTGTAGAGAACCTTTTAAGCCAGGAAATTATGAGTTGAGAGGGAATTTCTACCTGCAAAATTACAGGGATCTCTCATCGTGTATTTCCTAAATCAAGATCAAAACCGAAATGAAAAGCCGTAAGTAGAAAACATTAACAATACCTTTTAAAACATTTGCTATGCATTTTCATTAACTGTTTGAAATCACACACTAAAGGAAACCTGTCACCAGGAACCCTTTTCTGGTCACCCATGTCCCATAGAGAATAGTGTACACATTGCCAAAGATTTTTTATTTATACCAGTTTTTCCTGGAAAAAAGATAAGATGGATCAAAGTTTACCTCTCTGTATGCAGAGCTGTGTCCTAGTCCCATGGGAGTGGCCAGTGTGGTTCCCCTCACCCTTGGGAAACTTCTCTGTCATGCATTGATTTCAAGTTAAAAAAGACCTCCCATGCCCCCATAAATTTGATCTAACTTATCTTTTTTTGGAAAGAGCCAGTTTTTACTTATATGTGCACATTTCTCTGTGGGAAGTGGGGGAGCCAGAAAAGGGTCTGATGACAGGTTTCCTTTATAATGTGGGACAGATGAACTAGCTCTATAGCGAAGATATGTATAGCATTAGTTTGCCTTGTTACAAAAAATATTTTTGGCATTGTACCAAGAAGTTGTCAGATAATGTAAATGACTTTTGATGGAGAAATTTAGCTTTGCACTTATCGCCTTGACAACAATAATGGACTTGGGTGGTAGCACTCACAAAAGTATAAACGATGAAACTGGCACTTTTTGGACCTTTTTTTTTTCAATAAAATGACAGGTTTGGCATAGAAACATGGCTGCAGACTATTACTTAGGAGATTGAAACCTAATCATATGCAATTTTCGTTGATAAGCAATGATTTGGAGCTGCCTCGGCATATGTCTCTTCACACGAACTCATCTTCACAATTTTTACATGAAATAATTTAGGATGGAATATTATGTACTAATGCAAGGGGTGAACTCTCATTATTTCTTACATTCCTACATGTTTGATGTGAGACAAAAAATTATTATACTAATCTTAAATTACCAATGTAAATTGTATTTTAAGTGAAGTATCGCACTTGTGATGCTTTCTCTTTCTATTCTTGATGTCACATCTATTCAATGGGTAGACAGATTTTAAAACACAAAGCATTTATCAAGGTAAGCGATGAATTGCAAATATTTTCTCCCTTACACAGCTTTCACACTGATTGGGCTTAAAGGAGTTGTGAAGGGGCCACTAGCAGCGAAGAGGGCTAGATGAGGCTTTCCTACATTTGCTGCGTACTAGCGATAACCTGGGCAATTCTACTCCAGGCAGGACCAGGCGTAGAATGTCCAGCATCGGAGCTTCTTCCAGAAATCTCAGGAGGCTGCACCTCTGAGATAGGTGGGGTTTAATTCTCCCCCTATATTACCCCAATTATGGGATGTATAGACTAATATTACCTAGTGTATTCTACAATCTGCTGCATTGTATTGTCCTGTGACATTTTTTTATTTTTTTCGTCCTTGTATGATTTTTCATGAATTTTTTGAGGTTGCATACATGAGTGTAATGCAGGAAGGACAGATACGGCCTCTTTAATAACCTTAAAGAAACTACCATTTCAAATGGTAGGTGTAAGCTGTAAACACCGAGCACCAGGTCAGGGTGAGCTGGTGCCGGTGCTTAGTTTCGTTAGTGTTAAAACCGCGGTATCGCGGTTTTAACACTTTTTAAACTTTATAGCATAAACTGCTTCGGCGTGCGTGCGCACGATCGTGCGCGCGCCTACATAGGAAATGCGCAGGGTTGCGCGCAGCGCCGAAGCGGCTTTGCTATAAAGTTTAAAAAGTGTTAAAACCACGATACGCGGTTTTAACACTACGAAACTACAAGCACCGGCACCAGCTCACCTGAGTGGTGCTCGGTGTTTACAGCTAACTACCATTTGAAATGGTAGGTTTCCTTAAAAGATGCAGGTACACCCAGTTTCTGATCCTTAAAACAGAAACCCCTAAAAACAACCAATTAATAAAAATGGGGCTTAGTAGGTGGGATTCTGTTTCAAGTTTGCTTGGGGGTATTTATCATACGTCGTCATTCGCCAATAGCCCCGCCGACGCTCTTGTGCAGCCCGATACTTCAAGAGGCTTCGCCTTTGATGTATCCAGCGGGGCTTGACAGAAATAAATGCAGCCGGCGAATTTTCACATGTGAGTACACCACCATCGGCCCACTCCTGGCTGACTGCGCTCTCTGCAGGTCTGCCGGCCCCTGTTCATGCCACACTAGGTGAAGGTGGCGGATTGGGTAATAATCGCAAGTGTTAGCAATAAGCTAGCAGAGGCCCATGATGATTGTCAATCTTGCCCCATACCCCTGATGCAGCATACACTATTCATACTTATCAATCTATAAAAATTGCTACAAACAAAACAAGAAACATGTACATTCAATTCATTTTTATATGTAAAAACATTCTTGATAATATCTAGTTGCAGTCATTAAGTTTCCAGTCAGACTCAGTTCCCACTGCAGGTAAATGAAAAGTCTTTGTGAACCTTTCATCCCCATTGACTTCAATGTAAGGAAGGTTTCCTTCCTTATTCTTCTATATAACAGAAGAAAGACGATGGATGCTGCAATATTTCTTTGCTATTTCAAACAGATGGGGAAATAGAAACAGGTGTGAACTGAGCTCACTTTGTGCTAGCAACATGATCTTTAGCATGAATATACTTTTCAATTTTATTCTCTCTTTGCAATTCTTATTTAATTTGAGTTTTTGCTATGAATACTTTTAATTCTAACTCATTATTTTCTCTCTTTCTTTTTCTTCTCCTGCTGCTTCTGCACACTGTCTTCTCTTGAAAATATCTTTTTACATCCCTTTTACTACTATCTATTCTTTCATGTTCTAACTTTGAACACAAAGATAAAACTAATGAATCTCTTTACACAAGTCCAAATGGCAAGAGCCCATATATGACTCAGCCAATGTATCTACTACAGATACAAACACTGTAGATTATTCCCATGTGGGGGAACAATGAAATACATCTGAACAAACAGTGGCCACAATCGGAGAAGAACTACCAGTTATTCTCCTGGGGACCACATTGAAAAAACTGTCCACTTAATTCTGATGGTACTATGACTGTAGAGATGAAAGTTCGCTTTAAAATAAGAGAGGATGAAACCATAAATTGGTCGACTACAGTAAGCCGGCTGAACTGTTAAAAATACAAAAAGGTTATTTTTTTCTTCCATAAAACCAGAAGTACAAACACAAAAGTATAGATTCTCCTATAAGAAACAGCAGCTTAAATTGCAAACCCAATGAAGAAGGCGTAAACACAATGGAAGTTAAACAGCTAGTCATATTGAAAAACTCACCAATCAGATACAAGATGATGACATCAATATAAATAATATACGCCATCTTCTACAAGGACTGAGAAGTCTACATTTACAGGCCTCCAAACCTGGGATTAGAAAAGGCCAAGAGAGAAAGTTATCAGTTAGAGAGCATCAGAGGTACCCTCCAAGAAACAATGAACAGATGTTTTCTTTCAAGGAAACTGATCGACAATTCAATGTGGAAGAGACACAGATGATCAATGTAATAAACAGACAAGGTCCCCGACTCTGGAATGCTGATGCCAATCAAATGAAACTAGCTCCCACCACAAAACATTGGATCACTAAATGAAGAGAACTTTGAGGTGTTAGAGCACTCCACTGGAGCGTTGACACAAAAATACAGTATATGAGAAGGAGGGAGGAAATGTGAAAGAAGTAATTATGTCTTTTTTCAGGAAAATCTACGATAGATAGGCCATATCGGCAGGAAGCAGAAGTTAATCAGAGGCAGTTTAAATTTAGGGAAATCAAACGGTCCATGAGTGCCTCTTGTACTGTCTCCGAGCAGTCCACCTACCAGGGGAAACAAACCAACAAATATGGAATTCACTCATGGAGAATGTTTGGAAATGGTAAGACATGAAAATGAAGCAGCACAGATAGTGGATGTCTTCTGGTAATTTTTTAGAGACGACCCCAACACAACGATTACATATCAACAATTTGCAGAGAGAAGTAGAAAAAGGGTTCTGAAAATGACACTGGTGTTAGTATGATAACTATCTACGACATCATCAACAGGACCAAAGAAGAAAAAAAAGAAGAATCTAAATAATACTAAAAACACGTGCAGACCATTCCAAAAGATGACAAAATCTGTCCAGGTTCTCCAAACCGTGGAACATCTTGAGAGAGAGCAACCCCACAGCGAAAAATATTATTTTGAAGAAATTTTTCCCTCACACTCACCCACTTTCAAGAATGTGAATTAAACACAACACGGAAAGTAAAAGGCAATAAGCAAATGGCAAAGTAAAGCCAAGATCTTTGAAAACTAATGACGATCTTGTATATGATCACTCAAAACGAAGACTATGAGAAATTAAGAATTGCAAGTTTGAGCTTATTTCAAATGCACATCTGATTGTAGCAGCACCATATCTTAAATGAACTGAGGAAGTTTCTCTTAAGAGAGCAAACCCATGAAGAAGAACTAATGCCAAAAAGGAGACAGAGGTAAGAGATCACTGAAAACATCTAAAAAGCAAAAAAGCTCAAAGAAAAAAAGTAAGACTGGAACAGAAAATAAAGCCACAAATGCTTCCGATGGATTAGATCAGAAACAAATAACTCTTCATACTCTCCAAATGAACTTGAAAGCTATGTTCAAAGTTGGCTGAAAGACATATTCCAAATGTTGCCTCCCTGTTCTTCAACCCGTATGACTAAAAAGTTGGAGGAAAACATCGTGAATTCAACCACAAATTCCAAATGGTTTGTGTATGGAGCCATATGTAGACATCAATAACCAAATTGTAGACGAGCATGGGAATCCTAACGGTTGCCAGAATAAAACTGGATTGAAGAAAGACGTGGATGTACGGTTCAACTGGAGAAAAAAGAGGTACATGTCCAACAAGTACAACCATTTGATGACAATATTGTCTCATTGTTTATGGAGGAAGTAAAACATTGGCAGAATTATTTGCCCAACGTAACAATGATTTGGATGCAATTCTATCACCGGATGTGGACAGGTAATGATGGACTTGTCAGGACAAAGGCAAGAACCCCCAAGAACCAGTATTGATGCTGCGTTCAGGTGGAAATGATAACTCTGAATCCTTAAATGTGGATTAAGGAGATATGTTAGCAGAGAAGTTCGGTGGGCCCCCATAATATTGCGCCTCTAAATGCAGAAGATTGGAGAAGTCCTTTAGTCTTCCAAATTCTCCATCCAGACCAGAGTCTTCCTCACCTCAAATTCTGCTAGCTGGTTGATAGGTTACATTTGAAGCAGAGATGTCCCATATCATAGAAAATAAATCTGGGTCTAACAATAGTTCTGCAATAAACTTGCTTCAGTCCTTGAAAAAAAATAGCCATAACAGAAAGAGCAGATGACTTGAAGGCTGTTGTTCATTTGCAAGAGTCGGCCCTAAGATCTAACTCAGCGGGTAGAAGCGAAAACTCCATTCAAGAATTCCCAGTAATTCGACAAAATTGTACAGGAAATACCACTGAATGTAATACAGAAAGTAACCAGAACATACCAAGTATAAAGGAAACATATGAAACATCTAATGTATTGAATAGTGAGATTCATGATGATGATGATACAGAGGACTTTAGGTTTTTTGCGACTCAACCAATAGACAGCTCTCGAGTGATTTAGTCAAAATGAAAATGATCAAAATGTAGAAGAACATTGTCTCTCCGAATATCAACATTCATTGCAGAAGGCAGCTTCTGATTGTTAGAGAACGTAGAACATCTACCAAATAACAGACAGGACTTTGAGGAACATTTCAGATTATCACCGGAACATATGCCTTCTTTATTGTCCAATTGTATGCTGATCATACTGATGGGCACAACCTGTTTCTCCCAAAAAAATTTCACGAGTGAAAATGATGGTGCAAGAATGGAGCAAAAGAAATATTCTTCTCAGTACTGTGAACAACAAAAGTTTACAGAGTCCATTTCTTCTGACTGGTCAGATTACAGACAAGACAGTGAAGAAAGTGTAAGTGATAACTTAAGAGCATCTAGTGAAATTATGACAGAAAGTGGAGAGGAGCAGATACATGGAAGCCTCTAAAGACAGGATATGTTAGCGAGCAATTGAAAGACTTTACGGTAAAGCAGAATCTATGATTATGAATTCTAAAAGTCCAAACAATAAGGTGCATTGCAAAACTGTCCACTTAATGAAATAATGAATATCTAGCCTTCGTAGCCAAGACCAACAATGTTATCTAAAGAAAGCATATCAAGATCAATATCTAGTCCAGTAATAAAGCATAAAGTAGGCAGTCTTGGGTAGTGTAAAGAGTATCTCGCTGCCGCTGCTGGATGCTCTGCAGATAATATTGGCCTTATTTGCCAGAAACCAGGGTCTTTAGAGTAAATCACACAGGCATAAAGTTGATACTCAAGCATGCTCTCACAGTGAACCAAGTACAAGCATGAGAGAGTACCTAGACAAAGGGCGTTGTTGCTAAAAGGAGACCATTGCTGAGAAGATCCCACTCTGAAGCAACGGGAATGTATGTTAATCTTGATACAACATCTGGTGGACACATAATTGACAATACTATGATGACGTCCTATATGCATCCTGCTTGCAAAGTGAATAACCATTAGCTGAATATCTCTTCAGATACTTGACAGACATGGCAACCTCATGAATATACTGTAATATACTTCAGACAGGCCCACGCATGATACGAACCCTTTCAAAGATACATTAAGATACAAGTCGCACATCAGTCCCAAATATCTGGTGGCCAGCCCCCCCCCCCTTTGCAAAAGCGAAACCCATGATGCTGTATCTTATGAGTCCATGGACAAATGTGGTGGGATAAGTGCCAAGTTTGGCCATCATTTGCCACAGTAGATTTCCATCATGTCGGATATCAAAGTCTTACCTTGCCACATGGACCGAGAAGGCTAGTAAAGATCGGGATCCCAATGCTGTTAGCTGCAGAACGAGGAGACGGTAGAAACAGGATTCACTAGACCAAGCTTCAGTTCATTGTTTGGTCACACTGTCCAAGTTAAGTGCAATCATACTTCCAGTAATGAAGGGATAGAGGATTTGCTTACTGCAGACGAAGTAGAATAGAGATCTCTTTTGTTTTCTACGTTGTAACATGTACATGTCAATAGACAACGCTTGTTAATAATTGTGCAATTATAGTAGAAACATATACAGACAGTAAGGTGAAAGATCGCCCGAATTGCTTGTGCACTAGAGCGTTCACTTTTGATGATGTTCACCATACAGAACTCAAGAGGTGTAAAACTTCATCAGCTTAAGAAAAAAAGGGACTGTTGTTATCAGAACTCTTGCAAACACAGCAATACAGTTGGCAGAATAATTAACCGATACAAAGTATTCGATCAGGAATTTGTTCCAGGAATGTTATTGGTGACAATGATAAACAACACAATATACCTGTGTATAAGAGACCGAAAAGCAGTGGACATCTGTTAAATCTGTAATCATCAAGGTCTAGAAATCCAGAAAAAACCTTTGTGTAATTAATGTCAATAGTAGAAATACATACAGGCGGTCCCTTATCTTAAAGGACAAACCGACTACAGACGACCCTAGTTAGACGGAGCCCTCTCGGCCCACTGTGACCTCGGTGAAGCTTTCTGATGCTTTACTATCAAGTCCCAACTGCACATGATCACTGTAAGGTGTCCTGTATAATAAGAACTCATTGATAATCCTTGGGCCAATTAAGAAAAACAAACGTCCAATAGTCACTGGCAAACATTAAAAATATACATCTTACATACCAATTCAACAAACCTAGGTAACACCTTCTTGATGTACCCGGGTACGCCTGTTATATAATGATAGGGACAACGCGTTTCGGGGATATATGTAGCCTCATTCGCAGGACCAAAAATTGTCATTGTGTCTAGTTGTTAACAATACCCTTTGCGGCCTGAGCAAAGATTCGCTGATGGAATGAGAGTGGAAGTTTCTACAGGAAGTAGTAGGGAAAATTACTCTGTAATGGAAGTTCGCGACTCAGGTCCATGATTGTCGGGCAATACCGCAAAGTCTGGCTGCAATCGCGTAATGTACTTTACTTTATGACTTTGTTACAGGCAAACCAATTTAGAAAATAAATGTAAAAATTCAGGTGCTCTACAGGTGGATCTTAGGCCCAACATAAGAACCCTGATTTATCAATACTACCTCAAAATATGCCACTTGAAAGCTAAATCTGTCACCGAAGGTGGGATTTGTAGCTGGTGATGTCCCATAGCGATGCTAGGGTTTTGAAAACATGCCTTATATAGGAAAGGGGATAGTACAAATTCCAGCCAACACAGAGATTCTTAACTTCCAATTTCTGTTCATTTCTCATATAAAAGGCGTGACATATAGTAAATCATAGCAGATAATATATAGACACAAGTTTCAGACAAAGGTACAAGTGTCAATAATAGTTGATTTAGTGACATGACGGCACTGCAACCTGTCTGCCTGTGTCCTCGGTCTCCTCATGTGTCTTTTTCCTCTCTACCATCCCCTCCCACTACTACAATCTTATTTGCTTTGGAATGTAATAATAAACTATTATAAACTACTTACTATTCAGAATGTGACGACTGGTTTTTAAACTCGAGCATAGCATCGCTACTGGGACCCTGTCACCAGCTAAAAGGAAATTCCTGGTGACAGGTTCCACTTTTAAACTAACTATTAATAAAGTGTGTGCCAGTCATTGTTTGGACTCACTGAACAATGCCCTGAAATTTTTGTACACTACCACTCCCTAACACCTAGACCTTTATCGCTATGACACATGCGTGGTTGTCTATAGGTAGTTCTCAGGCCATAGTGTGGCACTGTATGTAATGGAATTGAAAGTTCCGCTTCATAGTTTGACTTTTCATTATCATATTAGAGAAGTCATTAAGCTAAAGCAAAGAAAAGGAAAGATACAGTTATACTGTAATTTCAGGGATAACTATTTGTTATTTACTAAAGACTTATGTCGAGGATAGTAATAGGCGGATAGTTACTAACGGCACTCAGGTTTATGTTCACGTGTAATGCTATAATATTATATTTGTTTGATGTTTTTGTATGAACTACTCGTTTTATATTGAATATCTTTTGTATGTCCACTTAACCTTGTATATCTGTGTTGGACCGAACCTGTGCTATTTGGTACACATATACATAATTACATTTGACTAACTTTTTTTTTTATTCCGCGGGCTGGACGTAAATATAAAACGTAGACACACTGCAATTTTTCCATTTCTAGCAGCTTTCTGATGTTTCCCCTGGTTCAAATACCAAGCTAACTACTCACCACTACTTTTCCCTTACTATTCACTAAATGATCAAACATTGTATGTATAGTGTGAAAGTAAGGACTAGATCGAAGTAATAGATTAAGTGCACTGGTTAACTTCATTGCAATGTGTGTTAAAAGTTTAGTACACCTTAGACTAACAAGTAATGGTAACTTGATCCGGTATGACTACAAGTGCTGTAGGTAAATATATTTTCGTTTTTATAGTACTCTTGGCAGTCATTGTTTATTGATTATTTTACTGATATTCTAAACACAAAAACGTTGTAAGTGTATTTGCTGTTGGCCTTACCAAGTGCCCGAACAACGACAAAGCAATAGTGGCTGGGTGGAGCAAGTATGGGGGGTGGATTCTTCTCATCCCCTACCAGGTCTCCTATCAAGTCGACGGCTCGGCTACCCTGTCACAGTACACTGATGAATAGGGTGTGCTCACCGCCCTAAATATTAACTGGGAAGAAGACTGAACTCTATGGGTGCGTTGTGATCTAGGATTGCAAGTTTGGGTCAGGTATAAACAGGATAGGATGGGCTGCCGCCGGCCAGTCGTTAGTTGTTAGAAAGCGTTTTTTTGCAGGTGAAGGTAGCGGTTGTGAGAGTAGGGAGGACAGGTGAGGGGTCGGTAAAAGAAGTAAGGGCGCCGGGAATGGGTTGCCCAGGGCTTGATATGGAGCGAGGATGTCTACTCAGAGGGGGGGGGAAGTATGATAGGATGTTAGATAGGACCGGGCAGGTTGGTCATGGGGGGAGAGGGAGAGGCTGTTTTTTGCTAGGTGGGGAGGGGGAGGGGTGACAAAGTGAGAAAAGGTCCCCCGGTGGGGCAGGATATTCCGGAGGATTGTGGTTCGCTGCTGGAGGAGGGGGTACCAATAATGGAGGAGAGGGAGTAATAGGGAGTGGGTATGCGGGATTTTATGAAGGTGGCAACAGTAGTACTATTGTACAGGGGTCAGCGCAGATAGGTGAGATAGGCCATGTGTCGGCCCTGTATCCCATAGCGCCACAGCTAGACAGGTTGGAAACGGGAGGGGCGAGAGTTAGTGTTGCAATGCGGTTACGGCTACTGTTTGACCCGAGGACTTCGGGACACCCTGACCATCGAGCTGGGCAGGGTCGCGTCGCATCTTGCCCATGCGAGTCACAACTGATGTCATTATCGGCCCAATGTTTCAGTAACTCATAATATAGTTGATACATTAAATAGTTTACTTATGCGTGCTGATAGGGGCATAATATGTAAAAACTTATGCAGGCACAGTTATTTAAAGACCATCTTAACCCACGGTGGGTTTGAGGGTTAAATGTAATTGGGGCGCTTCCTCAGAAGCGGTCAACCCGTCTGTTCGTTGCCCCATTGATCAACAATCAGGAGATATCGCCTGGACTTTATTCCTGAATAACCGGTTGAGGAATGGAACACAACTCTGAAAGAAAAACAATGGAGGAATCCAGCAACAGGACTAAAAGTCATTCAATATTTATTGCGTAAATTAGAAATTGACTGCATATAGACAGAATAGATGATGCAGTAGCAGTAGTCAGAGGAAAAATGCCCCGTTATGGCCTGCTAACGACCAAGGTCATTTTTCTCACCTGAAACACATCAGATATCTGGCTGTGAGTCTAAGTGTATAATGGTATCTCAATAGAGTAGTATTGAAGATTTCTATTAGTGCCTTTGCTGGGAATTCCTTATTGTTATTCTTCAAGTGTGTTAGTTTGTTTGAGTTTTTTAGTACGGGACACAATCTCGCCATTAAGGTATACAGTGCGTAGGTAAAGTATTCAGACACCCGTACATTTTTCACTCTTTGTTTGTCATGGTTTGCATGGAATAAAGGAGTAATCAAGACGGAGTATGGAGATAATACTCTGTGACGGGGACCACTACATACATAAAGCTACTAAACAATATGATATAAATACTAAGGATGTCGATTATGTCCCAAGCCAATCATATTAAAACAGTTTTCAGAAAAGGATGAATATGTCATATAGACCCATTCTTTATTAGGTTCAAATCTAACTCATCAGGCTTACCATGCTCAATATCTCAAAGTGCCCTGTGTAGCACAAATATAAAAACTTGTTGTACAAGCATGGAAGGAATTTAGTAACCCACTATAGTTTATTCACGTGGTAGTTGATACATTAGTATAGTATAATAATCCGTTTCGTCAGCTTTAATATGTTAGAGTAAAGGGACATGGAGAGCTGGTAGGCCATATAAATTGCTGGCCACTATAAGGGAGATAATGTTGTAAATGTCTCTTCTGCAGACAGATCGGGGTCGAGATAGAGAAGAAGAAGAACAATGAGGAATAATGAGAAACGGGAGGGGGCCTAGAGGAAATTCAAGTTCCACATTTACTGACAATATTAAACCAAATAGGGCACATTTACTAAGGGTCCGAATGCCGCATTATTTGCGCAGCCGTCGTGTTCGGGTGATTGCGCTTGGTTTAGCATTTTTTTTCCGTTTTGCTCAGAATTGCCCCGGGTTTTGGCGCAAACGGATTGTGTTGCATCTGGGTGCAGGCTTGCATGTTGAAGCAGGTATGATCTATTGGGGTATAATATGCGGTAGTTGGGATATTGTGACGTAGGGACAAACCCGACTGATTCGGACAAACCTGACGGAAGTTTAAGAAAGCTAATTGTTGAGCAAAGATCAAGGCAATCACATGCGGAAGAGGAGAAAGAGGAAGAAGAAAGGTGAACTCGGCGAGACCTCTACCAGGGAGATGGACACATAGCGGAAATTGGAGCACAAATCTTAGTGAATCGCGTAGCAGACCCGAATCCTGTCGGACAAACGCGATGGCGGGAGTTACGGGATGTCGCGGACTGGGTATGTGGGGACGTAGTAATGTGCCCCCATAATGTATAAACACAAAATTGTTAACAGGGCGCAGTAGGCGATAATGGAGGGATTAACATCTTTAAAAAATAAACATATTTGTATACTCACCACATTGATTATACATGTGACGTAGTAGACAAGACATCATCTGTTTCATTCAGTCAGTCAGCTCTATAGGCACCGGTCCGGGGCACAGTGCTAGTCAGTACGACCTAGTGGTGATCGCACGTCAGAGTATATGTGGATTTGCGGGAAGGAAAATATGGTCCGAAAAACTATGTTGATATTAATAGAATTGGGTGATACAGTGTTAATAGGGAACCTGTCACTAGCTGTATTTGTGAAAAATGTGAGGGTGAGGAGTGACAGGTTCTCCTAAGGTTAGGGGAGACTATTATAGAGCCTTTTTGCTAATATGCTCGATTGTAAATATTTTTTACCATAACAGAATGTTCAAACAACACAACGATGTCACCGTTTTAGTTGACTTTTGGTCTTTATGGTTATATTTGTTAAGAGAAGTGATTTTTTTTGTCTTGATAGCGGTGTCCGGTTTTTGTTTTCACATAAATAAATAATTGAATTATAATTTACCGTATAACATGGTGGCCATAGTTCAAAATAAGGTATGAACTTGAAGGAAAAATTCACTAGTCACATATCTTATAATGATAAATTAGGGACAAGGAACTATAGAATCAAGGCACTGTGGATCTGTGGCTAATATTCTTACAATGTGGTGTATACCATGGCATCCTTCCTTCTAAAATCAACATTTAAAATTATGCAACTACCCGATGAATGGCTCACGCGGGTCGTGAGGCATTTTTACCCCCTCTGTGCTTGGTGCTTCACAGGTGGATCGTGCACCCGTAGTCTATATCAAAGAAAGAGACTTCCATGACTCGAGTCTGTGTGCAGGGAGTCCAGCGTAGCGGAGTGAGCATGAGATGGTGTAAGATGGTAGATGAGTACCGTGCAGCTGATTGGACCAGTGGTAGGAGTTCTTGGGTAATGAATCATTGTTTAAAAGTTGATAATCAAAACCATATTTCGATGTTAGTTTAAATAATTTACCACTTTTTCAATATGATTAAGCTCACGATGTTTAGATGTTCGATGTTCATTGTAAGTTTTAAAGGTCAGTGTGGTCGTAGCCAGATAAACCATGGAACCAATAAATAGGGGTTAAGGAAAAATACAAGAGAAAAGGAGATAAGGGTGTGAGGGTGCCACTTCATGTGTCGAAGAACTTGGAACAAAAGACTGACATAGTGTGAAGGAAAATTGTCTCTTGCATTGTAGAAACAGAAAAATGAAAAATTAGAAAAGTGATAAACTCGAATGTATAAGGTAATGGGAACACTATCAGGAGCCAGAAGACCTAGTTTTTTTTAACCAATCTTTTTAGGTGTAAAATATGCTGCTCATGTTTACTGTTATGCAAGAAGAATGAGATCAGATTAATACCACAATCATCTCACATATTACTGTGTGCTCAGCGTGCCACCTTACTAACAGTGACACTGCGTAATAGAGTGAATGTGGCGTATATTATACACATCTCGACCATAGGAGAACTATATAGGCAAGAGTATATAGATATTGCTATGTTTGAGCTATAAACCCCTTTTGACTGGAGTGTTAGGCGTTTGCAGCTATAGACTTCTGCACCAGCCGGAGCACAGGTGGGCATAGCCTTCTAGCGACGCAGAATGGAAGTGATTGCGAGTAAGGTTGCAGAAGCCTTGGCCTGTTAGTGACGTCTCCCGGATGTGGCTCTCCCGACCTACCAGCATAGGGACTGGGAACTTGAGGGAAGGGGCCCTGAAGGCGCTTTAACCGCCTGATATGTTGAGTGGATAGGGGGGGCATTAATAATTGCAACCGAAGATAGGCAGAGCCCAAGTGGCACTCGGCAAAGTCTATATGGCCGAATCGCGGCATCCAAGGCGACATTTGCAGATATGCCCTTTACAAAGTTAACACTGTCTCGTAATCAATAGTGGTCGTTCAATAAAAAACAAAGTAAAACACTGGTACCATTCCTTAAAGTAATGGATAAAAGTAACGAAAGTGTAACTCATCTAAGTTATGTGAGGACAGTCTCATACCATGACGTAAATCTAGGAGTACTTTCCTTTAATCCCTAGAGAAGGGTTTAGGTTACTAGCCTGTAAGACTTGGTTTAGCAGTACATGGATCACATGTATAGTACCTTCTCGTGGGTTGTGAAATTGACTAACAAAACACAAAAACTATCATTAACTGATTTGGACCCAAATTGACCGAAAGTGTGGTCTGCACCAGCGTTCTGTCGACTCGGGGCACGTTTAAAAGAACGTGGATGGATAATAACGTGCTATGCATGTGTAGTTATTGAAGGGTCTGTGCCTACGTTTTTGTGGGGTGGTGGCTGAACTGTGGCCCGACCAATACAGAAAAGAGAGGGTGTTGGGCGAGTTACTGTTTTCTCAGAATTACGCCACATTTAACTACTGCATGTGCCAAACCGTGGTCAGCGAGTGAACAAAGTCCACAAAAAGACAAACTGCGTTTCCCTCGTATGGGTGAACACTTCCGGGCGCAGTGCAGTGGGATGTGCGGGCGCAAATTAAGGCAAAGGAAAGAGGCCACCAGTTTGGTTGAATCTTTAGGACTTGCACTCACGGCAAACACTGATGATAATGTGACCAGTTAAAGGCATTTACGTTCCATTCACACATCATACAATGGCCGGGCCCAACCAATCACCATCATAGACAGGAGGGGGCATTGATCACTATGTTGATGGTTCTTAGTACTACTTTGAGGAGCTTTTTGGTCTGTGTGAAGGACGGAATATAATGTTAATTAATAATGATCAAATCCCCCCCCATAGTTTTTTAACAAACACCCCATGCGATGCATATAGGTTGAAAAGTTTTTGGGGTGGGTGACTATATCGTTACCATGTTGCGTACTGTACATCTCAGTGATGTGCCGGGAAGTCTTTGACAACCTAACTGCTGATGAGGTCCCGTACATAGGAGATTAGGGAATGAAGTTGCTTAGCTCTTATGGTGACGGATTTAGCCCCATATAAACTCCAAGATAAGCCAGTTCTCGATAGCCCCCCCCTCTCGCCCATGATGACATTATCCTACAACTACAATTTATTAGTTACTGTGGCAGTCACTTTTGCTTATGTATCAAAACAGCCCTTTCATAATCTGCATCCAGCATACCTGCGCCATTAAAGACCAGATTCGAGTTTCCTTGAGTATCAGTCATGGATGAAAAGATGGGAGGGAAATTGGAGCCAAGGGAAAAATGGTTCAGCTTTGTGAAATTCCCTACAAGTTGCCTACAAGATATTTTTTGGATTCAAAATTCTAGAAGGGAATACGGAGTTATAGGTAGGGTGGGTGCCATAAAGAAGAGAATAGAAGAACATGGTTTATATGCTCTGTCGTGCACTGTTTAGTACATAGCAGCAAAAAAGTTGAACACTAAAAAGTGTGCTAGATTGTGGTGAGTAAATAAGAAAAGAGAAAGTGGGTTTCATCCGCTCATGACTGAACGGCTGATTGCTGCTCCTAAAGCGAGTCTCCATGGCGTGCAAGGGTTCCAAGAGATAATGCCAATGTAATTGTATTTGATAACGGAGCCAGAAAGTGTACTGTAATCTGGTACCGCTAGAGTTTAGAAGGGACTTTTACACATTGCGTATTATGGAATGTATTTGTGCAAGAGGTTCGCCCTCTTGATGTATCCAGCGGGGTCTGCACAGAAATAATGCAGCCGGCGAATTTACATGTGAGTACACCCCAGCATCGGCCCACTCCTGGCTGACTGCGCTCTCTGCAGGTCTGCCCGTGCCCCTGTCATGCCACATAGTGTGAGGTGGCGGATTGGGATAATAATCGCAAGTGTTAGCAATAGCTCGCTAGAGCCCCCTGTGTTGCATCACCCTGCCCATAACCAAAACAACCAATTAATAAAAATGGGGCTTAGTAGGTGGGATTCCTGTTTCAAGTTTTGCTTGGGGGTTATTTATCATACGTCGTCATTCATGCCAATAGCCCCGCCGACGCTCTTGTGCAGCCCGATACTTCAAGAGGCTTCGCCCTCTTGATGTATCCAGCGGGGCTCTGCACAGAAATAAATGCAGCCGGCGAATTTTCACATGTGAGTAACACCCAGCATCGGCCCACTCCTGGCTGACTGCGCTCTCTGCAGGTCTGCCCGTGCCCCCTGTTCATGCCACACTAGTGTGAAGGTGGCGGATTGGGGATAATAATCGCAAGTGTTAGCAATAAGCTAGCAGAGGCCCCATGATGAGTGTCAATCTATGCCCCATACCCCTGATGCAGCATACACTATTCATACTTATCAATCTATAAAAATTGCTACAAAAAAACAAAGAAAACATGTACATTCAATTCATTTTTATATGTAAAACCATCTCTGCATAATATCTAGTATTGCAGTGATTAAGTTTCCAGTTAGGCTCAGTTCCCACCTGCAGGTAAATGAAAAGTCTTTGTGAACCTTTCATTCCCCATTGACTTCAATGTAAGGAAGGTTTCCTTCCTTATTCTTCTATAATAACAGAAGAAAAGACGATGGATGCTGCAATATTTCTTCTGCTATTTCATAACAGATGGGGAAATAGAAACAGGTGTGAACTGAGCCTCACTTTGTGCTAGCAACATGATCTTTAGCATGAATATACTTTTCCAAATTTTATTCTCTCTTTGCAATTCTTATTTAATTTGATGTTTTATGCTATGAATACTTTTAATTCTAACTCATTATTTTCTCTCTTTCTTTTTCTTCTCCTGCTGCTTCTGCACACTGTCTTCTCTTGAAAATATCTTTTCTACATCCCTTTTTACTACTCATCTATTCTTTCATGTTCTACTTTTGAACACAAGAAGTAAAAACTAATGAATCTCTTTACACAAGTCCAAATGGCCAAGAGCCCATATATGACTCAGCCAATGTATCTACTACAGATCACAACACTGTAGATTATTCCCATGTGGGTAACAATGAAATACATCTGACACAACAGTGGCCACAATCTGGAGAAGAACTACCAGTTATTTCTCCTGGGGACCACATTGAAAAAACTGTCCACCTTAATTCTGATGGTACTATGACTGTAGAGATGAAAGTTCGCTTTAAAATAAGAGAGGATGAAACCATAAATTGGTCGACTACAGTAAGCCGAGCTGAACTGTTAAAAAATACAAAAAGGTTATTTTTTTCTTCCATAAAACCAGAAGTACAAACACTAAAAGTTATAGATTCTCCTGTAAGAACAAGCAGCTTAAATTGCAAACCCAATGAAGAAGGCGTAAACACAATGGAAGTTAAACAGCATAGTCATATTGAAAAACTCACCAATCAGATACAAGATGATGACATCAATATAAATAAATATAGGCCATCTTCTACAAGGACTGAGAAGTCTACATTTTACAGGCCTCCAACACCTGGGATTAGAAAAGGCCAAGAGAGAAAGTTATCAGTTAGAAGAGCATCAGAGGTTACCCTCCAAGAAACAATGAAACAGATGTTCTCTTTCAAGGAAACTGATCATGAAACAATTCAATGTGGAAGAGACACAGATGATCAATGTAATAAACATGACAAGGTCCCCGACTCTGGAAATGCTGATGCCAAATCAAATGAAACTAGCTCCTACCACAAAACATTGGATCAACTAAATGAAGAGAACTTTGAGGTGTTAGAGACCACTCACATGGAGCTGTTACACAAAAATACAGTATATGAGAAAGGAGGGAGGAAATGTGAAAGAAGTAATTATATGTCTTTTTCAGGAAAATCTACAATAGATAGGCCATATTCGGCAGGAAAGCAGAAGTTAAATCAGGAGCAGTTTAAATTTAGGGAAATCAAACGGTCCATGAGTGCCTCTGTTACTGTCTCCGAGAAGTCCACACTACCAGGGGAAACAAACCAAACGAATATGGAATTCACTCATGGAGAATGTTTGGAAATGGTAAGACATGAAAATGAAGCAGCACAGATGATGGATGTTCCCTCTGGAAATTTTTTAGAAGACGTCCCCAAAACAACAGATTATATATCACCAATTTGCAGAGAGAAAGTAGAAAAGGGTTCTGAAAATGACACTGGTGTTAGTAATGATAACTATTCTACGACATCATCAACAGGACCAAAGAAGAAAAAAAAGAAGAATCTAAATAATACTAAAAAACACGTGCAGACCAATATTCCAAAAGATGACAAAATCTGTCCAGGTTCTCCAAACCGTGGAACATCTTGCAGAGAAGCAAAGCCCACAGCGAAAAATATTATTTTTGAAGAAATTTTTCCTCCTCACACTCACCCACTTTCAAATGAATGTGAATTAAACACAACACGGAAAGTAAAAGGCAATAAGCAAATGGCAAAAGTAAAGCCAAGATCTTTGAAAACTAATGACGATCTTGTATATGATCACACTCAAAACGAAGACTATAGAGAAATTAAGAATTGCAATGCTGTTGAGCTTATTTCCAAATGCACATCTGATTGTAGCAGCACCATTATCTTAAATGAAACTGAGGAAGTTTCTCTTACAGAGAGCAAACCCATGCAAGAAGAACTAATGCCAAAAAGGAGAGCACGAGGTAAGAGATCACTGAAAACATCTAAAAAGCAAAAAAGCTCAAAGAAAAAAAGTAAGACTGGAACAGAAAATAAAGCCACAAATGCTTCCGATGGATTAGAATCAGAAACAAATAACTCTCATACTCTCCAAAATGAACTTGAAAGCTATGTTCAAAGTTGGCTGAAGAACATATTTCCAAATGTTGCCTTCCCTGTTCTTCAACCCGTATTGACTACAAAGTTGGAGGAAAACATCGTGAATTCAACCACAAATTCCAATAATGGTTTGTGTATGGAGCCATATGTAGACATCAATAACCACATTGTAGACGAAGCATGCGGAAATCCTAACGGTTGCCAGAATAAAACTGGATTAGAAGAAAATGACGTTGGATGTACGGGTTCAACTGGAGAAAAAGAGGTACATGTCCAACAAGTACAACCATTTGATGACAATATTGTCTCATTGTTTATGGAGAGAAGTAAACATTTGGCAGAATTATTTGCCCAACAGTACAATGATTTTGGATGCAATTCTATCACCGGATGTGGACAGGTAATGATGGACTTGTCAGGTCAAAGGCAAGAACCCCCAAAGAAACCAAGTATTGATGCTGCAGTTCAGGTGGAAAATGATAACTCTGAATCCTTAAAATGTGGATTAATGGGAGATATGTTAGCAGAGAAGTTCGGTGTGGACCCCATAAATATTGCTGCCTCTAAATGCAGAAGATTGGAGAAGTCCTTTAGTCTTCCAAATTCTCCATCCAGACCAGAGTCTTCCTCACCTCAAATTCTGCTAGCTTGGTTGATAGTGTTACATTTGAAGCAGAGCATGTCCCATATCATAGAAAATATATCTGGGTCTAACAATAGTTCTGCAATATTAACCTTGCTTCAGTCCTTGAAAAAAATAGCCATAACAGAAAGAGCAGATGACTTGAAGGCTGTTGTTCTAAATTTGCAAGAGTCGGCCCTAAGATCTAACTCAGCAGGTACAAGCAAAAACTCCATTCAAGAATTCCCAGTAATTCAACAAAATTGTACAGGAAAAACCACTGAATGTAATACAGAAAGTAACCAGAACATACCAAGTATAAAGGAAACATATGAAACATCTAATGTATTGAATAGTGAGATTCATGATGATGATGATACAGAGGACTTTAGGTTTTTTGCGACTCAACCATATAGACAGCTCTCGAGTGAATTTAGTCAAAATGAAAATGATCAAAATGTAGAAGAACATTGTCTCTCCGAATATCAACATTCATTGCAGAAGGCAGCTTCTGATTTGTTAGAGAAAGTAGAACATCTACCAAATAACAGACAGGACTTTGAGGAACATATTTCAGATCTATCACCGGAACATATGCCTTCTTTATTGTCCAATTGTAATGCTGATCATACTGATGGAGCACAACCTGTTTCTCCCAAAAAAATTTCACGAGTGAAAATGATGGTGCAAGAAATGGAGCAAAAGAAATATTCTTCTCAGTACTGTGAACAACAAAAGTGTTTACAGAGTCCAATTTCTTCTGACTGGTCAGATTACAGACAAGACAGTGAAGAAAGTGTAAGTGATAACTTAAGAGCATCTAGTGAAATTATGACAGAAAGTGGAGAGGAGCAGATACATGAGAAGCCTCTAAAGACAGGATATGTTAGACGAGCAATTGAAAGACTTTACGGTAAAGCAGAATCTATGATTATGAATTCTAAAAGTCCAAACAATAAGGTGCATTGCAAAAACTGTCCACTTAATGAAAATAATGAATATCTAGCCTTCAGTAGCCAAGACCAACAATGTTTATCTAAAGAAAGCATATCAAGATCAATATCTAGTCCAAGTAATAAAAGCATAAAAGTAGGCAGTTCGGGTAGTGTAAAGAGTATCTCGCTGCCGCTGCTGGATGCTGCTGCAGATAATATTGGCCTTATTTGCCAGAAACCAGGGTCTTCTCAGAGTAAATCACACAGGCATAAAGTTGATACTCAAGCATGCTCTCACAGTGAACCAAGTACAAGCAATGGAGTACTCATAGACAAAGGGCGTTGGTTGCTAAAGGAGAACCATTTGCTGAGAAGATCCCCTCCGGAAGCAACTGGAATGTATGTTAATCTTGATACAACATCTGGTGACACATTACTTGACAATACTAGTGATGATGTCCCCTATATGCATCCTGCTTGCAAAGTTAATCAACCATTAGCTGAAATATCTTCTTCAGAACTTGAAGACATGGCGAAACCTCATCAATATACCTGTAATTACTTCAACATGCCCCACGGCAGTGATTCAGAACCCTTTAAAGATACATTGAGTGCAAGGTCGCACATCAGGCCCAAATCATCTGGTGGTCTTGTCAAAAGCAAAACCCATGATGCTGTATCTTTAGAGTCCATGGACAAATGTGGTGGGATAAGTGCCAGTTTGCCATCATTTGCCACAGTAGATTTCCATATGTCGGATAACAAAGTCTATCCTTTGCCACATGACTCCGAGAAGGCTAGAACAGATCGGGATCCCAATGCTGCTAGTAGAAACCGAGGAGAAGTAAGAGAACAGGATTCACTAGACAAGCTTCAGTTCATTTGTGGTCAGCACTGTCCAATCTTAAGTGCAATCATACTTCCAGTAAATGAAGGGGATAGAGGATTTGCTTACAGCAGACCAAGTGATATAGAGAATCTTTTGTTTCTACCGTCTGTATCTATGAGTACATTGTCAATAGACAACGCCTTGTTAAATAATTGTGCAATTATAGATGAGAATAACAATATACAGTACAGTAAGGTGAAAGATCCGGCCCATAATTGCTGTGACACTCAGAGCGTTCACTTTGATGATGTTCACCATACAGAACTCAAGAGGGTGAAAACCTTCATCAGCTTAAAGAAAAAAAGGGACTGTTTATCAGAACTCTTTCCAAACACAGCAAATACAGTTGGCAGAATAATTAACCGATACAAAGATATTCATATCAGGAATTTGTTCCAGGAATTTATGTGTGTGACAAATGATGAGAACAACAATATCCTGTATTATAAGAGACCGAAAAGCATGTTGACACTCTGTTAATTCTGTAATATCATAGGGTCTAGAAATACCAGAAAAACCTTTGTGCTACTTAATGTCATATAGAAAGACATACAGGCGGTCCCTTATTTAAGGACAACCGACTTACAGACGACCCCTAGTTAAAGACGGACCCCTCTGCCCACTGTGACCTCTGGTGAAGCTTTCTGAATGCTTTACTATAGTCCCAGACTGCAATGATCAGCTGTAAGGTGTCTGTAATAAAGCTTCATTGATAATCCTTGGTCCAATTACAGAAAAAAAAACTCCAATAGTCACTGGGGCAAACAATTATAAAATATACAGCTTACATACCAATTCAACAAACCTATGGAACCTATCTTGTATGTAACCCGGGGACTGCCTGTATATAATGACGAGGGACAACGCGTTTCGGGGATATATTACCCCCTTCGTCAGGACCAATAAATAGTGTAGTCTAGTTGCTTAACAATACCCTTCTGCGGCCTGATGCAAAGATCGCTGATGGAATGAGGAGTGGAAGGTTTCTACAGGGGAAGTAGGAAAAATTACTCTGATTAAGGGTCGCTCACGGGTCTATATTGTCGGCAATCCGCATCTGGCAGCAATGCGAGTATATGTACTTCTTATTTATGACTTTGTTACAGGCAACCAATAGAAAATCATAATGTAAAAAATCCAAGTGCTCTACAGGTGGTCTATAGGCCCATACATAGAACCCTAGATTTATCCAAATAATACCTCAAAATATTGCCCTTAAAGCAAAGCTGTCACCAGGAATGGGATTTGTAGCTGGTGATGTTCCCATAGCTGATGCTAGGGTTTAAAACATGCCTTATAATAGAAAAGGGAAGACAAAGTCCAGCAACAGCAGAGATCTTCTTAAATCCAATTTCTTTATTTTCTCATATAAAAGGCGTACATAAGTAAATCATAAGCAGATAATATATAGACAAGTTTCAGACAAAGGTAACAAGTAGTTTATAATAGTTTATTTTACATTACCTGTCAGCTGCAACCTGTCTGCCTGTGTCTCGGTATCCTCATGTGTTTTTCCTCTCTACCATCCCCCTCCCACTACTACAATTTATTTGCTTTTGGTAATGTAAAATAAACTATTATAAACTACTGAACTGATTCAGAATGCTGACAAGGGCATTTTTAAAATCAGCATAGCATCGGCTACTGGAACCTGTCACCAGCTAAAAAGGACATTCCTGGTGACAGGTTCCCTTTAAACATAGCTAGTAATAAAGGTGCCCATTCATTGTTGGACCACTGAACAATGTGCCCTGAAATGTAACTAAAAACTAGACCTTTCTCTAGACAACGGGTGCTCTATAGTGTAGTGCTCAGGCCATAGATGTGCACTGTATGTAATGGGAATGTGAAATGTTCCGCTTCATAATTTGGACTTTTCCATTATCATCATTAGAGAAGTCATAAGCTAAAGCAAAGAAAGAAGATACATTTATACTGTAATTTCAGGGATAACTAATGTATTTACTAAAAGACTTATGTCGAGGATAGTAAATAGGCGATAGTTACTTGTCTAACTTTACTAACTGCACTCAGGTTTATGTTCAGTGTGTAATGTATAATATTCTTTTTTATGTTGATGTCTTATGAACTACTCTTTTTAATGATATCTTTTTGTATGTCCACTTACTTTGTATTATGCTGTTATACTCACTGGTGCTATTTGTACACATAATTTACATAATTACCATTTGCTAACTTTTTTTTTATTGCGCCAATGGACGTAAATATAAAACGTAGACAACACTGCAATTTTTCCATTTCTAGGCAGTTCTGTGTTTCCATGGTTGAAAATACCAAGCTACTACTCACACTACCTTTTCCCTTACTATTCACTAAATGATCAAACATTGTAATGTATAGTGTTAAAAGTAGAGGATAGATAGAAGTATAGATGAAAGTGCACTGTTAATTCATGCAATGTGGTTAAAAGTTTAGTTACACTTTAAGACTACACAGGGTAATGTGTAACATTGAATACCGGTATGACTACAAGTGTGATGGTAAATATAATTTTCTTTTTATAGACCTCTTGCAGCATTGGTTTATTGATTATTTTAGATATTCTAACACAAAAAAGTATTGTAAGTGTAACTTGCCTGTGTGCTTTACCCAGGCCGAAACCCAGACAAAGCATGTGGCTGGGTGGAGAAGTATAGGGGATGAATTCTTCTCATCCCTACCGTCTCCATAGCAAGTCGACGGCTGGCTACCTCTGTCACAGTACACTGAGATAGGGTGTGCTCCCCGCACTATGACTGGGTATAATAGACCTCTATGGGTGCTGTGATCTGGACGCAATTGGGGGAGGGCTGCCGCCGGCCAGCGTTGTAAGCGTGCAGGAGGGAGAGTTGCCGGCTGGGCCTCTGTACTGTGGGGGAGGACCGCTGGCTGTGCAGGCGAGCAGGAGGGAGGTTTAGCAGGAGGGAGGGTGGCTTGGGGGGCACATGATCAGGGTGGGCAGGTCGGCCACGGATGGGATGGGCGGGCTGTGAGGATGGGTGGCAAAAGATTACATTGTCGGCCGCGGATAGGATCGGCAGTGCGGCCCCGGTTGGAGAAGGCGGGCCGCTGTGCAATGCGGTTACGGCTACTGTTGCCCCTCGGACTTCGGGCCCCTGACCATCGCCGGGCAGGGTCGCAGTCGCATCTGCTGCGACCACGATCATTACGCCACTGTTCATAACTCATATAAGTTGTATACATAATAGTTTACTTAGCTTTGTTGCATGGGGCAACATATGTAAACTTATCAGGCATTAAAAACATCTATAACCCCCCGGTAAAGTTAATTGGGGAAGATTAATCAGAAGAGGTAAAACTGTTCTAGTTGCCCATTGAAAACAATCAGAGATCAGCTGTAATTTTATAAAAAACTGTGAGAAAACAAACTCTAAAGAAAAAAATGGAGGAATCCCAGCACAGGACTAAAGTCTTCAATACTTTATTGAGTTACATTAGAAAATTGACTGCATACAGACAGAATAGCTGATGCGTTTCAGGTGAGAAAAATGCCCTTAGTTATAGCCTGCTACGACCAAGGTCATTTTTCTCACCTGAAACACATCAACTATTCTGTCTGTATGCAGTCAATTTTATAATGTATCTCAATAAAGTATTGAAGATTTCTAGTCCTTTGCTGGAATTCCTCTATTTTATTCTTCAGTGTTTGTTTTTTTGACGTCCGGACAACTCCCATAAAGTATACAGTGGGTAGGGAAAGTATTCAGACCCCGTTACATTTTTCACTCTTTGTTTGTCAATGGTTGCAATGTAATAAAGAGTAATAAAGAGACCGGAGTCTGAATACTCTCCGGACCCACTCTACATAAAGCTCTACAATATGTATAAAACTAGATGCCGATTGGACCAAGCAATCATATTAAAACAATTTTTAGAAAAGGATGAATATGTCATATATTACCCATTAATTTATTAGGTCTAACATCTAACTCCTCAGGCTTACCATGCTCAATATCTCAAAGTGCCCTGTGTACAAATATAACAACTTTTTGTACACGCAGGAATTTATAACCCACTATAGTTTTACTTCACTTGTTGTTACTTATATAGTATAATAATCCTTTTCTTCACTTTAATATGTTATAGTACAGGGACATGAGAGCTGAGGCCATATAAATTGCTTTCCACATCAGGGGATACATTGTAATGTCTACTTTCTTTGTCTTATACATATAATAATAATAACAATAGTAATAATAGAAACTTTATTTGTCCTAGAGGGAAATTAAAGTTTCACATTTACTTACAATATTAACAACACATAGGGGCACATTTACTAAGGGTCCGAATGCCGCATTTTCGCCGGGTTTCGCATTTTTTTTCCGTTTTGCTCAGAATTGCCCCGGGTTTTTGGCGCACACGGATTGTGTTGCATCGGTGCCGGCTTGCATGCAGCAGAAATTGGGGGTGTGGACGTAGGACAACCCGACTGATTCGGACAAACCGCGGAATTTAAAAAGCTAATTGTGACGCAAGATCAGCACTCACATGCACGGGGAAGAAGAAGGTGAACTCTGGCGGACCTCACCAGGGAAGCGACACATAGAGGAAATTGGACGCACAATCTTAGTGAATCGCAGCAGACCCGAATCCTCGTCGGACAACGCATGGCGGGGATCGCGATGGGATGGGTAAGTAAATGTGCCCCATAATGTTAAACACAAATACAGGGGCGTAGGCATAACTGGGAGAGGCTTCCCATCTTAAAAAATGTACATATTTGTATACTCACCACATTTATACATTCATATATACACACACCTCTGTCATTCAGTCATTCAGCTCTATGGCACCCGGTCACGGGGCAGTCAGTACACAGTGTTATGTGCAGATTATATGTGGATTTGAGGAAAACTATTTTTATTTAATAGAATGGTGTTAATAGGGAACCTGTCACTAGCTGTATTTGTGAAAAATGTGGTGACAGGTTCTCCTTAAGGTTTAGGAGACTATTATAGAGCCTTTTTGCTATATGCTCATTAAATATATTTTTACATAACAATATCAACAACAACCTCACCGTTTTCTTGATTTTGGCTTATTGTTAATATTTGTTAATAAATGTGATTTTTTTGCATTGATCTGTGTGGTTTTTGTTTTCACATAATCAATGAATTTATAATTTACCTATATGTGGCCCAGTTAAAATAATATACTGAAGGAAATCTACTATCAAAATCTATAATGATAAATTAGGGACACTGACTCATAGATCCAGGCACTGTGACTGTGGTAATATTCTTACATTTGTTATCCATGGCATCCTTCCTTCTAAAATCAACATTTAAAATTATGCAAATTACCCAGAATGGCTCCGGGGCATTTACCCCTATGTGCTGTAGCTTCACAGGTTGATGCAGTGTTCAAAAAGAACTTCCCTACTCGGTCTGTGTGCAGGGAGTCCAGCAGGCGGAGCAGAGATGGTGTAATGGCCTGTGAAGCTGGACCATGGAGGGGTTCTGGTAATGCATCATTTTAAAAGTTGATAATAAAAAAAAGGAAGGGAGGCCACTCATGTGTCGAACTTGACACAAAAATCTTGAAGGAAAATTTAGAACAGAAAAAATGAAAAATTAGAAAAATAATCGAATTATAAGGAATGTAACACCAGAAGAAGACCTATTTTTAACCAATCTTTTTAGGTGTAAAATATGCTGCTCATGTTTTACTGTACTGCAAGAATGAGATCATATTAATACAATTCATCCAATTACTTGTCTCACTGCACTTACTAATGACTGCTGTAAGTGCTGGGCGTGTCGAATAGGCATAGTATATAGTATTGCTATGTTTCTATAACATTTGACTGTAGTTAGAGTTCTGCTATAGATTCTGCACCAGCCGGCTGCACAGGGATACTTCTCGCGCATGCGCAAGACTTGCAGACGCCTGAGTGACGTCTCCGGATGTCTGCGCTCAGCAGGAGGGAATGAGGGGTGAATATTGAGTGGCAGGGGGCATTAATAATTAAGAAGAAGGCAGAGCCAAGTGGCACTCCGGCAAAGTCGGCCGAAGCGGCTCAGGCTCATTTGGATATCTTTACAAAGTTCACTTCTCGTATATATGTGGTCTTTTCAAAAAAATAAAGTAAAATGGTACCATCCTCTAGTAAAAGTAACGAGCACATCAGTGAGGACAGTCTACCATGAGTAAATCTAGTACTTTCCTTTAATCCCTAGGAGGGTTTATGTTACTAGCTGTAAACTGGTGTCACATGTATATTCTTCTTTGGTTGTGACTTGACTAACAAAACAAAACCTATCATTAATATATTGGCCCAAATTTACTAAAGTGTTTGCACCAGTTTTCTGTCTGACTCTGCACTTAAAAGAACGTGGAAACTGCTTGCATGTGTATTTATTAAGTGTCTGTGCCAGTTTTGTGTGGTGGCTGAACTGTGCCCGACAATACAGAAAAAAGGGTCGAGTTACTGTTTTCTCAGAATTTACGCCACATTTATTACTGATGTGCAACACAGTTTCAGCATGAACAAAGTCCACAAAAAGAAAACTGGTGCACACTTCCGGAGCAGTGCAGGGAGCGCCAAATTAATGAAGACCGAGCACCAGTTTGGTGAATCTTTAGGACCTTGCACTCCACAGGCAAACTATGATAAATGTTGACCATTAAAGGCATTACCGTTCCCTTCACACATCATACAATAGCCCCCAACAATCACATCATAGACAGAGGGGGGATTTATCACTATGTTGTCTGGTTTCTTATACTACTTTTTGAGACTTTTTTGTCTTTTGAGACAATAATGTTAATAATAATGATAAATCCCCCCCCCATAGTTTAACAACACCACATGCGATGCATAGGTTGAAAGTTTTGGGGATATCTCGTTCATCATGTTGGTACTGTACATCTCAGTAGATTTGCCCGGGAAGTCTGACAACTAACCTGCTGATGATGTCCCTCATAGGAATTAGGACTGAAGTTGCTTATGCTATGGTTACTATTTAGCCCATATAAACTCCAAGCTAAAAGTGATGGTGACCAAATAGACTAGTGTCACATGACCACAACCTTCATAATCTGCATCCAGAATACCTGCCAAAGACCAGATCAGGTACTGAAAAGAGGGAAATTGTGAGCCAAGGACAAATGGTTCAGCTTTGTGAAATTCCCTACAATTGCCAACAATTTTTTTGGATCAAATATTCTATCCTTGAAACTGTATAGGCTGTTGGTGCCATAAAAAGCAGCAGAACATGGTTTATCTCTGTCTGTACATAGCAGCAAAAAGTCCTAAATGTTTATTGTGTGCTAATAAAAAGAGAAGTGGCGTTTCATCCCGCTCACTGAACGCTGATTGATTCTCCTAAACTCTCCATAGTGCAGGCAGTTCCCAGAGATAATGCCACTTATTTTCTTTGGATTACGGAGTGTAATTAATCTGGTACAGCTGGTTAATTTTACACATGTATTATGAATGTTTTTATGATAGCAAATAAATGCTGCACGCCAGCTCATTTACCCATATAATTGGTGCATATATTTTCCCTTGTAAAATGGATATTATATACTTTTGTAATGTAATGTCAGTCCAGCCTTTTGGGAGGAGAACAATGGAAGAAAAATGGAACATCATAGTCGTACTGTTCTCCTTACAGCTGGAGCTGATGTCAGCCCATGAGACGAGGATGTGTCCTTCTTTACTTTACATCTAGATGGGCAGGTCAGAAAGTGATTATATGTGGCTTCCCAATTTTGTGAATTGAAGCTTTTCAAGAATTTCAAGGAATCCCTTAAAGTTTTCTTTCATAGGACCGAGGAAACACTACGGGCCCAACTGTAGAGACCCAATTTCCTTTATGTATTTCATTGAAAGCTTTTCATGCTTAATATATTTTGCACACGTGATGCACAACCTCTTCTACCCCTTTACCTGGAGGCAATTAGGATGAGCATGAGGTTTAGAGTAAAAAGATGGAAAGCAAGAATTTTATTGAATTGAAAGGGTTCACCCCTAAGAAAGATTTTGGGAGCCTATGTAGGTTATTTATGTTATAGCCCTCATCAAAGAATCTCTTTATTAGTTTGGTAAAGTAAAAGGTTTGTAAGGAGGAGAGAGTACTGTAATGCTTGCGGCATAGCCATTTAATCATGGACGCCCTATTATGTGTTTCAGTTTTCTGTTTCCACAAGGTGCACACACGCTACATCTTTACAATAGAAAAGGTCAGTATACACATGTCAAAAGGGCCCCCATCCAATCACTGTCTGACCCTTGTGAGAAAAGGCAGCTGAAGTAACACAAGTTACCATGTTACAGCACATCCCCTTATTTTGGGCGGAGATTCTCAGTTCTTCAAAAAGATCCACAGCTCTACGTCCCGATGAAGATAATGGGGCTTATTTCCTAAGGGTCTGTGGATTGCATTTCCGTTGGACTTCCTGACATTTTCGGGATTTGTGTCGCTGGGACAGGTATTTAGCAGGGGATTATGTTGCACGCGATCGGGTTTTGGCACAGTGTTGACGGCTTTCATGCGTCAGACTGATTCGGACTGAGCGCGGGATTTAACATTCAATTTGTGTTGCAAGACAATGCACTTACATGCACCAGGAAGAAGAAAGTGAACCCCAGCGGACCTGAGCGGGGAAGCGAAACATGCAGGATATCGGGTGCATAATCTTCGTGAATCGCGGTAGAGTGCATGATAGTCGGATAATGCACTTTCGAGGATTGCGCAGGAAGTAAATGTGCCCCGCTTTGGAGTCCTAAGTGATACCCGAAAGTGCATTGTACGACCAGAATGCACATCAGCCGCGATTCACGAAGATCGTTCACCCAATATCCTGGATGTGTCACTTCCCCGCTCAGGTCCACAGGAGTTCACCTTCTTCTTCCTGGTGTATGTAAGTGCATTGTCTTGTGACACAAATTGAATATTAAATCCCGTGCTCAGTCTGAATCAGTCGGAACATCAACGGCCTGTCCCCCAATTTCTGTCGCATGAAAGCCCACGCCACTGCGCCCCAAAATACGATAGTGTGCGACACAATCCCGTGCTAAATACCTGTCTCAGCGGCGTAAGCCCGAAAATGTTGAGAAGTCTGACAGAAATGCGATCCGCGGACCCTTAGTAAATAAGCCCCAATCTGCTCATGCTACTGAGACTTTCACCTAGTTGGTTTTAAGAAATATTCAGAATTATATAAAAACAAAACTGTCAGAGTCCTGTCTGTAAGTAAGGCTACATTTACATCTCGTATTTCAGATACTTTCAATGTATACGCCAAGAAATCTTTCAATGCTACGTTGAATGCATCAATAGACATATGCTAGCAGGTGGGGCATCATTTTTGCCTCCATATGCCAAGTATACATCACATCCAGCAAGAAGTAGAGGAACATATACATTCAGAAGAAACCATTATAGCCTATAGGGGATGCAATTGTATTGCATCCCAATCACTGGTCTCCACTAAGAATATGCTATGGGGGGTTCTCAGTGATGTAACTGTCCATATGAGGAGAGGTACGTCACTCAGGAGAAACCACTGAGCAGCCACTGCTGATGTTCACTCTTTCTCCCGCTTTCAGGGGTAGGGTTGGAAATGGAGAATGTATACATCCAAGCTCTCCGTTGTAAGGAATCCACCTAATGCAGCCCTACACCGGAGGACTAAATAGGAGAGGTGAATGTAGCCTAAGTGTGTGTACAAAAGAGGAAGACAAATCTTTGTGGGTGCAGAGTAGGCAAGACTTTTACTTGCTCTCTTAGGAGGCCTTATAAGATATAGGGGCTTATTTACTAAGGGTCCCACGGCCGCATTTTCATCGGGTTTCCCGACTTTTCGGTGATCGCGTCGGGGATTGTGCCGCACGCGATCACATTTTTGCGCATCGGCACTGGCTTTCATGCGACAGAAATTGTGTGCGGGGGGGGGGGGGTCGGACTAAGCGCAGGATTTACCATTTAAATTTGGGTCGCATCCAATGCACTTATATACACCAGGAGGAAGATGGTGAACTCTGTTGGACCTGAGCCGGGAAGCAACATAAGCAGTGTTGCTTGTGTGTTGCAAAAAACAATCCTCTTGAATCGCGGCAGATGTGCATTCCGGCGGACATTCCGGATTGGGGATCACGCAGGACTGGGTAAGTAAATGTGCCCCATAGTCTGTATTTTACTCAAAAATCCTGCTAATCCTTCAGATCATATAAACACATATATTGCAGATTAGCTTCTCACCTTCTATCATATCAGATAGGCCGGTAGAAATCACTTAGCAGTTCTGCATTAATGTAATTCCAAATATCTCCTAAAGGTAGTGAGGTGGTAGTAGCTGAGTTGGCGAAATGTTTGTTGAAGTCTGGATCAAAACCCAAATCATTTTCAATGCATTATAAACAGTGTTTGCTGTAGATCTACGACATGCTGCTTCACTTTTCTCTTCTTTTTTGGTAATTGTAACTAAATGATAAAGAACACTTTTGTGTCTCTGCTGCATTGTCTTTTAAAGCCGGGCATAAATTTTGCTGTGACTTTATTCGGAAGTGGTCAGAGGAGCCTTGTGTTCAAACACATAGAACACTTTTATTGTCCAGCATAACATAATGAAGATCATTGAAAGCTGAGTCATAAAATAAAATTACGGCTAAGGAGTAAATCGGGACAAGGATCCTTGTAGTTTATCAGAATTTATCTTTGCATGGAAATTCAAGCTCACGTAATGTTATCAAAAAGGATATTGAGGCATATTATATGAATGCAGAAGATCATAGCCAAGCGTGTACAACTTATCTGGGAATACCATTCTGGGATGCCTCATTCAAGTCTTGGCGCGTCATAAGCCACCGCAGAGGATCGGGAGCTGCCGCCGAGGACCAGGAGCCGCCGCCGAGGACCGGGAGCCGCCGCCGAGGACCGGGAGCCACGGCCGAGGACCGGGAGCCCGCGCCGAGGACCGGGAGCCGCCACTAAGCATCAAAGGTGAGTATCGTCGGAGGGTGAGTATTAAGTTTATTTTTTTTATTATTCGCTAGCCATACTGAGGGCAGGCTGTATACTTTTTGGGGCAGGCTGTATACTTTTTGGGGCAGGCTGTATACTTTTTGGGGGCAGGCTGTATACTTTTTGGGGGCAGGCTGTATACTTCATGGGGGCAGGCTGATTGTATACTACTTGGGACAGGCTATATACTACAGGGGCTGGCTGGTTGTATACTACAGGGGGCTAGCTGGCTGTATACTACACCCTCGGCTTATACTCGAGTCAATAGGTTTTCCCATTTTTTGTGGTAAAATTAGGGGTCTCGGCTTATACTCGGGTCGGCTTATACTCAAGTATATACGGTACTTTCTCTAAAGGAAATATTTATGCCCTTGGTCTACATGACCTACAAATGTTTCATATCATAGTCAGGATTTTCAAAGGTCTTCAGGACCCAGGATCGCAGATAGTACCTGCCTCTAGGAGAGCAGATAGGTTATACTTACCTAGTTAATACGGCTGAAAAAAGACATATGTCTATTAAGTTCAACCAAGGAAAGAATGGAAAGGGTTTAGATAGGCATATCCCGGAAGGCATATAAGGGAACACAAGTCTATAATATATAATTATTAATGTTATTTTGATGTAAAAAGCCCCTTTTTGAAGCTCTCTGCTGTCCCTGCTTTGACCAGCGCCTGAGGCAGGCTATTCCCCAGATTAATACTTCTTATAGCAAAGAAGCCTTTTTCCTATGAACTTTTTTTCTCCAGATTCAGAAAGTGCTCCCTTGTTTTTGGTGTAATTTAACCTGGAACAACTTTCTACCGTATATTCTGTATTAATTAGGTTCCTCCTTAGTTGTCTCTTTTCAAAACTAAATAAATGTACTGTATATACTCGAGTATAAGCTTAGACTCAGCTTATACTATGTAGCCGAGTATGGCTACATACGGAGCCAGGCTGGCTGGCTTGCTGTATAATAAAGCAGGGGGCTGGCTATATGTGGGAGCAGGCTAGCTAGCTGTAAAATGGGGCAGGGAGCTGGCTGTATACTTGGGTAATGGTGGCTGGCTATATACTGGGGCAGGGAGCTGGCTATGTACTAGGGCAGTGGGCTGGCTATATACTGGGGCACGGGCCTGGCTGTATAATGGGGCAGGGGGCTGGCTGTATATTGAGGCAGGGGGTGGCTGTCTCATGGGGCAGGGGGCTGGCTGTATACTGGGGGAATTCTGGCTGGCTATATAATGGAGCAGGGGCTGGCTACATACTGGGGCAGGGGGCTGGCTACTGTGTATACTGGTGCAAAAGGTTGGCTATATAATGGGAAAGAGGGTTGGCTATATAATGGGACAGGGATCTGGCTATATAGGGGCTGGCTGGCTATTTACTGGAGCAGGGGACTGGCTGGCTATATACTGGACTGGGAGAAGGCTGGCTGTCTATATACTTGGGGCTTGCTGGTTATACACTGGGGGCAGGGGTTGGCCTGCTATTACTGGGGGCAGGCTGGCTGGCTATATACTGGGAGGCAGCAGTGACCAATACATTTCTCATGCTAGGCTTATACTTGAGTCAATAGCCAGTTTTTTGTGGTAAAATTAGGAGCCTCGGCTTATACTCGAGTATATACGGTAATTTGTTCCTCATTATTGTGCCACTCCATAGCCCTTATCATTTTTGTGACTCTTCATTGTACCCTCCCCAGCTCCGGGGAATTCTCTTTACAGAACGTTCCTCAGAAATAGACAGCATATTCCTGGTGAGGCCGAACCAATGCCTGTACAGTGGTAATATTACATCCCTATCCCGGTAGTCCAGATCCTGCTGGCTTTAGAGGCAGCTGATTGACATTGCACGCTGCTTTTTAATCTATCATCTACGTACTCATACACCATAGATTTTACTACACTACATAACTTGGAGTTTATTACACTACACAGCTAAAACTCTGTGGATAAGATCCTTCACCCAGTTTTCAATCCAAGTGGAAGCAATTCGCACCAAACCAATAGACCTTATTTTACCCATCAGGCGTCTATGAGGGACATTGTCAAATGCCTTTGCAAAGTCTAAGTATACAATATCCACAGCAGCTCCTGACCATATCCACATCTGCTCACCTCTTCATAGAAGCAGGTCAGGTTAATCTGACAACTTCTATCCTTAGTAATCCCATGCTGGCTGTCACTTATTATACTATTTGATGTCACATACTCCTGTATCTAGTCTTTTACTAACCCTTTCAATATTTTCCCCACAATGGAAACATATTTTCCTTGCATTTGTAAGGAACATTTGCCTTGCACCAGTCACTGGGCACCGTACCAGTCATTAGGGAATTAGACATTTTAAACAGGGGCACAAAAATAACAGAACTGAGATCTTTAAGAACTCTTGGGTGTAACCCATATGGTCAGGGAGACTTGTACACATTTGTTTTACTGAGTTTAGATTGGATCATATAACAAACCAGAGATTGAAGTGAGCATTTAAACTAGATGGTCAATGCATCAAAATCAAGAGATGGAATGAGTGAGTACAAGATGTCAAATCCAAGTAATAAGAGATTGAAGGCAGAATTCAGAGGCAAGGTTAAGGCTTAGGATACAGCCAGAATAAGACACAACTAAATATCTGAAACAGAACTACCTCACATTTGATTATATTACAACAGTATTTAAAAAGGTCGGTGGCTCTGTGTCATTGGAGGATGCTATGGTCACCAGTAAAAGTTTCACGATGGCACAGTAGGTAATGGAAATACTTCTGCTGCTCATTACCTTTGTAAGTACATTTTTTTACAAAACTGCATAAATAAATAACACACATGATAAAAGTATATGTAATATAATTGAATAACAAAGTATGTTCTTTTTTCCTTCTTTTTCCCTGGCCTTTCTCTCTCATTTAAGCAGTTTGTGTAAATCAGTTTTCTGCCCTGCTCTCCACTAAAATATGCCCTAAATCGAGTTAATCTCTAGCCTGCTTCCTTTATCTCTCTGCTGTGTACGGGATCCCAGATACAATGCTCACAAGAGAAAGAAGGAGCAGAAAAAAGGCACAGAGAAGCTGCTTTACTTAATGAAATATATTATAAAGTTTACGATTCTCACCTGCATGTCAGAACTCTAGTTCAGCAGATTGAGTTTTTTGTATGGTCTATATGCTCTGATTCATAGAATACTTTATAGTACAAAAAAATCTCTATACTACACTATTGTCTGAGTCAAAAACATAAGTTAAAAAACAACAACTGATTTTTAGATATAAATGATGATATAATTACATTGAAGACATATTATAGATTTATAATCACAGATAGTTAACATATTCCCTTATATTCTAATTAGTTTATCTTTTGTTATTTCAGCCGGAAAATGGAAAGTGTCAGTTTTTACTAGTGAAATGCCATCTGCGGGAACCACATCTCAAGTGTACATCATATTTTATGGACATCTAAGAGCATCAGCTCCTGTATTTCTGTACAGCAATGAAGAGGATACATTCCAGAGCGGCCATGAAGATACATTTGATGTATGTGTATATGAAGAAATAGTGATAGTCACTTACAGCCATTGATGCTCCTCTAGGGCAAAATATACTGGTTTGGCTTTTATCCTGCATCATGACATTAGGCTTCCTGAAAGTCATGCTTGATGTTAAGGGGCTGCCTTACAAGGTAGCCAAAGAGGCAATGTTGCTGCTGGATTTCTTCCCGTTGTATATATATATATATATATATATATGTACAGTTATATCACTCGGGAGACTCCAAGAACATCGACAGCAGCCAATTGTTGACTGCTGCCAATGTTTGCCCCTCATCCTGCTTTCGAAAGCATGGAGCAGTAGGATGCACTGCTGCCCACTTTTGTTGGTCAACATCAGGAATTCTGTAGAAATATTCTGACAACAGATAACAAAAACGAGGTACAGACAGAGACTTAGGCCCCATGCATTCGACTGTATGGGGGCCAACACACACTTTGCTGGGCACCCTTGCTGCAAAAATAGGTTGTGGCCTCTTGTTTTCAATGGAGAGGGGAAGGGGCACTCCCCCACCCGTCTTCACCCGGCTGTGTGCTACCCCCCAAATTACGGCGTAGACGATCACACGGTCGTGTGTATGAGGCCTTACTGAGACAGAATTATCAATCTGTTTATGATAGAATTCTGTCATATTTGATGTCAAAAAAATAAGTAAAACACCTTGCACCACAAAAGGCTTAAGATGGTTTTTAGATTGGTGTGCCGGAAGGGTTGTGTTCTCAATAATAGGGGAATAGTCTTGGCAAAAGGGGTGTCTAATGTGCATCATAAAAATCCCCACAAAAATGTAGAATTATTTTGCACCAACTAATAGGTTCAGACTACATAGCTTCATACTACACCACATAAATGCATCTAGCAGCAGACACTATGATAAGTGTGATGCAGTATAAGTCTGTCTTGTCTTACTGTGCTCTGTCATGCTCTCAGACACTTTTGATGAATCTTCCCCACTGTATTTAGTGTGTTTTCTGTTATATTACAGTAACATTTAATTCAATAATAACTTCTCCCGGATGTGACTGGGTGTTGAATTGCTAACCAGATGTCTTCACCCCCAATCTCCACACTGCGCTGCTGAATATACCCCAGTCACTTCCCTATGTCTCTGGATCATCTTAATTTTCTTTTTCCTCAGATTAGTATAGGAGACATCGGAGAAGTATATAAAATCCGAATTGGACACACAAATTCTGGAGATTCCCCTGGATGGCATTGTGAAGAGGTAATTCATTATATAAGTTAAAGATAGAATTTGTCTAGTAAATTATCCTATTTTTTAATTTTTTTTTAAATATCTTAATATGCAATATATATATTTTCATCTGATAAACAATAAGATTAGTCCTGAGGTATCAATTTGATACACATAGGCATAATTTTGTACAGTACTCGCTTCACCTTATGGGCTCTTCCAAATATTAATAATCCACTCATGAAAAAAATTATCATGACTATGTTAACATAGCTTGTATAATAGGTGTGAAAAGTGCAAATCCATCATGTCAGACAAAAGCAAAAACAGTCTTTATTTTGGGAACAAAGTTGGTATAGATGGCAAAGGCCACAAAAGAAGTAGAAGTTTTCTTCTATACAGTGGTGCACTGTCACAGTTTAACTTTCATGATTTTGTGCATGGTCACAGCTTAGCTTGTAGCATAAGAAGAGTGAAGAAATCAGGCGATACCTTTTTGAGGCTTAGTGAGTATATTTGATGGTGAGCTTATGAGAATAGTAGTTCTCTTTGTCAGACAATCATGGTATCTTTATCTAGCTTGCAGCATACACATTTTCCTTCTGGTAGCACAGTTGGCTCCACCTGATGTTCAAAAAGCATCCCTACACTTATGCCCTCCTATTCTGATTTGGCACACATGCAGATTGTCTTTTCAACAGTCATAAGCAGGATTCTCAGCACCAGCTAATTAGATACAGCCATATGCAACTTAAAACCTACATGGCTCGTATATTTATAGAATATATATTACTGAATGAACAATATCCAACACATATTTGTTGAACAGTAGACATTCAAATAAAGCTACTCAAAAATCATTTCCATTGTACACTATGTCTATAGCCAAATTCAGAGCAACCTATGATATTAATATGTTGGTCATACTAAATGTTACAGCATCTATTGTACCAACAGTGTCCAACTGGAGCTTAATATAAGATGATGTATTTTCTTTTTTGCTATTGGTACTGTACTGCTCACATAATGGTTTGGTTTAGTATACCACGTTGTTGGTTGTTACATTGCCTTTTAACTTACCCTCTTTATTATTATTTTTATTATCTTTACTTATTTTTGTAAATGATTAAAACTGACAAAAGACATTACTGAGAGGTAAAATAAATAACACTGATGGTCCCATTACATTGACTGGGATGGGATATATGAGAGAGAAACTGAACCATTGGTTGTTGATCGATCGTTGGTTGTTGACAAAATTGTGATGTCTAGCTGACTGGGTGAATATAAGGGGAAAATACTTACAAGGCAACAATTCAAAATATCATGATACACAGCAAAAACAAAATCAGGCAGTCACTTCAGGTCAGCAAGGTTCCATACTTACAAGCAGATATAAAAAATATTGGGATCACAAGGAATCATAACTAGAGACTGAGAATATTTGCACCCCTTTTAGAGTTAAGCAGGAAAGCCTTTAAAGGCTCATTCCACAGCACTATAAAAACATAATGCTGTAAAATGAAAGCCCACAATGGCCACCATAAAAAACATTTTGTTCCTTTTTAAGGATCAAAGCTATGGATGAATACCGGTCTTCTCTAGCTGCTCATAAAGAGCAACGACCCAATGGGGACCTCAAGCACAGTCCATAAATGTTGACACGTTAGGCAGATCCTTTTAAGGCTCCATAGGGGTTATTTATCATAGTTAGTTCTCTTCATGTTCTTTTTTTTCATCTTTATTTTCCTGTTTGTTTTCCTGGTGTAATTTATTGTAAGGGTTTTTTTTACTGTGTTAAATCTGTCAATTCACTTTTCCATTCCAAGCTGTCTTGGGCCCAATTTGTGCCTTCTTTTGATGCTCTTTTTGCACCTTTTTTTCTCCTGCTAACGGCAAGGTGTTGCTGGCATTTTTGTGTGCCTTTTTGGCAGAATACAGCCAATTTTGATAATAAAGACACAAACCAAACAAGCACATTTATCCTGCTAAGATACATAGTGCAAACCTAATGTAGTAAAAAAAATTATCTTATGCAAAAGGTTCAAAAAAGGCGCACAACACCATAAAAGACGCAACAAAAGAAAAAAAAATAAGATAAAAGACCTCCCATGAGTTTCCAAGGGAGAATACTGGACGAGCACATAGAGGCAAGTAGTATCATCCTATATTTGGATCTGTCCTTTATAAATATCTCGTGTACAACAGGTGCAGCTGCTGAATGTTTTCTCAAATGAACAATTCTGCATGAAAGTAAATCGGTGGCTTTCACGTGACAAGGATGATGGGGAAATCTGCAGGGAGGTTCCAGTGCTAAGACGTGGCCATGCCAAGCTGCCAGGTAACAATGCTATGCAGGCAGTCCCCGGGTTACGTACAAGATAGGTTCCATAGGTTTGTTCTTAAGTTGAAAGTGTATATTTTATAATTGTAGTTTCAGACAAAATAATTTTTTGCCCCAGTGACAATTGGAGTTTCAAAATTTTTTTCTGTAATGGGACCAAGGATTATCAATAAAGCTTCATTACAGACACCTTACAGCTGATCATTGCAGTCTGGGACTATAGTAAAGCATCCAGAGAGCTTCACCAGAGGTCACAGTGGGGAGAGAGGTCCATCTGTAACTAGGGGTCGTCTGTAAGTCAAGTGTCCTTAAGTGTCTTTAAGTACAGTATTGTAAATATTGTTAATAATTAACATAATGTTAATAATGTATTGCTGTATTTAAATATCATTTACAATTTGGTATGTAGTGTCATAGTTGATAAAGCTGAAAAGATAATTTTAATAGGTCCTATCTATAATTCTACTGTGCTGATCCACAGGAAAATAAAAACCTAACGATAGCTATGATAGTTATCTGTTAAGTTAATTCACGTGGGCAGTGGATTAAAAAATAAAATACAATTTCCCATTGTTATTAATGCAAATAATAGGTACAACCAGTTCAATCCAATACTGCTATAGGAAAGAACACACTGTTATTTACTGTCACTCAGTTTGCAATATATTTGGGTATTTGTGTTAGCACCAGGACATTCTGGACTATTCCATGTTCTGCAGTATTAGGAATTTGTAAAATAAGAACAGACTCCTTTACAATATAATTTTTGCCAATCCATTTACAGGTACATTCGGGTGACTTTTGTGTCCCATTTATAGAATTGATGCTTTTTCAAAATCTAGAGGATTCAGCGAATTTGTATATGTTATATTTTTATGATTCAGGCTATTCATATAGCATTCTTCCGTTCAGTATTTTCTATTCTGTTATTGCCTTCTTGTGCTGGTGGGGGCCTCCTGTCCTCATAAAAACCTGAGAAATTGGTACATTATTATGTATAACAAGAGCAAGAATTATTGCTGAGAGCAATTTCCTTTATAGGATGGGATTTTTAACCAAATACTACCATTTACTTTTTTAAATGGCTGAATCTTCTAAAATGCTAATCTTTGTTTAAACAAAACTCATTTCCATAGTGGTTTGAATGGGTTATAAAAGCGATGTTCCCAAAAAGGTTTCTTTTTGTGAACTCAAAATGTACATAAAGCATCAGATCCAAGCTTGTGAAGTTTGTGAAGGTTTGGGGGTTTTCTGGGCTTCCCATATTAATAATATAATCATAGAGCAGGTCCTTAATGTCAGACTAATGGGATGCAACATCACTTGTGTTGAGTGGACTAGAATCACAAAGTTCGGGTTCGTACTGAAGTAAAGACCCAGCTCAGCTCAACCACCCCTCATTTGATGCCTGTGATTGGTGCTGACACAGATTGTGGGCGTTGACTCTTTAAAAGCCACTGGCAAAGTTGCAAGCGGCATGTAAATTGCCTGTGCAGGCCGGCGCCATTTTGGGAAGAATCATTGTCACTCCACTGATGACATGAGGAGTGACAATCCTCGCCAAAAAGGCAGTGAGTGGCCGCGGTAGTTACTGGTTTCATTGCAACCCAGGTTTCATTGCATCCGCTCATCACTACCCAGCACCCACATAGATCAACTCTTAGAAGGAACAGAACAGCATTATTCTTGGTGTAGTGGTGATACCAGGTTGCTGCCAATCACCTACCGTTTGTGTGCTCCATACAGCCACAGAGTGGAGCTACGAGATTCCTGTTTCATTCTCTGTTTATCAGATGTTAGAGAACAACTGATCCATAGAACTGTCGGTATCAGACTGATACATCATAAATATTTTCAATGAACGAAACCTCAATCCAGGACGGTTGCCCTATTCAACCATGGGTAGTCTTGGTGAGGTGTGATATGGGAAAGGAGAGGAGTATTAAAGATTTCAAAGGCACTACAGGGTAGCAGATAGCAGAAAAGATTGGACAAGATGGAATTCAACTGTCTGATCCTTTTGTTCCTCAGAGATAAGCCACTGCCAGAAGACTTGGGGCTGTGGCCCACGTCATTCCCTACACATCCACTATTGGAATATTGGCATTTGGTTTTAGTTAGTAAACTTGGAGACCTGGGGCATTACTTGTGGTAGTACAGAGGTTACAGTCATACCCAGACATAGGAGATTAAGGGGCTCATAATGTGTATATTTCTAATATGAAGAGATCACAGTTATAAACATTCTAGTTGGAGACCCTAATCCAGATTTTGGCATTGGTGACCATCAACTTCTATAATAATAGAAGACCTCAAAAGAGCAGTTAGTCCAAAATAGAGCAGGTAGTATTTAACTCTCCATAGTGTAGTGGTCTGACCAGGTAATTGCAGGTGAGCTCAAACACTACACCAGGTACAAGACTGCCCACATCCATTTTCTATTTATTAGCTGTTAAAACTGATTATCTAGGCAAAGGGGGGGGGGGGTGTTGTGCCTGACAAGCAGAAGTAATCACTTGCTGCACAATCCCCCAGCTGCTGTGTATAAGTCATCCAGCTCAGGTTTATTAGTCCTGTCTGGACAGTTCCGGAAGCTCTGTATAATGTGCTTATCTACTGCACCCAGCTTTCCTAAGGTCCTGAATATTATAATTGTTTTTTTGATCAAAACAATTGAACAAGATATGTTTCTGCATCAGTGCAGCTACAACACTCTCAAGGTATGTTTGGTTCATAATGCAGAATAACAAATAGTAGATTTCCTTTAAAATCAGTCATTAATATTTGTAACTTGGAAACCCGTTTTATGAAGAAATGGGACTTCAGTTTCATTTTTTAGTCCCTGCCTTCGGATCTATTGTGTTGTGTAACGATTTTGAAACAAATTTTATTGTGTAGCGATTCTTTAGCAAATTTCTTTTTTTTCTCTTTAGTGACAAAGTACAAAATTGAGGTGGTCACAGGCGATTTGTGGAATGCTGGGACAGCAGCCAATGTCTATATTTTACTGCAAGGACAATATGGTGACACAGGCTCCAGGCAATTGTTGAGATCAAACAAACCAACCCCTTTTACTAAAGGACAGGTACTTTTCTTGCAATATACTGAAAACAGTGAACCCATATCAGGATGACAGTGTTGTGCTTTAACCATTTTGAATAATTTAGAGTTACATACCAGAACTTGGTAATGATCTATTCTTCTCAACTTTTTGGTTAATAATGGCAAATAATTAAGACATTTCAGCCCCAACTCAATACCACCCATAATGGGCCTGGGGAAATCTACTTTAATTTGTGGTTGACACAAACTTAACTCCATTTTGAACCAGGACGAGGCTAATTTACCAGAGTTGTCTAATACAAATACGAATATGCGTATTAATATTAAGTGATTTAACTTTTGTTAATGATATATTGCGTTAAATGTTGCATTTAAAAAATATATATATTTTTTCTGTTAATTTTTGTAGACCGATACCTTCTTCCTGGAGGCTGTTCATCTTGGAGTTTTACACACAGTCATTATAGGCCACGATGGACTGGAATCAGGCAAGATAAAGGGGATCTATAGAAGAGTGGTGAAGGAAAAATGCAGGGTTCTTTTTATAGAACTGACTATGAAATGAAATGTGTGCTCTTATTGACTACTATGTGCAACAAAGCAAGTCATTCTTTCAGTTCCATAAATCTTCCCTGGAGAGATTGAATGAATATAGCGTGTTCATGCAAGTGAATGTATGTAGCAGATCTCAGTGAGTTAATGTAGCAAGAGTTGTGAGAGTGAATGGTTGTAGTAGAGCTGTTTGTGAATGAATAGTTGTGATAGAGCTGTGTGTGAGTAAATGGATGTAGCAGAGCTGTGTGTGAGTAAATGGATGTAGCAAAGCTGTGTGTGATTGTGTGGATGAAGCAGTGCTGTGTGTAAGTGAATGGATGTAACAAAGCTGTATGTGATTGTATGGATGTAGCAGTGCTGTGTGTGAGTGAATGGATGTAACAGAGTTGTGTGTGATTGTATGGATGTAGCAGTGCTATGTGTGAGTGAATAGATGTAGCATTGTTGTGTGTGAGTGAATGAATGAATAAAGCAGAGCGCTGTGTGATGTGCTTCTGTGTGACCAAAAAGGAATTTTCTTTTTATATTCACACCATGTAGTCTTAAAAAATACGTCATTTTTACTGGCTGACTGGTACAATAGCAGAAAATACTACCTTATGAGTGGGAATGAGCTACTATACATGTTTGACATATAAAGACATTGGGACATACAGTATTATCAATTTGTTTATGACAAAAATCTGTACTAATTTGTGGCACATTTATCAGTTTTTAGACTCTTCTGCAATTGGTGTAAGAATAAGCATAAGTATGCATTTCTATTTTATTCAGGCAATGGCTGGTACCTGGAGAAGGTGGTTGTCCATGATGAAGTAAAAGACAATGAATATACATTCTACTGTTACAGGTCAGTTAATAAAAATGCATGACTTTCTTTTGAAGGTTTATGCCTACCGCCAGTAGGGTGTGAAGGTATGTAAAGGTCTATTAAAGGGGGGAAGGGGGTGTGGCCGGAGGCAGAGTATGATGGTGTGAGGTGTTCCTGCACCATACCTGTGCAACAGCCCGCTAACTGTCACGTGTGGCAAGGACTGGTGTAGAATTGGATGCAAAGCAGCTGCCCTCAGAATACATCAGGAGACTGGAGCCTGAGGACCAGGGACTTTTTCACTGGAGTGCTCATGTATGATAAATATCTCCATTGTCTCCACTACAGAAATTTTTTTTTTTTTACAACCACTTTCTGCATGGAATATGTATTGGTGGCAGGAGGCAGATTTAAGCTTAGACACTTGCACTGCACTTTTCAACAGACACAGTGGTGGTGGTGGGTGGATGGTTAGGTATATTGTGCCTGTTCTTGATGATTTCTAATCCTAAACTACTGCAATACAACCCACTAGGCCATGAGCAAATTTACAAAATGTCCACTCTTTTTACACCCCTTTTCTGGTAGAGGGGGATGTTGATCTCCCTTTATGGTGCATACAGCTGTCTAAACCCTGTGGTAGGGAAGTAAGAGTTTTACTTATAGAGGCTTTGACATTTTAAGGCCACTTTCCTGATTCTCAATCAGCCTCTACCTCTCATTTAGCTAAACCAGTTCCCTACACCGCACTGATGAGATGCAATCACAATGAAACAGTGCTGTCTACAGTTGAGAGTCTGTTCCTTCTGCAATAGATATACTGGTTTGGCTTTTATTCTGCATCATGTCAAAAGGCTTCCTATAAGACATGCTTGATGTTTAGAGGGATGTCTTACAAGGCAGGTAAGAGGCAATGTTTTCCTTATCCCTTCCTGGAAAATGTATTTGTACCCTGGGCGTGTCCAATACTACAAATTACAAAAATTCCTGTGAGTACATGTTGATGTAAGTACATGTTAATGTGAGTACATCAACAACATCAGGTTTTGCCTCTAAGAAGCTTGAAAGACTCCAGTATGAATCAGATGGGTTTATCAGGCAAGGTGAAAAAGCCCACTCTGAGGCCGGTCACTCCTTCTTTACACCCCTCCATGGCCACTTGGCGTGCTGATGGCGTAAAAGAAGTGGTGGTCAGAAAACCAGTTTACAAACCCTGAAAATTGCCCCCCAAGTCATAGGTTTTAGATGTAATATGTTAAAAAAAATTGCTCTTGAGGTATATAAGGGGGGGGGGGGGTCTGTGAAAGTTGGACAAAAGTGTGGACAAAAATATCTAGATGTGAATGTGAACACTTTGACATTTCCTTTCTGTTCTAAGTTCAATTTTACACTGGTGCAAAACCTTTGCTTTATTGGGCACCAGAAATAATTTGTGTTTATTAAAGTCACATTTTGAAGTATAGTCAATGAAAGTAATTTTCTGACAAGTTTTTATTCCCTATAATCTGTCCGCTACATATTTCCTGATGTTGGCAGACAATGATGTACAACATAAAAGCAGCGAGCTTGTAAACTTTTCATCAAGAGAAGATTTGAAATGCAGAAACCTTTCACATGCCGAACGGCTGAGAGCAGCTAATGAAATCTTGCTAAGGATTGTTGTTCCGCTGTTTAATATTATGAAATTATCTGTAAATCAGTACGGCTTTATATCCTCGCATGCAACATAATTTCTTCAAATTGTTGACATGAAAAATAGAGTAATCATTTTCTATTCCCTGCATTTTCCCATTGTGTTTCTCAACAAATTGTGAGAAATGTGTTTTATTTGATACTGTAATACTGGCACAGCTTAAAGTGTATCTCCACTTAAATGCCTCTTCTACAGGGACACAACCAGTATCCACCTAGAAAGACAGAAATTGTAGGAATTGAAAAAATACTTAATATTTTATTCTTGATCATACGGATGCAGGATGTTTCTACCAAATAATAAGATTTATGAAATAATGAACAATAACTACATGAGGTCAGAAATGGTTCTCTTCTCTGCGCCTGCACAGTATCTTATTTTGTTATTGCAGCAGTTTCTTTTCATGTGCTGCTATTCATTATATAAATGAGAACAGATTAATTGAATTAGGATTTATTGGTAAAAACAGGACAGACAGATAGCAGGGCAAGATACAGATCTCCGAGACAGACTAAAACCAGAGCAGATAAAGAGACAAGGTCTTATCACTTGTTGCCTTTGTCTTCCAAAACTGAATTTAAAATTCCAACAATGTTTTTATAATTCTTTTGACTATTACTTTTATCTGTATTCTCAGGAAAGGGGTTTATTAAAATTTCTTGCCATTTTTGAACTTTCGTTTTTAAAAAAGTTTAATAGCACCCTGCCCCCTGTTAAGCAGCCTGAACAAACAATAATTGGACCACTTATACAAAAAATAAAGAATCATTACGGCACACTTGGAACACTTCCAGCTGCCATTGTGCAGAGCGACTTTCCACAGGAAGGTCCTAGCAGTCAATGTACTATGGCAGGTATCAGGACAAGGTATCACAGCGGGTAACAAGACAAGGTACTATGGCGCCTGAAAGAACAACGTACAATACAGTCTAAACCACCCTTATAAATTCAGGGTAGATAAACAGGAAAAAAGTGAGACAACTTTCAAAGGAAGTCTACTATGGGGAAGCTACTTTCTGAGCAATTCCCCATGGTAGATCCCATGTCCGGGCAGCAGCTGCATCCCGTTTTTCGCTAATTCAGGGCTGCCTGGACCGGATGGGTAGAGACGGGTCAGTAGTGGCCAGTAGTAGTACTGTATAGCAGTATCAGGCTACTCCACACCCCCGTAGCCTTAGATAATAAGATAAATGTCTATGGAGAAGATGGGTCTGCCAATTTTGCTGTAATTAGCGTTTTAGACTGTAATTGATCTACAATTGTTCATTTTGAGGTATTCAATCACTTCCAGCAGCCTCCTACTCACCCCTCTCCATAGACTCTAGTGTTTGAGGGAAAGTGCTAATGCATATATGGTAAGAAGCCATGGGAAGAGAACAGCCTGAGAAGTGGAAGACAAAACATCATTTTTCAATAAAGCTTTAAGTTTTAATATTCACATGTACAAATTGTTTATTAAAAATTATTTTCTAAATGGAAGTCCACTATAAATACTCAAATGATGGGCTTCAAATACTCTACTTGGATTATTTTGGAGGAATTAAATAGAATATTCTTATCAGTCCTATAAAGAATAAAAACTGAAGGAAGCCACTGCTGTAATGGATCATGGTTCTCATATTCACTGAAAAACTAATAACAGTGACTTTGTATTTAAATTTCCTACCTAGGTGGCTAGATGAAGGAGAGGAAGATGGGAAAATTGTGAGAAAGCTGTCCGTCACAGATGAAGTGGATTTACCAGCCAGTAAGCAAAGCTCAATGAATATTGTCCCTATATTGTCTAAAGGGGAATCTATCACCATTTCCACGTTATTTATACCAACTCAACAACCATGCAGAGTCCCTCACACTGAATAATAACCATTATCAGTAGAAATTCATTTAAGTTATTTAGTTTAAAAATACGGGTCCGTTACAGTGTGGCGAGACATGGTGTACTCACTGTACCTGTGTATAATGTACCTTTATGGCGGCTGTGAGCTAGCTGCCGTATTTGCAGGTAGCTCACGGATGAAATATATACGGATGTGTGCATGGAGTCTTAATTGGCCATTTATTTCTACCAATCAAGATATGTAACAGTTGAGTGTTATATAATTGTTGGTAAGTGGTGGAGGTGGTGGTAGACTCCCATTAAAGGGAACCGGTCATCAGAAATTGGCCTAATAAACCATTAGAAGTATGTTGTCAAGCAGCTGAGCAGCTTCCAGATGAAGTTTCTTTCATGGCCTAGTGTGGTGGCATCATACAAATTTGAAGTGAGATGTAAATTGGTTTTATGAAGTCAAGGAGGCGGAGATTTTTACACTGAAGTCAAGCTTTCCCTGCCTTAGACTGTTCCTTTCACTGAAATTGATGGTGCTGCATCCAGGGACATCATTGATCAGATCTACCAAAGTCCGCCGCATGATGTCAATCACATGGGAGGAATCAATCAGAGGCAGGGAGAGCTAGACTTTAATGTTAAACTTTCCGCCTCTATGATTTTATACATCTAACTTCAAAGTTGATTTTCTGGATGATGCCACTGCACTGGATCATGATAGAATCAGCTTGACAACATACTGGTGGTGGTTTACTAGGCCAATTACTGATGACAGGTTCCCTTTAAGCAGCATTATATGGACTGTTACAATATTCTTTTATTTACAGGGTACGAACTTGAAACTAAGAAGAAGGAGATGGTAAATCTGTTATGTTAATGCTTAGTATGTTGGTTGGGAGGCAATGGAAAAGAGTATTGATGTTTTCTTACAACTTTCCTCAGTGGACTGCTGAGAGATGGAAGTACCAGAACGAGAACTGTCTACAGCTGTATTGTAAAGCAACAGGAAAATATATCCGTCTTACTCCTGATGGCACAGTGGATGCACTTGGAGACAAAAAGGATAAATATGGTACTTTTAACCTTAAATTTACAACTAAGTAGACATAAATAGAGCCTCCCTCCCACAGTCACGGTTTGGTGATGCACCGTACGCTCACCGTGCCGTGACCGGGAGCCATTGAAATCTATGGAGGCCGGGATCTGGTCGCAGATCATGTCATGTGAATAAGGCCTTAAAATGATTCTCTGGGTGGGAGGTCTTAGTAGGGCTCTGGTTTCACATTATGTCCCCCCATCTCTCTGCCTGATGCAGTCTCACTGCAGCAGAGGAAGTTTCAGCACACAATGGGAGGGGGAAGTGCTCCTGCACAGTGTGAAGCTGCAGCATGGATGTAGGTTTGATAACACCCCCAGAGCATAATTTTAAAAGTTTACTTTAGAAGGAAGGAGGCCATGAATAACAAATATAAGAATATTACCACAGTCACGGTGCCTGGATCTATGAGTGAGTGTCCCTGGTTTATCAGGCCAAGAGTTTTTTCTCCTGTAATTTTTTACCTTACTCAAGAAGAAATGTGAATGTATGAATCAGAATGCTTTGTGGAATAAAGCATTAGAAAGGAAGAATACAATTATGTGAAGACCTGAATACAGTGAGTGGTGGAGAGGAACAGGTCACACACAGTGTAAAGGTCGTGTGAGTGAAGGGACCTGGAGATTAGCTTTTTAGGTTGTGGTTAGGGGTTTAAATCTCTTATCTCTGTAAGAAGTGAAGGGGTTAATACAGAGAGTGAGGGCATTTGTGGTCTTAAACAAGAGGTGAAAGGCAGATTGGGGATAGATTAAAGGATCACTTGTCTGTTCATTGAAAGACCTCAGATAAGTCAAGTAAGACATATGACATTATAGAACATTTTCCAAGTATAAATTAACTTTGTTCTGTAGCTAAGAACATGGGTATGGTTTAGAGAACTGGATAAACTCTTCAACCTCTCTTAAAACACTTTGCTTTATAGAATGTAACTATTTTAATATTCTATATTGTACAGGATTTTTTGATGTTTTGGTAAAGAGAGGAAAAGTACGTGTTTTCAGAAGTCATCACATCCGCCATCTTGCTTTGGCAATGGACAAGGGAATAGTCGCTGCAATGGTATGAAGGTTTTATTATTTCTTTGCATTATAAATTCATTTGTGATTTTAATTTCTTTAGGAAAATGTCGTGTTTTAAATAAAAAAAACAAACATGGCCGCGGGAGCAGGCCATGGCTAGCCTCGCCCACCAGTCCTTACTCATAGAATTGTATATGTAGGATGGATGGTTGTTGGGTCCGGACGGAAGCTAAATCCAGCGCTGCTTCCACAGCCATGTTTGTTTACATGGTGCACGGACCGGAGCAACAGTAGCACGGGACACCCGGAGGGCACCTTTATTTTTTAAGCAGCCCCCTCCCGGCCATCTTTTGTTTTTTAATAAGTCTCGGACAACCCCTTTAATCCTGGTGGTAGATGTCCTTTAAGTGTAACCACTATTTTGAAGGGTTCATCTGCAATCTAGATATATATATATAGATGTATAGTATAGTAATTACATATCTGTGTAACCTTTTTCATGAATTAGTTTACTTTTTCTGCTTCTATTTTTCCCCAGGACAACAGTGGGATTTTGTGTGAGCTTCAGCTTCATATCCAGCCAAACCGATGTGTTACTCTGGAATCTACCAGATCGCCAGGGATGACCATTTCCTTTACCAGTGATGGTGAACCAGTAAATGAGGAGACCAGAGGCTACGCAGATATTGCAAAAGAATTTTCTGTCCATGTTAAGGTGCAATATACTACAAAACATTCTTGTCTTCTTTAGGTTGTTCTTGAGTGGTCAGGATTGGATGTTATCTTAAGCAGAAGTGGTGTACCTATGGCGTGGGTGCCAGACGTAGCAATCAAAGCTCTCTCTGTGGGCACTCAGGGATAGAATCCAGAGAGAACTCAAGGTCTCCTCCTGTAGACTGAGGCAGCCCAGGGCTTTCTGTACTGAGAGCTAATTTTAAGTCCTTGGTTGCCTGGGACTGCAGGAGGAGTGAGGAGGTATGAACAAGGTGTGCAACTGCTTCGGGTCCTGCTAGCGGTCTTTGAGGGCAGTTCTTCTGATGCACCACCTCTCTACAGGCCACTACAGATGTAGATTGCAAGACATTGCATCCTGCATCAGTCTGCTTTACCAGAGCCCAGCACCATTGCTGACACCCGTAATTGGAAAAGCTTGGACTGCATTTGTACTGACACAGAGAAAGTTTTTATGTTATTCATGTTCCAAGATAAATGCTACAAAATGTTATCAGTAAATTCAATGGCAGATTTCCATTCTTCCTTAAGCCTTTTATCATTTTTACTTTTTGTTTATTCCCCTCCTTCAAAAGCCTTTACAGAGCTGTGTGAAGCCTTGTTTTCTCCAAAACAAATTGTACTTCCTAGTGTCTGTATTTGATATTCCATGCATTGCAATGGGGAACTGGATCAGACCCCCTAGGGTTAAAATGACCTAGGGGTCACTGAAATAATTGTAAAAACAAATGAAATCATTCCTACGATATATTTTAATAAAACTATATTTGCTAAATATTGAAAGTTTACTACTGAACGTTAACAGTCTTCTTCTGGCCAACTGTTAGAGAAAGGGCATCATGACAGGCTTGGAGTCTCTATCACAGCCGGTAAGCGTCATCAGATTACATCACAGGGGTGCTTATTGGCATCTCAAGTTGGCGGCACTTGTGTGCAGAGCTGTAAGGTGCCGCGGTCGGGTTCGAAAATAAGGACATCCAATACTCTACATACAGACCTGTCTTCTTCAGGCTCCTTGTGCACTGTAAAACAAATGTTGCACACCATATCAATGACCAATCCTAAAAGAGATAAATTAGTATTATGTAGGAATAATTTAGCACACGAATGACATCCATGTGAAATGGGTTGTTATACTCTTTTGAGCTGTCAGAGTAACATGAATATCCAAGTGTTTTTTCCATTTTTTTTAAGCCACAACAATGAAATGCTAAACATTGGAAGGTATACGAGATCTATGTGGAGAAGTGCTTTCCGTTTTGCAGCATTATTTACCTACAAAAGAGTAATTTATTGACCACAAAGGAATAAATATTCCTATATGCAGAATTTAAATGGGATGGTTTTTATTACATAGACTAATGTCCTTTAATATAAAGATTTGGTAGGTTCTTTTGTTTGCTTGTCTTTTCTTTGATTTTTTATCTAAAGAATGTAGATTGTAAAAATAAAAGCCACATTTCTCAGCAGAGGCAGAATCCATTATTATATCATTATTTTCACTTGTTGTGATTTCAGGGAATGTTTCATAGTGGTGCAGTACTATTACTAGCCACTAGTTGGAGTCAAGCTTTGTATCTGAGACCTGATGGGACCTGCAGTGGTGCGGGGAAACAGAAAGTGGAATCTTACTGGAGAGTGCACAAAATTGGTCCTGCTGTGTGCATGTTTGAAAGCGTAACCAATCCTAGGATGTTCCTGCAGATTAAAAATGGTAGTTGTAATGGCGAGGTAAGTATATTGTAGAAGTACATATATTATGGATTAGATAACCTTATACCTATAGCCTTGCTTAGTTTACACGAAAATTAGTCCAAAGTTGGATGCCTAATGCCACATAAGAAGCAATAATCAATAAGCCACATCCCACACTTTAAGCATAAGTGTAATTTAAAATAATTTTTTATATTTTGTCAGGGTAGTGAAGTGGGGATTTTCTCTTTTTAGATTACGACTGAGGAGGCACTGATCAAGTTAATTATGTTTCACTGTGACACCTAATACCTTGATTGATTTGTACCACACCCATCACTCTCCAGCAGCTCAAACTCCAGTTCATCAACAGTTAACCCACTGTTACTGACAGGATCTCCATCCAATCCCATCACTTCCTTGCTGTAATGCTTGTTCTGGATGTAAGACCTCTGCTCCAATCATTCCAGGGGCCGGGGCTCTGGCATTGTATAAATCAACTGCTCCCATTTAGTTCTGTGCCCGCTATAGACCTAGTTTGTAGTAAGCACTTGGTATATATGTATTGTGCTATTTATGATCTCTGTTTCCTGCTATCCTGACCTGCCTGTATTCAAACTTCTGCCTTACGATTTTGTACTGAGTATGCCCTTTATTGTTGTGACCTGGCTCTAGAGCCTATTCTTCTGTGTTTGTTTTGTCTTCTCTTTGTCTCTGTGTTTTGCATTTTGGTGTAGGAAAGGAACATCTTTTAGTTGTGCCTTACCATCTAGGTTAAAGTAAGCCAAGTAGGTAGAGCTAGGATGAGGATTAGTCTCAGTGCACTAAATCTATGTCTTTATTCTGTTCCCAGACCCTGCATTACAATACTTCTGCCTATGTTGTTCCATATTCAGCCTTTATAGTATCTGTGTCTGTTTGCAGAGCTTGTTTATTCAGCTCTGGCCATTGAGCTTTAACTATTTCTACCTTGCTGGTCTATAAGCACTATCTGTTACCAGAATAGTTTAACAATCTCCTCTCAGCATCTCTCTTGTTTCAACTTTCATCTAAATAAAGAGAGACAGATGAGCAGTGACCGGTAATCTGTTCTCTTAACAGATAGTGCTTTTAGAATGCTATAACCAGACAGAGAGCAAATATAGGGTTACATCTACAAACAAAAAAAGAACGCTGCTATAAAAATAGCAGGTAAGACTTAATATGGGATTTTCTCCCCCAATACACTGTGACTGTGTTACCATGAGGACTTTGTTTTTTTCTGTTACAAAGTAAGCAGAATTTCTAAATGAACACCCCCCCCCCCCCCCCCCGGTAATGACTGGGCTATGAATAGGCTTATATTTAAGAATTGTCCATTTCCATAAATGCACTTGGAATGTGTCCTCACACTGCTGTGTGTTTAGGTCTCTCAGCCCCTCAATAAAAATCTTTGTGCTAGAACCTGGAATGACTATTGTCAAAATGTGTCTCTGTGTTTCTATAACAGGGTACAGGAGATGCATACTGCCAATTCAAAATTGAGAAAAACTATGAAAACGGATCAGTAACGCTAGAGAGCGTAAGAAGCAGAGGAATCTACATTGGACTGCTTCCCGATGGATTTGCAAAACCTATGATACACACCGGAGGCGAAAATATTGTTTTTTACCCACAAGTTATCAAATGTATGTCTTATATGTACATAAAGCCTTTTCTTATTATTACACTAAGTGAAAGTCATGATTGAGATACAATTTGTGAGATTCCTTTTCCATTGATTATGTCATGATATTTGAATGAAGAATGTGTGTGCTTCAAAATTAGGTTCCTGATACATTGCACAAAACAGAACATTTCTCAATTGGAATAACTTTAAAGGAAATCTTCCATTTGTTTTTATGCGTTATGAACCAAACACTGTAGCTGCACTGATGTGGAAACATATCTTGTTTGATCCCTGAGCCGAGTGGTTTTGCTGAAAAAAACAATTATACAATTATGATAAGGAGGCCCGGCCCTCCTGAATACTGTAATCACTCTGTTATCCCTGACAGGCAGAAGTAATCAATCGCTGCATCATTCCCCAGCTGCTGTGTATGAATCATCCAGCTCAGGTTGATAAGTCCTGTCTGGACAGTTCAGGCATGGGAAAGTAATGTGTTTATGTACCGCAGCCAGGTTGCACCCAGCTTTCCCAACGTCCTGAATTTTATAATTGTTTTTTGAGCAAACCACTTAGTTCAGGGATTAAACAAGATATTTTTCAGCATTCTCAAGGTATGTTTGGTTCACAATGCATAAAAACAAGGCAGGCTCCTTGTGATAGTTCTGTGACTGCCTTTGGAGCTCCACTGCCCATCAGATACATTTAAGTGGCTTTGGCTTTGGCTCTCAGCAGTGCCTGGGATTTTGTTTTTTAATAATCTCAAAATGATATCAAGAAGAGCAAAGAATTGCAGCAAATACTCCAGGAGGAGGGTAGAGTAACTATGAAATTTATTTATTTTTTAATCTGCAATTACGCAGTGGTTCTAGGTTTAATGCACTATTTCTGAAGGGGGAGGGGCCTTAAATTGTTTTGATTTTTTGCCACTTTTTTGCACCAAAAAGTCAAGAAAAACCCCAATTATTTCTATACTACTGGAAATACTTGTCTGATTAACTATTTTACTTGAGATGAACGAGCACTAAAATGCTCGAGTGCTCGTTACTCGGGTCGAACTTTTCCCGATGCTTGAGTGCTCGTATCGAATAATGAGCCCCATTCTTCACTGTTCTTTACTGTGTTTCGTTAACTAAATGCTCGTTATCGAGCCAGCGAGATACTCGTCCGAGCAACGAGCCTTTTCGAGTACCCTGCATCAAGCTTGGACGAGTATACTTGCTCATCTCTATATTTTACCAATTACAATTTTTCTCGGGTTTTACCCATTTGATGTTTCTTTTTCCTTTTAGTTGGCAGAGAAAAACCCATGGGGACATCTGCAACTCTCAAGCAGAAAAAGGAAGAGATTCTGCAAGAAGATGAAGTAATAGGAGAAACACAGCATCTGGTGGCGCGGAGCCCATCACCATCTACTCCCTTAAGCAAAAGTGAGTTGTTGAATGATGAGTGGAAATATGAATGTTTGGGATACAACCTCACAGGGGATTACCACAGATAAAGTCAAAATATGTGTCCAATATAATAAAATCTCATTTTATTATATGAAGATGAAGAGGTCAGTGTCAATGTGTGTTATGATAAAAAAAAATGTAATGCAAAAAGTATTTGTCACAGATGGAAAGCAAAGGTCAGCATCATTTGTAAAGCAAGGTTTTACAAAGACTTTTCCCACAAAACTATGCTCTGCTCTATAACTTGCTAACTGTAGATAGGACATTGGGGGACATGTATCAAACTTTTGGCTTGCTTTCTCTTTAATTATTGAAACTTTTCATGGGGCTTGTGCTCATTTGCGACCGTTATTCTACCTAAAACAGTCTCCCTTCAAAGTGTGACATTGGGGGGGATTTACTAATTCTGGCGCAAGCACGTCTGTCGGCATCGGGAGATCAGTCTCCGGAAAGCACAGCCCGATATATTAAAGTGGCGCATGGCTATAAGTAAATAATGGTTAGACGTTAATAATCAGTCTTGTGCCATAAAAATGCCGACATAAATGAGATGTGCGCCAAAATCTTACATGGACGGCGCTCTCTGACCATTTTTTTCCTGGTCTATTGTGCGCCAAAAATTGTGCCTAAAAATGCAGACAAAATACACATAAATGTGACGGATAATGTGGAAAAGTTAGGCCACGCCCACTTGCGCCAAAAAAAGACAGAGGAGTATGGATAGTCAGCGCAAACTCATTATAAATGATCTGCAACAATTCTGCGCCCATAAAAATTAGAGATCCCGGCAGTTTTTAGGCGCAGATACGATAATACATGTACTCCATTGTCTAGCTTTCTGTTGTGTTGCCTGAGTTATCAACTGAATCCAGATTTGAAAGTTTCGCAAATCTACAGCTGCCCCAGACCTTGCATAGAAATTAGCATGAAACTGATTGCGACTTTTTAAAACAAAAGTCGAAAATTCATTAAAGACCAAACGCCACATGTATCAATGAGGAAAAACCATTAAGATATGTCTGACCCGCAGAAATAGAAGTCCCAAAAAAACAGACAGACATAGCTGGACTTATGATACATGTGCCCCATTGTGTACTGCTACTCAGTATCATGTGCTCTATAGCATTCTCCCTGAAGATAGGACATTTTGTGGCACATTTACCGAGGCCGTTGCGACAGTTTTCTGTCTGACTTTGAACATTATTTTAGGTGCACACTGCTTTTACAGGTATTTAAGAAATGTCCACGCCACATATTTGTCGCACCAGATCCTTTTGTGGCTGCACTATTCTTCACATGACACTAATTCCTGCACTGAAGGGGGTGTTGTGGTGCACTGTCGCGCCGTGCGCCACATTAATCATGCAAATTCCAACTGAATTGTGTCGCATGCCCCATGTTAAAGGTGCAACAAAAAAAGTTGGTGCACTCTGTCGGAGCAGGGGCGCCAGATTAATGAGGAATGTGCGCCACAATTCATGAATCTGGCGCACCCTGCACACTACACAGACAAACTGCGCATAGTACAGACTGTACTGTTTTAATTAAATGTGCCCCTTTGTGTTTCATACAGAGATGAAACTATGTACAATCTGTTCAGCTCATCTTGCTCTGTAACATGCTCCCTGCAGATAGGACCACAGTGAACAATCTACTCTGCTCCTCCTGCTCCAGAACATACAACCTTGAAATACAGGATACTGTGTAGATTTTGCTCAGTTCCTCCTGCTCTATATCATACTGTATGCAGATGCGTTCTGATGCACATTCTTCTCAGTTCCTCCTGTTGTATGGAATGCTATCTGTAAAGTGGATCTGTTTTCTACATGATATCCTGATAACATTAACAGGTAGCAGGTACACACTGACCTTTCCTCATAAGTACACACTAAAAATAGTAATGGTGACATGACTGAAATTTCATGATAGAAGTATGACACACGCACGCAGCATACCCTAGGATGGGCAGCTCTGTACATATTAACATGTCATCATTTTCTTTTTGTTGGAATTCTGAAGTTTATAAAGTTTCAATAAAAAAAAACTATATATAATAATATAGGCCTTATACAACTCAATGATAATTAGTGACTAATATTATAACTAATTTCATAACATTCATCAATTAGTTCTCTGTTGCTGCCAAATTGTTCCGCTTATTCTCTCCTATGCTGACTCTTTATTTCCTGAATTACTGGAAAAAGGACTGACATTATTATTATTATTATATTACTATTAATATTCATTCAAGTGGGAACTGATTTATCAATTAACTTTTGCTTCATATATTTCTGTGTTAGTGTTACATTTAATCATTTACTATTGTTCCAGGTGGTAGAAGGCAGAGTAGCCATGAAATCCCTTCATATTCGTCAAATGACTGGAAAGTATCTGTATTGACTGGAAGTGCTGGGACATCATCCAATGTAACCCTATGGGTATATGGCAGCGAAGGGTCGACTGGTCCCATCACTCTTGGAAAAGGCAACAAAGAACATCTCTTTCAGCCCAGACAAGAAGATGAGTTTAAGGTAATAACAATGATCATATAACTGGACCTTTTCTTTTGCCTTTTCACCTTTTTCAATGTAAGTTTAGTTATAAGATGGTAAGAAGATATTTTTGTGTAGCTCAGTGTCCATTCTAAACTAACCACAGCTCCCACAGAGAAACAATGTCAGTAGGTTAAATGTCAGAGGAACACATTCCCCAGGGGTGGGGTGTTTTCTGTTTAAACTACATATGAATCTGGGTGGTCTTATTATCTATGTACCGTGACATTACTGTTTGTATTTGCTGTACTGTGACATCACTGTTTGTATTCTCAGTACTGTGACATCATTTTGTGTATTCTCTGTACTGTGACATCACTATCTGTATTCTCTGTACTGTGACATCGCCACGTTGTGTTTTCCCTGTTTTTTGGCATCACTTTGTGCATTCTTTCTGTACTATGACATCTTTCTGTTTATGAGCCCCTTAGGAATCACTTATTCCATAAAGAATAACTAAAACCTTTGAAGCTATTTTTTATTCATTTCAGAAATAAACAGTGCAGGTAATAATAAAAACTTTGTAACAGACTTAATTAAAGTGTTGTTCGGGACCAAGTAAAAATAGTGTGGTGGCCGGGAAGGGGGGCTCTACATAAAAAAATAAACATGTACTTGCCTTCTCGGTCCCTCCGAGTGTCCGATGGCGTTGCCTCTCTGTGCTGTGCCCCTGTTTGTTTTCAGACGCATGGAAGCTCCGCTCATGCACCATACCCCAGCGCCTGGCCGGATATGTGCAGAGACATAGCTGCTGTGACTCAATCGTCCCTTTCTCTGCATAGAGCTTTTCCGTAATAGCCACCTCAATGATCTTCTCTTTCTATACTAGCAAGCTGGAATTCAGCAGAGGAAGGGTGGATAGAAAAATTAAAAGTTAGTAAACATTTAATCATAAATGTTTTACCTTTCCAGGTGGACATCCCAAGTATTGGAAAAATTTACAAGATCAGGATTGGACATGATGGAAGCGGAGATCATCATGAATGGGAGCTGAAACAGGTAAGTCCTCATTGTAGATGTAAAAGAGAAAAGTGCCAGACATTGGCAATGTATATGGTTCCCAACAGCTGCCACAATGGGTATGGATCCTAAGCACAATACTTGTAATGTAAAGAAGATATCCAGTTTGAATTCTTTATTCAAGTTATGCTGGGATATGGAATTTAAAAGAATTGCCGGATTTCTCTTTTTATGTATAGTTTATTTCACACACGATTTTTATGGGCTGTTGTGTATGTAGTTTGTTTTTTTATTTTTAATTTAAATAAAAAAACTTTTTGGGTAATCAGAAAAAAATAAAATAAAGGAAGGACAGAGAGAGATGAGCAATACTGTTATAAAAGAGATAACGTCAATTGCCTGTGGTCTGGTGATGTAAGAACATGGAAAGATCTCTACACCAGATGTAATTGACATTATCGGTTTCAATTGATCATTCATCCCCTGATCTGCCTTGTGTATGTGCTCTCTATAATGGCACTGCTCTAAGGTTTGGACAAATCTTGTAACAAATTCAACTTGGATGTTATAACTATTTTGGGCATTTCTTTGGCATTTCATATAGACAGACTGAATTTTTATTGGAGGTTTATTACTTTCGCAACCCGCCCTCAGACATGACACATCTAACAAAGTTCTTCAAAGGAGTGGAAATTATATGAATTATAGATTATATGGAAATGACATTAATGGGTTAAAGTTATGATACTGTGTTCTGTCCCGTGAATTTTTAAAAGGCTTTTTAGATTTATTATACATTTTTGATACATTTAGTTTGGTTTACAAATATCCAACCCCCATTCTTTTGTAATTTATATAATTTACTCATCAGCAGCTCCACCAACGTTTCTATTGCACATGGTGACCCAGTAAAATACAGGGCTGCATTAAGGGCGGTGAAGGTCTCTGGGCAAAAAAAAAAACAAAGGGGGGGGGACTCAAAATGTTTCTTTTTTAGGCAAAGTAATTGTTGCCCCACAGAAATGACGTGGTTTCTTCAGAGATGCCCAATACCACTATTGCACAACTTATCGACTGTACAACATCAGCATACACACTTCAGCTGCTGCAGAACCTCATAATATACATCTCAACTGCTGCAGAACCTCATAATACACACCTCAGCTGCTGCATTAATTTATAATACACACCTCAGCTGCTGCAGAATCTCATAATACACACCTCAGCTGCTGCATAAATTTATGATACACACCTCAGCTGCTGCAGAACATCATAATACATACCCCATCTGATGCAGAATCTCATAACACACACCCCAGCTGATGCAGAACCTCATAATACACACCTCACCTGTTATAGAATTATCATGTTCTATAACAGGTGAGGTGTGTATTATGAGGTTCTGCATTAGTGTGGAAAATCGTAATAGACACTTCAGCTGCAGAATCACAAATTGTACTTCCTGGTGGAACCATTTAAAGTTCTATGATGTACTGGAAAGCTAGGAAAATCCAAAAGTGGTAGCATTGCCAATAAAACCACAGTTGTGCCATTTTGTTATGGTTATTGTTTTTATGGCTTTCACTACTGCAGGACCTAAAAAAGTTATCAATTTCTGATGTTAAACATCATTTGTAAACATTTTCTAACTCTATAGAGGTTTTCATTGCAGTCACCTCATTTACAACACAGACAAGACAGCTGGATCTCTTTACAAAACACTGGTATTTCAACCATTAATGGCAATAGATAATTTTATAACTTATCTAGTGTCTTACCCTTCTCACAACATAGTAAACTCTCCCACCTGTCTCTCCTGTCTATGGTCATGAGGCTGCCCTAAAGCAGTGATTTTCAACCTGTGTGCCGCGGGGAAAGTTCCCCGAACTATGGTGCCCCTGTGTAGCGCTGCCGCCGCGCCCCCGTGTTTCGGCCCCCATACTTACCTACAAGCCCTGCGTCGGCGATCCGCCCATCTTCTGTAGCTCCTGCACCGCGCGGCCCATGTCACGTGACTGACCTGACATCAGGTCGCGTAAGTCACGTGACCAGAGGCGCGCGGTGCAGGAGCTACAGAAGGTGGGCGGATCGCCATTAGGAGTGAAGGTACGCGGAAGAAGACATCAAGGGTAAGTATATAAGGTTATTATTTGTATAGGGAAGGCAGCTAGGGTCTTTTTTTTATTAGTAAAGGGAGGCTGGGGCTTTTTATTAGTTAAGGGAGGCCTCTGGGGCCTTTTAATTAGTAAAGGGGGGCCTCTAGGGCCTTTTAATTAGTAAAGGGAGGCCTCTAGGGCCTTTTAATTAGTAAAGGGGGGCCTCTAGGGTCTTTTAATTAGTAAAGGGAGGCCGCTAGGGGCTCTTAATTAGTAAAGGGAGGCCGTTAGGGGCTCTTAATTAGTAAAGGGAGGCCGCTAGGGTCTTTTAATTAGTAAAGGGAGGCCGCTAGGGTCTTTTAATTAGTAAAGGGAGGCCGCTAGGGTCTTTTAATTATTAAAGGGAGGCCGCTAGGGTCTTTTAATTAGTAAAGGGAGGCCGCTAGGTGCTCTTAATTCCTAAAGGGAGGCCGCTAGAGGTTTTTATTAGTAAAGGGAGGCTGCTAGTAAAGGGAGGCTGCTAGGGGTTTTTATTAGTAAAGGGAGGCTGCTAGGGGTTTTTTATTAGTAAAGGGAGGCTGCTAGGGTTTTTTTATTAGTAAAGGGAGGCCGCTAGGGGTTTTTTATTAGTAAAGGGAGGCCTTTTATGGCTGTTTTAGTGCTATTTTGGTTGGTGGTGTGCCCCAGGATTTTCTAAGTATAAAAAGTGTGCCGCGGCTCAAAAAAGGTTGAAAATCACTGCTCTAAAGAATATTACTAAATGTTGTTTGCAGAGCTCAGGCAAGATGGCAACTTCCATTATCATGGACAGAAAATAGCATTAAAAATCTATAATCAGAAACAGATTAGAGAATAGTGATACACTTTGCTTTCTTGTTTTATTAATTAAAAAAAAAGAAATTAATGATGCCCTCTATTTAAGTGTTACTTTATATGCTGAGGGAAAAAGTTGAAGTTATAAAACTGAGTCAAGTTGGCTCAGCTGAAGAGAAAGCATGCCTCTTGTTAATTAGGAAGACTTGAGTCAACTTTACAAATGGGTTTTGGAACTATACAGGCATGGGAAGGAACAATATAGGGATAGTTGTACTGCAGTATAATAGACGTTTTCAAAGATATTTTTAGTTAGTTTACCTGACAGGTCCCATTTAACTTATTTTTACATATAAAAACTGCACAAGACTATTGAGTTTTCATAGTCCAAAAGTTAAGGTCCTAGAGGACACAGGGATGCGTTGTGAATTGAGATTTGGTGAAGCAGCTGAGCTGTTCTGACAGCCCTGAAGAAGTGAGATCCATTACATCCTGTACTAGAAAACAGCACAACAATTTTTCTTGTGTTTTTCATTAGCTTTGAGATTTTTCTGCTTTGAGAAAGGTTTGGTATTATGTCGCTGAGTCTTTTGTTGGCCAAGCTAATGCAAGCAAAAGGCCATAATTCTCAGAGGAAGTTTAATCTGGGAGAATATGTCATATTTTGTCTCAGCCGACCCCCTGACAAATACTCAGGGCCTAGGAAGTCTGTGCTGCTCTTTTTTATTGCTTATGAAGGCTGTGTCTTCTGGCAGGGTGGATTACAGAACAATAGCAGCCTTATTGCCATGAAGGATCGGAGAGCTAGCACAGGGATAATAACACTGCACAGTCGTACTTTATATTCCCCCTTCCGCACTGACTGCCTAAGCAGGTTAAGTCCTTTCTTGTCTGAAGAATGGAAGGAAAGTCGGCTTTGTGCCGTATTCCTGAAGGGGTATACCGTCCTTGCGTCTCAGCAATTTCTATCCTTATCACATTCCCTTAAAATCACCAAATGAGTTATTCGAGCCGACAAGGTGTATTCGTCAACTTACTACTACAGTTTCAGTACTGAGCAAAATACGCTAAGCCTCAATAAAATTCTATAAACCCAATTTTTTTTATTTAGAATAAACTGTTTTGAAGTTATGGAATTAGGGAGTTACATGTATCACATATAAGATGATGTATACATTTAGAAAAGCCACTCTTCAGTGCGTAGCCTCCTGTCACTGTTGGCCATGTTTATATACAGAGGCTCAGCGGAGACGCTGCATTGAACATGCGCACCTGCTGCAGCTGCAGTTGCAGGCTATAGCTGGTGTGCAGCAGTTGATATGATGTCATCTCTGAGCCTCTGTATACCAACCACTTAGTTTAACCAATAATAAGGTTATACTGACTTCAACAAGTGTAAGAACTTAAAAGGGTCCCCTATACTATACATACCCCCATAATGTTAAACATTGTCCTCCGGGATCCACAGGTCATATGACCCCTTGCAGCAGAGTGTCTAGATTGGAGTTACATGACCCTAAACTCGTGTTGACCAACAGTATAACAAGGTAAGAATAATATGGTTGACCCTATTATGGGCTTATACTTACCCTTGTAAAATATAGTATATCTGGCCACCCAGTTTAAAGCTTGCTCGCATGCCCGTAATTAAACCAACAATATTGTGGGTCTTAAGATGCTGTTTCTTCTTACTGTACAGAAACTGGCACATTTGATAAGCCATGCAATATTACCCTGGAAAATGTATGCTAATGACCTCTTTCCAATAAAATAAAGCCGAACCTTAGCACACCTGTTAGAAGATAATGATCCCATCTTCAGTTCTATAGTATCTAGAACCATGCTTTGCCATATTAAAGATAAAGGTCTTGTCTTTCAGATGACATTAGGCTTGTGGTCCTGTGAGCTACAGAATCTGAGACAATGGGGCAGATTTATCAAGCAGTCTGAAAGTCAGAATATTTCCAGTTGCCCATGGCAACCAATCACAGCTCAGCTTTCATTTCACCAGTGCTCATGAATATTTTAAAGGGGAGCTGTGATTGGTTGCCATGGGCAGTTGGAAATATTCTGACTTTCAGACTGCTTGATAAATCTGCCCCAATGTGACATTGTAATAACTGTGATCTGCAGATAAAGATCCAGTTCCCACCTATTTCTTTAGCTGCCTGTCATCCTGGAGCAATGTGAAAGATGAGATTCTTATCTTTAATACTGTGTATGCTTCTTATACACATACACAGTATTTTCACATCACATATGCACACACATACAAACTATACCATATGTATACGGACATACAGCAAATAAACATAGATACAGTATATACACACAACACACTCATCCAGCATGTACACATCACATACGCATCACATACACACGCATACAGTAATATATACGGACATACAGCATATATACTTACAAATAAAGAGGCTATGCTTATATACAGAGGCTCAGCGGAGACACAGAATTGACCACGCAATGACCACATGATGTCATTACTAAGTCTCTGTATGCACAAACAGGCCAAAGTGGAGGTGAAGAACTGAATGGGAGCACCAGAGAGGGGTGAGTACAGCATGTTTGTTTTACACCCTCATGAGCCCATGTACTATATTCCCCTGATCCCAGACAAGCTCTTTATGGTCATCCCATCAAGGCCATTTAATAGCTATGCACAGAATACATTAAAAAGTCTGATCACTAGGACACCACCCATGGAATCCCTTCTAATTACAATAATGCGATGTCCCAGTTGATAAATAGACACCAATGGAGGATCATACAGTACCATATACAGACATACAGCATAAGTACAGAGTGTACATAGTATGGCAGGAGGTAGAGATAAGACATTCCAGCCCTGTCGTTCTGCTCTCCCCTCCCTATCCCCCAATATTTTTTATCTGAGTTGCCCCGACTTAGGTGTGTACTGTTATATACATACAAGATACCATGCACACGACCATATGGGCCATAGGTGATGAACACTGATGAACACTTACCCCCTCCCCTTTTCTCCAGGATAAGTGTGTGTGAGCCCTTATGCTGTACAATGTGCAGTATAACATGTAGATAATGGCACGCATCCTCCATTCTTTAGTGTGTCAGGCCTGACCCTCCGGGCCCCATAGCAGCTGCTATGGCTGCTGTCCCTGTAGTTACCCCTTAGCTTACTACTCCTCATGTCCCCACTGCTGCTGTTTCCCTCCACTTCCTTAGTGTCTCCCTCCTCCACCAGGAACTCCAGCTGATCAGTAGGTGCAGATTAGCAGAGAACAAGAGCAATGTGGAGCAAGGAGTATCCCTTATAATGTATTGTCCTTTTAGATGTCATTTTTATTTGTTGGAAATTCCCTTTTAATGTTTTTATGACCTTTGTGCGTGGAAGAAGTGAAGTGACCTGTACGGCTTAATAATGATGCCACTCACAGGGACCTTACAAGTAGACACAAACACAGGGTGATTATGGGTCCTGATGCTATTTAAGAGCTCTTGACTATAAGTGTATCACTGACACTATAACTAGAAGTGTTGCCTCTGATCTATGATCCGTGTTTGCTTGATCCTATGATCATACATTTGGGAGTGGGAGGGGGGGTTCTCTCTTTTAAAATGCTATTTGTTGGCTTTGTAAAAAAGCAAATTGCTTCGGGTCGGGCATTCGGCAAATATTTCTCTTGTTTACTTCCGGACTGGAGTAACATCTCTGCAGCTTGATAGCAAGAATCACTTTGCATAACAAATGGTACCATCTGCTTGCCTTAAATCTGTGTACTTTAGGAATATCAAAATGGAATAGAATTTAAGTCATTTTAATTATGCCCACATGATTTTTGGTGCCATATGTTCTATTGTATTTTCCACAGTCCGTGTGATTACCACATGCCATAAATCTCGGCTGATAATTTGAAGGGTGTCAATGAATTCCCTTTGCTTGAGGAAGCAATTAGAGGAAAGAGAGAAGAGAACTTGCCATTAACCAGATTTCATTTCTAGATTCTTGACTTGAGAAACTTAGGAGGAGATGCCGGGGGATATCGCATTGCTTTGGGACTAATGGCCGCACGCTGCAATGTACATTTTGGTTTCTCAGCTCATGTGGAAATAAGAGAACTACAGTTGCTGGTAGTTTTTTGGTGCCATATACCTTGATGAGTGACACTTCATATCTCTTGATTAAATGGTCTCTAACTTTTCCATAAACTTTATATAAATCAATAGTGCGGAAATAGTGCACATAGAAGCTCAGTGCAGTGATCTTTGCAGTGATGTCACAGTACAGCTATAATTCACACCAGGATGTGACAGTACAGCCATAATAAATACAGTGATGTCACAGAACAGGGATCATACACACATTGATGACACAGTACAGAGGGGAAATCTATACACAGTGAGTTCACGTACCAAAGATTATACCAACCAGTTTATGTCACAGTACATGTGTATCAATACAGTGATGTCTAGTACATGCATAATAAATACAGTGAGGTCACGTACAGGGATCTATCACACCACGATTGGACAGTACAGCCCAATAAATACAGTGATGTCACAGAACAGGGATCATACACACATTGATGACACAGTACAGGGATAATAAATACAGTGATTTCACAGTACCTGCTGTAGTACACACAGTGATGTGACAGTACAGGGATAATATACACAGTGATGTGACAGTACAAAGATTATACACACAGTGATGTCACAGTACATGTATAATAAATACAGTGATGTCACAGTACATGTATAATAAATACAGTGATGTCACATTACAGGGATAATATACACAGTGATGTCACAGTACAAAGATTATACACACAGTGATGTCACAGTACAGGTGTAGTAAATACAGTGATGTCATAGTACATGCATAAAAAATACAGTGATGTCACAGTACAGGGATAATTACACAGTGATGTTGCAGTGCAAAGATAATACACACTGTGATGTCATGGTACATGTTTAGTATACACAGTGATATTAAAATACAGGGATAATATTCCCTGTCATGTCACAATACGGAGATAATACACACAGTGATGCCACAGCATAGTTATAGTAAATACAGTGATGTCACAGTACAGAGATAATACATACAGGAGCACATTTACTGAGAAGTCGGAAATGTCACTAAAAATGCTCTGCCCTCTGTATAAAGTGTGGTGCAGCAGATTCATGAAGAACATGCGCTGAAAATCATGAATCTGGTGTTTCTCTGCACTGGCCCAACAGAGTTCACCAACTTTTTTGTGGTGCACCTTTAACTTAGAGCGTGCGGCACAATTTGCATACAGTTTTCACCTAAAAGAACGTGCGAAGTCCGTCAGAAAAACTGCGCAATGCCCTTAGTAAATGTGTTGTCATGGTACTGGTGTAGTAAATACAGTGATGTAAAAATACAGGGATAATACTCACTGTGATGTCACAGTACATGTGTTGTAATTACAATGATGTGACAATACAGGGATAATAAATACAGTGATGTCACAGTAAAGATGTAGTTAATACAGTGATGTGACAACAAGGGGATAATACACACAGTGATGTCACAGTCCAAGGATAGTAAATACAGTGATGTCACAGTACAGGTAAGATACACACAGTGATATCACAGTGCAGAGATAATACACACTTTGATGTCACATACGATACAGAATATCACACTGTGCACCAAAAGTAATAATGTGTTAGATACAGCAAGGCTATAGTCACGGTTGTAATACAGTGCTGATGTCACCGTACGTGGATACACAGAGTGATGTCACAGTACAAGGATAATAAATACAGTGATGTCACAGTACAGGGAAAATACACACAGTGATGTCACAGTACGGAGATACAAAAATATAACAGTGCAATGATAATCTATTCAGAAACAATAAAATATTCTACAGCTGAGGGTTAACTAATAAACATAATTCTTTAATAAAACCATCTCAAGCTGAGTTTCACTTTTATCACTAACTCTATGGCTCACACTTATTAAAACTTGTGCAGTCTGTACTATGTGCAGTTGCCTGTGGAGTGTGCAGGGGGCGCCAGAATCATCAAAACTGCCCCATGGTCTTCATTAATCTGGGGCTCCCTGCACTGCTTGGAAAGTGGTCACCTTTATTTTTTGGTGCACTTTATAGTGCAATTGTATGCGCAGTCAGTACAATGTGGGGGACTTGCTAAGCAGTAAACACCCCTTTTGGTGCACATTTTTCCTATCTTGTCGGACACAGGGCAGCCGCCAGACCAAACTGGACACTTTGGAAATATATGTGCAAGAAGTTTGCACGTTCTTTTCAGAGCAAAGTCATACAGAAACACTTTAATACATGTAAATGTGTGCCTGTACGGCGGAGCTTATGTGGGCCTCTACGGCTGAGCTTATGTGGGCCTCTACGGCTGAGCTTATGTGGGCCTCTACGGCTGAGCTTATGTGGGCCTCTACGGCTGAGCTTATGTGGCCTCGTACGGCTAGCTTTCGTGGGCCTCTACGCTGATCCTTCTGTGGGCCCTACGGCTGAGCTTCTGTTGGCCTCTCGGCTGAGCTTCTGTGGCTCTACGGTTGAAAATGTGGACCTCTACGGCCGAGCTTATGTGCGCCTCTACGTCTGAGCTTATGTGGGCCTCTACGGCTGAGCTTATGTGCGACTTTACGTCTGAGCTTATGTGGCTCTCTCGAGCTATTTGCGGCCTCTACGGCGAGCTTTTGTGCCTTACGTGAGCTTATGTGCGCCTCTACGGCTGAGCTTCTTCACAGCGCTCTCTTCACTTTGGTAGCTTCATGGGCCTCTAGGCTGAGCTTCTTGCGCCCTCTACGGCTGAGCTCTTCTGTGGGCCTCTACAGCTGAGCTAGAGTATATTAACAGAAAACCCTTTGGTAACGTCCATCAGTAGATCTCGTCATGACTGCCACATAGCATTTACTAACGGAAGAATTGTCTGCCGTTTCTTTCAACTCTACCTCACAAAACTGCAGAACAGAACAGGAAATGAAGTATTCCAACGTGTGAAATGAATATAACATTAAGGCTGTGTTCACATCACGTTTAGCCCTCAGTTGTAAGGATATGTTAGGAGATTCCTGACATATTCTCACAGCAAAGGGCTAGGACTAGAGATGAGCGAGTATACTCATCCGAGCTTGATGCTCTATTCGAGTTTAGCGTATTTGAAACGGCTCGTTGCTCGGACGTATATCTTGCCGGCTCGAGATCGAGCATTTTTACTTCTAAACACAGTGAAGAACAGTGAAGATACAATGAAAACATGATACGATTATTTACGTTGAAGAACACATTGAAAGAACACAGTGAAGACACATTGCGATGTTTCCGTACATTCTACTAACTTCGGATAAGGTAGCAGATGTACGGAAACATCTGCAATGTGTTCTTCACTGTGTTCTTTCAATGTGTTCTTTCATGGAAAACATCTGCAACATCCTGCAATGTGTTCTTTCAATGTGTTTCTTTCCAGTGAAAAATGCTCGAATTCCTCCCATTGCCTTCAGTGCATCCCTGAAAAGTTCGACCGAGTAAGAGCACTCCAGCTATTTAGTGCTCGCTATATCTGCTAGCAGGAGACGTATCCTACTGTATACGCTCCTACGTTGTCCCCTAAAAGGGGGAGGAGGAACAAACATTGCCAGTAGCCAGGGATTGGCTGCTACCGATGTTACTGGGGGAACTCTCAGAGCATACGCTTAGCAGAGTCCGGGAGTGGGTGTAATACTGTCCCCCATAGGCTCTTCTCTGCATATACATTGCTCAACTGGAGAAAGAAGGATGGAAAGATGGAGTTTGCTGTATGTGTGTTTATGGTGTGCAAGTGTGTATCTGCTGTGTATATGCTGTTTGTATGAAGATATATTTGCTGTGTACACTGTATGTTTGATGTCTATTTACTGTATATATGTGTTTATATACTGTATGAGTGTGTATATACTGTATGTATAAATATATATATGAGTGCATAAATGTGTCCTTACAATTGTGCAACATCCCCCACCGGGGCCTAGCCTTTTCTTGGGGCCTGGAGTCAGCCGGGGCCCGCAGTACCTGAGTGGCTGGCCGTTGCGGCCTAGGCACGCTAGTGTCACGGTGCTTGGTATGGGGAACCGGAGGGCTGTCCTACAGCCTGGCAGGTCTCCAGCAGGGTGGTGTTGGCAAGAAATGATGAGGGAGAGGCTGCTATATCGGTTCTCCCTGGGGCAACCCTTTGGGGTCTGGAGTATGAGTCTCTGTGTGGTGGACAGGGTGCACATGATGGTGACAGCCGTAGTAGCAGGGACCAGGCGGAGGCAGACGTTGAACAAAAACAACCGTCAGGAACCGTAGCAACGTGCCTTGACAAAATGGTAGAATGCTGGAGATGCAGTTGGAGGGAGCCACAGGATGGAGATCATCAGCCTGGATGCAATGGGCAGGCTGGAAGATAGCTGTGTCCTGGAAGGATGCTTCAGCTTGTCCTGGGTTGCTTCAGATATCACCCTTAAGGGTAGGATGATACCCCTTTCCTCTCACTAACTAGCTCTTAGCTCCACTCTTCAGGCAGGGAGCTGGGCTCACCTGCTTTGGTCTGTCTTCCTGTCTAACTAGACTAGACTGCTCTGTACTGGATTAACTCCAGTCTGCTTCTGCAGACTCCTGGGTCTGACTGACTGAACTCTAGAAGTTTCCTGACCAGGGGTTTTGTTACTCCCACTGGTCAGGTGGTGGCTACTCCTCCAATTACATCTCAGCTTACAGATTCAAGATATGAACAACTGTGATTGGCTGCTGGAATTGCATCACAGAAAACAATTAACTCCTGCCTTACCAGGCAGGCTCTACCACTGCAGTGCTCATTTGTATTATGTAGTTGTTATGCTGTGGGGCTGATCAGACCCTTCACAGGCTGCAAGCTACATGGTGGAACTTATTCGCAACCACCTCTCTGCCTTGCATCGGCGAGGGTGTTGCAATTGTATACATGTATGTATGTGTGTAAAAGTGTATAAATGTGTGTTTCAGTGCAAAAATGTATGTGTGTATATAAGTATATAAATGTGTGGATACATGTGTGTATAAATGTGATTGTATAAACATGTGTGTACAAAACATAATATATATTTTAAGGGAAGGTGTGGGCCCATGCAGAGGTCTTCGATAAAGACTAGCCTCTACTAGTTCCATCCCTAAATAAAGATACAATAACAACCCTATTCGCTTTGTTATGTTCCTTTGTCATTCATCCAAGAAGCTTATGAAGAAATTACCAGTATATGCACCTGTCAGCCAAGGGGAATGGTAAAAACGAGCTGTCAGTGTATATATAAATGATCAGAGACCCAGCAAGAGATAAGAGAAGATGCCCTAACATTGTTACTTCAAGGGGAATGCAGCTATTGAATAAAACAGGAAAATTAGGAGAATTGTCAGCTTTGTCTGATTGTACCTTCCTGGAACACACATCTTTCCTTATTCAAAAATTACATTTTATTATGAAATCTGCAATTACTAGTTAATATTTGAATAAGCTCCTGGCAATAATATAACTGGCCACTAGATGTCTCTGATGTTGGTGAATGTGAATGTGTCTGTAGGGATGAGCTCATCCTTTTGCAGTTGCTGAACCCTAACACATTGATGGTTTGTTGAGGGCATCTGAATGTTTTGTGTTATGGGCCTCAGCAGCCAGAAGATACAAGGTTCTCACCAACATCTCACCATGGAAACATTATAAAATATCAGATCTTTGTATCTGTCTTTGGTCTTTTTAACTCAGGATAAAAACATATTGGGGCAGATTTACTTAGCCGCTCCCGTCGCGATCCTGCGGTGCGCTGCCCGACGAGGATTAGGGCGCGATTCACTAAGATTGTGCGCCCGAGTTCCTGCATGCGTTGCTTCTGAACCGAGGTCCGCCGAAGTTCACCTCCTTCTTCCCGGTGCATGTGAGCGCTTGATCTTGCAACACAATTCCTTTTTTAAATTCTGTGGTTTGTCCGATTCCGTCGGGTTGTCCGATGGCCACGTCCCCCAATTTCTGTCGCATGTAAGCCAACACCGATGCTCCACAATCCGATTGCGTGTGCCAAAAAACGGAAATAATCGCGAAACCGATGAAAGTGCAGCATTCGGACCCTTAGTAAATGTGCCCTATTAACTACAAAATGAATAAATCTCATTCACAGACCAGAGATTTGTGCCCCATTATAAGGTCTCTACAGTATGTACTCAACCGTTCATCATGGATAGTATTTTACAGCCAGGATCAAAGTTGGTTCCAACATTTTGTAGGTCCTAAAAAGGGTTGTACAGAATTATTATTTCAGTAGAAACAGGGGTTGCTCTAACAAAACAAAACTGCAAATCTTTCACCCCTGCCCTGCAATAGCTTTAAACTTTATTGGCAACTTGAGGCCGCCAATACAGTTTGCAGTGCCCATGAGGGTTGCAAGTCAGGATCCTGCATGTCATTGGTCCCCTAAACACCTTGTCTGAGAGAACCTGCATCCATATAAAGGAAATCTATTACCAGAATCAAGCATTGTAAACCACGCACTAATATACTGGTGTGCGCCCCCTTTGGCAGGATCCGCTCTTCTTTTAGCTTCTTATGCCCTGGTTTTTAGGTGGTGTTGGCAAGAAATGATGAGGGAGAGGCTGCTATATCGGTTCTCCCTGGGGCAACCCTTTGGGGTCTGGAGTATGAGTCTCTGTGTGGTGGACAGGGTGCCCGTGATGGTGACAGCCGTAGTAGCAGGGACCAGGCGGAGGCAGACGTTGAACAAAAACAACTTACAGTTCTTTATTGGAACCGTCAGGAACCGTAGCAACGTGCCTTGACAGAATGGTAGAATGCTGGACATGCAGTTGGAGGGAGCCACAGGATGGAGATCATCAGCCTGGATGCAATGGGCAGGCTGGAAGATAGCTGTGTCCTGGAAGCTTCAGCTTGTCCTCGGTTGCTTAAGATATCACCCTTAAGGGTAGGATGGTACCCCTTTCCTCTCACTAACTAGCTCTTAGCTCCACTCTTCAGGCAGGGAGCTGGGCTCACCTGCTTTGGTCTGTCTTCCTGTCTAACTAGATTAGACTACTCTGTACTGGATTAACTCCAGTCTGCTTCTGCAGACTCCTGGATCTGACTGACTGAACTCTAGAAGTGTCCTGACCAGGGGTTTTGTTACTCCCACTGGTCAGGTGGTGGCTACTCCTCCAATTACATCTCAGCTCACAGATTCAAAATATGAACAACTGTGATTGGCTGCTGGAATTACATCACAGAAAACAATTAACTCCTGCCTTACCAGGCAGGCTCTACCACTGCAGTGCTCATTTGTATTATGTAGTTGTTATGTAGTGACATGCTGTGGGGCTGATCAGACCCTTCACAGGCTGCAAGCTACATGGTGAGACGTATTCGCAACCACCTCTCTGCCTTGCATCGGCGAGGGTGTTGCAATTGTATACATATATGTATGTGTGTAAAAGTGTATAAATGTGTGTTTCAGTGCAAAAATGTATGTGTGTATATAAGTATATAAATGTGTGTATATATGACTGTATAAATGTGAATGTATAAACATGTGTGTACAAAACATAATATATATTTTAACCCCTTAACGCTCTGCGCCGTAGCTCTACGGCGCAGAGGTATAAGGGATGTATGAAGAGGGCTCACGGGCTGAGTCCTCTTCATACAGAGGTGGGGGTTTTTGCATTTTGCACAAAACCCCCACCGCTAATAACCGCGGTCGGTGCTTGCACCGATCGCGGCTATTAACCCTCTAAACGCCGCCCGCAAAGTCGCGGGCGGCGTTTAAAAGACGGCGGCGCGCGGGCGCCGCCATCTTTTTTTCGATCGCCACGCCCCCGAACGTCATCGGGGGGGCGGCGATCGGTTACCATGGTAGCCTCGGGTCTTCTCTTGACACGAGGCTACATGGTTTATGCAGGTTCGTTACAATGAGCCAGTGGCTCATTGTAATGTAAGACCTGCAAAAACGCCATATATTGCAATACTGTAGCATTGCAGTATATGGTAGGAGCGATCTGATCATCTAGGGTTAATGTACCCTAGATGGTCTAAAAAAGAGTGAAAAAAAAAGAAAAAAAAAAGTTTAAAAAATAAAAAAAATTAATTAAAAATTAAAACGTTTAATCACCCCCGTCCTAGAACGGTATATAACACATACAAAACAGTAAAAATCTCAGACAATTAGGTATGCCGCGTCCCCAAATGCCCGATCTATCAAAAATATAAAAACGGTTTCCGGGCCGGTAGGTGGGTGACCTCCGAGGCGGGGAAAATGGAAGGCCAAAATGTCCGAAGGGCGACTTTAACCTTTTTACATACAGAATAAAAAATTAAATAAAAATTATCAAAATGTCGCACAGACCTCAAAATGGTAGCAATGAAACGTCGCCTCATTGCAAAAAAGACCCCTCACACATTTGTGCGCCCAAAAGTATGAAAAAAGTTATTAGCGTCAGAAGATGGCCCAAAAAAATTTTGTTTTTTTGTCACATTCGTTTATCCTTTTGGAAAATGTAGTTTATAAAACCACAATAAAAATATATAAATGTGTATTACGCGATCGACCGAAAACCAAAGAATACAAGGAGTGTTATTTTGGAAGCAAGAGGTGACAAGTTGATAAAACTGAGCCCACACGAACGTGTGAAGCAATTGCGGTTTTTTTTCAATTTCTTCAACATTGGAATTTTTTTGTCAGCCTTCGCAGTAACGCCGGCATTAAACTAAATAACATTACGGGGAAAGTAAAATTTGTTTACGCACACATAACCTCACACGGTCTTGTAAACGTAAATGAAAAAGTTATATGGATTTTTGAATGTGGGAGAGCGGGAGAATTAGCCGAAAAACCCTCCGTCCTTAAGGGGTGAGGGAAAGGTGGGGGGCCATGCAGAGGCTTCCGATACAGACTAGCTTCTACTAGTTCCGTCCCTAAATCAGATACAAGAACCCCTATTCACTTTTGTTATGTCCTTTGTCATTCCATCCAAGGAAGTTATTGAAGAAAGAGAAAGTACCAGTATAGGCACATGTCAGACAAGGGAATGTAAAAACGAGCTGTCAGTGTATTCTATAATGATGCACGAGACCCAGCAAGGAGATAAGAGAAGAGTTCCGAACATTGTTACTTCAAGGGGAATGCAGGCTATTGAATAAACAGGAAATTAGGAGAATTGTCGCTTGGTCGATTGTACCTTCTGGAACACACCTCTTTCCTTATTCAAAAAAATTACATTTTATGATGAAATCTGCAAATTATAGTTAATATTTGATAAGATCTTGGCATAATATTAATGGACACTAGATGTCATATGATGTTGGTGACTGTGAAATGTCCCCTCCTGTAGGGATGAGCTATCCCTTTTGCAGTGCTGAAACCCTAACAAATTGATGGTTTGTTGAGGGCATCTGAAGTTTTTGTGTTATGGGACTCAGCGCCAGAAGATACAAGGTTCTCACCAACATCTCACCATGGAAACATGTATAAAATAATCAGACTTTGTATCTGTCTTGGTCTTTTAACTCAGGATAAACCATATTGGGGGGATTACTTAGCCGACCCCGTCGCGATACTGCAGATGGCGATGCCCGACGAGCGATTCGGCCGCCCGCGATGCACTAAGTTGTGCGCCCGAGTTCGCATGTGTTGCTTTGAACCGAGGTCACAAAGTTCACCCCTTCCCGGTGCCTTTTGTAGTTTCCTAAAAAGTGTTGGGCAGACTTAATTATTTCAGTTAGAAAAACAGCGGTGCCTTAACAAAAACAAAAAAGTTATACTGCAAATTTTCCACCCCTGCCCTGCAATAGCGTTAAACTTTATTCGGCAATTGAAGGCCGCCAAATACAGTGTACCGTGCCCATGAGGGTGTACCACGTCGTACCTGCATGTCATCGGTCCCCGCTCGTAAACCGTTTTTTAACACTGTGAGAGAACCTGCATCCATATAAAGGCAAATCATATTACAGTCAAGCATTGAACCCGCCCAATATACTGTGGCGCCCTTTGGCAGGATCCGCTCTTCTTTTAGCTCTTATGCCTGGTTTTATTACAAAACAGTATTCATAAATTATGCAAATGGCCTCAGAAGGAACTGTGGGTCCATGCGGTTATACATTTCCTGTCAGGAATTTTGTACTAATTTGGTGTGCGTTATCGGCCAGAGCAAAAATTTACAATTTGGGGAAAAGGGGTTATACAAATAAACCAAAGACAAAATAAAGAATTATATATAATATACATCTAACCTTTCGGTGACCGGAGCGGATACCATAGAGTAAGGAAAACCACCATTTCCAACTGGTAGGTTTAAGCGGTAAACACGAGCACCAGCTCAGGTGAGCTGGTGCCGGTGCTTAGTTTCGTTCGTGTAAACCGCGGTATCGCGTTTTAACACTTTTTAAACCTGTATAGCCGAAGAAAGCCGATTCGGAGCCTGAGCGCGACCGTGACGCGCGCAACGCCTGCGGCATTAACTATGTAGGCACGCAGCGCGAAGAAGTTTATGTCCCATAAAAGTTTAAAAAGTGTTTAAAACGCGATACCGCGGTTTAACACTAACGAAAATAAGCACCGGACCAGCTCACCTGATCTGGGACGGTTGGTTACAGCTAAACCTCCATTGACAAGGGTTGTTTCCTTTAAGGTCTCGGGCCTACTCCTGCCGGTGGGGACAGCAGGACCAGGCCCCCCCCAATAATCCTGGAAATGTTCACAACTGGATCACGGATTGGTGGTGGGTGGGAGGTATGTCCCGTTGACTCGTTTTTAACCCAATGATAATGGTTGCACCCCATTTTTCCCCTTCTGTAGAAGTAGTATTCTGCTAATAGAATATCAACAGATAGATGCAATTTCTTAATACATAAGCTGAAGAAATGTCCTTACCTTGAGATACTTGCACAGTATACTCTTTAATAAGTATTTACATTTAAGTTTTAAAAGGAAGAAATTGTTAAAGTCCATAATGAAAAATAATGGATTAAATGTTATGATTTTTTAAAGATTCTTTTGGCTAATATAAAACAGGTTCATCTGTAGAGAAAAGATATTTCAATACCGGTGGTAACAATATGGAGGGCAGTTATCTCGAGGACGCGGACCGGCTTACAGCTGCAAGGTTTATCTGTTATTTTTATCTGTATGTCTGTAAAGGAGGATAGCCAACAAAAACTCCTATAATAAAAATCGAATTCTATATTAAAACATCTTGATGAGGGGGGGAGGAGGGCGTGGAAACAATCAAAAAGTCCACAAAATAAAGTTCAACATTCATGGTATGATGCTTTTTTCCATGGCTAGCATTTTATACAACCAAGGTTCAGATTTGTGTGTTAATATCAACGGACTGCCACATATGGACATCACAAGGTGCACCTGTGTGCACCATATTTTTTACATTCCCATACACTCGGGAAGGCCTGCCGACAAACAGGCTAGCATAGGACAAGTCTTGAGTTTTATACACGCGCCTTACGGATCTAAAAAAAAAAACACATTGATGGGATGGGTCATTGAAATGCAGTGTCTATTTTTTTGCGTCTCAACCAACAAACAATGACGATGGCACAGGACGAAAACATAGTGTAACCAGGAGAGGCTGTGGCCAATAGCACACTTTGAAGGGGTCCCCTTCACCAGGCACAAGTCCTCTATCAGAGAGGTTTGAGGGAAATACCTGTCCCGAATACAGCACCATTAGGGGAGGTAGAAGCCGCAAGTTGAGATTGACGAGATCAAGTCCTGCTGTCCTCTCCCTAATTCTATCTGAGCTCCCAATTCAGCTGTGTACAATATTATAAGTAGACCAATACTGTATATAATTGTGTGTATCTATTAGGGTGTCCGTTGGAGGGGGGGGCCCACATGACCATGCGTGCCAAATAGCAGCTGTCTATTGCTGCTACCATGTAGTTACACCCCTGTTAGTGTGCATGTAACATTAAAGAGAGCAGGTCACCTGTAATTGGGTCACTAACCGCCACGGCAAGTCTTAAGAGGTATAGTGCTTGAAAGTGTATATCTCATGAGGTGGCCAGCGGATCACAAAACCTTGCGGCTTCACGGTGCAAGTTGAATCTATGCAGTGTAGTGCAGCGTCATCCCCAGATTCATTGCAGCTCTGAACAGGGGACTGCAGAGAAAAATCTCGACATCAGTGGGAAAACCACCCCACAGTCTTTACTTGCAGAGGGGTAACCCTACAGCAATGTTCTGAATGGTAATGAATGTTACCTTACACGTGAATGTTAAAATCTGTTCAGGGACGGGTACCTAATCTGGAAGTAATAGAAACTAATAAAGTTCGTTATCGAGTTCAGGGGAGTTTGGGTCGCTCAAAATGTTTCTGATCTATATGTGGGGCCGAGAGACCTTGGCAATAATGTCCTCTAACTGATAGAGTTGCAACAATTCTTTGCATCCTTTATCACTACTCCCATCCTGGGAGCACTAAACAGTTTTGGCAATCTATGAACAGCTGGGTGGTTAAGTATTCGTTGGATTCTTTCTGCGACAGGGCGGGGGCGGAGCTTCCATATGACCAAAAACTGTCATGTCTAAGGTAGTAATCTGAAGAATATTCTGCGGTTGTAGCGGAGCGTCTTCGTTGCATTCCAAGTGCTTTCTCCCTGGTTTCTGATCGGTTTTGGTCACAAGGAAAAAGTACTGTGGAATATAAAAATCTGAGAGATGGGAAATTAGAACAAGAGTTGCATTTGTATGGCTCTTACAACATTCTTAAGCCTCTGCGCTGTTAGATGTATTAGTTAGGCGACGCGAAAGATATCCACACTTTAATGATGAGTGTTTTTGTTAATGGAAGGTGAAGATACACATACTGCACGGATTTATTGAAATTAGTTTAGTAAATACTTGAATGCAAAATTATTTTAAACAGCATTAAGAGGATGGATGGACAGCGGGACTGTCAGGTTATCAATTATCAATCAGAGAATTGCTCTGTTTAAGGTTGAATTATCAGATTACGACTGATGCCCTTCTGGAACGGGAATAGGGACTGATTACTTAAAGGGACCATGTCACCCACTAAGATTGCTAGCTATCGTCGGATATGAATTCCCTTTTAGAGTCCTCTCTTTAATGTAAAACTCTCCCATTAAACATTGCCCTAAAGTAGATGAAAATGAGCAGAGAAGAGTCATTGTTTGGCTGAGATGAGTAATAGTTTAAAAGCCTGGAGAGGGAACACCACTTAAGATGCTGCTATCTGGTGGTGGGTATCCCTCTGATATAACATGATAAAAAACTAGCTTGTCTTTAAGTGCGGTCATGGCTCAGGGAATTAATACGGATATAAAAATCCTGATGTTTGTATTTACTATAGAAGAAAAATAAAAAATGCCCTGCTGAACATGAATGTTTTACATCCTTGAAAGGGAATTGAGGATCAGGTCATGGACTAAAAACCAGGGACACTACGGCGATCGGTTGCCATGACAGCCTTGGGGTCTTGTCAGACCGGAGGGTGCGTGTTTCTGAGATTCGTTAGTGAGCAGCAGCTCATTGTCTTGCATCCTTTGTAAAAATGCCATTACTGACAAGACAGTAAGTAGTTTGCAGGATATGGTAGGAATGATCAGACCATTTAAGGTTATTAAAGTACCCTAGATCAGTGATTTTCAACAATTTTTGGAGCGCGGCACACTTTTATACTTAAGAAAATCGGGGCACCCCACCAACCAAAATAGCACCAAAAAATGACACTAAAAACAGCCAAAAAGCCTCTTTACTAATAAAAACCCTAGCGGCATACCTTATAATAAAAAACCCCTAGCGGCCTCCCTTATGATAAAAAACCCCTAGCAGACTCCCTTTACTACAATAACAAACACTCCTAGCAGCCTCCCTTCTAATAACAACTCTGAGGCCTCCCTTTACGAGATTAAGAGCCACCTAGGGCCTCCCTTACTAATTAAAAGACCCTAGACGGCCTCCCTTAATAATTTAAAAGAACCTAGCGGCTTCCTTTACTAATTGAAAGAACTAGGGCCTCCCTTTACAAATTAAGAGCCCCTAACGGCCTCCCACTAATTTTAAAAGACCCTAGCAGCTCCCTTTACTAATAAAAGACACTAGCGGCGCCCTTTACTAATTATAAAAGACACTAGCGGCGGCCTTTACTAATTACGAGCCCCTAGCGCCTCCCTTACTAATTAAGAGCCCCTCGCTGCCTCCTTTACTAAATTAAAAGGCAGTAGAGGCCCCCCTTTACTAATAAAAGGCCCTAGAGGGGTCCCCCCTGGACTACTAATAAGTAAAAGGGACCTCTGTCCTAGAGGCCCACTTTACTAATTTAAAAGGCCATAGAGGCATCCTTTATAATTATGAAAAGGCCCCTCTAGCAGGCCACCTTGGACTAATTAATAAAGGCCCGCGAGAGGCCCCACTTTACAATTAAAACGTATTAAAAGGCCTATCTAATAGCTACTAGAGTAGAGGCACCCCTGTACAATAAAAGGACTACTCCCTCCTCCTTAGAGGCCCCTTTTACTAATTTAATAAAGGCCATTAGAGGGCCCCTTTTATAATTAAAAGGAACCCTAGAATTGCCTTAGCAGGGAAGCCCCCCTTTGTACTAATTGTGAATATTAAAGGCCCATAGCATAGAGTCAATCAGAGAGGCCCCTATTTATATAAAAGGCACTCTCCTAGCCTCTTTTTTAGAGGCTCCCACTGAACTAATAAAAAGCACCAGCCTCCCTGTACTAATTAGAAAAAAGGGACCCTCGCTGCTCTTCCCTATACAAATATAACCTTATTCTAATTACACCTGATGTCTTCTCGCGCGGTACCTTCACTCCTAATGGCGATCCGCCCACCCTCGGATAGCTCCTGCACCGTGGACCTATGGTCACGTGACCTTACGCGACCTGAAGTAGGTCAGTCACGTGATATGGGGCCAGCGCGCGGGTGAAAGGGAGTACAGAAGATGGGTGGGATGTGGGGATCCGGATGACGCGTTGGGGCTTATTGTGTAGGGTAACGTATGGGCGGGAGCCGAAAACACTAGGGGCACGGAGGCGCGGCCCGGCCACCCCCACGCCAGCGCTACACAGGTGCACCCCCGGCACCATGGGGCACCATCGTTCGGGGAATTTCCCCGCGGGCACACTAAACCTATGTGTCGCGGCCCACAACACTAGCTGTTGCCCGGCACACAGGTTTTTAAAATCACTCTGCTGCCCTTAGAGGGGTCTAAAGATAAAAAAAGAGTAATATAAAGCTTATGTAATTTTGAACTTAAAGTTTAAAAAAAAAATTATAAAAGAGAGAAACATTCAAATCACCCTCGCCTTTCCTAGAACAGATATAAAACGAAAAAATAAACAGTAAAAAATCACACCATGTTAGTATCACCGTGCGTGTGTGCCAAAAAATGCCAAAATCATCAAAGTAAAAGCCCTGGTTATGCCGGCAAAGCAACCACATAAAACTGAAAATGGTGTTAAAATTTGTTGTGAAGTGAAATGCCCGAACCGACACGGAATTTACCCCATTGAAAAAGTTTTTAGTAAAAGGTGATCAAAAGGTGCCATAATCCTTCAAAATGGGAAAAGCAAGAGCAAGCAAGGAAAAGGACAGCTCATTTCGCCAAAAAAAAAGACAACCTCACATTAGATCCTACAACGATCAGTATGACAAAGTATTCGGGTCAGAAGATTGGGCGCGAAAACAAATGTCGTATTGATGTAAAAACTGGAGCTCACAAGAAAGTGACGCGACGCCGAAGAGCGAAGTTGGTTTTTTTTGGACCAAGTTTTAAACCAATTGGGTACATTTCTGGGTTATGTGGTTCTCAGTATAGGCATGGAAGCAATGGAAAATAATAAATAATGTAATTGATCGTAAAATTTGTTAGGCAGAAAAACGCCCTCAATACAGCTCTGTACACAGAAAAAAGACAATTTTTGAGGGGGGGGGCACAAACGATGAACAAAAACAAACAAAAGGCTTGTCCTTACGGGGTTAAAAAGGAATGGCTCTACTCTTAAACTTCGAAAAACACACTGGAAGGGCGTGAGGTGTTGCGCACACATCAGTGATAATCTATACAACATGGTGAATCCCTGACAATACATGGACCAGAAGGAAGTAGGAGTTGTGGAGGAGTTTGTGAGAAACAGCGCCCTCTCCAAGGTTAGGAGCGGTCTGAAGGAGTCATGAACATTGAGTCAGTTCTGCACCTGGTGGGGTTATTAGGTATTCAGCAGCTGATAGTTTCTACCAGAACAGGACAAAATGGTTCGTTCTAGCAATTGTATTGCACCTGTACACTGACGTGTGATTGCGAATTGGGAGGTTACGCCACCACCTGACCCGGGGGGGATAAGAAAACCCTGGATAGGGAAGGGGCAAGTGTTACTCTTCCAGCCACCTCGTACCAGAGAGGGCAGAAATACAGATTAGGAGCATATGCTCTACCACAGTCAGCCTAGGCCTCAGCTCGAACTATGAGCCCCTCCTGCCAGAGAGGAGGAGAAAACGTGGGGGGGGTCATTACTAAGGGCCGATTCGCTGTTCGACGTGTTACCAAATATTTCCGATTTGAGACGATCTTTTACGGTGTATTGCTCAAGACCGCGAAACAAAAACCGACGGATCGGAAAAAAAAAAACAAAAAAAAAAAAAAAAAAAAAAAAAAAAAAACCGCCGCAATTAAAACAATAAAAAAGTGGCGCTTTGGGACGCGTTACCTTCATTTGTTCATGTTGCTTGGTGGAAAGTTGACAGTTTGGAAGGTCGAGGGAGTTCAGATTGGCTTATTTTCAGCGACAACAAAGCAGCGACACCCGCGGTGTGGAGGCGGAGGGGCGGAGGTGGACCAGGAAAACTACATGATGAATCCTCGGCCTGTCCCGAATATCACGCACGAGAACACGAGTGAATCGCGAACGGGACGGTGTGGGTGGTGGGGGGGTAAAGTAAATCTGCCATTGTCTGTGCACCATCAAGCACTACAATCAGCTAAACCAGGATTAAAAAAAGCTGCAGCTTACAGCTGCTTTTTGCTTGCATAGCTCCAAGCGGGACACAGCTCCATCCTCACAGTCTGCATCATGCTACCAGACTGGACTGGTGCCAAATTCCTGAGGGGGACCACTTCCAATGCACACTCCCAGGAATCTGAAACTCCCAGTAATCCGGAATCTCAGAATCAGGAATCTGTGCCTGCCGTTTGTTTGTCTAATAAAGACCATGAGTTGATTTTCAAATGTCCCCTTTGTCTGTTCCCGGTAAGGCGGTGTTTGTTTTGTTGCTGGGTACCACCAATGGCCTCTCCCCATACAATCCACCCAGGGACATATATTACGGACTATTTCAGGGGTTGACCTGGGGAGTCCAGCCAGCTCTCCCCGCAAATTTCTTGCAAACACCACCTGCTGGAGACCTGCCAGGTCTGTAGTAGTGTTAGTTTGTTAGGACTAGCCCTCCGGTTCCCCCATACCATAGGCCCGTGTGGCCACAGCGTGCTAGGCCACAACCGCCAGACACTCCGGTTATTTTTTTGTTATTCTTGGGCCCCGGGCTGCCTTCAGGCCCCAAGGCAAGGAAAAAGGTTTGATTGTTTTTAGTATACTTGACCTGGTGGGGGATCGTTTGTTTGCAATGGCATAAACACTGTTGTCTTTAAAGAAGATCAGGCGCTCTCGGGAGAGAGGGGAGAAGGTGATATTTCCCAGGCCTTGTGTTTATTAGCGGCACTGCTAGGTAATGAACACTTCTCATATCGACTCGTATGTAAATCCTGTTGGCAGCGGGAGTATATCCTCGGTGGAGAAGGCGATTGGTTTGGTGCCGCTGGTGGACTGACTTTGATTTTTTGATGCAGTGAAGAAACTATGATGCAGCAATGAAACAGCGAACTGTCACAGTCGAGTCTCTTCCTTTAATGTGCTGGATCACTGATGAAGAACACACACGAACTATCTTCTGTCTTTCCTTTTCACTGTCCTTGCACTAGAGCTCCTTCTTTTCTAACAAAGTTCTGACACTCCCCTGAGCTTAATCTGTTTATGTTGATGAAACTCATACAATAGATATTCTGGCCGGGAAGAGAAGAGCTATAGAGCTTTCAATCTTGGGATATTAGATAGATTGATATAGAAGGTTTATAGTTTGATAACAGCCGACCATTGAGATATGAATGTCAGAACTTGCTAAGAGTTAAAAATGAACAATTATCAAAATTTGAAAAATATCAAAATTTGCATATTTATGAATAGAATGTTAGCGACTTATTCAGCGAACTCATCATCGAAAGATTTCTATGTAAGTTACTTGCATTTACATGTGTATAATAAATAAAGAGGAGGGAGGAAAACAATATATGCTTCGTATTAAATTGCACGTCAAAAGGCAACAGTCCAAAAATTATCACTGAGAATGGCTTCTTCTGATGGTTTAAGGGAAAATTCCATCAGGGATAATTAACCAATGACCAAAGTATCGATTTAGTATGATTCTTGATGATGTAAATGTACGTCCAGGTCGGTGGGTGGGTGTAAGGGTAATGCCCTCGCCAACGGAGGCAACATTATTTTAGTCCTGCACGCAGTGCGGTCACATTTCACTATAGGGTTTAACAGGGAAGTTAGTAGTGCCATAGCCAGGCAAATGCGCCCCAGCCGGGAACACGGATGTTGTGTGTTTAACAGGCTGGGATCATGATGGTGATTAAACACTGACCGCCAGCAGCATAGCATCGATTAGGGAATTATTTGTACATTACAGAAAACACACCATTGGGGTACCAAGGTGTGCCGGGTAGTGTGGGGGGGGTCGTTGATCATTTCCATAGGGCAGTGCGTGTTGTCTGGACAAGGGCTCCAGAGTGCCCGCCAGCAGAATATTGATGCACAGATCTGTCAGAGACAGGGCGTGGTTGTCAGTCTATTTATCTGCATAGGCTTGACTACTGTAAATACAGTTCATGCTGTTGGGCAGTTCAGTTTTGTGTACTTTTGAAAAGTGATCAGATGATTCACTTGTTTCAAAGTCCCCGCGTGGGAAGTGAGGTGGGACATTATAAAATTTGTTATTTGGAAAATTAAAAAAAATGAAGTATAATTAAAGAGTCCTCCTAAATGCCTCCAAAGCTGACACATCTTAAAATAAAAAAATGCAAATCATCCACACAAACCAGACATTATAACGTAGTGCCAGTCAGTTAAAAAGCATACAATATAAAATAAAATCATCTGTTGTGTGCATTGTTAATAAGCCCAACAGTGAACACTGTGAAAAAAATGCCAAAAAAAATTTGAATTTTTGTGGCATCCAACCACCAACCAAAACAAAAAAACAGAAATATATAAAAAGAAAATCAAAAAATTGATCAAAAATGTCAATTGTAATGAGTTTGTCTCCATGCGGCGGCAGAGAGGAAAATTGTGGTTAAAGCTTTAAAAGCAATGGACAGAGACAGGAAAAGAAAAGAAACAAGAAGAAAATATTAATTGTAAAATCCCTCAAGATGGAACAAAAATCGCGAAGGCTATGTCCATTTGTCATTTACCTGTAAAGGTAAAGAGGCCCCAGTGGGGCCTGAGATTGTGGGGCACATTACGTACCCGTTCCTGTTGCGATCCAGCCAGCGCGCGCAATTTGTACGCCGAGGGATTCGGGTGTCTTCCGGCGAAGGAAGCACTTCCCAATTCAATCAATCCGGTTTGGTAGCTATGCCAGGGTGTCCACCAGGTGCGCATGCTGCAATGAAGTCCGCAGAGTGCGCAGGAGTAGAGTGACGGAGTTCACAATCCTATCCTGGGGTTTGCAGGTAAGCGCGTGTCCCAGCGACACCGTTTTTTATTTTTTTATTAAAATACTTGCGGTTTTTGTTTTGAATCCATTCAGGTTTTCCCACGGCCCGCCCAAATTACTGTTGATGCATGCCGGCGCTGATGAACCACAATACATCCCGTCGGAGGCCATAAACACCCTTGGGCCAATCGGTTTTGGCAAAACCGCATGGGTAATTTATTGGGAAATCAGATATGACAAAGATCGATTCGGGGTGGGTGGGGGGTTTTCTAAAGTAAATGACCCCCGTATGTTGTTTATACTAGACCTGTCATTGCTGGTTGTTTGGTTTGAAATGATTGAATCTGAAAATTTGATAAATTAAAGCTGGTGGTTGTTATTTTTTAAAAGGCACATTACACCCGATTCTATTAAAAAAGTCCAAATCATCATGACAAAAACAATAAGCCCTAATCACAGTTGAATACAAGAGAAAAAAAAAAATCAAAATGTTCTATATCTCTCCAAATGAGCTTTAATATACAAATATTCACACATAAAACAGTATCTAAAAGGATAGCATCGTAATCGTGCTGAGCTAGAACATACATAACATGATATATATGGGGGGCACTTACTACCCCGGTCCAGTCGCGATCAGCGGAGGGTTCTACGACGATGGATTCGGGGCTTGCCGGGAGTCACTAAGGTCGCTTGCGACCGATATTCACAGGTGTCGCTGCTGCGCCGAGGTTCTTCCGCCGAAAGTTCAACTGCTTTTTCTGGTTGTATGCGACGGGTGCTTGATATGGCGAACAAATGGCCTTTTTAAATTCTGCAGTTTTTCCGAATCCTTCGGGTTTGTCCGGGGGCCAACGCCCCCGATTTATGTCGCGCGGAAAGTCGCGCAAAAGTGCGCAACAATCATGTAAAAATTACAGCGCAAGCCGGAAGGGAAAATTCGGGGAGAAAAACCCGACGGATTCGCGGCGCTTGGCAATGCGGGGACCCTTAGTACAATGTGCCCCATGGTTGTATAACAACAAAAACGTATTATTTAATGGGGGGGGGTTTAAAGCTATCGGGCCCCAACCAAAAATAGTGGTGTAAATTTGTTGTAAAACAAACTCCTTGAGGGGTTGTTTTTTTAGTTTTTAAATGGGATTATTTTTTAGGGGGTTTCTCTATTGTCTGGTATTTTATAGGCTCAGCAATTGCCACATGGCCACCTTAAAATTGTGTTTCAACAAATTGGCCCTCCAAAAGCTGTGATGGCGCTCTTTCATTCTGTTCATCGGTTAGGGCCCATAAAAGTTGTTTATACTCTACAGTACATTAGGTAGGGTATTGCCAGACTCAAGAAACTGCATATATATCTAAGTTTGGTTCTCCGATTTTATCTACATATACATTTTAGAGCTAAATAAAACATCTAGGGGGACTCATTACTACCCAGTCCTGTCGCGATCTCCAGCGCGCTTTCTCAGCGAGGATTGGGTTCTCCGGTGATTCACTTAAGGTCAATGCGCCCGATGGTTAACCATGTGTCGCTGCTGCACCGATTAACCCACTCCTATTCATGGTTGCATGTAAGTCGTGTCAAGCGACACAAATTTTTGAAATACCACGTTTTTTCCAAAGATCCGTCTGTTTTCGCGGCCAACACCCACCATTTCCGTCACGTGGCAAGCCGGCGCGGATGTGACACATCCGATCGCGGTGCGCCAAAAACAGACGGTGGTAATCTCGGGCGGCACACAGGTTAATTTCGGGAAACCTAGACTAAAAAATGAGCGATTCAGGGGCCCTTAGTAAATGGAGACCCATACGTGACAGAAAGCAGAAGGCAGACAGAAGGACCGGTAGGACAACAGAGGTACGGGGAGCTAGTAGAGTTTCCATTTGCTCCCACCATCCAGAAGCGACTCCATGCCTCTGTAGCATCTGCAGAAATTAGCATATTAGCTAGATAAAGTTGTAGATAAGGATGGAAAGTGTATAGTATTAGGGAAGCCAGTTTAGGGCTAGGATGTTACTAGGAACACACTGTAAGAGCTACCCCTAATGTAGATTCCAGATGGGTAGAGTCCGTTTTAAGCAAAGGCCCATGGTGTGCTCGCATGTAAAGGGGCGTCGATAGGTCAAAAGTCCGGGGCTCGTTTGCCCCGGAGCTTTGGACCAGTGCCCGATCTCCTCGGGTCAGCGATACATATGCACGGGAGAGTTCCTTCCCTCTCGTTCAAATCACGATCTGTTGTCCTCGATCGTGATGAGAACGAGTGCAGGCGTGCTTGCCCCTCGCAAGGACCTAGCCTACGGGGAGGGAGTTCCAGAGGACCTCAAGGACTATGATGATGTCATGATCACATTGACTGCAGGGGAGGAAAACAGAAAGCAAGCGCACAAGACAAGAAGAGAGGAGAGAGGAAGGCATCTGTGAGGTGAGACACTGACAGGGACTCGGGAAGGGGGATGAACCATTAGTGGGGCCTTATTTACTGGGGGCTTGTGAGGCACATTATTTCTGGGGGACGGTGAGGCACATTATTCATGGGGGGCTTGTGGGTGAGGCACATTACTTAAGGGGGGCGTGTGTGAGGGCACATGACTACTGGGGGCTGTGTGAGGCACATACTTGTTTTTCCTGGGGGCTGTGTGTGAGGCCCATACTTACTGGGGGGAACTGTGTGGCACATTATTTACTGGGGGGTGTGTGTGAGGCACTTAATTACTGGGGGGCTGTGAGGATGCACATTACTTACTGGGGGGCTGTGTGAGGCACATTATTTACTGGGGGATGAGGTTGTGAGGCCAATTATTACTGGGGGGGCTGTGTGTGAGGCACATATTTTACTGGGGGCGGGCTGGTGGGCCCTTAACTTATGGGGGATTGTGTGGGGCACATATTCACGGGGGCTGTGTGAGGCACATATTTACTGGGGGCTGTGGGCTGGGTGAGGCACATTAGTACTGGGGGGCTGTGTGAGGCACAGTTATTTTACGGGGGGCGGTGTGTGGGCACATTATGTATGGGGGGATGTGTGCGGAACATTAGTACTGGGGGGGGATTGTGTGAGGCACCTATTTATGGGGGACTGTGTGAGGCACCATTACTATGGGCGGATTGTGTGGGGCCACATTATACTGGGGGCTGTGGGAGGCCACATTATTTACTGGGGGGCTGTGTGACAGGCACATATTTCGGGGGGCTGTGTGTGGGCAATTATTGAATGGGGGGCTGTGTGAGAAATTATTTACTGGGGGGCTGTGTTGAGGCACATTATGTGACTGGGGGCTGTGGAGGCCACTTACTTACTGGTGGGGCCTGTGTGAGGCACTATTACTGGGGGGATGTGTGAGGCACATTATTACTGGGGGTGACTGTGTGAGCGCCAATTATTTAATGGAGGGCTGCGGGAGGCACATACTTATGGGGGGGGCTGTGTGAGGCACATATTTATGGGGGAGGTGTGAGGCACATTATTTACTGGGGGATGTGTGAGGCACATTATTTACTGGGGGGCTGTGTGGGAACATATTTCCTGGGGGGTGTGTGAGGCACATACTACTGGGGGACTGTGGTGGGGAAATTGAATGCGGGGTGTGTGTCAGGCACATTACTTACTGGGGCTGCTGGTCGAGGCACCATTACTTACTGGGGGGTGTGTGTGGGCACATTACTTACTGGGGGGATGTGTGTGAGGCACGATTACTTACTTGGGGGGCTAGGTGTGGCACATTACTTACTGGGGGGCCGTGTGTGAGGCACATTATTGACTGGGGGGCTTGTGTGAGGCCATGATTTACTGGGGGGCTTTGTGGGCACATTACTTACTGGGGGGCTGTGTCGTGAGGCACATTACTTATGGGGGCTGTGTGAGGCACATACTTATGGGGGGACTGTGTGGGGCACATACTTATGGGGGCTGTGTGAGGACCACATTACTTATGGGGGGCTGTGTGAGGCACATTAACTTATGGGGGGCTGGTGAGGCACCTACTTATGGGGGGCTGTGTGGGAACAACTTACTGGGGGGTGTGTGAGGAAATGATTTACTGGGGGGCGGTTTGGTGAGGCACATAATTTATGGGGGGCTGTGTGAGACATTATTATGGGGGGCATGGGTGTGAGCACATTTACTTATGGGGGGCTGTTTGTGAGGCACATATTTACTGGGGGGTGGGGTGAGGCACATTACTTATGGGGGGCTGGTGAGGCAATGACTTATGGGGGGCTGGTGTGAGGCACATTATTACTGGGGCGGATGTGTGAGGCACATTAATTACTGGGGGGATCTGTGTGAGCAATTACTTATTCTGGGGGGCTGTGTGAGGCACCATTCATTTTAATGAGGGGCTGGTGTGAGGACACATCCTTATGGAGGGGCGGTGTGAGGCAAATCATTACGTATGGGGGGCTGTGATGTGGAGGCACAGTACTACTGGGGGGCTGTGTGAGGCACATACTTACTGGGGGGGAGGGACTGGTGAGGCACATTACTTACTGGGGGCTGTGTAGGAATTATTTACTGGGGGGCTGTGTGAGCACATGTACTAATGGGGGAGCTGTGTGAGGACATATTACTGGGGGGATGTGTGAGGACATTATTTACTGGGGGGCGCTGTGCAGGAACATCTTTATGGGGGGTGGGTGTGAGGCACATTACTAGGGGGGCTGTGTGAAGGCACAGTATATGGGGGGCTGTGTGAGGCACATGACGTCACTGGGGGCGTTGTGAGGCACAATTTACTGGGGGGCGTGGGGGGGCACCTACTATGGCGGGGCGTGTGAGGCCACATTAGTACTGGGGGGCGTGTGAGGCACATGACTCCTTGGGGGGCTGGGTGAGGCACATTATTAATGGGGGGCTGTGTGTGAGGAAACATTACTTATGGGGGCTGTGTGAGGCACTACTTAGGGGGGGCTGTTGAGGACATACTACGGGCCCACACCCCTACAGCTCTCCTCCGCCCCCCCCTTCTTCCATCTTCTAGTCGCCCCCACTTGCGGGCTTGTGTGAGGCCCATTATTTACTGGGGGGATTGTGGGTGAGGCACATTACTTCTGGGGGGCTGTGTGAGGCACATTCACTATGGGGGGCGTGTGTGAGGCCATAATTACTGGGGGGTGGTGTGAGGGACAATTATTTACTGGGGGCTGTGCGTGAGGCACATTAATTATGGAGGGGGCTGTGTGAGGCAAATTACTTATGGGGGCTGTCTGTGTGAGGACATATTACTGGGGGGCCACTAGTGGTGAGCAACAATTACTTACTGGGGGGACTGTGGATGCACATTATACTGGGGGGCTGTGGGGAGGCACATTTATATGGGGGCTGGTGAGGCACATTACTGATGGGGGGGGCTGTGTTTGAGGCACATTAATTACTGGGGGGCGTGTGAGGCACATTATTTATGGGGGTGCTGTTGTGTGAGGCACATTACTATGGGGGGTGTTGAGGCACATTACTTATGGGGGGCTGTGGCGGTGTTGTTGAGGACAATTACTTAAGGGGCTGTGGCGTGTGTGAGGCAATTAATTTACTGGGGGGACTGGTGAGGAACATTACTTACTGGGGGCTGTGTGATGAGGCCCCATTATTTACTGAGGGGCTGTGTGTGAGGCACATACTTATGGGGGCGTGTGAGGCACATTATTATGGGGGGCTGTGTGTGAGGCACATGTACTCTTACTGGGGGCTGTGTGAGGCACATTACTTTACTGGGGGGACTGTGAGGGACATTACTGACTGGGGGGGCTGTGTGAGGCACCTTATTTACTGGGGCGTGTGAGGCACATTACTTATGGGGGCTGTGTGTGAGCACATTTACCAATTGGGGGGCTGTGGGAGGCAACATTATTTACGGGGGGCTGTGTGTGGGCAATTACTAGGGGGGGCTGTGTGTGAGGCACATTATTTACTGGGGGGCTGTGATAGGCACATTACTCACTTGGGGCTGTCGTGACTTTTGGGCCACATTATTATACTGGGGGGCTGGTTGTGAGGCACCTTACTATGGGGGGCTTGTGTGAGCCCATTCCTTCCTGGCGGGCTGTGTGAGGCACATATTTACTGGGGGGCTGTGTTGCGGACACTTGATATTCTCAGACATTTAATCCAAAAAACAGTCTTCATAAATTATGCAAATGAGCCTCAGAGACTGTGGGCTCCATAGCTGTTATACCTTTCCCTGTCAGGAATTTTTACTAATTTTTTTGCGTTATTGGCCAGAGTAAATTTTACAATTTGAAGTATACAAATAAAACCAAAATGACAACATAAAGAATTATACTATAATATACATCTAACTTTTTCGGTGACCGGAGGACACCAATAGAGTTAATGTCTCGGGCCGTACCTCCTGCCGGTGGGGACAGCAGGACAGAGCCCAAAATCTGGGAATGTCCCACTGGATCCGGATGGTTGGGAGGTATGTCCCTGTCTGACTCTTATTTTACACACACATGATAATGGTTTTGTCCACCAATTCCCTTCTGTAGAAGTAGTATTCTTCTAATAGAATATTCAACATATAATGCAATTTCTTAATACATAAGCTTGATACAATGTCACTTACCTTGAGACACTTTGCATAATATACTCTTTAATAAGTATGTTACATTTTAAGTTTAAAAGGAAATTGTCAAAGTTCGTAATGAAAAGATAAATTGATTAATTTTGTTAAAGGCTTTTATGGTCTAATAAAAACAGGTTTCATCTGTAGAGAAAAGATAAGTTACAATACGGTAACAATATGGAGCAGATCTCAGAGACGGAGGCTACAGCTGCAGGTTTATCTTTATTTTTATCCTGTCTGTCTGTACAGGTAGTTATAGCAACAAAAACTCCCTATAATCTAAAAATCGAATTCTATATTAAAACATTCTTGAGGAGGGGGGGTGGAAACAAATCAAAAAGTCACAAAATAAAGGTCAACTTCATGGTATGATGCATTCCATGGTCTAATGCATTTTTATACAACCAAGGCTTCAGATTTGTGTTAAATATCAACTGACTTGCAAATATGGACATCACACGGGTGACACCTGTGTAGCACCCATATTTTTTACATTCCCATACACTGGGAAGGCTTGTTCCACAAACATGGGCTAGCATAGGACAAGCTCTGAGTTTTATACAGCCGCCTTACGGTTCCTTAAAAAAAAACACATTGATGTGGATGGGTCCATCGAAATGAATGTGTCATTTTGCTATCCAACAAAAAATACTATGGCACAGAGACGAAAACAAAATAAGTGTAACCAGGAGAGGCTGGGCCACATAGCAGACTTCTGAATGGGTCCCCCTTCACCAGGCAATCCTCTTATCCCAGAGGGGTTGAGGGAACATACCTGTCCCAGTAACTACAGACCATTAGGGGGAGGTAGATAGCAGGAAGTTAGAGATGAGAGACTCCAAGTCCTGCTGTCCTCTCCTCTACATTTCTTATCTGAGCTCCCAATTCAGCTGTGTAAAATATTATATGTAGCACAATATGTATATAATTGTGTGTATATATTAGTGTGTCCGGTCGGATGGGGGGCCCCCTGACACTGCGGGCCCCATAGCAGCTGCTATTGCTGCTACCACTGTAGTTACACCCCTGTTAGTGTGCATGTAACATTAAAGAGAGCATGTCACCTGTAATTGGGTCACTTAACCGCCAGCAAGTCCTTAAGAGGTAGTGCTTAAGAATTGTATATCTCCATGATGTGTGCCAGCGATGAAAAACCTCTGGGCTTCACTGTGCAAGTTCTGGACATCTAATGCATGTGTAGTGCAGCCGTTCATCCCCAGATTCATTGCAAGCTCTGAACAGGGACTGCAGAAAATCTGACCTCATGGGAAAACCACCCCACAGTCTTTACTGCAGAGGAGTAACCTACAGCAATTGGTTCTTGAATGGTAATGAATGTACCCTTTACACTTGAATTTTAAAAATCTGTTCAGGACTGGGTACCTAATCTGGAAGTAATATGAAACTAATAAAGTTCGTTATCGAGTTCAGGGGAGTTTGGGTTTGCTCAATAATGTTTCTGATCTATATGTGGGGCCGAGAGACCTTTGTGCACATCATGTCCTCTAACTGATAGTTGCAACTAATTTCTTTGCATCCTTTATACTCCCTCCCATACTGGGAGCACTACACAGTTTTTGTGCAAATCTATGACAGATGGGCTGGTCTAAGTATTCTGTTGGATCTTCTGCGACAGGGGGGCGGAGCTTCCATCATACCATCAAACTGTCATTGTTCTAAAGGTATTAATCTGAGCATATTCTGCGTGTAGCGGAGCGTCTTCGTTGCATTCCAAGCTGCTTTCTCCATTGGTTTCTGATCGGTTTGGTCACAAAGGAAAAGTACTGTGAATATTAAACATCTTAGAGATGCGAATTAGAACAATAGTTGCAATTTGTATGTCCTCTTATCAACATTCTTTAATCCTCTGCGCTGTTAGATGTCTTATTTAGGCTGACGAAGATATCCACACTCTAATGATGAGTGTTTTTTTGTTAATGGAAAGGTGAAGTACACATACTGCACGGATTTATTGGAATTAGTTAGTAAATACTTGAATGCAAAATTATTTTAAACAGGCATTAAGAGGACTGGACTGGACAGCTGGACTGTCAGGTTATCATATTATCACATCAGAGAATTGCTCTTTTAAGGTTGAATTATCAGATTACGACTGATGCCATTCTGAACGGGAATAGGGACTGATTACTTAAAGGGACCACTGTCACCCACTAAGATTGCTAGCTATCAGGTCGGATATGAATGTCCCTTTTAGAGTCCTCTCTTTAATGTAAAACTCTCCCATTTAAAACATTGCCCCTAAAGGTAATGAAAATGAGCAGAGAAGAGTCATTGTTTGGCTGAGATGAGTATATTAAAAGCCTGGAGAGGGAACACCACTTAAGATGCTGCTATCTTGTGGTGGGTATCCCTCTGATTATAACTGATAAAAAATCTGCTTGTCTTTAGTTCGGTCATTGGCTCAGATCTACTACGGATATAAAAATCCTGAGGTTGTATTTACTATAAGAAAAATCAAAAAATGCCTCTGAACATGAATGTTTTACATCCTGAAAGGAATGAGGATCAGTCATGGATAAAACCAGGGACACTTACCGGCGATCGGGTTGCCATGACAGCCTTGGGTCTTCGTCAGACCGGAGGGTGCGTGTTTCTGAAGATTCGTTATGAGCCACGCAGCTCATGTTTGATCCTTTGTAAAAAATGCATACTGCAATACAGTAGTGTTTGCAGGTTATGGTAGGAATGATCAGACCATTTAAGGTTAAAGTACCCTAGATCAGTGATTTTCAACATTTTTGGAGCGCGGCACACTTTTATACTAGAAAATCTGGGGCACCCCACCAACCAAAATAGCACAAAATGACACTAAAAACAGCCAAAAGCCTCCCTTTACTAATAAAAAACCCTAGCGCTACCTTATAAAAAAAACCCCTAGCGGCCCTCCCTTATGATAAAAAACCCCTAGCAGCTCCCTTTACTACAATAACAAACACCCATAGACCTCCCTCTAATAAAACCTCTGGCCTCCCTTTACGAATAAGAGCACCTAGGGCCTCCCTTACTAATTAAAAGACCCTAACGGCCTCCTTAATAATTAAAAGAACCTAGCGGCTCTCCTTTACTAATTGAAAGAACTAGGGCCTCCCTTTACAATTAAGAGCCCCTAACGGCCTCCCTACTAATTTTAAAAGACCCTAGCAGCCTCCCTTTACTAATAAAGACCTGCGGCGCCCTTACTAATATAAAAGACACTAGCGGCGCCCTTTACTAATTAGAGCCCCTAGCGGCCTCCCTTTACTAATTAAGAGCCCCTCAGCTGCCTCCTTTACTAATTAAAAGGCCAGTACGAGGCCCCCCTTTACTAATTAAAAGGCCCTAGAGGGGCCCCCCTGATACTAATAATAAAAGGCCCTCCTAGAGGCTCCCTTTACCTAATTTAAAAGGCCTAGAGGCACCTTTATAATTGAAAGGCCCTCTAGAGGCCACCTTACTAATTAAGGCCCCAGAGGCCCCACTTTACTAATATTAAAAGGCTACAAGACGGGCCCCACTTACAATAAAAGGCTATCCCTCCTCATTAGAGGCCCCTTTTACTAATTTAATAAAGGCCTAGAGGGCCCCTTATAATTAAAAGGAACCCTGAATTGCCTTAGCAGGGAAGCCCCCCTTTTACTAATTAATTTAAAGGCCCATAGCTAGAGCCACCCCTTATTTATATAAAAGGCACCTAGCCTCTTTTTTAGAGGCTCCCCCTAACTAATAAAAAGCCCCAGACCTCCCTGTACTAATTAAAAAAAGGACCCTAGCTGCTCTTCCCTATACAAATATAACCTTATTCTAATTACACCTGATGTCTTCTCCGCGGTACCTTCACTCCTAATGGCGATCCGCCCACCCTCGGATGCTCCTGCACCGTGGACCTTGGTCACGTGACTTACGCGACCTGAAGTCGGTCAGTCACGTGATATGGGCCGCGCGCGGGTGAAGGGAGACTACAGCAAGATGGCGTGGATGTGCATCGTGACGCGTGGGGCTTTTTGTAGGGTAACGTATGCGGGAGCCGAAACACAGGGGCACAGCGCGGCGGCAGCGCTACACCAGGGACCGGCACCATAGTTCGGGGAACTTCCGCGGGCACACTAAACATGTGTCGCGGCCCACACTAGTGTGCCACGGCACACAGGTTTAAAATCACGTGCCCTAGAGGGGTCTAAAATAAAAAAAGTAATATAAATATTAATTTTGAACTTAAAGTTAAAAAAAAATTATAAAATAAAAAACATTCAAAATCACCCCCCTTTCCCTAGAACAGATATAAAACGAAAAAATAAACAGTAAAAAATCACAAACATGTTATGTATCACCGTGTTCCAAAAATGCCAAAATCTATCAAATAAAAGCCCTGGTTATGCCGGCAAAGAACCACATAACTGAAAATGGTGAATTGTTGTATGAAATGCCGAACCGACACGGACTATTTACCCATTAAAACATTTTAGTAAAAGGTGACAAAAGGTGCATAATCCTCAAAATGGGAGCGAGAATGAAGAAAATGTCAGCTCATATCGCAAAAAAAAACGACAACCTCACATAGCTCCATACAACGAAGTATGAAACAAAGTTATTGGGTCAGAATGATGGCGAAAACAAATTCGTTAGTAAAAACTGGAGCTCACAAGAAAGTGGCCGCGAATTGTTTTTTGGACCAATTTTAAACCAATTTACATTTCTGGGTTATTGGTTCTCGTATAGGCATGGAGAATAAATAATAAATAATGTAATTGATGTAAAATTTGTTAGGCAGAAAAACGCCCTCACAACAGCTCGTACACAGAAAAAAGAAATTTTTGACGGTGGGGGGGCACAAAGATGACAAACAACAAAAGGCTTGTCCTTACGGGGTTAAAAAGGAATGGACTAAACTTCGAAAAACACACTGGAAGGTAGGTGTGGCATCACATCGTGATAATCTATACAACATGGTGCAATGCCCTGACAATCTGGCCAACAGGACAGAGGAGTGTAGGAGTGTGAGAAACAGCGCCCTCTCCAGGTATAGAGATGGTCTGAAGGAGTCATGAACATTATGAGTCGTTCTGCACTGGGTTATTAGGTATTCAGCAGCTGATAGTTCTTACCAGAACAGGCAATGGTTCTGTTTAGCAATTGTATTGCACCTGTACACTGAAGTGTGATTGGATGGAGGTACGCCACCACCTGACCAGGGATAAGAAAACCCTGGATAGGGAGGGGCAAGTGTACTCTTCCAGCCACCTCTACCAAGAGAGGGCAGCTCAGATTTAGGAGCATATGTCTTACCAACAGTCCAGCCTAGGCCTCCAGGCTCGAACTATAGAGCAACTCCTGTAGAGAGGAGGAAGAAACAGTGGGGGGGTCATTACTAAGGGCCCGATTACGTGTTCCGACGTGTTACCCAATATTTCCGATTTGCAAGACGATCTTTTCCGGTGTATTGCTCAAGACCGCGAAACAAAACCGACGATTCGGAAAAAAACAAAAAAAAAAAAAAAAAACCGCCGCAATTAAAACACTAAAAGTGGCGCTTTGGGACGCGTTACCTTCACTTGTTCAGTGCTTGGTGAAAGGTTGGTGAAGTCGGTTCAGTTGCTTATTTTCACGCGACCAAGCAGCGCACCCCGTGTGGACGGCGGAGGGGGAGGGACAGGAAACTACATGATGAACTCCCGGCCTGTCCCGAAGCACACGCCGAGAACGACAGCTGAATCGCGAACGGAAGACCGGTTGTGGGGTAAGTAAATCTGCACATTGTAGTGTGCACCATCGCAGCACTACATCAGCTAAACCAGGATTTAAAAAGCTGCAGCTTACACTTTGCTCATAGCTAGCGGGACACAGCTCCATCCTCACAGTCTGCATCATGATACCAGACTGGACCGCCAGATTCCTGAGGGACCACTTGCTCAATGCCAATCCCAGTGAATCTGAAATCAGTAACCGGAAAGACTCTCAGTAACCGGAATCTGTGCTGCACGTTGTTGTCTAATAAAGACCAGGAGCTTATTTTGCATATGTACCCCTTGTCTGTCCGGTAAGGGTGTTGTTGACTGGGTACCACCAATGCTCTCCCCATCACACACCCAGGGACATATATTACGGTCACTTTCAGGGTTGACCTGGGGAAGTCCACCAGGCTTCCCTCCATAATTCTCTTCGCAAACACCACCTCTGGAGATGCCAGGTCGGTAGTGTACGTTAGGACTGCCGTCCGGTTCCCATACCAATAGGACTCCGTGTGGCACAGCGTGCTAGGCCACAACCCCAGACACTCCCGTTTTTTTGTTATTCTGGGCCCCGGAGCCTGCCTTCAGGCCCAGGCAGGAAAAAGGTTTGATGTTGCTGCCTGGTGGGGGATCGTTTGTGCAATGGCACTCATAAAACTGTTTGCTTAAAGAAGATCAGGATGTCTAAGGATGAAGGTGATATTTACACAGGCCTGGTGTGTTTATTACGGCACTGCTAGTAATGATACACTTCTCCTATATCGACTCCGTATGTACTGTGCAGCGGAGTATACCTGGTGGAGAGGCGATTTTTGGCCTGCTGGTCTCGACCTTGATTGGCAGTAGAACTATGTGCAGCAACTGAAACAGGAACTGTCACAGTCGTCTTTCTTTAATGTGCTGATCACTGAGAAGACCCACGAACTACTCTTCTGTCTTCCCATTTCACTGTACTTGCACTAGAAGTCCTTCTTAAATCTAACAAAGTTCTGACACTCCCCTGAGCTTTAATCTGTTATTTGTGAAACTCATACAATAGATATTCTGCGGAGAGCGATGCTTTAGAGCTTTCAATCTTGGGATCTAGTATGTATGACAGGTTAGTTTGATACAGCCGAAGCCATTAGATAATGAATGTCAGAACTTGATAAGAGTTAAAAATGAACAATTATCAAAAATTGCAAATTCAATGTATTTATGAATAGAATGTTAGCACTTATTCAGCGAACTCATATCGAACGATTTTCGACTGTGCTTGCATTACATGTGTATAAAATAAGAAGGGAGGAAAACAATAATATTCGTATAAATTGCACTGTCAAGGCAACAGTAATTATCACTGAGAATGGTCTTCTGATTGTTTAAGGGAACCCATTCCATTAGGTAATTAACCCGATGACCACAGTGATTGATGACTTGATGATAAATGTACGTCCAGGATCTGGGTGGGTGAGGGAACTGCCCCCCAACGAGACGGCACATTATTTTAGTCCTTGCCAGTGCTGTCACCTTTCACTATAGGGTTAACAGGAAGTAGTAGTGCCATAGCCAGGCAAATGCCCCCGCCCGGGAACTTTGTGTATTAACAGGCTGGGATCATGATGGGTGATCTATTAACATGACCGCCAGCAGCTGCTATGATGGGAATTATTTGTACTTCACAGAAAACCACCATTGGTGGTCCAAAGGTGTGCCGGTATAGTGGGGGGGGAGTCGATGATCACTCTTCCATGGCCAGTGCGTGTTGTCTGGACAAGGGCTCCAGAGTGCGCCGCAGCAGATATTGATGCACAGATCGTCAGGACAGGGTGTGTCAGTCTATTTATCTTGCATAGTGCTGACTACTGTAAATACAGTTCATGCTGTTGCAGTGTCAGTTTGTACTTTTGAAAAGTGATCGATGATTCACGTTGTTTCAAGTCCCCTAATGAGGTGGGAATTAAAATTTTTTATTTGGAGAAATTAAAAAAAATGAAAAGTAATAAAGAGTCTCCTAAATGCCATCACAAATGACCACATACTTAAAATAAAAAGATGCAAATCACCACACAAAACCGTACATAGATAACGTATGTGCCATGTCAGTTAAAAAGCATACATATAAAATAAATCACTTGCTTGTTATAGCCCAACAGTGAACACTGAAAAACAATGCCAAAAAAATTTGAATTTTTGTGCATACCCAACCAAAACAAAAAAAGCGAATAATAAAAATCAAAAAATTGATCAAAATGTCACATTTAATGAAGTTTGTCTCCTGGATGGAGCAGAGAACCAGAGAAAGCGAGAAATTGTGGTGTAAAGCTTCTAAATAGAATGGACAGAGAAGGAAAGAAAAGAACAAAGATAATTTAATTGTAAAATCCTCAGCATGGAAAAAAATCTCAGAATGGCTATGTCCATTTGTCATGTTACCCTGTAAAGGTAAAGAGGCCCCATTGGGCGTGAGATTGTGGGGCACATTACGTACCCGTTCCTGTTGCGATCCAGCCAGCGCGCGCAATTTGTACGCCGAGGGATTCGGGTGTCTTCCGGCGAAGGAAGCACTTCCCAATTCAATCAATCCGGTTTGGTAGCTATGCCAGGGTGTCCACCAGGTGCGCATGCTGCAATGAAGTCCGCAGAGTGCGCAGGAGTAGAGTGACGGAGTTCACAATCCTATCCTGGGGTTTGCAGGTAAGCGCGTGTCCCAGCGACACCGTTTTTTATTTTTTTATTAAAATACTTGCGGTTTTTGTTTTGAATCCATTCAGGTTTTCCCACGGCCCGCCCAAATTACTGTTGATGCATGCCGGCGCTGATGAACCACAATACATCCCGTCGGAGGCCATAAACACCCTTGGGCCAATCGGTTTTGGCAAAACCGCATGGGTAATTTATTGGGAAATCAGATATGACAAAGATCGATTCGGGGTGGGTGGGGGGTTTTCTAAAGTAAATGACCCCCGTATGTTGTTTATACTAGACCTGTCATTGCTGGTTGTTTGGTTTGAAATGATTGAATCTGAAAATTTGATAAATTAAAGCTGGTGGTTGTTATTTTTTAAAAGGCACATTACACCCGATTCTATTAAAAAAGTCCAAATCATCATGACAAAAACAATAAGCCCTAATCACAGTTGAATACAAGAGAAAAAAAAAAATCAAAATGTTCTATATCTCTCCAAATGAGCTTTAATATACAAATATTCACACATAAAACAGTATCTAAAAGGATAGCATCGTAATCGTGCTGAGCTAGAACATACATAACATGATATATATGGGGGGCACTTACTACCCCGGTCCAGTCGCGATCAGCGGAGGGTTCTACGACGATGGATTCGGGGCTTGCCGGGAGTCACTAAGGTCGCTTGCGACCGATATTCACAGGTGTCGCTGCTGCGCCGAGGTTCTTCCGCCGAAAGTTCAACTGCTTTTTCTGGTTGTATGCGACGGGTGCTTGATATGGCGAACAAATGGCCTTTTTAAATTCTGCAGTTTTTCCGAATCCTTCGGGTTTGTCCGGGGGCCAACGCCCCCGATTTATGTCGCGCGGAAAGTCGCGCAAAAGTGCGCAACAATCATGTAAAAATTACAGCGCAAGCCGGAAGGGAAAATTCGGGGAGAAAAACCCGACGGATTCGCGGCGCTTGGCAATGCGGGGACCCTTAGTACAATGTGCCCCATGGTTGTATAACAACAAAAACGTATTATTTAATGGGGGGGGGTTTAAAGCTATCGGGCCCCAACCAAAAATAGTGGTGTAAATTTGTTGTAAAACAAACTCCTTGAGGGGTTGTTTTTTTAGTTTTTAAATGGGATTATTTTTTAGGGGGTTTCTCTATTGTCTGGTATTTTATAGGCTCAGCAATTGCCACATGGCCACCTTAAAATTGTGTTTCAACAAATTGGCCCTCCAAAAGCTGTGATGGCGCTCTTTCATTCTGTTCATCGGTTAGGGCCCATAAAAGTTGTTTATACTCTACAGTACATTAGGTAGGGTATTGCCAGACTCAAGAAACTGCATATATATCTAAGTTTGGTTCTCCGATTTTATCTACATATACATTTTAGAGCTAAATAAAACATCTAGGGGGACTCATTACTACCCAGTCCTGTCGCGATCTCCAGCGCGCTTTCTCAGCGAGGATTGGGTTCTCCGGTGATTCACTTAAGGTCAATGCGCCCGATGGTTAACCATGTGTCGCTGCTGCACCGATTAACCCACTCCTATTCATGGTTGCATGTAAGTCGTGTCAAGCGACACAAATTTTTGAAATACCACGTTTTTTCCAAAGATCCGTCTGTTTTCGCGGCCAACACCCACCATTTCCGTCACGTGGCAAGCCGGCGCGGATGTGACACATCCGATCGCGGTGCGCCAAAAACAGACGGTGGTAATCTCGGGCGGCACACAGGTTAATTTCGGGAAACCTAGACTAAAAAATGAGCGATTCAGGGGCCCTTAGTAAATGGAGACCCATACGTGACAGAAAGCAGAAGGCAGACAGAAGGACCGGTAGGACAACAGAGGTACGGGGAGCTAGTAGAGTTTCCATTTGCTCCCACCATCCAGAAGCGACTCCATGCCTCTGTAGCATCTGCAGAAATTAGCATATTAGCTAGATAAAGTTGTAGATAAGGATGGAAAGTGTATAGTATTAGGGAAGCCAGTTTAGGGCTAGGATGTTACTAGGAACACACTGTAAGAGCTACCCCTAATGTAGATTCCAGATGGGTAGAGTCCGTTTTAAGCAAAGGCCCATGGTGTGCTCGCATGTAAAGGGGCGTCGATAGGTCAAAAGTCCGGGGCTCGTTTGCCCCGGAGCTTTGGACCAGTGCCCGATCTCCTCGGGTCAGCGATACATATGCACGGGAGAGTTCCTTCCCTCTCGTTCAAATCACGATCTGTTGTCCTCGATCGTGATGAGAACGAGTGCAGGCGTGCTTGCCCCTCGCAAGGACCTAGCCTACGGGGAGGGAGTTCCAGAGGACCTCAAGGACTATGATGATGTCATGATCACATTGACTGCAGGGGAGGAAAACAGAAAGCAAGCGCACAAGACAAGAAGAGAGGAGAGAGGAAGGCATCTGTGAGGTGAGACACTGACAGGGACTCGGGAAGGGGGATGAACCATTAGTGGGGCCTTATTTACTGGGGGCTTGTGAGGCACATTATTTCTGGGGGACGGTGAGGCACATTATTCATGGGGGGCTTGTGGGTGAGGCACATTACTTAAGGGGGGCGTGTGTGAGGGCACATGACTACTGGGGGCTGTGTGAGGCACATACTTGTTTTTCCTGGGGGCTGTGTGTGAGGCCCATACTTACTGGGGGGAACTGTGTGGCACATTATTTACTGGGGGGTGTGTGTGAGGCACTTAATTACTGGGGGGCTGTGAGGATGCACATTACTTACTGGGGGGCTGTGTGAGGCACATTATTTACTGGGGGATGAGGTTGTGAGGCCAATTATTACTGGGGGGGCTGTGTGTGAGGCACATATTTTACTGGGGGCGGGCTGGTGGGCCCTTAACTTATGGGGGATTGTGTGGGGCACATATTCACGGGGGCTGTGTGAGGCACATATTTACTGGGGGCTGTGGGCTGGGTGAGGCACATTAGTACTGGGGGGCTGTGTGAGGCACAGTTATTTTACGGGGGGCGGTGTGTGGGCACATTATGTATGGGGGGATGTGTGCGGAACATTAGTACTGGGGGGGGATTGTGTGAGGCACCTATTTATGGGGGACTGTGTGAGGCACCATTACTATGGGCGGATTGTGTGGGGCCACATTATACTGGGGGCTGTGGGAGGCCACATTATTTACTGGGGGGCTGTGTGACAGGCACATATTTCGGGGGGCTGTGTGTGGGCAATTATTGAATGGGGGGCTGTGTGAGAAATTATTTACTGGGGGGCTGTGTTGAGGCACATTATGTGACTGGGGGCTGTGGAGGCCACTTACTTACTGGTGGGGCCTGTGTGAGGCACTATTACTGGGGGGATGTGTGAGGCACATTATTACTGGGGGTGACTGTGTGAGCGCCAATTATTTAATGGAGGGCTGCGGGAGGCACATACTTATGGGGGGGGCTGTGTGAGGCACATATTTATGGGGGAGGTGTGAGGCACATTATTTACTGGGGGATGTGTGAGGCACATTATTTACTGGGGGGCTGTGTGGGAACATATTTCCTGGGGGGTGTGTGAGGCACATACTACTGGGGGACTGTGGTGGGGAAATTGAATGCGGGGTGTGTGTCAGGCACATTACTTACTGGGGCTGCTGGTCGAGGCACCATTACTTACTGGGGGGTGTGTGTGGGCACATTACTTACTGGGGGGATGTGTGTGAGGCACGATTACTTACTTGGGGGGCTAGGTGTGGCACATTACTTACTGGGGGGCCGTGTGTGAGGCACATTATTGACTGGGGGGCTTGTGTGAGGCCATGATTTACTGGGGGGCTTTGTGGGCACATTACTTACTGGGGGGCTGTGTCGTGAGGCACATTACTTATGGGGGCTGTGTGAGGCACATACTTATGGGGGGACTGTGTGGGGCACATACTTATGGGGGCTGTGTGAGGACCACATTACTTATGGGGGGCTGTGTGAGGCACATTAACTTATGGGGGGCTGGTGAGGCACCTACTTATGGGGGGCTGTGTGGGAACAACTTACTGGGGGGTGTGTGAGGAAATGATTTACTGGGGGGCGGTTTGGTGAGGCACATAATTTATGGGGGGCTGTGTGAGACATTATTATGGGGGGCATGGGTGTGAGCACATTTACTTATGGGGGGCTGTTTGTGAGGCACATATTTACTGGGGGGTGGGGTGAGGCACATTACTTATGGGGGGCTGGTGAGGCAATGACTTATGGGGGGCTGGTGTGAGGCACATTATTACTGGGGCGGATGTGTGAGGCACATTAATTACTGGGGGGATCTGTGTGAGCAATTACTTATTCTGGGGGGCTGTGTGAGGCACCATTCATTTTAATGAGGGGCTGGTGTGAGGACACATCCTTATGGAGGGGCGGTGTGAGGCAAATCATTACGTATGGGGGGCTGTGATGTGGAGGCACAGTACTACTGGGGGGCTGTGTGAGGCACATACTTACTGGGGGGGAGGGACTGGTGAGGCACATTACTTACTGGGGGCTGTGTAGGAATTATTTACTGGGGGGCTGTGTGAGCACATGTACTAATGGGGGAGCTGTGTGAGGACATATTACTGGGGGGATGTGTGAGGACATTATTTACTGGGGGGCGCTGTGCAGGAACATCTTTATGGGGGGTGGGTGTGAGGCACATTACTAGGGGGGCTGTGTGAAGGCACAGTATATGGGGGGCTGTGTGAGGCACATGACGTCACTGGGGGCGTTGTGAGGCACAATTTACTGGGGGGCGTGGGGGGGCACCTACTATGGCGGGGCGTGTGAGGCCACATTAGTACTGGGGGGCGTGTGAGGCACATGACTCCTTGGGGGGCTGGGTGAGGCACATTATTAATGGGGGGCTGTGTGTGAGGAAACATTACTTATGGGGGCTGTGTGAGGCACTACTTAGGGGGGGCTGTTGAGGACATACTACGGGCCCACACCCCTACAGCTCTCCTCCGCCCCCCCCTTCTTCCATCTTCTAGTCGCCCCCACTTGCGGGCTTGTGTGAGGCCCATTATTTACTGGGGGGATTGTGGGTGAGGCACATTACTTCTGGGGGGCTGTGTGAGGCACATTCACTATGGGGGGCGTGTGTGAGGCCATAATTACTGGGGGGTGGTGTGAGGGACAATTATTTACTGGGGGCTGTGCGTGAGGCACATTAATTATGGAGGGGGCTGTGTGAGGCAAATTACTTATGGGGGCTGTCTGTGTGAGGACATATTACTGGGGGGCCACTAGTGGTGAGCAACAATTACTTACTGGGGGGACTGTGGATGCACATTATACTGGGGGGCTGTGGGGAGGCACATTTATATGGGGGCTGGTGAGGCACATTACTGATGGGGGGGGCTGTGTTTGAGGCACATTAATTACTGGGGGGCGTGTGAGGCACATTATTTATGGGGGTGCTGTTGTGTGAGGCACATTACTATGGGGGGTGTTGAGGCACATTACTTATGGGGGGCTGTGGCGGTGTTGTTGAGGACAATTACTTAAGGGGCTGTGGCGTGTGTGAGGCAATTAATTTACTGGGGGGACTGGTGAGGAACATTACTTACTGGGGGCTGTGTGATGAGGCCCCATTATTTACTGAGGGGCTGTGTGTGAGGCACATACTTATGGGGGCGTGTGAGGCACATTATTATGGGGGGCTGTGTGTGAGGCACATGTACTCTTACTGGGGGCTGTGTGAGGCACATTACTTTACTGGGGGGACTGTGAGGGACATTACTGACTGGGGGGGCTGTGTGAGGCACCTTATTTACTGGGGCGTGTGAGGCACATTACTTATGGGGGCTGTGTGTGAGCACATTTACCAATTGGGGGGCTGTGGGAGGCAACATTATTTACGGGGGGCTGTGTGTGGGCAATTACTAGGGGGGGCTGTGTGTGAGGCACATTATTTACTGGGGGGCTGTGATAGGCACATTACTCACTTGGGGCTGTCGTGACTTTTGGGCCACATTATTATACTGGGGGGCTGGTTGTGAGGCACCTTACTATGGGGGGCTTGTGTGAGCCCATTCCTTCCTGGCGGGCTGTGTGAGGCACATATTTACTGGGGGGCTGTGTTGCGGACACTTGATATTCTCAGACATTTAATCCACACACTCTAATGATGAGTGTTTTTTTGTTAATGGAAAGGTGAAGTACACATACTGCACGGATTTATTGGAATTAGTTTAGATAAATACTGAATGCAAAATTATTTTAAACAGGCATTAAGAGGACTGGACTGGACAGCTGGACTGTCAGGTATCATATTATCACATCAGAGAATTGCTCTTTTTAAGGTTGAATTATCAGATTACGAGATGCCATTCTGAACGGGAATAGGGACTGATTACTTATAGGGACACTGTCACCCACTAAGCTGCTAGCATCTTCAGGTCGGGTATGAAATGTCCCTTTTAGAATCCCCTCTTTAATGTTAAAACTTTCCCATTTAAAACATTGCCGCTAAAGGTATATGCAAATGAGCAGAGCAGAGTCATTGTTTGGCTGAGATGAGTCATATTAAAAGCCTGGAGAGGGAACACCACTTAAGATGCTGCTATCTTGTGGTGGGTATCCATCTGATATACTGATAAAAAATCTGCTTGTCTTTAAGTGTCGGTCATTGGCTCAGACTCTACTACAGATATATAAATCCTGAGGTTGTATTCTACTTATAGAAAAATCAAAAAATGCCCTGAACATGAATGTTTACATCCTGAAAGGAATGAGGATCAGTCATGGATAAACCAGGGACACTTACCGGCGATCGGTTGCCATGACAGCCTTGGGTCTTCGTCAGACCGGAGGGTGCATGGTTTCTGAAGATTTGTTATGAGCCAGTAGCTCATTGTATTGAATCCTTTGTAAAATTGCCATATACTGCAATACAGTAGTTTTGCAGTATATGGTAGGAATGATCAGACCATTTAAGGTTAAAGTACCCTAGATCAGTGATTTTCAACCTTTTTTGAGCCGCGGCACACTTTTTATACTTAGAAAATCCTGGGGCACACCACCAACCAAAATAGCACAAAATGACACTAAAACAGCCATAAAAGGCCTCCCTTTACTAATAAAAAACCCCTAGCGGCCTCCCTTTACTAATAAAAAACCCCTAGCGGCCTCCCTTTACTAATAAAAAACCCCTAGCAGCCTCCCTTTACTAATAAAAAAAACCCTAGCAGCCTCCCTTTACTAATAAAAACCTCTAGCGGCCTTCCCTTTACGAATTAAGAGCACCTAGCGGCCTCCCTTTACTAATTAAAAGACCCTAGCGGCCTCCCTTTAATAATTAAAAGACCCTAGCGGCCTCCCTTTACTATTAAGAGCCCCTAACGGCCTCCTTTACTAATTTAAAGACCCTAGCAGCAGCCTCCCTTTACTAATTAAAGACCCTAGCGGCCGCCCTTACTAATTAAAGACCCTAGCGCGCCGCCCTTTACTATTAAGAGCCCCTAGCGGCCTCCCTTTCTATTAAGAGCCCCTAGCTTCCTCCTTTACTAATTAAAAGGCCCTAGAGGCCCCCCTTTACTAATTAAAAGGCCCTAGAGGCCCCTCTTTACTAATTAAAAGGCCATAGAGGCCTCCCTTTACTAATTAAAAGGCCCTAGAAGCCCCCCTTTACTAATTAAAAGGCCATAGAGGCCCCTCTTTACTAATTAAAAGGCCCTAGAGGCCTCCCTTAACTAATAAAAAGCCCCAGCCTCCCTTTACTAATAAAAAAAGACCCTAGCTGCCTTCCCTATACAAATAATAACCTTATATACTTACCCTTGATGTCTTCTTCCGCGTACCTTCACTCCTAATGGCGATCCGCCCACCCTCTGTAGCTCCTGCACCGTGCGCCTCTGGTCACGTGACTTACGCGACCTGACGTCAGGTCAGTCACGTGATATGGGCCGCGCGGTGCAGGAGCTACAGAAGATGGGCGGATCGCTGACGCGGGGCTTGTAGGTAAGTATGGGGGCCGAAACACAGGGGCACGGCGGCAGCGCTACACAGGGGCACCATAGTTCGGGGAACTTTCCCCGCGGCACACTAAACCATGTGTCGCGGCACACTAGTGTGCCACGGCACACAGGTTTAAAATCACTGCCCTAGAGGGTCTAAAAAATAGTAATAAAAATTTAATTTAAATAAAGTTAAAAAAAAATTATAAAATATAAAAAATTCAAATCACCCCCCTTTCCCTAGAACAGATATAAAACGAAATAAACAGTAAAAATCACAAACATGTTATGTATCACCGTGTTCCAAAATGCCAAAATCTATCAAAATATAAAGCCGGTTATTGCCGGCAAAGAACCACATAACTGAAAATGGTGTTGAAATGCCCGAAACGTGACTTTTACACCATTTTACATAACATTTTTATTAAAAGTGATCAAAAGGTCGCATAATCCTCAAAATGGGAGCAATGAAAATGTCAGCTCATCTCGCAAAAAACGACACCTCACATAGCTCCATACAACGAAGTATGAAAAAGTTATTAGGGTCAGAAGATGGCGAAACAAAGTCGTAAAAACTGAGCTCACAAGAAAGTGGCGCGAATTTGTTTTTTGACCAATTAAACCACATTTTGGTATTTGGTTTCTCAGTATATGGCATGGAATAATAAATAATGTAATTGAGAAGTAAAATTTGTTAGGCAGAAAATACGCCCTCACACAGCTCTGTACACAGAAAAAAGAATTTTTGAAGGTGGGGGGCAAAAAAATGACCAAAAAAAGGCTTTGTCCTTAAGGGGTTAAAATGAATGGCTAAACTTCGAAAAAAACACTGGAAGGGTGAGCATCACATCAGTGATATCTATACAACATGGTGCAACATCCCTGCCAATACATGGACAGAGGAGTAGTTGAGAACAGCGCCCTCTCCAGGTTAGGAGCTGTCTGAAGGAGTCATGAACATTCTAGTACGTTCTAGCACTGGGTTATTAGGTATTCAGCAGCTGTAGGTTCTACCAGAACAGGCAATGGTTCTGTCTAGCAATTGTATTGCACCATGTACACTGAAGTGTGATTGGAGAGTAAGCCACCACCTGACCAGGATAAGAAAACCCCTGGATAGGGAGGGGCAAGTCCTCTTCCCAGCCACCTCTTACCAGAGAGGTCAGATCTTAGAGCATATGCTCTTACCACAGTCCGCCTAGGCCTCAGCTCTCACTATAGAGCACATCCTGTCATAGAGGAGAGAAACAGTGGGGGTCATTTACTAAGGGCCCGATTCGCGTTTTCCCGACGTGTTACCCAAATATTTCCGATTTGCGACGATTTTCCCTGTATTGCCTCAAGAGCGAAAAACCCGACGGATTCGGAAAAACCGCCGCATTTAAAACAATAAAAGTGTCGCTTGGGACGCGCTTACCTTCACTTGGTCCGGCTTGGTGAAGTTGAGTGCGTTCAGATGCTATTCAGCGCAGCAGCGCCACCCGGTGGACGGCGGAGGAACTACCTTGATGAATCCCGGCCTGTCCCGAATCCACCGCAGAGAACACGCCGCTGAATCGCGAACGGACCGGGTAAGTAAATCTGCCCCATTGTCTGTGCACCATCAGCACTAACACTCAGCTAAACCCAGGATTAAAGCTGCAGCTTCCACATCTGGACACAGCTCCATCCCAGTCTGCATCTGCTACCAGACTGGTGACCCAATTCCTGAGGACCACTCTCAATGCCCACTCCAGTAATCTGAAATCTCCAGTAATCCGGAATCTCCAGTAATCCGGAATCTGTGCCTGCAGTTGTTCTAATAAAGAACCATGAGTTATTTTGCACTATGTCCCCTTGTCTGTTCCCTGGATAAGGCTGTACCACCAATGGCTCCCCATCCATCACCCAGGGACATATATTACGGATACTCAGGGGTTGACCTGGGGAGTCCACCAGCCTCTCCCTCCATATTTCTTGCACACACCACCTGCTGGAGACCTGCCAGGCTGTAGGACAGCCCTCCGGTCCCCATACCAAGGACCGTGGCCACAGCGTGCCTAGGCCACAACCGCCAGCCACTCCGGTATTCTGGGCCCCGGCTGCCTCCAGGCCCCAAGGAAAAGGTTAGGCCCTGGTGGGGGATGTTGCAATGGCATAAAACTGTGTCTAAAGAAGATCAGGAGTCTCGGAGAGGTGATATTTCCCAGGCCTTGTGTTTATTAGGCACTTGCTAGTAATGAACACTTCTCCTATAGACTCCTGTATGTCACCTGTGGCAGCGGACTGCCTGCTCTCTCTGCTGGAGGCTGCTGCAGCAATGAACAGAACTGTCACAGTCGTCTTTAATGTGCTGATCACTGAAAGAACCCCCTCACTACTCTCCTGTCTTCCCCTTCACTGTCTGCACTAGACGTCTTAACACAAAGTTCTGCACTCCCTGAGCTTTAATCTGTTATTTTGCATGTAACTCATACAATAGATATTCTGCCTGGAGAAGATCTTAGAGCTTTCATCTGGGATCCTTAGATTGATAGATGGTTTATACAGCCGAAGCCATAGATAATGAATGTCAGACTTGATAAGAGTTAAAAATGAAAATTATCAAAATTTGCATATTTATGAATAGAATGTAGCTATTATTCAGCGAAACTCATCATCGAAAGATTTCTAGTACTGCATTTACATGTGTATGAAATAAAGAGGAAACAATATATTCTATAGTATAAATTGCAGTCAAAATTATCACTGAGAATGGCTTCTGATTTTTAAGGGAAACCTACCATCAGGATATTAACCCCTTGACCACGTATGATGTAAATGTACGTCCAGGTCGGTGGGTAACTGCCGCCCCGGACGTACATTTTCGTCCTGCAGTGCTGTCACCTTCACAATTGTTAACAGTGACAGTAGTGCCAGAGCCAGGCAACATGCGCCAGCCGGGACTCTGATGTAACAGCTGGGATCATGATGGTGATTAAACATGACCGCAGCATCTATAGGGCTTCTGTACCTTCCCGCCCCCACCATTGGTGCCCAAGGTGCCGGGTAGTGGGGGGCGTTGATCATCTCCATGGCAGTGCCGTTGTCTGGACAAGGGCTCCAGAGCTGCCGCCAGCAGAATGATGACAGATCCTGTCAGAGACAGGAGTGTGTGTCAGTCTATTTATCTGCATAGGCTGACTACTGTAATACACTGTCATGCTGTATGGCAGTGTATTACTTTGAACAAGTGATCAGATGATCACTTGTTCAAGTCCCAGAGTGGGACATTAAAATTTTTTATTTGGAAATTAAAAAAATTGAAAGTAATAAAAGTCTCCTAAATGCCTCAAAGTCCTACATATTAAAATAAAAAGTGCAAATCACCACACAAACAGTACATATAACGTATTGCCATGTCCGTAACAATGCATACAATAAAATAAAATCATTGTTAAGCCCATACAGTGAACACTGAAAAAAATGCCAAAAATTTGAATTTTTGTGCATCCAACCAAACAAAAAAAGAAATAAAAAATTGATCAAAATGTCACATTTAATTGTTTGTCTCCCTTGCTGGGGCAGAGAAAATTTGTGGTAAATCTAAAATCAAATGGACAGAGAAGAACAAGAAAATATTATTACTTGTAAATCCAGCATGGAAAAAAATCTCAAATGCTATGTCCATTTGTCATTTACCTGTAAATGTAAAGAGGCCCATTGGGCTGAGATTGTGGGGCACATTTACTTACCCGTTCCTGTTGCGATCCAGCGGCGCATTGTACGCCGAGGATTCGGGTCTTCCGGCAAATCACTAAGGTAGTGCGCCCGATGTCCACCAGGTGTCGCTGCTGCACTGAAGTCCGCCAGAGTTCGCCGGAGTTCACCATCCTATCCTGGGTGCAGGTAAGCGCGTGTCCAGCGACACATTTTTTTTTAAAATACTGCGGTTTTTCTGAATCCATCAGGTTTTCCCACGGCCACGCCCCCAATTACCGTTGCATGCATGCCGGCGCTGATGCACCACAATCCGATCACGTGCGCCAAAAACCTGGGGCAATTCGGTGCAAACCGGTAATTTTTGGGAAATCCGATGAAAAAGATCGATTCGGGTCCTTAGTAAATGACCCCCTGTATGTCTGTTTATACTAGACCTAGTTCATGCTGGTTGAAAATATTGATAAAGCTGTTGGTTTTTTATTTAAAAGTCACATTTACACCACGATTCTATTAAAAAAGTACAACTCATCATGCAAAACATAAGCCCTAATACAGTTGAATCAAGAAAAAAAAATCAAAATGTTATACCTCTCCAAATGAGCTTTTACTATACAAAATTATTCACACATAAAACAGCTATATAAAAGAGATATCATCGTAATCGTGCTGAAGCATAGAACATAAATAACATGATATATATGGGGGCACATTTACTTACCCGGTCCAGTCGCGATCCAGCGGCGGGTTCTCCGACGCTGATTCGGGTTCTGCCGGGATTCACTAAGGTCCGTGCGCCGATATTCACCAGGTGTCGCTGCTGCGCCGAGGTCCGCCGAAGTTCACCTGCTTTTTTCTGGTGTATGCGAGTGCTTGATCTTGCGACACAAATGGCTTTTTAAATTCTGCAGTTTTTCCGAATCCTTCGGGTTGTCCGGTGGCCACGCCCCCCGATTTCTGTCGCGCGAAAGTCGCGCAAAAGTGCGCCACAATCCTGTAAAATACAGCGCAAAGCGGAAATATTCGGGAAAAACCCGACGGATTCGCGGCTGCGGACCCTTAGTAAATGTGCCCCATGGTGTATAAAACAAAAACGTATTTAATGGGGTAACGCCACCACAAAAATAGTGTAACAATACTCCTTGAGGGGTTTAGTTTTTAAATGGGATTATTTTTTAGGGGTTTCTCTTGTTCTGGTATTTTATAGGCTCAGCAATTGCCACATTGCACCTTAAAATTGTTTCAACAAAATTGGCCCTCCAAAAGCGTGATGGCGCTCTTTCCCTTCTGTCATCTGTTATGGGCCCATAAAGTTGTTTATATCTACAGTACATGTAGGGTATTGCCAGACTCAAGAAACTGCATAATATAATCTAAGTTGTGTTTTCTCATTTTATCCTACATATACATTTTAGAGCTAAATAAACATATAGGGGCTCATTTACTTACCCAGTCCTGTCGCGATCCAGCGGCGCTTTCTCAGACGAGGATTCGGGTCTTCCGGTGATTCACTAAGGTCATGCGCCCGATGTTCACCAGGTGTCGCTGCTGCACCGAGTTCACCATCCTATTCCTGGTGCATGTAAGTGCGTGTCAAGCGACACAAATTCTTTTTTAAATACCACGTTTTTTCCAAATCCGTCCTGTTTTCCGACGGCCACACCCACCGATTTCCGTCACGTGCAAGCCGGCGCGGATGTGACACAATCCGATCGCGTGCGCCAAAAACCAGGGTAATTCGGCGCACACCGGTAATTTTCGGGAAACCTGACTAAAATGAGCGATTCGGGCCCTTAGTAAATGAGCCCCATAGTGACAGAAGCAGAAGGCAGAAGGAGGTAGGACAACAGAGGCTACTGGGGAGTAGAGTTTCCATTTGCTCCCACAATCCAGAAAGGCGACTCCATGCCTCTGTAGCATCTGCAGAAATTAGCATATTAGCTAGATAAAGTGTAGATAAGGCTGGAAAGTATTATAGTATTAGGGAAAGCCAGTTTAGGGCTCAGGATGTTACTAGGAACACACTGTAAGATCTACCCTAATGGTAGATTCCAGATGGTAGATTTCCTTTAAGCAAAATGCATGGATGATCGCCATACAGGGGCGTCGCTAGGTCAAAAGATCCGGGGCTCGTGCCCCGGATCTTTTGGCCAGTGCCCCGAATCTCCTCGGGTCAGCAGATCATCTGCCCGGGAGATTCCTTCCCTCTCGTTCACATCACGATCTGTGTCCTCAGATCGTGATGAGAACGAGTGCAGGCGCTGCTTTCCCCTGCAACATTACTTACTGGGGGACTGTGTGAGGCACATTACTTACGGGGGGGCTGTGTGGGGCACATTACTTACTGGGGGACTGTGTGGTCACATTACTTACTGGGGGGCTGTGTGGGGGACATTTCTTGGAGCGTGTTCACACATGGCACTAGGACAGGCCTCGGTTTGATCACATATATTTTCCAGTAATACACATGTGATGGGTAACACGCTCCTGGTTTTGTTTAAATGCAAGACAAACGTGTGAGCGCAGCCTTACAGTATATGGAGAGATTGTTAGGGGCGGCAGCAGGATAACACTGCCCGGGAACCAAGATGTAGGGACAATGAGGAACATAAGATGTGGTGATGGGGATTTCTCCTTTGTTCTCTGTAGCTGTATATACCAGAAGTAACCTTGTTATTGGCACAACCACATGTGATGGGGTTATGTACAGGAGGGGGCATTACTGAAAGTGCAATACACATGCATTGGGGCCCGTGCCCCGGATCTTTTACCACCCTAGCAACGCCCCTGTCGCCATAATTTGATTTAATTTTCCAGGGTTTTGATATTATTCACCCAGGATTATATTGGGAGCCACCAGAATCAATGGTAGCAGGGGATCTACACTGATAACTACGCTATATGTTTTGTTATCTAACCCTATCTCCATACATCTACCAGTTCTTCACCCCATTGCAACTAAAATCAACCATTTCATGTCCAATACAGAGCTTTCTCCTGCAAAACAAATCCTGTCATATTGAAAATCTAGTATAGTGCTCAGCTTTTTCAGTTGATATATTTGTAGTATGGACATGTCATATTGGCGCTCACACTTTAGTAGCAGGGCCACTTTTCGGTCTGCAAGCCATAGTCCATGCCTTTACATGTGGTCCATCTAACATCATATGGGGAGCAACACTCACCCTGCAGATGTTCGTAGGAAATGATGACTTTACAGCAGAAAAAGGGGGGCACGAAGCATGAGGATTATCCCTCCGCAACGTGAACATGCTCAATAGAACACTATGGGGCTGCGAGTTAGCCGCAGTTTCTTACACATTATACTCTGTCTGTCATGTTTTTATAACAAAAAACCTTTATTAACAAAACAAACTGAAAAGTAAAGAACAAGCAACAAAAGTAAAGTGCGGAGTCCAAGACAGGTCAGCATGGCAAGATACAGGTTTCCAAGGCAGGCATGGCAAAAAACAGAAGTCTAAAGCAGGGATGGCAGGATACACAGGAGTCCAAGCCAGGCAGGAAAAGATTCTTCACACATATTGTTCTTCACATACTATTGTGAAGAACACCTTTCTGCATTTATGTCTTCTGATAAGTTATCAGATGTACGGAAACATCTGCAATGTCTTCTTCACTGTGTTCATTGTGTTCACTGTGTTCTTCACTTAAATGATCCTTAATGATCCTTAAATGATCCTGTGTTCACTGTGTTTCCTTAAGTGAAAGCTTGTTCTCGAGCAGGCAAAATACTCGTCAGAGCAACGAGTCGTACGCTAATACTCGAACAAGCATCAAGCTCGGATGAGTATACTCGCTCATCTCTAGTCATGACCCTAATTACTAGCGACCCAGCCTGCCTGCAGAGGGTCATGGCAATGTCCTTGCGCATGAAGCCTAATACTGTGCCCCAATACAACCATCCTCCATCAGCCATTGTTCTGTGTCTCATTACAATACCAGTAGAATAAAATAAAAATCATATAAAATAACTTTCCTCATTTAAAAATGTCTAATCCATCTTCCTAGACCATTCTTCACAATATGAAAAATGGAAAAACATTTACTTTTGAAGCCAACAGATGGTTATCAAAGAATCGTGGAAATGGAGATTTGATGTGCGAGCTTCCAGTCATTGAAAACGGAGCTGGGATTTATCCAGGTACATATCATAGACATGACTAAGACCTGTCCTTCCTCCTACAGTCTGTATGCAGAGGATCTGCTGGCGGATACGACTGTATAACCTACATGTGATTTATCCTATGCTGCTCACTCAACCATAACAATTCCTCTACAATAAATGCTGCATTTTACTTTTATTTTGCATTTGCTTATTAAGTACTGAATGGTTGTTTATGAGGCTAATAAAAATTTCTGCTCACTCCAATTTCTAATCTTCCCTTAATGAGCTGCATTTATATGTTCTGGGTCTCACAGCACAGTAACATTATATGTGCCGCTGTTAAAGAAAAACATTCTCTTTTTTTCTCACTTTATATTTGCTCTCTGGATTTCCTGTTACCGAATTTCCATTATCTTCTAACAACACTGAACTATACACTAGTAATAGATAGAGTGTAGAAGGAGGGTAAAGGGGCTGCAGCTGCAGCATCTCACCCCCCGATATGAATCCGCACACTGGGAGAGGATTTTTGACATATTTTCTCCTTTATCTCTACATAAACTCATTTTTCTTTCAAAGCTTTGTCTATCCTGGCTCACATGATGAACAAATCAATTAATCGATTAGTAGATTTGGTATGAATCTGCTAACATTTTTTTCATTAGGGTTAGTATTAGGGTCAGGTAAAGGATTATCATTAGGGTTAGTCCTAGTCCTAATTCTAACCCTAACCCTAATGATAAAAAGAGAAAATTAACTAAATGAGATAGGAACTTTTAATTAAAAAAAAAAAAAATCAGTGTTTAAGAGAACTAATGGGTGATATATAATTCAGAACAATTCGATTCAGATCTAAACCAAATATTTAAAAACTTTGGCGAAACGTCACCAAATCTTGAGTTTTACATCTCTACAAACAATCTTGTGTAAGCTATAATGATTGCCATAATATAAACCATAGTGGGGTAATTACCTCAAATATATTTTCTCTACAATCCCCCATTTTATATAAGGAATAAAGTACAGAACTGATTATTATATATATATATATATATATATATAATATATATATATATATATATATTATTACCAACAGTGTTATTCCAACCCCAAAGTCTTAGGACTGCTCTATATAGATATGTATGAGCTTTCTTTGCTATTTGATTGTGGCAATCCAACTACTGGGACCCACCCCCAATCATGAGAATGGACAAGAATGGGGGATCATGTTCTCACTAAATGATGCTTCCTGTCGCTCCATTTAATGCTATGGGAAAATCGGAAATTGGCAAGCACAGCACTCCATAGGCAGTGCATAGAGATGGAGAGCACATGTTCAACCTGCCATTCCATCATTTAGTAAGAATTGGCTCCACCAATTAGCAAAAAATTGGCTTTTTGCGAACTGCAGGGGACTCATTCTAATGATTGGAGAAGTTCGGACGGACCCCCACCCATCAGGTTTTTATTACCATCCTGTGGATAAGGGATGACAGTGAAACTTGTGGCAACTGCTTTATGCCTGAACTAATACATTTCATGGATCACTATTACAGGTTTTGCCAAATTTAACATGACGGCTAAAGCATAAAGGAAACATTTTCCATTGATTTCAATGGTGTTCGTTGTGTAAGATCCTGGTACAGCGTGTTATCAAAGTCAGGTTAAACATGACCATATTTGACTATGATACAGTTTGGCATAAGAAGGGTCTGTCTATTATCTATGTTTGTATCTATGAACCATAAGCAGAAACATACAAGATTTGGGCAAAGCTAACACCTTGATACTGAATGCACTACACTCTCTCAATACTGAAAAGCATTACGCAGAGTTTTACATTTGATATAGTTTCATATTTATTTAGATTTACTGTTTTAGTTCCTACATTTATGTTATGCTGCTTATTCTCAATTTCATTGTTGAGCCCGTAGCCCCATAAAATCACCCAATACCTTACAATATTTCAGTCCAAAATAAAATGAAGCCTTCCTTATCTGTTCAGTGCCCTGAAAGGTACATTTTAGAATTGCTTTTCCTTTCACATTTAATTTGAGACTCTTTTGTTAATATCCGCTTTTGGAAAGAAATGACTGAATGTATTACAAATCAGCTTAGAATTCTTGTATTTCTTCATATTAGATCTGGTAGCTGTGGTTCTGCCTGCTAAACAGTAACACAAACCAAAGAAAAGACAGTAATTGCAGCTTGTAATTTATAAAGTGCCGGGTGGCTGCATGGACTGAGACATTCAAAAACAACCTCTTAAAGGAAGTCTACCACCAGGAACCCGAAAACTGAGCAACCCAACCAGAACTGGGGAGGGAGGGCATTTTTTATTTGCTTTCCGACAGTTTTTCTTTTTTTGTTTCTGCGTTTTATGCACCATATTTATGACATGGCTGCACCACAATTTAGCTTCCTTTCTGCCACACACCATTTTCTATTTTTTGTCACTCAATTTGGCCGCAGCTTTTGAATCCAAAGATTTTTCCTGCAAATCTAGTTTCCAGACACTTTTTGTACTTATGATCAGAGGACCAAAGTCCTGGCGGGGTCTGTACATATTCTCAGAAAATACCTTAGCCACTCAAGAAACCCATATCTGGCTTTCAATAAAACTTAACTTTTATTAATATATATATTGTTTTTTTTAAAAAAAGTGAAAACAGTGATTGAAAATCAAATGCAAAACACAAGTATCCAGATGTGTTGTTCTTTTATATTATTATTTATATTATTGTGTAACGGTATTGGTACAATAAAAACTGTTTAACCTTATTTCTAGGCCAGATAATCCCAGATACTGTATATACTTGAGTATATGTGCTGAAACAGTGTGCTGAAAAACCCTAACTTGGCTTATACTCGAGTCAAGAAAACAAACAAACCGTGTACTCACCTTCTGATGCATCCCCCGCCCCCCCGACCTCTACCCCCGTCCTCTTCAATCGATTGATGCTCCGGTATCTTCTCCGTGTCCCTGTGCCATCTGTCACAGGGATCGTGATGTCAGCAGCTTGCTGACGTTCTACTTTGTGTGCCGGCATAGGCGCACAGTATGATGTCAGCAAGCAGCTGACATCACCATCCCTGCGATGGACGGCGCAGAGACACAGAGAAGATACCAGAGCATCAATCGTTTGAAGAGGACATGCCAGGGGAGGGCGGCGTAAGAAGGTGAGTGCACTGTTTTTTGCTTTTTTTGTAGGCTACATACTGGCTGGCTATATACTACAGGGGGCTGGCTGGCTGTATACTACTGGGGGCTGGCTGGCTATACACTTCAGGGGGCTGGCAGGCTATATACTCCAGGGGCTGGCAGACTATATAATACTGGGGGCTGGCTGGCTATATACTGGGGAGGCTTTAACCAGTAAATTTCCCACCCTCGGCTTATACTCGAGTCAATAGGTTTTCCCATTTTTTTTGTGATGAAATTAGGGATCTTGGCTTATACTCAGGTCGGCTTATACTCGAGTATATACAGTACCTATATTTGAAGCAATAGCAGCTAGCAGCTTATATCGGTTCATATATAGCTTTGTGGCACAAGGGAATAATAACAAACACTAACAACTAACATAAAGCATAAGAAATGTCTCCCCATTCCTGAAGGTTAAATAGAACTCCTGAGACCAGCTTTTAGCTGTTCTAATTTGCTCCAAAAACTGTGCAAACAGTAAGGTTAAGGGAGACTGTAAGTGCCTTATTTTCAATGTCTATGGCAGAAGCAACTGTGAAAGTGAACGTGCCAGCATAAACTAAACTAGGAAACCAGTACAAACCCCTAAAAAGCCACCTGCTAAACTGAAAAATATTCATGAGTTCCACATTGACACAGAGGTGGAGAGCATTGAAGTCGAGCACTCCGTATATCTGCTTTGATTGACATCCCTGTATAGGAGACTGTCACTATCTTTATCTCCCAAAGTCTTTGGACTAATAGCACTAATAGGACTCCAAGGGGCATCAATGTCTATACCGGCCAACTTCATTGAGATAAGCTACAGGCAATTTAATTTGCATATTATTTAAAAGATGCTTTTTTAATGCTCGAGATGGAATTCTGGAAGAAGGGTGGATGGGGTTTGCATCCCTTACTTGTTCCAAGTTGTTCAGTTTTCTGTATTATTAATATCCGCATCCACCCCCTGTTCCTAAATATTTTGGGGGGCATTTATTATTCCCTTTCCACCAGTAAACTGGCTGCGATTTGTTTTTTATTTTGTCTTTACTGCATCTTATTTACTATTTACGAAGTGTCGGTGCAGCAATTTTTGACTTTTTCCGACACACCATTTCTTTTTTTTAAGTGCACACTTTTAGCACAGCTTAGAAATCCCAAACACTTTTCCTGCTCTTCTAGTTTCCCAACACTATTTTTGTCACAATTTTTGGCGCACGCTTAGAGCTGCAAGAAGCTGGTGTTCTATTTCACCTTCATGAATGTGGAGACAGTTCTAAACCTTTTCCATCATGCACCAATTCATTAACTCCTTGCACCACAATCTAACATCCCAGAGTAAATTCTGATATGTTTTGTGCACCAAAAATACAGATCTTTGCCAAAATTCCTAAATAACCCAGTTTCTCTCTTAAATAAATCTTCAGAGAATGTGTTGAAAAATCCAGCACAAAGTCTGCAATGAATCTGATGTACAGATTAACCTGCGGATCAGGAAAGGAATTTGCTACGCTCATCTTCTGCTACCCCTATAATAACTGCTTGTGTCAGTCTCTTAGCCTAGATTTCTAGTCTTTACACATACTGTAGTAGATAGATTGTATACTGATGATACATGTCTGTTTTCCAGTTGTGAAATACAAGATCAATGTCTATACAGGACATTTAGAACAAGCAGGAACTGAGGCTCCGGTTTATATCTGTCTGTTTGGAGAAAGAGGAGACTCAGGAAAAAGAATACTCTTTAGACCTGATTTGTTAAGTCCTTTTCAACAAGGACAGGTAAGTAAATTCTTTAGTTAATATGTTCCAGTATATGATTTATTATGGATTCCATTAAATTTAGGCAGTACCAAAATAAAAAGGGTTTGTTTTTTCTCAGCACAGGGCACCCGCAGACACTTATTAAATACATGTGCAAGCTCCAAAGACGTTTGTTCTAGTGCAAGGTCAGACACAAAACTGGTGCAGCCACTTTAATAGATCACTGTATGTTAAAACAGGCATTATTAAAATGAAACCAAAAAGTGGGCATACAATATATTGTCACAATGCCACAGCGCACAAACCAGTGCTTCAAAAATATTTTTACATTTGAAAATCAGAAACCCTGCATATTCAATATTCATATTTTACATCTCATATACCACCAAAATGCTGGGTTTAAGACAAAGCCTTGGATCAATTTTTGTCATGAGCTTTGTATTTGCCACCTATTATTTGCCCTAACATTCTTCCGCAATTTCAGAGCACCCTGTTACCTCTTAAACCACGTCCTATTGAGTAAGCCAGACCAGGTCCCACTAACCCAAGCTAATCTGTTTTACAAACTACTTTATGGGGTTTTATCAAGTTTGCTGATGAGTAATGGTCAGATTTCTTCGATCCCCACCTTTCTGAAGAATGCCCCCCATCCCAGTGATCTGGAGAATGGGGGTGTCGTTCTCCCTAATCGATGGAGTGACAGGTCGAACATGAATTCTATGGGTGCCAACCACACCACTCAGCCACTTCTCATTCACTAAAATATTATGATTTTGACTAAGCTGGAATACTTATCGGAGGAGAAGCAGTCTCATGGAGTTCTTCCAAAGTCCACATGCATAAATTTCATAGAATCGGATTGTGTTCTTACTCCTAATTACCAGATATATTATCAGGTTAGTGTTTTGTGTGATCCATTTTGGGAAATGTAATGGACAGACGTTAAAACTCCTTGATATTTTGGGTGTGAATAGAGTTTCATCTTCTACCTTTCACATTTCCAAATGTGGATCACTGAGCTGAGTATTCCAAACACTACCCCAAAATTATATCTGGTTTCCTGCTAGAACAATAAGGAGTAAGAGTGCAACCAGATTTTATAAAATCCCCTCATTCACTATTTATGGGAGTGCAAAAGATAAGTGAGAACAGAACCCTTTCTACAGATGTGCTGTGGGTCTATTTAGTGATCTTGTGGGTTTCAGCAGTCCAACCCTCAACCAATCAGAATTTAGACAGGCATGTCCACAAAAATGCTGTAGTGTGATATGCGTGTGCAGAATATGCAGACATATTGGGGGTCATTTATTAAGGGCCCGATTCGCGTTTTCCCGACGTGTTACCCGAATATTTCCGTTTTGCGCCGGGATTTTGGCGCACGCGATCGGATTGTGGCGCATCGGCGCTGGCATGCGCGCGACGGAAATCGGGGGGCGTGGCCGAACGAAAACCCGACGTATTCGGAAAAACCGCCGCATTTAAAAACCGAAAATGTGTCGCATAAGGACCGCTTACCTTCACCTGGTCCAGCTCGGTGCATTCCGGCGCGATGAGTTTACTTTCAGCGCAGCAGCGCCACCTGGTGGACGGCGGAAGAACTACCTTATTAAATCCCGGCCGGACCCGAATCCAGAGCGGAGAAGCCGCCGCTGGAACGCGAATGGACCGGGTAAGTAAATTTGCCCCATTGACTTCTATAAATGAAATAAAACTATATTAATCCAAATGTGGAATTTCCTTGTACCTCAAGGTTCCAGACACCATTTATATCCCAGAGAAAATAAACAGTACATTATATCACAATAGAACAGGAAAAGATAGTACAGTAATATCCTTCTGGGGGAAGGGGTTGTGGGGACTGGATTGGGGTGGCGTAGTTACAATATTTATTACTTAGTTTTAGCCACTATTTGGTTTTAAAGCTTGATTGTTTTTGGGATGGAGGAGTTATGCAATGTAGAAGTGGGGAAGCACATCTGGCGGTAGCGGTTGCTTACTGTGCTCTCTTGCTGTATGATTGTGCTGTGTAATGGGAGAGTGTTGTTTGCAGAGATGGCTGCAAATTATTTTAGGCATCTGTTATGTCAGACCTCCTCAAAGGCTTTTGCGATTGTACCCTGGGCTCTCTCCGGATGACTTTATTTTAGCCTGTTCTTCTCCCTTCCATTGATGCCTCAGGGGGACGTTGTCCACATGTGAGAAATGTCCGTTGTCCACATGAAGAAATAGGGCATCCTAAAACAGTCCACACAGCCATTAAAAAACATGTGATTAGACCCCTAGAAATCAATGGGTCTATATGCAAAATGTATAGTGTTTAGACGTCATAAATGAATGAATGAGCCTCCAGACAACTTAATACAACCTCACTGAGTGGGTTAAGTCATGAAAATGGTTACAAGGCATTAAATATGCCTTATCGATAGGCCTTTTTTCAAAGTCAAATGATTTAGTGCAGTAACATGAAAGAAAAATAATTTAAGGTTGATGTTCCTCTTTCACAAACAGACATGTAGAAAAATCAATTTTCTCACGGAACGACACAGCAGTATAATACAGCCGACAATGGTAGTACAAGTAAATGAGCAGTGGATGTATTATGCAGTGGTTCCTCACATTCGACTTTGCTCTTGTTTCTTAGGTTGATGTGTTTGAAATTGAAGCTGTGTCACTCGGGAAGCTCCAGAGAGCGCTCCTCGGCTGCGGGGCCAATCACAAGTCACAGTACTGGTATTGTGAGAAAGTAATCATCAGGGAGCAGGGCCAACTCTCTGAATATATCTTCAATTGTGAGAGGTAACATTATTCATACCATCACAATTCTACTTTGTGCATTTCTAAATGCTGTATATCTGTATTCCCTCAAGGATACTTATATGTTTGATGTCAGTTTTATGGAATCTGAACCGACCAATATTCCAGAGCCTGTGTGTCACAATACAGGTTTTCAGTAGTATTTGCACTTTCATTTCCTTAAGATCTTTCTGCTTGTCACATGGGCATTCATTCTTTCAACACATTTATTTTTTAAGCTCAGAATAAAAATCTCCATTTTAACCCTGCCGAAACCCACAGTGTTATACATAATAGTATAGCAAACCTCAGCTGTTAGGAAGGA